>JAEIGM010000024.1:0-1200000 GCA_018903735.1 Drosophila cardini | reverse complement strand
ATTTCATATTAACTCATTAAAATACATTTTTTGCTTCTTGTAGCAATTGAGGAAGCTAAAAGTAGACGGGGCCTGGCACTGGAGGATATTGTTACAGAGTTGCACTTGTTTATTATGAGACGTAAGCATTAAAATAAGCTATATTGACGTGTCTTACGGACATTTTTATTTTATCTTAGTTGAGCTGCCTATGTCGGTGATGAACAAGTTGATCGTAAAATTGGCGCAAGTTGAAGAAAGATTATCTAAAGGTTGCTCTGAGATTACTCAAACTGCGGCGCTGGTTTCTGCCTTTTTTATAAGTCGAGACATGGTTTCTCTGGAAAGTTAGATATCTTGGCATTATAACTGTCGCATTTAAGTCGCAAAATAAAATTTAATTAGCTGACTTAAACAAACAAAATCATCTTATATTAATGGTAAAATTACTATAGTTAAAATAAAAAATATTTAATTTAAATCCAAATGTAATAAGCGCAAATTTACTTTCGATATTTAATTCAATGCAACCTTAGTAGCAATTTTTCGATATTAAATCGATTGGTTTTTTGCTTGTTTACATTTTTCTGTGAGTTTCCATCACACGTATTGTACAAAAATGAACGCCACCGACACAGAAGCCCATTTGTTGGCTTTAAAAGGTTGGTTAATGTGCAGCTGACGCAATAAACAGTGCTTTCTTTATAACCAAGATTAATTACAGTTATGCGGTTGACCCGACCAACGCTGGTCGGAGTTGGACCAATTGTTACTTGCGAACCGAAAGATTTGCCACAAAGTTTCACCAGATCAGTGGAGAACGATGGCATTGCTAGAACTAGTGCTGAAGCACTGGGAGCTGGCCAAACAATGCTTTTACCACAATCTTTTGGAAACATCTACTTGGGTGAAACGTTCTCAAGCTATATCTGTGTCCACAATTGCACCACCCATCCCGTGGAAGGCGTTACGGTAAAAGTGGATCTTCAGTCGAACACGTCACGCATCAACTTGTTGATGCACGAGAACAAAAATTCTTCTGTGTGTCTTACTGCGGATGAGACTTTGGATGACGTCATTAAATATGAAGTCAAGGAGATCGGCACTCATATGTAGGTAGAAACGACTATCTACTCTATTATCTGAATACATCGTATGTCTGTTATATTTAGACTAGTTTGTGAAGTTAACTATACAAGCCCAGCTGGGTTTGCCCAATCTCTGCGAAAGTTCTTCAAATTCCAAGTTCTTAAGCCACTTGACGTGAAGACCAAGTTTTATAATGCAGAAATGGATGAAATATATCTGGAGGCTCAAATTCAAAACGTTACTACAGGACCATTCTGCCTCGAAAAGGTGGAATTGGATAGTTCCGAGCAATATACAGTCACATCGCTAAATACTCTACCGAATGGAGAATCTGTGTTTACCTCAAAGAATATGCTACAGCCAAATAATAGCTGTCAATTTCTCTACTGCATCAAGGTTGAACTGCAAATGTAGAATCCCACACACGCATTAATATCTGATTTTGTTTATAGCCAAAACCGGAAATTGCAAAGGAAATTAAGACCCTGCGGGAAGCGAACAACGTAGGGAAACTAGATATTGTATGGAGGTCGAATTTCGGGGAGAAGGGCAGGTTGCAAACCAGCCAATTGCAGAGATTGGTAAACAATTAATAGCTCATTGTAATAATTAATCCAAGAATCAATATTGTTCCTTTTAGCCTTTTGAATACAAGGATCTTCGCTTGGAAGTGATCGATGCTGAGAACATTGTCAAAATCGGAACAATATTCACGTTCCAATGCAGGATAACCAATACAGCTGATCATGCGATGAAGCTACACGTTTCTCTAGATACCAAAGTGTATCCAGGTTGTCCTTATACGGGTTCTGCTGACTTCATGCTGGACATACTGCAGCCAGGCGAAATGGCAGAGTTTCCAATTACCATTTGTCCATCCAAATTGGGTCTAATTAAAGTATCGCCGCTATTAATAGTTGACACGCTTAAAAACGAGCAATATCTAATGTCTAAGGTTGTAGAAGTATTTGTTGTAGACGCCGATTACCACCAGGATGGTACATTTTTGCTTAATAAGTTGATTCGTTACGAGAATCCCGTGGATTCCTTGATACAAAAGCAAATGCAATTACAGGTGGTTTAGTTTTGCATTCCATTAAAACTTAAATTGAATAGTTAATTTATTTTTATAAATATATTCGTCATTATTAAATAGTCCTGTCTAATTTGCTGAATATTTTTGGGTAGGGTATCTAACAGGCGACTTATTCACTTCAGTTGGCCATAATTATGATTGAACAGTTGATTTGCTGTTTAATTTTCGTAATTTGCATTTGTAAGTGCGACTGGCGATTGAATCTGTCAATCAACTGAAAAATCCTCTCCTATAAAAGGAGACACTTTAGGGAGTAAAATTAACACTTTAAAATGTTTGGTTTTGTGAAAGTGTCTGTTATATTAGTTCTATTAGTTTTCGGAGTGCTACCCAGAACTGGTTCCACAATGGAAAAATCTATTTTAACCGATTTCACTACCCGTTTGGTTCGAACGCAAGAAATCATTTTATTTGCTTGTTCTCAAGAAGGTAAGTTTATTTTTTTAATTTAAATTATATTTTATTCTTCTAATGCATGTCCAGATCTGCTGGATACTTCGGTAGCCTTGATGGAAACCAATCAGTTTGTTTATCCGATTCATCTGAACAGCCCGTACTCCCTCACTACCGTCTTGACAAGAATAAACTACGCAAGGACTTCCGTGATAGTGGACACCAGTTGCAAAGGATCCTCTGGACTGCTGAGGGAGGCTTCCTCGAATAGATACTTCAACAAAACTTATCAATGGATGCTTTGGGGTGTCGATCGAAAAATTGAAGAATTGCTGCCACTCGATTTGGACTACTTGGGACCTAATGCCCAGTTGACCTATGTCAACAAGACTCGAGAAGGATACTGGCTTTGGGACGTCCACTCCAAGGGTCGTCAATTAAGGGCATCCCTGGAATTGCATCTTATAGCAATGCTTTTGCATAACAGAAACGAACTCGAAATAGTTCAAAATATTTTTGAGCTTCAGAGCATTAAGTATCGCGATCAGTTCAATGGATTGGTCCTGCGAGGAGCCAGTGTTGTAAGTTAGAAAAATATTGTATATTATATAAAATATTTCAAAATGCATTTCAATCGCAGATCGACCAAGAGGATATTCTGACCAACAAACAGATTGAAACGATATTATCGAGACCAACGAAGGATACTGGAGTAGCTGCATTTAGTAAATATCACTACGAGTTGTTGAGTATGCTCAGGGAGCGCTTTAACTTTACAGTTAACTTCCGAAACTCGCGGGGCTGGGCTGGAAGACTGGGAAATACCAGCTTCCGACTGGGGCTACTAGGGATAATTACGAGGAATGAGGCAGATATTGCTGCGACTGGTGCATTCAATCGGATCAATCGATTTGCTGAATTTGACACAGTGCATCAGAGTTGGAAGTTCGACACAGCGTTCTTGTTTCGATTCACTCCTGATCTGGATACCCACGGGAAAAGTGGAAATTTTCTGGCGCCATTCAGTGGACAGGTCTGGTTCTTCATCTTAGCCACTCTAGTTTTGATAAACTTCATTTGGTTTCTTCTCGAGCATATAAACAAAAGGTGGCATGGCCGTGTCAAGTCCAAATCCTCAAACTGGACGGAGCGCAGTCTTCACACTTTTGGAGCGGTCTGTCAGCAGGGAATGGATCCGATTCCAACGGATTTACCCTCACGCTCCGTTATTGTAACCATTTTCCTATTCTCAGTAGTCATGTACAATTATTACACCTCCTCTGTGGTTGGTGGCTTATTGAGTTCGTCAGATCAAGGACCGGCTTCAGTGGATGAAATAACCGAGAGTCCATTGAAGCTTTCTTTTGAAGATATTGGGTACTATAAAGTCTTATTCAAAGTAAGTTTAACGGTTATAGCATCTGATAACACTACTTTTTCAAAGATTAATTAAGTGGCCAGGGATAACCAGCACCTAATGAAGGGTATTAATGTTCATTGAGGTTCATATGATTGATCCCTATCCCTATTTTTGTTAAAAATCGTTATATGAGCTTTGATTGATTCTTTGCAAACTAGGAAAGTAGCAGTTCTGTTGTGAGTAGACTCATGAAAAGGAAACTGACGTCAACGAGGGGCCCCAATGAAATGGGCGTTTATGGTCACATAGAGGAGGCGATTCCTTATCTCAAGAGGGGCGGATTTGCATTTCACTGCGAAGTAGTGGATGCCTATCCGCTTATTGCTGAAATTTTTGATGCCAATGAAATTTGTGATTTGCGCGAAGTCTCTGGGTTAATGGAAAAGGAGATTATGAATTGGATTGTTCATAAGAACAGTCAATATACTGAACTGTTTAGAACAGCGTAAGTACCTATATCCCAACTTAGTTTATGTATAATAATATAAATATATAATATAATCAATGCTACTATGTTTAATTCCAGAATGTGTAATGCTCGAGAATCTGGATTAGTTGAAAGACTTCTGAGACAGCGACAAATGAACAAGCCAGAATGTCAGTCCATGTACACCGTATACCCAGTAACTATATCGGGCGTTACTTCAGCATTTTTTACATTGCTCAGTAAGCGATGAATCGGTTTGTTTTCAACGCATAATTAATTTTTTTTTTTTTAAGTTGGCGTTTTACTCTCCCTGCTGGTGTTGGGCATGGAGCTATTGTGGGTTAAATGGACCAATCGAAAGTTGATTACAAGCAACTATTAAAAACTGGTTGAATACTAATACCAAATTAATTATAATTACAATTAGTTTGGCCACTTTTCCAATTTTCACACAGTCCAATTTTCTATCAACAAATTATTCGTAATGGAAGTGTTCTATCCCACAAATCTGTGAAAAATTAGTGATTCGTATGAAGGCATGTAGTTTTAGTTGAGCAATCGAAAATTCACACATTATGTGTATATCATGATTATAATTATCCTCACCAACTTTGGTTCGGATCAGACAATTGTATCTTATAGCTCCCACAGGAAAAGTCGGCCAAAAATTGCTTATTTGTATGGTAAATTGCGCATTTCAATAAATACAAAAACCTAAAAGTCCGACTCAACTAATTTTGATAGTAGACGCTAACAAGAATGTTCTACATGGGGTAGAAAATTTCTCTTGGAATAGTAGCACTATCCAGCGGTGAGGCTAAGCTATACAGTGTATCACATTAATATTCGGTTTTTCTTTTATTCAGCTTTCATCATTGAATTAACTTACAAATCTAGGCATAATCAAAAAATTTCAAATTATTTAATAAAGCCCAGAATGTCACCTTTCCATTGATGTGCATATGAGGTTATTAAGTATAACACATAAATATATATATTTAATTAAAAGTTACAACCTCTGAATCTGTAGCTGTCGATAATCAGATTTTAATCAGTGCACTTTTTATACTAAAAAAATATTTTTGACTTGTTTTACCTTTCAAGCCCATATACTTGTCGATTTTATCTTTAATTTGCGTCTACTTAGATTTCTAACTTTTAAGGTCTCCGGGATCCTTGTGTTCGTACAGACGAATAGACAGACATGACTATATTGATTCGACTTATGATGCTGTTAAAAAATATATATACTGTATGGGGTATGAGGTAGGAGCTTTTCCCGCTACATGCATTCCATTCAACCATCAAAACTCTTATTTTACAAAGTTTTGATGCTTCCATTTTTTACCATCACTATTAAAAAATGGGAGAAAGCCTTAAATGTGGAGAACACAATTTTATGAACTCGGACAATTTTAATACTTTTGTGAATTAGTTCATTCAAAGCTGTGTTCAGTTTTTAAAGATCGTTTTGCACTTCAAATTCATTATCCACAGCCATATAGGTGGCTTATAGTGTTTCATTACTTCTTCAACTCACTCTCCAACCTTACTTTAACCTGACACTAATCATAGTTCGCTTATAGAATACCCTTAATATTGACATTCAACTGATCAAACAATTCAAATGAACAAAAGAACAACAATGAAACTCAGTTCATTCGTTCCCTTTGGTAAACAGCTCAATTATCGAAGTTCTCTTGTATACCGGCTGGAAACGTGTATTCGAGATGACGCAAGGATCAAAGTAAACAATCCAGACTCTTTGTCATATGAAAGATCTTTGCTGCATTTGCAGGAGTAGGTCCAATACGCGATACCTTTTAATTAACTAACTTCAGGTCTGATAAGACTCTCCTGAGTTCAGTCTGTCCACGGGTCGTTTGCACTTTCCGAAAAGAGCCGAATCGTAAAGATCGAATGGAAAAAGGTGGAGGAGGATGTTTTAAGTCATCTGATTTGTGATATAGAACAAAAATTTGAGTTTATTGCATGCGAATTAGTAGCTGGGACTTTATTGCTTGGAGCACATTAATGACTTACAACGATACATACGCAGAATCCAATCCAAAATCATCTGTCTCGCTTCGGACCCATCCAAAGGTTTAACAAGTCATGTGAGCTCTCTGATCTATTCGCGGGTTTTAAAGAATACGCCGTCACATTCACAGTAAAATCAAATCCACATCGGAGAGAAGCTATGCAAGTGTCCGTATTATCTAAAGATTGTTACTCTCAGACAAAATCCGCCATATCCCACAGCACACTGTGGAATTCGCAAACAAATTTTCTTATTGCACCAATCGGGCTGACAGCAAGGGTACGCTTCAGAAGCATGCTTCAGACAAAATGGCATGTGTTCCAGAAAAACTGGAATCGGGATTCACTAGAGAATTGGACAACTCTACAATTTAATTGAAAATAAAATCGGATTAACTTTTTTAGAAAATGTATACTCAGTTTTGATTGCTGGAGAGTAGAGTACATCGGAGTAATAATTGCTTTGCCAAATTAGTCCACTTTATTAATGATGAAGTTATTGTAAAATTTATCTAAATCGCGTTTGTCTCTGATGAGGTGCGCTTGGCGCTGAGACAGTTGACATAAATACACATGCAAATAGTATTATAAATAGTATTATAGTACAAACATTCGATACACAGATATTTGAGTTAAGAGTATAAAAATTTTACTATTCTATTTAAGTTTAGTCTCAAAATAATTCAGTAAATGCAGTATTTAAAATCACAATTTTCATTCCGAAAGTATTTTGCACTTGTCAGTGTTAAAACGAATTTCTTTCAGTTTTCCAGTTTTCCAGTTTTTCTTTTTTGATGTCTTTTAGTATAATAAGATTAACGTTTTCGGTTATATGAAGAAATTTCTAAACATTATTTCTTTGACATATTGTTTGTTGGTGATTTTCCTGACTTTCTTCAAATGAGCTTTATCGGATTTAACAGAACTCGAGATCATATGGTATGCCAATATAAAATAAACTGTAAGATTTGTTAGTGTAATGCGGGATATACCTATGTACATATATATATATATATATATATATATATATATATATATATATATATATATATATATATATATATATGTATATGTATATCTAATGATCACTTAAGATCGTCGATGATTTGTTGTTGTAATTACTTGATTTAAAAATATGTCAAGACTATAAACGGACTGTGATCCACAAATCTCTGTTCAGTTTTCAATGGTCGTGGACCCCAAATTGCTACCACCCAATTGATTGTGTGCTATCATTAATATGTCCTTTTTCTCCTTGGGAAAACGTAGTTCGCGTCCAGCCATGCGTGCCGTTTCCAGCTCTCGTTCGGCCAAGACCAGCTCTCTTCGAAGCACTCCAGGATTTTCCTGTTCCCGTGCAATCCAGTCCAAGGCCATTTGGGCACGCATCTCATCATCCAGACTTCGATTTGAATAATGAGCCACCACCTCCTGCCTGGAGCATTGACGCTCTCGCATTGCCTTTAAGGAACCATTCCAATGCAGAAGCTGAAAAACGGTCATCAGTTCTTGGAATTCCAACATTGTTCTTCCCTTATTTGCTTCCAGCATGAATCTGAATTTTAAGCAAATGGATATTTATATATTTTATGATAAATAAAATACAAATTAAAATTTACCTGAATGCACCTATTCCTGATTCGGGTAAATCATTGTTCTGTGGTGTTGCTTTGAAGGAAGCTCGTGCATCTTGTACGGCCTTCTCAATGAACTCATCGCTTATCCGACGAGACGGATGCTCGTTAAAAACTGAGTTCATTAGAGCGATTTTAGCTGAACTTCGTCTGGCCTCCGCCTTCGTCGGACAGTTCTAAAATAGAAATAAAAAAAACTAAATTGTATGATTTAGTTATATTAAATAGTGTATATTATTACCTGAAAACTTCCGAAACAACTCCCGCCGGGCAATGTGACGAAGCATACGTAAGGCTGGCTATTAGATGGAATCGATTCGTAGATTACGAGAGCTCCATTCTTAAGCTCCACACCTCTGGTCTGTTTCATTTGCCAGAACTCTTGTAATGCTTCGACGACATTAACTGCATAATGGATATGAGTTATATTTAATACAAATTCAATAACTTGATTTACTTACCCCTGTAATCTCGATCTTCATATAATCCGGACACCATTGGCAGTGCCCAGAAAGGCTCTTCGGGATAAACCATTATACAACTATCACTCTTTGACTATTGTACAAAAACCGGGTTTAAGATTTTATTTGGATGTGCAGCTCAAGTCATCACAGACTAAAAACTCATTTGGAGTTCTAATCTTTTTAAATAAGCTGGGTTATAGGTTGGCCTATTTCTGGAAAAAACAAGATAAGTAGGTTGAACATTACCTAGTTTTTCGTTTAGACAGTTTTAATGTGCATGTACATATATACGTATGTAACAAGAGCCTACGCATCCGCTTACATATGTACATATGCATGTTCATGTGTATGTACATGCATACATGCATTGTGGATGGTATTTCATCATCCGCATTTCCAGTTTGCTTCTTAAGTCATCTGTTTCATGCACTTTTAGAAATCGCGTCTCACACACACACATCTGTGTAGAAACGTGTATGCAGCACACATGCACACGCACACACACAAACACACATATGCAATTGTATGTGTGTACATATTTTACAAGTAGTACAATAAGTATACACACTTGAAACCCATAATTAATATACCGACAAACATACATATGCATATGTAAGCCTTTAAATGTCTCTGCAGATACACACACACACTAACACACACATGAATATGTGTATACATGTTATTTGTCAACTGGAAAATGTTTGTACTGTCTATTACTTCCGTCACCTTGCTGATATCACAAATTGCAGACACTGTTGTTTCCACTTTGCCGTTCACATACTTATATATATGCACATACGTCGTTTTTTTTATTATTTATTAAAATCAATTGCCATTAAAAGGCGATCGCTTGTTTGTATAAACTCACGTCAGTCAGATTATGGTTCCACCAGATAGCTTTGTCTTTCTGTTTAATTCTTATGCGATTGTAAATATACGGCTGAAGGAATATAAAATTTGTTGAGTGCAATAAATAATAACGAACCTTCAATTTTTATTGCCGACTCCACGCATGCGCACTGATCGCAATTTTTCACTATGTGATCGCACATAAGCTTTGACCCTAGTGTTGAACAACGACTAGAAATGTGTTTTGCATGATATCATGCAAAGTATTGCTTACACGCTTGCTGGACCTATCGCTTATGGAACTATCCAGTTCAACAAAGTTGAATCAATTGTTTTTGGCTCAAAATATTTATTTTTATTGTTTATGATCGAGATTGCGTTGATGGTTATTAATCATATAGCTGCTTAAAAATAGTTTTTCATAATTAAAACTAGATCATCCAGATGTTATAGTAACTAAAAATCACTTATGAAATGTGAATTATAATATATAATTTATATATTCATTTTATTAAAAACCATAAAGTTTAGTATTAATAATTGCACAGTTTAAATAAACCTAAGATTTCATTGCACCCCTTAATACTATCAAAAATATAAAGACCGGACCTTTCGTAGCTAGCAGCTATATGATATGTTCCAAAATGTGCAATAAAAATAGTAACTAAGTAAATACAAATGTTCTTACATCAAAATTCACAATCATTGCATTATATAGTAAGCGGCAAAAGGTTTAAAAAAAGCTTCTTCACTCTGAATTTGTAGACCTTAAGTTTTGTACGATGTTTATGCAGTTTTCGAGTTATAGGCAGGAATCGGTCAAAATCAAATTTTAGACGAACTGAATAAATTAATTGAAGTAATCTTCGATGATTCGATGTTGGATGAAACTAAACTTTGCGACCCAGTTTCTCCAACACAAACTCTTTCAATGGCTGATAATACTGATAGCGCAGACTCAGCATTTCGGGAGAGTTACGAACTCGTTCAAAAACTTCCAGGTCCGATTCCATGATGAGGATTGCAGTTCCAGTCATTGCGATCACAACGAAGATTACGGAAGGGATGAAAGCGTGTAACAAATGGAATTTTCTCAGGCTTTTACTGCTGGAATGAGTGCGTGAGAATTTTCCAACATGTTTCCCACTGGAGATGCCGACGGAAGAGCTCGAATTCAAGGAGGGATTGGGCAGCGCGTAGTACTGCTTGGACGAATAATAAAGGTGTTGCTTGGCGTCACTATGGTTTCCCCGCTGTGGTTTCCCGGCCACGTCATAGGCACTGGCTGTAAGACCGCTCTCCGTTGAAGAGTGCTCGATAGAGTCCCGGAAAGCGTATCTGGAAAGATCAGTTCCCATGTGGTTAAGTCTGTCTATGTTTGAGGAGCGTAGGCGAGCCTCTTCGCACACCGGCTCCAAACTGGACATCTGGAGTCCCCCGTTGGCACCACCATCCTGTCCATGTCCACCGTAGATAAGTATGCTAGGTGCCATTGAACAACCCAAGGGCTCGGACATTGTTGATCTCGGCAAACTACTATATCCTATAAAATAAAAATACGTTAGTTAGTGAACATTATAAGCGTTGGATTGTTTTACGGATTTGCGCCAAGTCGCCCTGGGGACTGGAAGGAGTGGCTGGCACACTGCTCGCCTTGCGTTTGCTGGAGCTGGAGTTGGTCATCTTTTGCTCCCGCAGAGCATTGATGCTCTCAGTCAGTATCTCGCGTTCCGTTCTCCCGGAATACCGGAACTTGGTGCCCCAGGAGAAGAAACCGCCACCGGAGACCACGGCTGCATGTTGGCTATTCGGTAGCCTGTAGAGAATGGAATACTTAGGACATACAATAATGTTAATACGTTAAACCATCAAAATTTTAACGTACGTGAAGAAGAGCATCTGCTCGATGGCGCATCTCCAGAGATAGCGGCAGGCGGCCCCCGAAGGGCATTTAAACCCTATAGTGTGCTTCTTCTGCAAAGGAGAGGGGATAGCTTTGTAAGATCTAAACTAAGATTTGACATGTGTGTCCACTATGTTCACTCACTGGCTCGCGACTCTGGTCGGTGAAGCTGAGGTGCGCTATGAACATCTTTCCCTCAAAGTTTATCTTGTGAACCTCGTTCCAGCGGAAATGTTGTGATCTCTTCCCGGCCACATAAGTGCTAATCCCGGCGTGGTTGATGCCAACGTAAAGCAGCGAGCCACGGTGGTCCTTCACGGGATGCGGATCAATACCGTAGGTCTCCAGGCCACGTGCAATGCCCATAAACTCATCCATTGCTACGGACGGATCTTGACCAGGTTTGCGCTTTCTGTGCAATTCGATGATCTTCTTTTCGAGATTCTCAGTCTGGCGCAGTGCCAGGTCCAAGGATGACACATAGTCGCCCATGTGTATGACTTCGTCATAATCGCCGAGTTCCTCTGTAATAAACAATCCACATTGGGCAATAAACAACGGTCATATAAAGTAATCAGATTGGTTCATACCCTGTACGATTAGTGCACCCAGGGCGGCTGCCTCGCCCAAGGAGCAGTAGAGTCGACCGTGTCGAAGGTCCCTCTTCAGTTGCTGGAAGAGCATGATGCGTCCATTGCCAGTGAGTCGGAACGGGTCCGCAGGATAGAACTTTACCCGCAAGGAGAACAGCAGTGGGTCTATATCTAACAGAAGGAAAGAAGCGAAAATTTGTGGAATCTTCTTTAAAAGATAAAATGACCTATTTACCTTTACATTGCTTCAAAATGGATTTGGCCAAGTCAAGCCAGTGCTGAAAGGGGATTACGGGGATGTGTATTAAACATAGTGGTAGCCACTTGATTGACTCACCCTTTGCTTTCCCGGATCCACATACCGCAGTCCGAAGTAATCTTTTTCCTTAATATCTAATTGTCTGCATATGTGGTCAACCAGATAAATGCCTTTATGGAATGGCTTTAAGGAAAAGCACAGCGAAATTAGCATAGTTAGGGTAATTTATACTTTTAGACCATACACACTCACAATCACACATACATACATACAAACATAATTCCATTTTTCCAAACCCATTTATATATTTAAACAACTTTATGCCTCACGACTATTCGTCACAAGGATTTCCTCAATGAATTCTGCGTGTAAATGTACTTAATTGATTATATTTTTAAACACACCTGGAACTCGCACTCCAATATGTCGGAATCGTCGAGTAGTCGAACCGTGCACTTATACACAATATTGCTTTCATTTTTACTTTTGAACATTTTATTATTTTTTGCCTCAGTTTTATCGACTTTTGCGAAATGTCATAAAGCTCAGCTCGCTAACTTTACCAAAGGTGTATATTAGTTATTTTATTTAAGCTATTGCTTTAGGAGTCTTTGTTTCATTATTTTAAAGATTTATAAAACAACAAATGTTTAGTTTCTAACGATTTTTAAACTCTGTTTGCCGACAATGTCAGTGTCCTTTATCGCCCTTCGCCTTTTCCCGTTAAGGGTGTTTTTTTTTTTTTTTTTTTTTGTTTCTGCGTTGGAGACAACAAACAAGAGAAAAGCGCCAAAAATGGACAAAAGCCATAAAAAAAAATGATCTTACGAAATGTAGAATCTTTAAAACCTGCGATTGCATGTAACCGCAAAGGTTTATAGAAATTATTTTTAAATAACTAAATTGTATCCTGCAATTGGTTAATTTGAAATTGTTTTGAAATATATAATGCCGAGGGTATTAAAGCAACTTCTTAATTGTGATTTCTTGTAATGTAATACTGCTAAAAAATTTACAAATAAGGACTTGTTGTATATTGTTGCTCAATTGCAATTTGGTCAACAAAAATGGTGGGCGATGCCATTTTGTTGTCGCTGTTTCCAAATCTCAAATACAAATCTCAAAATGTTGGCGATATAAGTGGGAAATTAAATATCGATATAAAAAAGTACTCGATACAGTACTTTTACAGCTGTTAACAAACAGTACAGCAACCTGTTAAGTGTCGCAAAACCATATGGTTTTACTAACTGAAAAACGGAACTAAAAAAAGGTTTTTCCAAGTGTGTGGTCATTAAAGTTTGATTATGTTTCAACCTGAAGAACATGGTCTGGAGTCGGACTTCCGACTAACAATGTTCTCAACACTGCGAGGGTGAGGCTGCAAAGTCCCCGAGGAGAAGCTCTTGCAGTATCTTAAGGGAACAGAAATTCTTAGTAATAAGTTTAAGGACGATGACGACTATATTGGTGAGTTCTATTTCTTCCATTTCTAAATGTCAAACGAAAAGTATCGAAAACATTTATACAAATAATTTCATCATCAAATTATTTAACATGCGTCTAATCTCTGTAGCTTATCGCGATTAGGAACGCATACATATACAGTGCACACACATACATCATTTATTAATTACACATCAACATTTCACTTGTTAGCCTAAAACTTTTTTAATTTTGATAATTTAAAACTTAAAGGATCTGGAATGGACTGTGCGGTTATACCGCTATCTCGGCACAAGGATTACTCCATGGTGCAGACTGTTGATTTCTTCTATCCGCTTGTGGACGATCCAGAAACAATGGGTCGCATAGCTCTCGCCAATGTGTTGAGTGATGTGTACGCTGTGGGAGTAACTGAAATCGATAAACTGGAAATGCTCATCAGTTCGCCATCAAATTTATTGGAAAGCCAGCGAGACATTGTGGTGCCATTGATAATGAAAGGATTCCAAAGGGCATCGAAGGGTAGCGGATGTTACGGTAATGTTACGATCAAGAATGTTATTGTTAATCCCTGGTGCATTATTGGAGGCATCGCAACTGCCATTTGTCGGAAACAAGACATTATAATGTAAGTCGACAACCTTACAATGATTTTAAGTTTAATATACATTAATATATATATGACTTATGTAGGCCGTCGAACGGTCGACCTGGCGATGCTTTGGTGCTAACAAAACCATTGGGAACCCAATTGGCGACGAGTTCATTCATTTGGCAGAAGGAACAGAACGAAAATTATCAGTCCATTTTATCAGCATTGACCGACGATGACATTAAAGAAACTTTTCTTATAGCTATTAAATCAATGACATATTTAAATCGCAATGGTAAGGAAATAAAACAGTTTTAATGATTTCACTGACCACTTGACGCTCCTTTTATATCTAGCTGCTATTCTAATGCAAAAATACGAGGCACACGCCGCAACGGATGTCACCGGATTTGGTTTATTGGGTCATGCAAAGAACCTTGCCGAATTCCAAAAGCAAAAGCTTTTGTTCCAAATTCACAAACTTCCCATTATTAAAAACGTGCTCAAGATAGGAGAGTTGGTTGGGCAAAATACAAAACTAACTGCTGGCAGAGCTGTGGAGACATCTGGAGGACTCCTCATTTGTCTAACTCCCGAAGCAGCTGAACAATTTTGCGAGGATTTTGAGAAAGTTACAAGTGGGACACAAAAGGCCTTTGTTGTAGGTAAAGTTAAAGAAGCGGATAAATCGGCAGCAGTTTTGTCTGATGACGTTGAATATATCGAGGTGACGCTTTAAAAACTGGTTTTAATCAATCTTTTTTGGTATTCAACATATGATTATTATTTCTCAAAGGCTTTAAGAGCCAGGGAATAATTTGAATTGTTTTATATGAAAATATAAAATTTTTGATATTCAATTGGATTCATTGCAAACAAGTTTTAAATATATTTTGAAATAAAATGATTTGAATGAGCATCGACTTTAACATAATACTTTTCGAATTTTTTTTAACTTGAGCAAACATAATTTAAAATGCCAACATCACCGTTCAAGAGTGACCATATTTGCCACAATTATCGATTGACGTTAAGCGAGCCACCGATATAAACTATAAGAACAGCTGTAAAATATCGAATTTATGTGAAATTCGTGCCCATCACTTTGGAACCCCGATTTAAAAAGAATAATCGAATACAATTAGTTCACTAAACGAACATAAGCCGTCAAAGTAACTCCGATTAATAAAGCTATTATTAATACGGCCACCATAATTCCTGTTTGGGGCCACCGGTACTTAGAACTCAGGGTAAAACCTGCGATACAAGGACTTTGAAGTGTTCGTTCGTCGATTCAACATCCTCAATGAAATGAAATGAGTCGGGGAGCAAAAGAAAGGATATTAGAAAAGATATTTTGTTTTAAGTTTATACTTTTAGCTTAATATAAGAAACCAAATTGTGAGTTCGCATTTCGAACTAACTTATCGATAGTATAAATTCTTGATTGTGACGAACAAGACAACATTCGATAGTACCATCTATAGTTCGCCAGCCCTATTGTGCAGTGCATTTTCCAGTTCCAGTTTCAACACGCAAAATTTTGTGCCGGAAAAAAAGTTGAATAGAATTTTCATTGCCTTAGTCAAAGGGAATTTGTGTTGCGGTCACAATATCATAAAATCGGCAACCGTGTACAAAATTTCATATATTTATATACATACAGCTTTTTCATATATATACATACATATATATATATATATATATATATATATATATAGAATAGATCATGGCGTCGCATCAATATCACCAAATCGCAAATTTGCTTGAAAAAGTATGTATAGAATAAGGCTTAGAAGAGTCAAACAAAAAAAAAAAATATAATTTTCGTTTATAGATGACGTCTACCGACAAGGACTTCCGATTCATGGCAACAAATGATTTAATGACTGAATTGCAAAAAGACAGTATTATACTGGATGACGAATCGGAGAAAAAGGTAGTACGTATGGTTCTTAAACTGCTGGAGGACAAAAATGGTGAAGTGCAGAATTTGGCAGTGAAGTGTCTGGGTCCATTGGTCAATAAAGTGAAGGAGAATCAAGTGGAAACGATCGTGGACTCTCTGTGTGGCAATATGATGTCAAACGTAGAGCAATTGCGCGACATATCAAGCATAGGTCTAAAGACCGTAATAGCCGAGCTGCCGCAATCATCCAACTCACTTGCTCCTAATGTCTGCCAGCGCATAACTGGTAAATTGAGTATTGCCATTGAAAAGGTGCGACATAATTACACACTCTTGTACATAAATCGGATTTATATCTAGACTAATTTGTACCATTTCATTATTACAGGAAGATGTTTCGGTCAAACTGGAATCACTGGACATATTGTCAGACTTACTCTCTCGTTTTGGCGAGTTCCTGGTTCCATTTCATGGCACAATTCTAAAGGCCCTTATGCCACAGTTGGCATCGCCTCGACAAGCTGTTCGCAAACGCACTATTGTGGCATTGTCCGTTCTTTTGATACAGGCAAACAGTAATGCTTATAATGGTGTGGTGGACCATCTTCTGGAAGGACTCGAGAATCCACAGAATCCGGGCGCAATTCGCACCTACATTCAATGCTTGGCTTCGATTTGGTAGGCAGTTATTAATTATCACACTTGACTTAGTTTACATAATGTTCAATGAATCTTTTCCATGCAGTCGTCAGGCTGGACATCGTCTGTGCAACCATATCGATCGCTCCATGTTGCTCCTTAAGCAATACAGCCAGCGGGATGATGATGAGCTCCGAGAGTTTTGCCTTCAGGCCTGTGAGGCATTTGTTTTGCGTTGTCCGGACGCAATAAATCCACACATTCCTATGGTGAGACACTATTAGATATGATTCGCAATTAAGATTTTCCTTATATACTTTTTTTTTAGTTAATCTATTTATAAACTTTAATTAATATAAATATAATTGAATCGACCATGGTGGTATATGTGCACCGATGATGGTGTTTCACTTGTGTTTATTTTTAATTTATTAAATTGTTAAACAAACTTTTTTATTTAAATTGAGTTCTATACTATACTATTTACTTAATTTCATAAACTTTTTCCGTTTCTGTTATTTTCATTATTAAGATACTCGAACTATGTCTTAAGTACGTAACGTACGATCCAAACTACAACTATGAAGCTGACGACAGCGATACTGGGATTGCCATGGACACCGAGGAGGACGAGTATGTGGACAGTGAGGAATACAGCGACGACGATGATATGAGCTGGAAAGTAAGACGCGCTGCTGCGAAGTGTTTGGAGGTTTTAATTGCCACACGTCAGGAATTGATTGAGGATTTTTACCGTACACTGAGCCCAGCATTGATTGCGCGATTCAAGGAGCGTGAGGAGAACGTTAAATCCGATATATTTCATGCATATGTTGCGCTGTTGAGGAACACACGTCCAGCCGACGACATGGCTCATGATCCCGATTCGATGGATCAAATATCTGGGCCAACTCTATTGCTCATTGAGCAGTTGCCTCAAATAATCAAATCCATTCAACCATTGATGCGTGAGAAGTCGATGAAAACACGGCAGGACTGTTTCCTATTGCTGCGCGAACTCTTAAATTCTCTACCGGGTGCACTGGGTCCACATCTAGAAAGCATTGTGCCCGGCATAAGCTACTCGCTGAACGACAAGGGCTCCACAAGCAATATGAAGATTGAATCTTTGGGCTTCCTTTGCTCACTGCTGCAAGGTCATCAACCACAAGTTTTTCATCCGCACATCCCGTTGCTGGTGCCGCTGGTCGTTACATCGGTGTTTGATCCCTTTTACAAGATAGCTACGGAAGCCCTCATGGTGCTGCAGCAGCTGGTGAAGGTTGTGCGTCCATTGGGAACAAATGCCTTAAAATCCGACTTCGATGTAACGCCCTTTGTGGGCCAGGTGTATTCATGCACCTTGCAGAAACTGAAAGTGACTGACGTTGACCAAGAGGTTAAAGAGCGCGCAATTGCCTGTATGGGCCAGATCATTGCTAATATGGGTGATCTCCTCAAGAACGAATTGGCAGTATGTCTGCCTATTTTTATGGAGCGTTTGAAAAACGAAGTGACACGTCTAAGCAGCGTCAAAGCGCTTACCATGATTGCGGCATCTTCATTGCGTATCGATCTGTCGCCTATTCTTCACGAGGTGCTGCCTACTTTGGGCACATTCCTGCGCAAGAATCATCGAGCATTGAAGCTGCACTCGTTGGACCTTATCAACAAAATTGTGATTAACTATTCCTCGAATTTTGAACCGAACGTGCTGCAGAGCGCTATTGTAGAAATTCCCGGACTAATTTCCGACTCCGATTTGCACGTAGCTCAATACTCACTGACTCTATTAAGCACTACAGCTCGTCGACAGCCTCAGGCATTGGTTGGCATACACGAGAAGTTTTTGCCTTCTGTTTTGTTGTTGGTTCGTTCTCCCTTGTTGCAGGTAAGCTAAAACAAAGCAGTTCTCTAATTTAAAGATTAATGATTTAGTTGTACATTTCAGGGCAGCGCATTGCAATGCACTTTGGAGCTCTTCCAGGCTTTGGTGCAGGCGCAGCTCTCGGGATTGGATTATCATTCGCTGGTGTCGAAACTTATGGAACCAGTATTAACTGGCACTGATCCTGCTGCCAAGAATCCCAGCGAGCAAGTGCAACTGCATAAGCAGGCATATCATTCATCAGCCAAGTGCATTGCGGCTTTAACCCAACAATGCCCACAGGTGGCGACTCCTTTGGCTACCCAGCTGATGGCGGAGCTTCAGAAGCGGGACAATAAGGATACACAGATCATCTTCTGTCTGCTAACAATAGGTGAAATTGGCAGACATTTTGATCTGAGCTCTATTCAGGTGCTACCACAGACAATTATTGAATGCTTCGGAGCCACCTCAGAGGATGTGAAGGCAGCTGCTTCACATGCCCTTGGTGCCGTCTCTGTGGGCAGTTTGCAAACATATTTGCCGCTAATTCTGAATGAAATCGAGGCACAGCCCAAGCGTCAATATCTATTGCTTCATTCGTTAAAAGAGGTTATATCATCTCTGTCGGTGACACCAAATGGCTTGGCCCAATTGCTGCCATCCGTGCCATCGATATGGACGCAACTCTTTAAGCACTGCGAGTGCTCGGAGGAAGGATCACGCAATGTGGTAGCCGAATGTTTGGGAAAACTTGTGTTGGTCAATCCGGAGGAACTGCTGCCACAATTGCAGCAAGCCCTACGCTCAGAGAGCGCAACCATGCGCACCGTTGTTGTGTCGTCGGTTAAATTTACAATCTCTGATCAACCACAACCAATTGATTTGCTGCTCAAACAAAGCATTGGAGAGTTTTTATTTGCCTTGCGTGATCCCGAGCCTCAAGTGCGTCGTGTCGCACTGGTGGCCTTTAATTCAGCTGTGCACAATAAGCCTAGTTTGGTGCGTGACTTGCTGCCAACTCTGTTGCCATGGCTTTACTCCGAGACAAAGGTCAAAAGTGAACTGATTCGCGAGGTCGAAATGGGACCATTCAAGCACACTGTCGACGATGGTCTCGATATACGTAAGGCGGCTTTCGAATGTATGTACACACTGCTGGAACAGGGCCTAGAGCGTGTGGATGTTATGCAATTCATGGATCATGTTCAGGCTGGCCTATGTGATCACTATGACATCAAAATGCTGACGTATCTTATGACAGCGCGCTTGGCCGTTCTGTGCCCCGATAAGGTTTTGCTAAGTATGCAAATAACGTATATTAACCAAAAAAAAAAAAATTTATATATTTCTAATTTTGCTTGATTTTTTAGGATTGGATCAGTTTGTCCAGCAACTACGCGATACATGTACCCACAAGGTTAAGGCCAACTCTGTGAAGCAGGAATATGAGAAACAAGACGAACTGAAGCGATCCGCTCTCCGAGCCGTGTCTGCACTCTCGCAGATACCCAAAGCAAGTGAGTAATCATTCTATATTTACACTCTAACGCAACACTTATTGTGATTCTGTTTTAGATAAAAATCAACAGTTAGTAGACTTTTTAAAGTCAATTAAGGAAACTCCGGAACTGTGTAAAATTTATGAATATGTGCAGAAGGATTCCATTACGGGCAATTCAGATATTATTGCCATGGACCAGACTTAAGATATGTGGTAAATCATCAGCGCTGTTCTATGAATATTAATTTTATTAATAAGAATGTGTGAACACAAAATCCTAATCACAAAAAAAGCAACAAAAGAAATGTATCTACTTTCTGATACGGCCAATAGTTTTTATAACCAAGCAATAAAATCAGTTATGTTTACTAAGCTTATCACAAGCATTTCAACAAATTGCAAATCTCTACCATACACATGACAGTGGACATCGTCTCAAGACTGTTGAACATTATCCTCACATGTTTCGAGCACAATGGATTTGTTCATTTATCTGTGCACGCTAATTTACAGGAGTTTTATTGATTGTATTGCGTAGTATGAAATGAATAGCATTTAAATAAAGTTTTTCATGAAAACAGAATTTCCGCAAATTTTGATTTAGTTGAAATGGTATTTAAGAATTTTTTTTTAACTATTTACGTTTAACAATTTTAAAGTCGAAAATCTGTTATCATACAAAATGATGTTGCTGGGGGGCTTGAACTGGGATGCAGCTTGAGTTGGATACGGAAATTCAACTCCTCTGTTTCGACCGTTTCTTTTCCTTTTCGGGTTCATCCTCATTCCTCAATTTGCCTGTCGGTTGGCTATCATCGGATGTTGGTCCGCTGTCTGAAACCGTCTCTGGGGGATGCTCAAGTACATGATCTATTATGCCTAGGGTCTTTGCTTCTTCTGGGGTCATGAAGTGGTCACGCTCCATACGAGAGCACATTTCGTCATATGAGTTTTTCGCATGCTTCACATATATGGTCGTAAGTTGACGTTTAATTTTGATGATTTCCTCCGCATGTATAAGTATGTCTGTCGCTTGACCCTGAAATTATTCAAGCGATTATTGCGTAATTTTAATTGGAACTGCAATTGAAATCAAGTATGCAATTGCCACTTACTTGAGCACCTCCAGATGGCTGGTGAATCATGATCCGGGCATTTGGTAGGGAGTAACGCATGCCAGGTGCTCCTGCTGCCAACAGTAGCGAGCCCATTGAGCATGCTTGGCCAACGCACCACGTTGCAATCGGCGGCTTTACGTACTGCATCGTATCATAGATAGCTAGTCCAGCAGTGACCACACCACCGGGGGAATTGATATACAAATGAATGGGTTTGTTCACATTCTCCGACTGAAGGAACAGAAGCTGGGCAACCACCGTTGAACTGATGTCGTCCGTAATGTTTCCCATCAGGCATATGATACGCTCCTTGAGGAGCCGAGAAAATATATCGTAGGCGCGTTCACCTCGTCCCGTTTGTTCGACAACCATGGGTATTAAATTGATGCCCCTCACTGATGCTACATGAGTACCACATTTTGCCTAGACACGAATGCATCAAATAACTTTCATAATCCATGATAGGTCAAATACATATATTATTAAAACTTACGGATAGGTTTCGAAATAATACACTGCCGGCGTTCTTCAGCATATTTTTTTCTGTTATCAAACAAATAGGAATTTTCAGCAAAACAGCTGTTTTATGAGGCCGAGATGTGTTTTGCCCTAGGCACTAAAAATCATTGCTTGAATAACAAAAATTTTCCAAATACTGCTTTGATTAATTTTAAGTATTTCATAAGCAAAAAACGTACGATGCGATAGCTTTTGTTCGGCTGTCCCCCTAAAATGCCAAAATACTGTGTACGGTGTGACCAGTGGAAAAATAAGTACTAAAGGTATTATTTGTTAAAACACATTTAAGACTATCGATAACATATTCATAACGTTCTTATCGAGCAAAAAGCGTTTTTATCAAGCGTACTTAAATTAAGCGTAAAGCTAAAATTAACGGAAATTGCATATATATGAAAAAATACATATAGATATATTTTTTTTATCGATCGTAGCCATGATTTCTCATTGTAGTTTAGATTGTAGTTTAAATTTATTCTAAGCCATTTTGCTATTACTGGACGTGTGCTGATTGTTTTTCCAGTACTGTACGAACGGTGATAGACTGATTGCAAATACATATGTACATGTGATCTCGAACTTCATACGAGCACACACATACATTCACATTATGTTCAGTGGTATTGCGTTTATTGTTGCTGCAAATAGGAACGTTTTGGGTAATACATATGCAATTTGTACACGTATATTTCTTGTGTGTATTGTACTAGAATTCACGCAGTCAAGATCAAGGTAATTGCATCGTCCCAACTACCAACTGCAGTTTCATTCTGCAATTTTCTTTCAACCCGATTGGATGTGATATCAAGCGCGATTTAAATATTAAAGAGTGTCCCGCTTTCGTAAGACGTGCATTAATAATAAGGTTAATTGAGGAATATCTCAACTAATTTAAAAACCCTAAGTAAAATAATACTTAGAAACATGGAGAAATTTATGTATTTGAAATATTTGTTATTGCTCGTAAGTCATGGAAATTATATTATAGTCTAATTTTAAAAACATATAAATAAATTTTTTTTCCGTAGGTGTTCTCAATTTTTACCTTTGCTCAAGACTATGAAGGTAAATGGAAAAGAAATTGAAATAAAAATTGTTAACATTTAAACTATTTATTGCTGTTTTTTGATAGTTGCCGATGTTCAGTGTACGTTTTCATCTGTGGGTTCCGATATAGAAGACCTAATAACGGCAACGCTGAAGAGACCAGTGGGATTCAAAGGCGTTCCCATGTTTGCTGACGACCGCAACGGTCTCAAGGACGCTAATTCCCATTGTATAATAACGAGGGAAACCAGCGATGTCGACGAACGTACATATACTTTGAGAATCAACGATTTCACCCGATGTGGAGTACTAAAGCGAAACGTAAGTAACATCCTCAAGAGAGACGAAGATTTTGAAATCAACACCTGGATTTTAGGGGTTCGTCCATGTGCGTATTTGGTTTCCCCAATTTCCTGGCGTGGTAATGCAGTCGGATCAGGAACTAATTATTATGTGCAAGCCACCAGAGCCAACAATAATTGAAAATAAGGCAGCCGGATTTGCTGGATCATTGTCAGTGGGTAAAAATGTTTGGAAAAGATCTTTCCTGTAATAAGTTTTCTTTACAGTCCACATGGAGCTCGTGTATCTGGTGTGGTTGAGGAGATGCCTAATAGATTGGAGTATGAGGTGGCTCTCTATAAGGAGGCGCCTCCCGTTGCTCGCGTCAGCGGGACTAGTAATCCAGTCAGTTCATCGAACGATCCGCCCTCATCGATTGCCAACGAACAGACTGTGGATCAGGCGGTGCCCTTGGGGACTAAACTGCAGCTGCGGGCACGAATTAGTCAGTCAGTGTGGAAGTATGTCAAACTAATGGAAGTGACGGTATCACCCGACTCAGGTGCGTTATCTACATGATAGGATAGTATCTTACTTAATGTATAGAAAATCCACATGCTCATGGTGCTGTATCTCTGGTCCATCATGGATGTCGCAATCGAGAATTGGCCACAATTATACCGCATCAACCTGCCAAATATCGGGACAGACCTAACGAAGTGTTTCTCGACTTTGAAGCTTTTCTACTGAGCTCCATGAAGGAGAAGGCCACTCTCTGGATACACTCCCAGATCAAAGCCTGCATAGACATGGCCGACTGCACACCTGAATTTTGTGTTGATCTGTATGAACCTTCTGGACATGGCCGTCGGCGACGGCAAATAGAATCAACGACATCAAAGTCAACAACTCCAATGATGCAAAGACCACACTACGAACCGAACAACACATTATCTAGTTCGGAGTTCAAGCGGTTCAAAGAGAACATCGAGTACACCGTTATAATACCTGGACAGGTGAACAAAAAGATGGGGTTCTTGATCGATTTGACGCAACATTGTCGTGGCGCTCTGCTCATTAGCTCGTTTTTTGTCTTCATGATTACGTTCAGCTTCACAATGGTATGTACTTCTATTTCTAATTAGTAACGCTGTGCCAGTTATATAACTTGATCTTCTTTTCTTCCTCCTATCCCATCCTCAAATTTTGCTCGCTTTTTGTAGAGCTGTATGCTGGCTTTCCGCGTCCAGGCCGATAAAAAGCTAAGATCACTTCAGTTCAGAAGTGGGTTCAACACAGGTTATGCCGGTCGAGCGGTGGTTCAATAGACTTTGAAACCTCTGCTGAGATGGTCATATGCATTTACAATTGATTGATGTTCAGACTCATGCATTTAACTTTGTACGTACGTACCTTAATTTACTTACATCTTTGTCATCAGTTATATTTCTTTTAAAAATCAATAAATAAATTAAAATTGTATTCATTTTTAGAACTAGACATATATATTTTTTGTTTCAATTTGCAAAAATTTCAACATTTGTGTGACTTACTGAGTTAGGGTATGCTAAATATCTGTTGAAAAGAGCATCGCTGATAAAGTGTTCGCAAAAGCGATCTGCTCGTCAAAGTCCGACAACTCTCTTTGTCAGAGAATAAGTTAAACAAGAACAAGATCGTTCATTCCCTTCAGAAAAGAAAGAGTAATTAAAGTGACAAGAGAGAAAGAAAAGCAAAGGATATATAAAATTTAAAGAAAAAGACATTTATTTTATTGTGGTTTTGTTAAAACGAGAGGATTCTTAAACCACATGAATTGGCAAGAGCAGTATACACCGCTTGATTTTACAATATTTTGAACCTGAATTGGTGTGAGCTGTAGGTAATGGGCCCAGACCAAGTCAAGCAATGTAAACATTTTATTTTATTTATTACCAATAGATATTAAACATGGAGAAAACAAATATAGAACAATTTGACGGCTAAAAGCATGTTATCTGGAATTTTCGCATTAGAGCCCTATTAAATGAAATAGATGCGTTGATAGATCAAGAAACAGAGGATACCGAAGAAAGGAAAAATGCTCAAAAAGCGTAACAATTGTGTATTTAAGTGGCTCATTTTAAGGTTATGCTAATATCAAAGATACAGACTTAAGATTCAATAAACGAAAGAAAGAGTTTGACTTTGCAATTGTCTAAACACAAGCAATTGCTGTCTGAACAGCTTAAGAGAGATAGTCAATTGTTAATTCAGTTCGCTTTGTTCGACGATCTCACTGCCGAATTACAAATGACTGGCGCCAAAGTCGAAGAAATGCACAAAGTGTCTCATTTATTACTTACTTTGTCATGCTCGTACAGTACAGTAACGACTACGACTGAAACATTGGCAGAGCAAAATTTAACTTTGGCATTCCTAAAAAACAGACTGCTGAATCAAAAGATCGAATTAAACAAGTAAGAAAGGCTACAGTCGAGCGAGCCGACTGTAAAAGACCCCGTACTCACAGAAGTGCGCATTTTCCTTACGAAAAAGAAGAAAAGCGGAGTGATTCACATTTTGTATACATACATATGTACATACATATATAAAATTATATGCACAATTTCCTTACTTGGCTTATTTAAAAAAAAAAAAATTATCCATGTTTTACAATTCGAAATTATTATTTTAAATTTAAATTGAAATAAAAAAAATAATCAAAATAATTCACTGTCGGGATTCGAACCCACGACTTCACGCACACGCGTCAGAACCCTACCATTTGCACCACGCCCTACATAAGGGCATATCTCGATTATCTGCATCTACATGTAATAGTTTTTGATTAAATAACAAAAGTTACTGTGAAATGTTCGCGACGGCTTTCGAACCGTAGACCTCATGCTTAACATTCAACTAGACTAAGAACAGGCATCTCTACCACTTAGACCACACTCTTGACTATAGTTGATGTAAATAGTTAAAATTTAAAAAGTAAATAAATAGAATATATCACTGACTGGAATCGAACCCGCGATCCCGGGTTAACATGCACGTACGAAAAACAAAACAAGAAAGAATGCTATAGTCGCCTCGCGACTTTAGGATACCCGTTACTCAGTTTAATTATATTATTTACAATATAATATATTATTAATAATATTAATAATCGTACAATCATTTAGGTAATCGACCCTATTGATTTGAATTCAGATGACTTGAGAAACGCAGAAAATTTTCATACAAAATCATATTTACAGCGTATTTTTGACCGATCGTCCCTATGGGAGCTATACGATATAGTCGTCCGATTTGGATGAAACTTAGTCAATATGTTTATATTATTGACAGATATATTCTGTGAAAGTTTCCCTTCGATTGCTTGGCCAACGCAAAAGTTATTCATATAAATTCATATATGTGGCGTATTTTTGACCGAATGTCCCTAATGGAGCTATACGATATAGTCGTCCGATTTGGATGAAACTTAGTCAATATATTCAGATATATTCTGTGTAAGTTTCACTTCGATTGATTGGCCAACGCAAAAGTTATTCATATAAATTCATATTTGGAGCGTATT
Organism: Drosophila cardini; assembly: GCA_018903735.1. NCBI lineage: Eukaryota > Metazoa > Arthropoda > Insecta > Diptera > Drosophilidae > Drosophila > Drosophila cardini. The sequence goes on along the minus strand of JAEIGM010000024.1, from coordinate 1,173,363 downwards.
TTTTACCGATTGTCCCTATGGGAGCTATACGATATAGTTTTCCGATTTGGATCAAACTTGGTCAGTATATGTACTCCCTAGACGTGTACTTTCTGTGTCAATTTGGTTTAGATAGCATTGCTAAGTTTTCTATACTAAAACATGCTATTTTTACCTGTTTTTACCTTTGTATGCACATAGAACGCCCTAAAGTGGGCGTATCAAAAAACAAAAGCAAACTTGTACTGCTTGGGCATTTTATTTTTCGTTTGCGATCACTCGGGCCTTTCTAGCTCTTATAGTCTCTGAGATCCTTTTGTTCACACAGACGGACAGACGGACATGGCTATATCGACTCGGCTAGTCATGCTGATCAAGAATATATATACTTTATGGGGTCTGCCATGTCTCCTTCTCCCTGTTACATACATTGCAACGAATACAACATACCCTTTTACTCTACGAGTAACGGGTATAAACACGTAGCTCTACCACTTGGACCAAATTTGGTGAGGATACTTTTAATAATTATACACACAAACTGTGTGAGTTTGGTTACAATCGCTCAACTAACATTACATGTCTTCATACAAATGTTTTATACTTAAGCGATTTGTCCTATGGAAGCTATAGGCTATAGTTGTCCGATACGGATCAAACTTGGTGAGGATAGTTATAATGGTACCTTACACATAATGTGTGAATTTGATCTCTTTAGCTCTAGTCGTTTTCAAGTTATGGTGATGTGAAAATAGTTTTTTACAATTTGCGGGGGCGTGGAAAAAATTTGAAATAAACTTAACCTGCCTGACATATAGACAGACTTTCATTCCAAATTTGGATACTCTAGCTCTTGTAGCTTAAAAGATCCAGGTGTTCATACGGACGGACGGACAGACGGACATTGCTATATCGTCTCGGCTGTTGATGCTGATCAAGAATATATATACTTTATGGGGTCGGCCACGCCGTCTTCTGTCTGTTACGCACATTTCGCTTCAGACAAACTTAAGAGACCCCTATACTCTGATTTAGAGTAAGGGGTCTAAAAATATTACCAAAGACACCAGTTTAAAGGTAATGCCAGCTGTAAAGTTAGATTTAAAGAGTTTTTTTTTACAAAAAAAGTATTAAATTTGCAATATAAAAAGAATTTTTGACTCAGAAAAAATTGTTTTCCCTGTGCAAAAATGGTCACCTTAAAAAAGATTGTTTTCCTTTAAAACGAGAAGAAGAAAACTAATGGAAATGTCAACCAAGCACAGATGACAAATGCACAGGTTTAACCAGTGGGCATAATATTGGATTCTTGTTATACTCTGGTTTTTCGGACCATTTAGTCAACAATGAAAACATATTTAAAACTATTACTGACCTATTTCAACCGATACAAATTTCTGTGGTAAAAACTATGTGTTCTTTTATGCAATTATGAATTATATACAAACTTAGAAATAATCCTTGTATTAAATATAATTCGAATTTGATATTTTTAGACCCCGTACTCTTAAAAAGAGTAGAGGTGTCTATTCAGTTTGTCTGAGGCGAAATGTGCGTAACAGGCAGAAGGAGGTTTTTCCGACCCCATAAAGTATATATATTCTTGATCAGCATCAACAGCCGAGTCGATATAGCGATGTCCGTCTGTCTGTCCGTCCGTATGAACACATGGATCTTCTAAACCACTAGAGCTAGAGCCACCAAATTTGGAATGAAAGTCTGTCTATATGTCAGGCAGATCAAGTTTATTTCAAATCTTTGCCACGCTCCCTACCGCCCCCGCAAGTTGTAAAAAACAATTTTCACATAACCATAACTTGAAAACGAAAAGAGTTAGAGGGACCAAATTCACACATTATGTGTATGGTACCACTATAACATTCCACACCAAGTTTGGTTCGGATCGGACAACTATAGCCTATAGCTCCCATAGGACACATCGGTCGAAAATTGGTGATTTGTATGGAGACATGAAGTTTTAGTTGAGTGATTACAACCAAACTAACACATTATGTGTATGGTACCATTATAACTATCCTCACCAAGTTTGGTCCGGATCGGACAACTATAGCCTATAGCTCCCATAGGACAAATCGGTCGAAAATTGGTGATTTGTATGGAGAAACGCGCACTAGAAGGGGTACGGGGTCTTTTACAGTCGGCTCGCTCGACTGTAGCCTTTCTTACTTGTTTAATATGACTGTATTTAATTAAAATTGAAATTGAAGCAAGAAAGAAAAGTACAGTTGAGCAAGCCCGACCGTAGAATACTCCCTGCGCTTTACTCCCGATCATATATGTATAATATATAACCGATTGCGTGCCGACCAAGCGTCCGCGGGCAGCGCTGCCGCTACACATGTTTGTCAGTTTCTGTCTCGCTTGCACACATGCATTGACATTGCGTTGAATTATAATCTTTATTACGTGTCTAGCTCATTTGTTTATTGTTTGATTTATTTGTAACTTTCAGGATAGTTGGATATATTTTGTCTTCAAACGGCGTGGCATCGAAAAAAAAAGATTCTTGTATTGACTGACATAATATCGAGTCGATACTGACTAAATTCAAACTTGTAGTTCTTACCATCTCTGAAATCTGTTTGTTCATACGGACAGATAGACAGACGAAAATGGCTATATCGACTCGGCTTGTGATGCTGATCAAAGATATATATATGTTGGAGCGTCGTTAGTATTTTCCATGGCTTTATCTAATAGCGCAGCGAGTTTCGATGCGCAGGCTTTTCGATTCAAAATTGAACTGACTGCCTTTTCGTTTCTCTGCCCCGCACCGAACCACACTCGACGACAGCGTTGTAGCGCTGTCGTCGCGCTATAACGGAACTTCTTAAAGCGACAAAATGCAAAGGACCAATCAGAGCGCAATTAGCGGCTGATGCAATATTTTTTAGTATGATGAAATTAGGAATTCTGGTAATAACCAGAATTCTCATACAAAGCAATACACACACAGCGCGTACGTGCAACACGCAGGAACAATCAAATACAGTGCGTACATACAGTACGCTCCGACACGGCCATCCTGACCTTGACACGTCCTCGTGTAATATGCCAAACATTAACTTTAAAAATGTCTTTGTAATAGATTTCAAACTTAATTCATCGTCTCTTTTAGACGGATATCCAACCAATAATCATCGTTTCTCTTAAACGGATAACCATTAACAATCGTCTCTCTTAGACGGATAACCATCTCATAAAATATTCAGTTCAACATTTCTTCGTACAAACTTTTAACATTTATTCTTAATTAAAACATTTGAAAACATATTTCTTTCAATTCAATTCAATAACTTCACCTATGCAAGTTACAAAAATAAAACATGATGCTTGTTTTTATTACATAATATTTTGCCAAATTGTCGATTTTACATTTTCTTTAACTAAACTTCCAAATTTCATTCAAAAAGAAACAATCATCGTCTCACTTGGACGGATAACCTTCGTCTCACTTGGACGGCTCACCATCGTCTCACTTGGACGGTTCACTCTTAGCTTCTATCAGACCATTTGACGAGCCTGGATCTTCATCATCAATGTCCAGCTCATGGGGCACATTTCCCTCTGGAAGTTTTCTTGTGTCCTCGTGACAGTATTTATATAATCGTTTACTCGATAACGACTTTAACATGTATCTGTCACCGTCTAGGACTTTAACTACCAAAAATGGACCCTTGAATTTTGGGTCTAGTTTTGTCTGGTGTCTCTCCTCGTTCTTGAGAAGGACATAGTCACCAACACTGTGTCTTACAACGGCGGCCTTGGACTTATCAAATCGATTTTTGTTGTAAAAGGCTAAAGATTTCATACTGCTACTTGCTCGAGCCCGTGTGGAGTCTAAGTCTACTTCCAATTCTGTGTCCAATGGAGGAACTAATCCAAGAGGTCGACCTTCTTTCCCTATTAACATTTCTAAGGGACTAGCCTCAGTTGCCCGATTTGTTGTGCAGTTTAAAGCTAGCTGCACCTCGCCGAGAGCATCTTGCCAGGGCCTTTGGCTTAATTCGACTGCAGTTAATAGGTTCTTGAGCGTGCTCATAACGCGCTCAACTTGTCCATTAGCACGACTTGCCCCAGTCGCGATTAAATGAAGTTTTATGGTTTTTGAACAGCAAAATTCTGCAAACTGCCCGCTAGAAAAACATCTACCCTGATCAGATATAATGCGTGTTGGTGCACCAAACAAGGAAGTTGAAGACTTTATGGCCCTGATACAACTCTCCGTATCTATTTTGAGAGTGTGGTAAAGGTGTACGAATTTTGTGAAGCTGTCAATTTGAACAATGATATATTCCTTTAAATCACTTTTACCACTTAATTTGCCAGTAATGTCCATATGGACAGTGTGCCAAGGGATGCTAACCTTTGGTATAGGATGTAATTCTGCTTGAACTTTGCCGGAATGTGACTTTGCTGTCCTGCAGGTTATACAATTGTCAACAAATTTACGGACATATTTGTTCATTTTCTCAAACCAGTAAAATTGGTAAACTTTGTCAAGTGTTTTTTGCCAACCAAGGTGCATGATTGACTCATGTACCTGGTTAACTACTGACCATCTGAAATTTCGGGGCACAACTGGCAAGCATCGTGTCTTACCATTTTTTTGGATTTTACGAAACAACATCCCTTTTCTCAAATCATATGTTTTAGTTACTTCGTCTAGTAGGTCATTTGAATTCAGTTTACTGACAAGGGCAGCAATATCCGGGTCCAATTGCTGTTCGGAAAACAACCAATTATTTGAGATTTCTGCTATGTTTATTCGCTTCTCGGGAATTTTTTCCAAAATTAATTGTTTCTGAATGACTGGGTTTCTAGATAAGAAGTCGACATGTGCCATACGTTTTTCTTCTCTGTACTGTATGTCAAACTTGAAAGATTGTAAATAAGACCACCAGCGATGAACTCTAGGAGTTAAGTCTATTTTGGTTCGCGATGCCTTTAACGAGTTACAATCTGTATAAACCACAAATTCTCTGCCAAGCAAGTAGTGACGGAAATGTTTAACGGATGCAAATACTGCCAGAGTTTCAAGCTCATACGAGTGGTACCTAGACTCGGCTGGCGAAGTTGTTTTACTAAAATATTCTACAACGTGAAGCTTATTGTTAATTCGATGTAAAAGCATGGCACCAAATCCGATTGAGCTAGCGTCGGTGTGTAGTTCTATAGGGTATTGCGGGTCGAATATTACCAGAACTGGTTCGTTTGTAAGAATAGTCACAATTTTCTTGCGAATGCTTTCCAACTCAGTAGTCCACGCAAAACTTTCCCTTCCTGATGTTAGGGAATACAACGGCTTTATGACTTGAGAGAATCCGGGTACGAATTTACGAAAATAGGATGCAAGACCAATAAACTGCCGTACACCAAAAACCGTCTGTGGCGGTGGCAACGATGTTAACGCAACAATCTTTCGCGAGTTTGATTGAATTTCCCCTGCTCTTACCTCATATCCCAGATATTGAACGACTGTTTTTAAGAAACTACATTTGTTAACATTAAAAATGAATCCAGCATCTGTGAGAATGTCTAGTACTATTTTTAACCTTTCCAATCCTAATTCGACTGTGGGTGACACGATCATGATATCATCCAAGTAAACAATCACGAATGAATAGGCCAAGTCACCCAAGGCACGCATGACTGCCCGTTGGAAAACGGATGGCGCATTTTTGAGTCCGAACGGCATGGTCAGGAACTCATATTGATCATCCGGGGTCACAAATGCAGTATATTCTATGGAATCAGGGTGGATAGGAATTTGGTGGAAACCACTCGCCATATCAAGACACGTGAAGTAATTTGCGCCACGCAGCCTAGCGATCTGGTCGCTAATAAGCGGCAAAGGGTACCTGTCTGCGATTGTGTTAGAGTTTAACTCTCTGTAGTCGACACAAAGTCGGTCTGTACCATTTTTCTTCTTGACAAGCAGCATAGGACTGGCAAAAGGGGAGCAGCTGGGTCGAATTGTGTTGCATTTAAGTAGCTCACTTAACTTTTCTCGGACAATGTCTCTTTCTTCAGGGCTAAGTCTATAGGGCTGGCGTTGTACAGTTTTGGTTGGATCAATCAAGCGAATTTTCATTTCCCCTGTCGTGACTCGTGTGGATGGTGCCCCTTTTACAAGTGCAGTGGAGTAATTCTCAAGCATTTTTATTAGTTTGTCTTTATCAGCCTCGCGCAATTCGGTATCAAGATTTGTAAGGTCAACTGGTTCCCTATCTATTGAGCAAATATTTACGGCTTTGGCTTTTACTACGTTAAACTTGTTTTGTGATATAGTGACATTAAATCCTTGTTTAAAAATTTCGCGGCCAATAACAATGTCGCTTTTCAAATGGTTATCTTGCACTACATGGAACAATATTTGAAGTGCGTTCTCATTTATGGTGAACTGGCTTAATATTTGTAAGGTGCTATATATGCCAGCATCGCCCATACCTTTTAGCATGATAATGCTGTTAAAACGCTTACCAGCTAGCTTACTACATATTTTCTCTTTAATGAGTGAACACTCTGCTCCAGAATCAAAAGAAATTGGGTAAGTCTCACCGAGCTGCATCATCACTCCAGTTGGCTCTGGTACAAAGCACTGGTTCACAGTCTTCCGTTGGAATGCTCCCTGTGTACTTGTTGATTCCTTTTTCGAGCATTGATTTGCGAAGTGTCCAGGCTGGCCGCACTTGTAGCAAGTAACAGTTGGCTTGTCTCGCTGAGATGTCGCGTCGCCCTTTTGTCGCATTTTGGCTCTGCACTCAGCAATTTTATGTCCTGGTTTGCCACAGAAATGGCACACTATTGTCAATATTTTCCTCTTCTTGGCGTCAGGTCCAGGTCCGGAGTCGTCATCACGGTCGGCATTACGATGTTTTTTAAAGGTGAATGCGCCTAGTTCGGATTGCAAGTCACTTCTAGTTTGAACTTTTGACGTGAACACAATCCGTTCCAAGCGGTTATCCACATTGGCTAAATGCGCGAGCACAATTGAAACAGCAATTTCTTCGATGTTTTTATTTTTCCAATTGGAAGTTAAAGTGGTCACCAAACGGCTAGCATAAACCGCAAGACATTCGCCGTTAGTTGGGCGACTGTTTAGTAGATTTAGAAACATTGCCGACGACGTTTCACTATTTTCGTAGCGGCGGAGGAATAATTCCTTAAATTCAATCCACTTAATGCCGGGATATGCAATTTGAGTTAGCCACTGTGAGGCACTGCCCACCATAGCTTCGCTTAGTGCCATGATGAGTCTGCTTCCTTCTAGGGGCTGTTCCGTTAATATAATGTCAGCTGTGATGGACCACTTTGAGGCATCTGCACCTGCAGTGTCAGAGAAAAATTTTGGCAAAGTGACGCCACGAGTCTGCTGTTGCTCCCGTGTTGACGCTTGCATGGTTCTTGCAAGCTCCAGCAGATTCTGGTTCTGCATTTGTAAAATTATGCGCCACTGATCCTCTGAGAATGCAGGAGGTGGTGCTGATCCCACTTCTGATGTTGGAGCGTCGTTAGTATTTTCCATGGCTTTATCTAATAGCGCAGCGAGTTTCGATGCGCAGGCTTTTCGATTCAAAATTGAACTGACTGCCTTTTCGTTTCTCTGCCCCGCACCGAACCACACTCGACGACAGCGTTGTAGCGCTGTCGTCGCGCTATAACGGAACTTCTTAAAGCGACAAAATGCAAAGGACCAATCAGAGCGCAATTAGCGGCTGATGCAATATTTTTTAGTATGATGAAATTAGGAATTCTGGTAATAACCAGAATTCTCATACAAAGCAATACACACACAGCGCGTACGTCCAACACGCAGGAACAATCAAATACAGTGCGTACATACAGTACGCTCCGACATATACTTTATGGGGCCAGCCCCGCGTCCTTCTGCCTGTAAATACTATTAGTTGTTATAACCTGATACCTATTTTATTAATATAATCGGGAATAAAATGCAGGGAGTATTATACGATCGGGCGTGCTCGACTGTACTTTTCTTTCTTGTTAGAGTACGTGGTCTAAATAAAGAATTTTCATGGCTGGATTGCTTTGGTTTCAGTTCTGAGACACACGAATGGAAATTTCTGAGATTTCAGACAGAAATGAAAATCAAGAAAGCATAAGAAACGGCTCATCTACAGGAGATATGTTCTGTTTGTAAAAACTATATATCAAAGTTTGTCGATATTGCTTTCTTATAGGTTCTTCAGTACCAGTAGAGCGTTTTTGTCAAAGGCTTATGTTTCTTTAACAGAAAAAACGGACAGGTTGACTTTTGAGCACCTGTTAAATATTAACCAAGTGAATATTTTATATTTTTTGTGCTTTTTGTTATATTTCTTGAATTTTTAATCATTTGCTTAATTGATTATTTTTGTTTCTATTCGATTAATTGCTTTTAACAATCGTCCAGCTTAAATTAATAATATAAATTAATAATCGATTAATGAATTTATTTTGTCATCACTAGTATTAACAGCTGTGTCGAGTGTTGTTCTTGTGTTGCAAGATCAGAAGCTAATTATCTCTTCAGCCGACTGCTTCTTCATAAATAATTAACATTCTTACGTCCAATTTTATTTTCAGAGGAGTCCGGCTCATTTACGTTTGTTAATATTTTGGCCCTTTAAATCTATATTAACTATAAACCTTTTCACCGCGTCTGCTTGGCGATTGTTGCTTGACCATTCTTCTAGAAGCTCTGAACGCATAATTAACTTGAATTAGTAGGAAAGGCTACGGTGCGCGCGGTGGCCCTGTTTCCTAAAATATTTGTCATCGCCCAATCAATGTGTGTGCCACAATTGGTTGTACACGAATCCAAATCTAACAGACTCTTATATCTTAACCTACCTAAGAATTTATTAACACTATCACTACATCCTCTAAGAGTTCGCAAGCAGAAATTAAAATCCCCTGAAATAACTGAGCTGCTCTTTAAAAATGAATAAGTCTGAAATAAGCTCTCAAATTCTGTTTCAAATTTTAGTAACGGATAATTGGGTGATTTGTATAAAACTAAAAATCCTAAAGACATGTATTTAAATACGCAATCTCAAACACCGCTGAAGATAAATTATTTACAACGATTAGCATTTTTCGAAATATCATTTTTGAAAAAAACTATTAATCCTCTTTTTGGACGAGTCCTGTTTGGAACTGACTCGCAATCTAAACGCACAACACTACTAAACCCTGGAATTTGGGTTTGTTTCGTTTGAGAAACTCGAAGTCTCAACGAAATACAAAATGGATGACTGGGGCATTAGCCGATCGGAGCAAATATCGCTAATGTGACAATGCGAGCTTTCCGTGTTATTGAATAAAACATTACATTCATAATCATCAAATAGAGAGCTATAGTGGTTTTCTAATAATTTGTTGTGCGCAGGCTTTGAAGCTCTAGCTCTCCTGGAGAGTGAGGATTAGATTTTGGGGGAACAAAGTCCCCAATAATGAAAAGGCCGGCAGAACTTGTGGCTCTACTGCAAGCAACATATAGAGCCTCTCGAATCATTCTCGAAGTAGTGTGGATCCCTACTTTGCAATACATCGCTCCTGAATACCTTCTGCAGGTATTACTGGAAACTGTTTGAAATTTGCTGATTAGAATGGAATTGAAAACTATTAATAGTTTTCTGAACGGGAGTCCAAGAAGACTCACGTGAATGTGGACACTTGGCCCGAGCATTAGTACCTACACTAATATCCAGTGTTGCCATATTAGCTTTTTTAAGCTAGATTTAGCTTATTTTAAAATCAAATAGCTTGCAAAATATTTGAAATGCTTATAGCTTGAAATCTAGCTTATTTAAATTTACGGCTTAAAAAAAACTTATTTTGTTCTTTGATTGCATTGTAAGTTTTGGCCATTTTAATCGATAACTAGGACAAAAATCATATTTTTTGTTCGTATTTTGGTCATTTCTCGCTCATAAGATATGTTTTTGAACATGAGAAAAATGCCGAAAGTTTCTTACAAGCAAAATTTCCGTGATTTGTGGTTAAATTCGATGAATTTAAGCGAACTGCTGATTTTGCAAGGCATTGATTAATGCCAAGTTGTGCGAATTGCGGCAGCATGCCGATACCAAACAAGAAAGACATGTACAGTCGAGCACGCCCGACCGTAGAATACTCTCTGCAATTTATTCCTGATCATTTAATAAAATCCAAGTATATCAATTGATACTTGCAACAAAACACGTTGAAACAAAAACATCTGTTTGTATGTATACACACACATATACATTTGACATTATATGTATGCACGCACATATGTATGTGTGTATATGTTATACATACACAATTGGTTGGCTCAGCCAGCATTCGCGGGCAGCGCTGCCGCTAGAAAGCAGCGAAAACGTTCGCTCACATGTTTGTATGTTTCTATCTCGCTCGCACACATGCATTGGCATTGCGTTCAATTATCAACTTTATTACATGTCTAGCTCTTTTGTTTATTGTCCGATTAAGATGCAACTTTCAGGATAGTTTAATATATTTTGTCTTCAAACGAATGTGAAATAACAATACTGTACGATAAGAACATCTGCCTTAAAATCGGCATTGAAGTTTGCAAATTATTTTATTTCTTGTGGGAAAAGGGGGCGTGGTAGTCCAAAATTTTTGATGACAATACAATTATGCCGTCTCTAGGAACCTGAGTACCAAAATGGGTGTTCCTAAGTGCCACAGTTACTGAGATATTCGCCTAAAACATCAATTTTTTACGAGGTGTTTCTAGCTTTTTGCACATTGTGGGCGAACGGGGCGTGGCATCGAAAAAAAAAAGATTCTTGTATTGACTGACTTAATATCGAGTCGATAGAGACCAAATTCAAACTTGTAGCTCTTACCATCTCTGAAATCTGTTTGTTCATACGGACAGACGGACAGACAGACGGACACGGCTATATCGACTCGGCTTGTGATGCTGATCAAGAATATATATACTTTATGGGGTCGGCCACGCCTCCTTCTGCCTGTTACATACTTTTTTTTTTTCACAAACCCAATATACTCTCTCTTGCAGAGAGTATAAAAACATATTGCGTCCATTGCAAGTGTGGCACAATCTAACAAAATACCTTTTGTTAGAAAGATCACCAAAACAGAGGAGCAGGAGACTGCACTTTGTACATTGCGAAACACTCGGCCATAGCACCTATTGACCATTTGTCCCAACTTTGTGTCGAGCAGTTTAAAGCGTGCAACGCCTCTCCCAACAATTATTTGGCACTAATAAAAACATCCGCCAAATATATAGACTCGAATGATGAAGCTGATGGAATCATTTCAGTATTGTAATATAGTCGAAAATAGTCGATTTTATATATATGTCGGAGCGTACTGTATGTACGCACTGTATGTGATTGTTCCTGCGTATTGCACGTACGCGCTGTGTGTGTTTTGCTGTGTATGAGAATTCTGGTTATTACCAGAATTCCTAATTTCATCATACTAAGAAATATTGCATCAGCCGCTAATTGCGCTCTGATTGGTCCTTTGCATTTTGTCGCTTTAAGAAGTTCCGTTCAGTCAGTTCAATTTTGGATCGTGAAGCCTGTGCATCGAAACTCGCTGCGCTATTAGTTTAAGCCATGGAGAATAATAACGACGCTCCGACATATATATAAATTCAAAAATTGTCTATTTTCGTGTTTTTATGACTAGCTTATTTTTTAACTTTTTTTTTAATATTTAGCTTATTCTAGCTTATTTTTTTCTTCAATCTAGCTTATCGTGCTTCCCAAATTCTGGCAACACTGCTAATATTCATTAAAATACTGGAGGCTCCATTATCTAAATCATCTGTCGTATCTATATTGACCGTCATCATATATTTGACAGTGGTTTTTAAATTAAGAGACGTACATAACCCTTGAGTTTTAGACGTCGGAAAACTTTTAACAGCCTCAAGATGACCTTTTTTCACCTCTGTGCTAAGATGTGAGGCCTTTATAAAATCAACAGCACTTGAAATATGCTGAGCAGTTGAAATTGAGTTTAGTTTCGTCGTATTAAATACTGACGCATCGTCATTCCTATAAAAGAAATGGATAGCTTCGTTTGGCAACAGACAGCTATCGGAAATTCTGAATCAAAGAAATTCTGGATGAGTTAAAAGAACTTAAAAGAGTCCCACAGAGATGACCCATATATGGCACTGTATGGGTCATGCAAAGATGAATTGTATTTGAAAATCCATCGATCTCCTACAGGGCTTAGCTGTCTAAGATCGCCGAAAACGATAACAGAAATCCCTCCAAATGCTAAATCTCTGTTATCTAAAATTTGTTTGGTACCGACCATTGAAATTTCGTCAATAATAAGGACTTTAAGATCAATAAATCTTGAACGGAGGGTATTAAGCAAATCATCCCCTAGATTTTTAAAGGATGACCGAGATTGATTTACTGGAAATGAAAACATGGAATGAAGAGTGGATTCTCCAATAATACCAAAAGCATATTTACCCGTAGGAGCACAAAGAAGAATTTTGACAGTGTTTGGGTCAAATCCTGGTCTACGTTTATATAAGTGGGAAAGGGACTGAAAAATTGCTGAAATTAGCCTACTTTTGCCAACACCTGCTCCACCACCCACAAACTCGTGAAAAACTTTGTTGTGGCGAGCATTGTGTACCACATGAGTGAAGTAAGTTCTTTGCTTAATATTTAATGAATTTACTAGATCAGATAAATTCTGACCGGAAATTAAAGGGGGAAGCTTTGATATTCGGATAGTGTCCGAATTTTTATTGGGGTTATTTTCATTACTATCAACGTGAATATTTTAAACATTAATCTGTGAGCTTATTTCGGGAAACACTAATACCCAAAACTCATCATCTCCCTGACCATCTAATTGAGCTTCTTCTAAGCTGCCCTCGTCTGCCATGGCCCTTCTAACTTCTAACTTCGCGACTTCCAAGCCCTTCAAGACATTATACTTCTTAGATTAGGTATATTATCTTGTTCTTCATATTCGTCAACATTCTCACTATCGCCATTTTGACGAGTTGCTCTTACTGACTTAGAATTAGAATTAACTATTGTCAGCAGCGAAATTGACTAAACACAGGCCGTCGAGACTATGTGGTCGCTGTTCGAAATGATCCATTTTGTAATTGTTTGTAGGTTTAAGCATTCTTACATTCAACATCTGTGTTACTAGTCTCGGATAAACGTATACCTAAACAATAATATGCTGCTTTTTGAATATACTGTAGTCTCTGTTTTATAGATAAGTTGCCTCTGGTAATCTCATCGATAGCATCACGCATCAACTTGGATTTGCCTTTTTGGGATTTATTAATGTAATTAATAATATAGCTGCAGCATACATAAGGGTCCTATAGCCTTCCTCGTGTCGAATGAGATGTCCACATGTTCTTCATTACGAGCGTTAAATTGAAGTTTTGTTTTTAATACTTACAAACTCCAACTTCTTATAATTGAAGAACCACTTATCAATTCTACAACCTCTCCTATCAAAATTTTGAAGCTCAGATCTCACAATGGTTGTAAAACTTTCTCAAGACTTTCTTTTGTTGCCAGCATATAAGGAAGGGAATGCTAATTCATCACAATCAGTATCCATAATCATGTCTAGGGGTCTTTGGCCTTTGCCAGGAGCAATTACTATTCTTTGCATGGCAACAATATCTAACTGATTATTTTCAAGCAGAGTTTCCTGACCCCCAGGATTAAGCTCCCCTGTTTCAACATCCCCTTTAGGCTGGAAAGGTTGTTGAAACTCTCGATTGAGCTGTTCAACTAGCTCAGCATCTGCTTGAGAAGCTATGAATGGAACAGTATCGGAAGTAAAATTTGAAATCCACTGTTCATTCAAAACTACATTGTGCTTCACATAAAGGTCTGTAGTTATTTAAATCCTAATTGCTTCTGCAATCTTTAAGGGCCTATTGGTTTAAGCCATTAAATCATGGTTATATTCCATCCTACGTCTTAGGTGGAGCTGTATAACTTCTGCTTCATGAAAGGCTCGTGGAATTAAGTCACGATACTGCTAACGGGAATTGGAACATTCACTACAGCTCCTTTGATTGTACTCTGGCGAACTACACCCAAGGTCGTAATGACCATTAATGGCAGTCGAGGAGAAATAAGTCGCTCTTCTAAAGGAGTTAAACCTTTAAGGCAATCGGGCAGATCTGCAAAATCTAATCCATTTGTAATGGAAAATTTTGGTTTTCTTCCAGCTTTTATATTACTGCAACAAGTATTGCAGAATTGATAAATGTCTTCCGCAGATGAAAACTCATTCGAAAGACTTCAAATATAAGCGCTAAATTTGTTGTGACTTTCAATAAAATCACAAGAAATTTTGATGAGTTAATTAGGAAACCACAGGCCTTTGCAACAAATGCAAACCTGATTTGGACCCAGGTTTACTAAACTACTAAAACTTCTAATTTGAGCTTCTAATGGAGTTAAGCTGTGCAGTGAGCAGTGTTAGCATATCCTTTAATAATCCTCCGAACAGGATTATTTATAGCTTGCGATCTCTGGATCCTATCTCTTTCTTATTCTAAAACTCGTCGCCTAACATTAGACCGCCTATCTGCTTGTAGTTCTGTATTCCGTCGTTGTTTATTAGCCCTGTACAAAAGATTTTGTCGCAGAGAAGCTCTATTTTGTCTATCGGACACTCTCTCCTGCTCTCGAGCCCCATCTCTTGTTCGAGCCTGCCTCCTGGACCGAGTATTTTGCAGCCTTTCAATTTCTTGAACTATCGGCTTCTCTCTTCTATCTTTTTTAGACTCGGTACTCTAAACAAGAAATGAAAGTACAGTCGAGCACGCCCGACCGTAGAACACTCTCTGCAATTTATTTCCGATCATTTAATAAAATCGGTATCCAAGCATATCAATTAATACTTGCAACTAAACACGTTGAAACAAAAACATCTGATTGTATGTAAACACACACATATACATTTGACATTACAAGTATGCACGCACATATGTATGTGTGTATATGTTATACATACACAATTGGTCGGCACAGCCAGCATTCGGGGGCAGCGCTGCCGCTAGACAAGCAGCGAAAACGTTCGTTCATATGCTTGTATGTGTCTGTCTCGCTTGCACACATGCAGTGAAATGGCGTTTAATTATAAACTTTGTTACGTGTCTAGCTCTTTTGTTTATTGTCCGATTTATATGCAACTTTCAGGATAGTTTGATATACTTTGTCTTTAAAGGAATGTGAAATAACAATACTGTACGATAAGAACATATGCCTTAAAATCGGCATTGAAGTATGAAAGTTATTTTATTTCTTGTGGGAAAAGGGGGCGTGGCAGCTCAAAATTTTTAATGACACTGCATTTATGCCGTCTCAAGGAACCTACATACGAAATTGGTGTTCCTAAGTGCCACAGTTACTGAGATATTCGCCTAAAACATTAATTTTTTACGAGGTATGTCTAGTTTTTTGCTCATTATGGGCGAACGGGGCGTGGCATCGAAAAAAAAAAAGATTCTTGTATTGACTGACTTAATATCGAGTCGATAGAGACCAAATTCAAACTTGTAGCTCTTACCATCTCTAAAATCTGTTTGTTCATACGGACAGACAGACGGACATGGCTATATCGACTCGGCTTGTGATGCTGATCAAGAATATATATACTTTATGGGGTCGGCCACGCCTCCTTCTGCCTGTTACATACTTTTTTTTTCACAAACCCAATATACTCTCTCTTGCAGAGAGTATAAAAAGAGTATGAAGCGAAATTTGCGTAACAGGCAGAAGGAGGCTTTTCCGATCAGCATCAACAGCCGAGAGGATATAGCGATGTCCGTCCGTCTGTATGAACACCTGGATCTTCAAAACTACAAAAGCTAGAGCCACCAAATTTGGAATGAAAGTCCGTCTGCTTCGCAAGCAGATCAAGTTTATTTCAAATCTTTGCCACGCCCCTTACCGCCCCCGCAAATTGTATAAAACTATGGTCACCTTGGAAAATATTGATATTTTAGGCGAATGTCGCAGTAACTATAGCACTTAGGAATACCATTTTTGGTATGCAGGTTACTAGAGACAGCATAAATGCATTGTCATTTTTGCCACGCCCCGTTTTCCCACAAGAATGAAATAATTTTCAAACTTCAATGCCATTTTTAAGGCATTTGCACTTATCGTACGTATTGTAATTTGAAATTTGTTTGGAGACAAAGTATCACAAACTATCCTGAAAGTTGCATACAAATCGGACTATACACAAAAGAGCTAGACACGTAATAAAGTTTACAGTTGCACCCAATGTCAATGCATGTGTGCAAGCGAGACAGAAACATATAAGCATGTGAGCGAACGTGCCGACCAATGCTATATGTACGTTCTGTGTATGTATGCATGCACATGTATGCATATGATACGATATATCATATATCGATATTTAATACGATATGAAATTATAATTGCGATATGATATCGAAGGCAATATTTGGTCATTATTTCTATAGCGATATATCGTATTTGATTTCAGTTATTAATAATATCGATATCAAACGCGATGTGATTTGATGTGATATTTTAATTAATATCGATATCGGCATTTTCTTGGCGACTTACATCCCTATTACAAACTGATGGTTTTGTTTCAAAGTGTTTTATTGCAAATACTATGAGTACGGGGTCTTCTACAGTCAGCTAGCTCGACTGTAGCCTTTCTTACTTGTTTTTTACTGTGTTTTTCGGTCCTGATATCTTACAGTTTGATAGCGTCTTCTTAAAGAACGACGCACTCTATCACTAACTTGTTCTTTGTCCCTTGATACAGAATCATCCCTACGGCTCTCTCAGAGAGTTTGTATTCCTCTAATTTTCAGCCTGGGGATAAGAAATGTCGGTTCTATTTATCCTATTTCTTAAACGACGATTATTAGCACGAGCAAATGCGGTCTGTCTATTCAAACTAGGCATATTAGACTTAATACAATTTGAAAAAAAAAAAATATACAAAAAAAAAACAAATCAAATGAATTAATGAAATAATTTATAAAAAATATTTTATGGCATAAAAAAAATTTAAAAACAGTATGAGAGGTGCGAAATATAAAATGTGGGTGTAAAAAAAAAATTAGATAAAATATAAGAAATGTTTAGTTGTTTTTATACTCGAATATAAATGTTGTAATTTGATTAATCTCCTATTTGTAATGATGATGGATTTAAAATGATGACACAGTTTTATTGTTTTATAGTATGATTATTTATATATTCGTCGATTTATATTTCTTTGATTCAAAAGCACAACCAGCCACTTTACATACGCCAAACAGGAAGAAAAAGATCAAATAAAAATTCAATGTGCCCGTATCTTAATTATAGGGATTTCTGTTATGTAAGTTTTGTACATAACATTTAAGTGTTGAGAAAGGGAGTTATGTTGTGTCCAACACGCACCCTCAAAACTTACATTACATTATTATTATTACAATATTATTTTTAATTTTCTCTACAGTAGCTGTTGTGTATTCTGGGGAGTATTACATTATGATCCAGTATTCACTGCGAGGACTGTGAAAACCCAGACAAAACCCAATCAGATCATTTAAAAAAAAACTTAAATACATATTCATACATATATGTCTTATAAATTATAAATTTTCAAATTAAGTTTGTTAAATTATACAAAATAAACAAAGTATTCAAATTGATAAATGTGAAAAAAAATATAACTTAAGATATAGTTTTTAAATTAAAAAAAAAATAAGGAACTTCATTTCCGAAACTCTTTGAGATGAATGTATTCATTGCAGTCCAATCTTGCTTCTTAATTCCGTGAAACGTCCTGAAGCCAATGGTTTTGTGAGAATATCCGCCAACTGATTATCTGTAGGAATATACTCAATGGAAATAATATTCTTCTCTATTTGTTCTCTGGCAAAATGATACTTAATATCAATGTGTTTTGACCTTTTATGACTAGATGGATTGCTGGCTATACTGATGCAACCCTGATTATCTGCAAATACCTTTATTTCATTATTTAATTTAATATTAATGCTTTCTGAGAGTGACTTTAACCATAACGCTTCTCTTACTGCTTCAAACAATGCCATATACTCTGCTTCCGTAGATGAAGCTGCTACTGAATTTTGCTTCTTAGTATTCCAACAAATAAGGTTTGAAATAAACATTTTGAATAGATAGCCTGTTGTACTTCTTCTGTCAATCTCATTTCCTCCCCAATCTGAGTCAACATACCCAACAAACATATGTTCGTAATCAGATTTTTTCTTAAAGACCAGTTTCATGTCAATATTGCCTTTAAGATACCTTAGAATTCTTTTTAATCCTTGCCATTGTTCTATATTATTTTTGTTAGTGTACCTACTCAGAATATTTATGGCTGTAGCTATATCAGGACGTGTACAAAGCATTATGTACATTAAACTACCAACTAAACTGGGACAAGGGGCATCGTAACTCTCATCTGAGTTCAACATTTCATAGTTTAGCTTACTTGGAAGTGGAGTGCTAACAGATTCCTCGTGCATTCCTCCATATTATATTTGTGTAAAACTTTTCTGATATATGCAGATTGACTTAATGATATCTTATCTTGCTCGATTTCAATTTTCATTCCAATAAAGTATCTTATTTCGCCCAAGTCACTCATCCTAAATTTTGTCTTTAAATATTCTTTAAAGTTATTCAAAATATCTATATCTGATGTCGCTATAACTAAATCATCCACATATAGTAACACATATATGTTTTTATTTATATCACCATTATCTTGTACATATATACAGGGATCAACTGTAAAATTCTTAAAATGGCAATCTTTTAACGCCTGCTCAAACATATTCTTATTTTCAGGTCTTTTAACAATAGTCCATGTCTTGTTTAATTCATGTGCTAACAATTCTTCATTAATAGCTTCTTCCTCGTATTTCATCAAATGCAAAGGGTACTTCATTGAAAATAGTGTGAGCGTTCATTATATAACTATTTAGATTTCCTTTATCTTCATTGTAGGATATTTGTGGTTTATTTTTCAGTCTATCGCTTTTTCGTAACTTTGCGATATCACTTTCACCATTTTCCTTACTCTCATTCGGGAAACTATCTTTATCATCCTTACTATCATTCAGGAGATTTGGTATCCATACTATCATTCTGGAAATTATTCTCTCTATCCTCCCTTCTCTCATTCAGGGGATTACTTTCCTTACTTTCTTTCAGGAAACTGTCTATATTACTATCCTTACTATCATTCGGGATATTCTGTATACCACATTACATACTTTCATTCTGGAAATTATATTCTGTATCCTTCCTACTTTCATTCAGGGGATTTTCCTTACTCTCTTTCTGGATTTCATTTTTAACTCCTCTAGAGTTAACCATATTTGTTTCATCTACCACCACATCTCTAGCAACAAAGAACTTCTCACTTTCAATGTCCCATAATTTGTAGCCATTTGGTGTGTTATAGGACCGCAGACATCAGAATGAATAATTAACAAAGGTGTATTTATATGTTATTTATTTTTCTGTTTTTCGAGTCGAAGTCTTGCTTGTTTCCCATTTAAGCATGCCTCACATATATCGTCCGTAGGATTAACATTATCAAGAAGCCTATTGTCACTAAACAAATTCTTTCTTTTTATTTTCCTTTGCTAATATGGCCTAATCTTTCATGCCACAATTTATACAACTTTTCATTTTGAACATTTATTTTATAGGCTTTAAATTCATGAATTGACATATCGTACGCACCTGAATTTTCCGCAATAGTGACACCATTCTTTGTCAGCTTTATTCCAGACTCGTCAAACACAATTGTTACTCCAGCCTCTAGCAGCCTTTTTACAGGAATTAGATTTTCTGTGAGTTCCCTGCAATACAAGACGTCCTCGAGTGTTATGTTGTAGCCATTCTCCAGTCGAACAACTCCACGCTTTGTCGCAAAAATGAAGGCATCATGCTTGGCGACAGCAATCTTCATTGGAGTTTCCAAAACTGCATGATCCACAAAAAGCGTCTCATCCTTTATGAGATGGTCAGATGCACCCGAATCAAGGATGAACTTCACGTTCATATTGGTTTTCTTATTTTGATTTACACTTCTTAGCATAAAAGCAAAACCTTGATTACTTCCTGGTTTGGCTGTTGCAATGTGGGCCTGTGTGTTATTTTCTTTGTTTGTATCATTATTCATTTGTTTATTATAACTATAGCAATTTCTTTTTATATGACCAGATTTGCCACAGTGGTGATATTTCACATTTTGGTTTTTATTTCCATTATATGGTTTATGCTTGTTATTATTTTTATTATTAACATTTTGATTATTATTATAATTTTGATTTTTGCTATAATTTTGAATTTTATATTTATGTTTATTATTATTTTTATAGTTATCATTAAAATTATTATATTTAGCCGCATGCATTACCTTTCTACTTGTGTCATTATTAATATCATTTATTTTTATTATTTTCTGAAAGGGTCTCTATAGCAGTGATTACTCCATCATATGATACAGGCAAAGTGAGTAGCAAGTGAGAAACCTTTTCCGTTTCATCTACATTAGCGCCTGAAGCTACCAGCTCACTAATTAGTTCGTCAAAAATTATAAAATGCTTTACTAATGCCATTTCGCTTTTTAATTTTAACAACAACGGCCGTTTGCGCGCAGCCAATTGCGACGCAAGACTTTTCCGCTCATATACGGAATCCAAATTTTTCAGGATTTCACGTGCTGTGTTGTTGCTAGTTGCGAAATTCAAAAACAAGTCGCTTACATTGTCTATGACTACACCTCTAGCTTGGCTCTCTGCTTTGACCCAACCTTCATCTGTCTCTTTAGGAGTCTCATCGTCAATGACTCTCAAAACACCTTTTCAGCAAGAAGTGCTCTAACGCGAAACTTCCAAACAGAATATTTCTCGCCGTTAAAGGGTTTAATATTGTGCTTCGCGTTGTCCATATTTTATTTCAATGTGGGATTTATTTTTATGTGGGATATGTATGTATGTAGACGTATACACGCGTGAAGCACACTTAGGTTAAGGACGATCAAAAGAGGTAAAATTTTTTTTTACTTCAAAAACACGTACACTGGGCCAATAACCTGTTGTAATTTGATTTATCTCCTATTTGTAATGATGATGGTTTTAAAATGATGACACAGTTTTATTGTTTTATAGTATGATTATTTATATATTCGTCGATTTATATTTCCTTGATTCAAAAGCACAACCAGCCACTTTACACACGCCAAACAGGAAGAAAAAGATCAAGTAAAAATTCAATGTGCCCGTATCTTAATTATAGGGATTTCTGTTATGTAAGTTTTGTACATAACATTTAAGTGTTGAGAAAAGGAGTTATGTTATGTCCAACAATAAATAATTAGACATGTATGTATATTAAATAGTAAAATATAAGCAAAGCATAAAAGAATATTTATTCAAATTGAATATAAATAAAGAGTCCAATAAGATTAAAAAATCAATAAGAATATAAAATTAGTTCCAAATTATTTAGTGTTAATTATATCTTTCTTTATAAAATAGGTTATATATAGTATCAATTTAATTTGTTTAGTTGTTAAATACATGCGACTTGCTTGCTATTCATTAAGTATTTGCTCTATAACCGCAACCGGACACAACGATAAGTTACTTTGCTCGGCATTTCATTTAGTAGTTCTTTTGTTCAGGGACGATATTTTTACTACTTTGTTAATTCCCATCGAAATAATTCTAACTCATTTGATCTTTGCTTGAACTGATGCATTCTTTACAAACTTCTTTGAACACACACACACACACACAGACACACACACACACATCGTCCCAGTACTCAATAGGAATGTTTACGTTGCCAATAGCGTGGTTAGCCGCCTTTTAATATTTAGTGCCGATAGTAGTGACTTCTTTTTTGCTGTCCAGGATGAGTACTTGTGCATATTAGCACTTTCCGGACAGTCTCATGGCTTACTGATTTTTTGCAATCAGTTTTTAGGTCCGCGACCAACTGCTTGAGGCTGATTTGGGGGTTATTGTTGACTTCATTCAAGCAAAACAGACAGCGCTTAGCATCAACGCTGCCAGTTAAGCTATTTATAAAAGTGAACCTGTTGAACTAAAGAGTATTATAATTATTATTTAATTGTTTATGATAATGCAAATATTTAAATTATATTCAATTAATATGTTTATTTTAATTTGTTATATCTTTATGATACTGAATTTATGTTGCTTTTAAATTAAGTATTTTTGATTTAAATTTGTTTTCCTTAAACAAATTTTTTTCCTTAATACAACCTATTTATTATTTTAAAATAATTAATGATTTAACATATATATATTTTTCTTCTAACAATTTGTTCATAGTTTATTATACTCTCTGCAAGAGAGAGTATATTGGGTTTGTGAAAAGTATGTAACAGGCAGAAGGAGGTATGGCAGACCCCATAAAGTATATATATTCTTGATCAGCATCACAAGCCGAGTCGATATAGCCATGTCCGTCTGTCTGTCTGTCCGTCTGTCCGTATGAACAAACAGATTTCGGAGATGGTAAGAGCTACAAGTTCGAATTTAGTCAGTATCGACTCGATATTCAGTCAGTCAATACAAGAATCTTTTTTTTTTTTGATGCCACGCCCCATTCGCCCACAATGAGCAAAAAACTAGACACACCTCGTAAAAAATTGATGTTTTAGGTGAATATCTCAGTAACTGTGGCACTTAGGAACACCAAATTTGGTATGCAGGTTCCTTTAGACGACATAAATGTATTTTCATTAAAAATTGTACTGCCACGCCCCCTTTTCTCACAAGAAATAAAATAATTGTTAAGCTTCAATGCCGATTTTAAGACAGATGTTCCTATCGTACAGTATTGTTATTTCACATTCATTTGAAGACAAAATATATCAAACTATCCTGAAAGTTGCATATAAATCGGACTATAAACAAAAGAGATAGACATGTAAGAAAGTTAATAATTGAACGCAATGTCAATACATGTGTGCAAGCGAGACAGAAACATATAAACATTTGAGCGAACGTTTTCGCTGCTTGCTAGCGGCAGCGCTTCCCGCGAATGCTGGCCGTGCCAACCAATTGTGTATGTATAACATATACACACATACATATGTGCGTGCATACTTATAATGTCAAATGTATATGTGTGTGTATACATACAAACAGATGTTTTTCTTTCAACGTGTTTTGTTGCAAGTATCAATTGATATACTTGGATTCCGATTTTATTAAATGATCGGATCTGATAAATTGCAGAGAGTATTCTACGGTCGGGCGTGCTCGACTGTACTTTTCTTTCTTGTTTTATTATTTTATTGGTTAAAAATCTAGCTATTTTTGCTTTGTTCTGGAGATTCTTGCAGCACTGCTTTAGCGTGCGTTAAAAGTGATGACTTTTACCGCTAATCCTGCTAGCCTGTCTCTCTCACTTCTGTGTTTGTCTCATTTCTGTGGGAGAGAAAACGTCTCCCATCTGTGTAATTATGGCGTTGCTTTAATTTAATTCGTTGCGAACGGTTCGATTGAGCGGGTGTAATCGTGCATCGATATCAATTTTGTCGTCGATTTCGATATAAAACTTAAACAAAACGTGATTTTAATTATGAATTATACAAACAAAACATAGCTTAATTTTAACTATGATTATTATAGTTAACAAGTAAGAAAGGCCACAGTCGAGCGAGCCGACTGTAAAAGACCCCGTACTCACAGAAGTGCGCATTTTCCATACGAAAAAGAAGAAAAACGGAGTTATTCACATTTTGTATACATACATATTTATATACAAATGTATGTAAATATATACACAATTAAATTCACAATTTCCTTACTTGGCTTATTTTAACAAGTAAGAAAGGCTACAGTCGAGCGAGCCGACTGTAAAAGACCCCGTACTCATTCTAGTGCGCGTTTTACCATACAAATAAGTAGTTTTCGAACGATTTGTCCTATGGGAGCTATAGGCTATAGTTGCCCGATCCAAACCAAACTTGGTGAGGATAGTTACAATGGTACCATACACATAATGTGCTAGTTTGGTTACAGTCGCTCTACTAAAACTTCATGCCTCCATACAAATCACCAATTTTCGGCCGATTTGTCCTATGGGAGCTATAGGCTATAGTTGTCCGATCCGGACCAAATTTGGTGAGGATAGTTATATAGGTACCGTACACATAATGTGTGAATTTGGTCTCCCTAGCTCTAGCCGTTTTCAAGTTATGGTGATGTGAAAATAGTTTTTTACAATTTGCGGGGGCGGTAAGGGGCGTGGCAAAGATTTGAAATAAACTTGATCAGCTCGCGAAGCAGACGGACTTTCATTCCAAATTTGGTGGCTCTAGCTCTTGTAGTTTAAAAGATCTAGGTGATCATACAGACGGACGGACAGACAGACAGACGGACATCGCTATATCGTCTCGGCTGTTGATGCTGATCAAGAATACATATACTTTATGGGGTCGGCCACGCCTCCTTCTGCCTGTTACGCACATTTCGCTTCAGACAAACTTAATAGACCCCCATACTCTTTTTTAGAGTACGGGGTCTAAAAATAAGCAGTATTTATATAAGTATGTAAATGTTTTAAATATCGAAATACTTCTTCTTATTATTCAATGTTTTGGGAACAGGTTTTAAAATAAAAGAAATATAATTTATTTAAAATAGTGCTTATAATTAAAATAGAAAATTTATATATTGACTTCGACTGGGACTCGGACCTGCGACCCATGCCGATTTGCAAATGAACGAACCGTAACCCTACCAATTGGTCCACGCTCTACTTCCAAATCGCGTTGATTATTCTCATTGACATGCATCTCATACATCTGCATACATCTCATGCGAGACAACAACTATACAAATAAATATGTATTAGAATTGAAATCTTTCATTCAAAATGGTAAAAATTAAAACAGTATCTGCGTTCAGTAACATTGCATGAATCTGTATAGTCACAGAATTTATTTTTGGCGCGTCCCAAAATCAGTTCGGAACAAGTACCAATGAGCGCTAAATTGCCGATCAACTGAACAACTTACTTCAATTGAACGACGTTAAGCAGTTCAAAGCAGTTGAACAAGTGCAAAGCATAAGCAAAAATATGTATGTATGTATGAATGTATATACATACACATTAATAAATATATGTACGTGCAAGGGAGTTTTCTGAATTGTTTGGGACTTTCGTATTACTTTTTTTATAGCATACCATGTTACGCAAATACATTTTAAATACAAATAAACGTTATTATTATTTAAAATAGGTTTACAATTTGTGTTAAAATAAAAAATTTGTATTTAACTTTGGCGGGACTCGAACCTTGGACCCACGCGGATTTGCAAAATAATGAACTGCGACCCTACCAATAAGACCAGGCCCTGCTGATAATTCAGTTGGATTACTTTCATTCACATGCAATAATTGCTTATTTAACACAGTACACTGCTTGCTGCAGTTTGTGTAGTTAAACGCAAGCAGTTTAAACAAACAATTTGTACATAAAATTCAGCATTTTTGATTAATTTGTTTTATATGTTGTTGTTGTCCGATTTGGACCAAATTTGGTGAGGATATTTTTAATAATTATACACACATCCTCTGTGAGATTGGTTGCGATCGCTTAACCAACACTACATGTCTTCATACAAATTTTGTATTTTTGACCGGTTTGTCCTTGCTGGGGATTGTTATAATGGTACTATAGACATATTGTGTGAATTTGGTCTCTCTAGCTCTAGCGTTTTCAAGTTATGGTGATGTGAAAATATTTTTTTTACAATTTGCGGGGGCGGTGGAGGGCGTGGCAAAAATTTGAAATAAACTTGCACTGCGTACACTACAGACGGACTTTCATTCCAAATTTGGTGTCTCTAGCTCTTGTAGTTTAGAAGATCCAGGTGTTCATACAGACGGACGGACAGACAGACATTGCTATATCGTCTCGGCTGTTGATGCTGATCAAGAATATATATACTTTATGGGGTCGGAAAAGCCTCCTTCTACCTGTTACGCACATTTCGCTTCAGACAAACCTAATAGACCCCTATTCTCTTTTTTAGAGTACGGGGTCTAATAATAAAATATTAATTATATAATTAATATCATATTAATACGTTAGTTCGTGAGTGTGTGTGTGTCAATCGATTTACGTCTATGAGTTAGACATCGCGAACGTTCGATTGTCAACGCTCGGGTGGTTTGTGACGTAGGTAGTTATTTCGAAGAAACTGCGCGCGATTTTCTGTGCGCGTTTGCTGAACTTAAGAATTGCGTTCGGTTTATGCGCGCCCGACTTAATTTACTAGCGTTTTTAAGACGTGCCTGTTAGAGCTGGAAACCGCGCTAGAGATTTTCGTTCGGTTTTCGGTTAACGCGTATTAATTGTCGCGATACGTTTATTGTAGTAAGTCTTAAGTATTGTCCGATTTTTAAATTTATAAAATAATATAAATTTCTATTATATTATTAGAAAATTTATTATATAAATACTTAATAAATTTTAATATATTTTGCTAAATAAATAATAATAATTTAAATAATTAATTAATTTTTCTTATTTGTATAAAAACCCAATTTTTTTTAAAAATAGAGAAGACGCACAGTATGCAGATAGAGAGCGAGAGTTAAATTCCCAATCTCAAAGAATCCGTAGAGCAGTTAGTGAAAATCGAGTACTAGAACCGATTGGGAATTCTCGTTAGCGTTCATGCCGTAGGAGAAGTGCGCGTTTAAGAGTTATAGAACAGGCAGTAGATAATGAACGCAGACCTATTCAGAGACAGGATCCACAGGAAAGGAGTCGGGAACTTCGCGTAGGACACTTAGAAGACAGGATCCACAGGTTACGCAGAGCGAGAGGGTTTCAGATGCCCACCGCAGACAAAATCGTAGAAAAATTCTCAAGAAAGGAGATTTAGCTAGAAATGTTGGTCAGTATAGGAGTAGTTCCCAGAATAGAGCAGAAAATGAGCGTAATGCTGCCCGTAATGAGCACGCACGAGCCAATGCCATTGAGGAGCAGGCACGACCCATTAAAAATAGTTTAAAAAGTTTTATCGCCACTTACAACAAATCAATTAAACAGGGCCCTTGCTTGCATTTGTTATAAAGGTTTGTGGCTTCCTCACCAGATAGACAGGATAAGTAGGGAATATATTTTAGGAAATAATGAATTTAGTGCAGACATTCAATTTTTGTCCGATATATTTCCTCCTGTGGACGGCAAACACTCGTTTTGCAAATCTTGTAGCCGTTCAATTAAGGAAGGAAGAAAACCAAATTATTCCATTACTACTGGCTTAGATTTCCCACCACTACCAGAATGTCTGAATAGTTTAGAAGAAAGATAAGTTTCTCCGCGGCTACCGTTCATGATCATAAAATCTTTAGATTATGATCGTCAAAATAGCATCAAAGGAGCTGTTATTAATGTGCCGATTCCAGTTGCGAATGTCGTAACTTCCCTTCCAAGGGCTTTCAGTGACGCAGAAGTTATTCCGCTCCACCTCAAACGCTGATTAGAATATCGTCACAGTTTTATGGTGGAAACTATATCTCCATCTCGTGTTGTTGAAGCAATTAGGCATTTAGTAGGCCTGAGCTTTACAGAAAGCATGAAATTAGCATTAATGAGGAATGGTTGGCTTCGCATACATCTGAAGTCGTTCCATTTATTGCATTACCAGAAGATATAGGCTTGGTTTGAGAAATGCGTGATAGAGCTGCAAACCCAAATATAGATGAGAATGCTCCATTCGAAGAGCAAGAACTTAATCCTGGAGGTGAGGAAACACTAATTCAGATGGTAGTAGATTAGCTATAGCACCTGGGGAAGGACAACGGTCTCTGGACATGATAACTGATTGTGATTCAGAGTAGTTATCCTTTCTCAAGATTTATGCAAGAGTTAAAAGAAATTGCGTAGAAAGCTACACAAAAATCATTAGATCAGAGCTTAGGAATTATGATAGAAGGGCTTGTAGGGTAGATAAGCTTTTTTATAATTAGAGAAAAATGCAGCTTATAAATGTGCAGAATAATTATTCCATTTGCATGAGAAAGCACAGCGCTTCCCGCGGCGTTAAATCTAGGACAGCCCTTTATGATGAGGAAATAGATAGGTTAATTCAGTTTGATCCGGGATTCTAAAATTTAAAAGACATTCGTTAGTCTCTTGCTCATTGGGAAGCAGAGAAGATGAAGGTTATGACCATGATTCGCCAATTTGGCATACCTTCATTCTTCACAAGGCTTTATGCAGCAGAAAGTAAGTGGTTAGAACTGATAGATAGGTCAGACCTAGTTACATGTGCTAGGTATTTTGATGATAGGTATAGGCAGCTTTTAAAAGTTATGGAAAAAAATGGAGGCATTTTCGGCCAACATTCTGTGTATAAATATTATTGGCAAGTAGAGTTCCAACATCGGGGCTCGCCAAACATTAATGGAATGTTCTGGTTGAAAGATGCTCTTTGTTTGATGATAGTAATTCTTCTTCCTGTCCGCTTAGATCTAGTATGAATAGACCAAAAATATTTTTAAAGAGAAGTTTCGACGCCATTATGGTGAATGCGTACAACACGCATATTTTATCAATGCAAAGAGCCAACATAAATATTCAGTTTATATGTTTATATGTTAGAGAAAGGCGTAGTCCACGGATAATACGTTAAGGAGATATAACGTTAACCACGATAGGCAGAATTATTTTAGGGAATTAGTAATGCTATATTATCCGTGGAGAAATGAACAAGAGGAGCGAAGAGGTTTGTAGTCTGCACAAGGAGCTTGTTGAAGCAAATCGCAGAAAATTTAATGTTTTAAATTATAGTGAGTTAGAAGATGCTCTCAAGTATTAGAGTATTAGATGAGAATCAGGAAGATGAAGCAGGTATTATAGATGATCAGGATAATTTATATAATAGGTTTAGAGCATTAGGTGTAGCAGAAATAGATCCTCAACTCAACATTGTGAACATAGGAAATGACGAGAATGCAGAGGGGTCAAATAGCAACAATTTTCAGTTTGTTAAGTTGCCTGTTTTAATGACATCGTCATGTTTAGAGGAAATTGTATTATCCCTAAACTTAAAACAGAAAACTTACCTGAACCATGTTTTGCATAATTTTAAAATACGCAAAAATTTATATGAGTTTGTAGGTGGTGGAGCAGGTATCGGCAAAAGCCGACTTATTTCGGTAATATATCAAGCTCTTACAACTAGGTTTAATAATAGAAGAGGCTCAAATCCTGACTCAATTAAAGTTCTTTTGTCCGCTCCAACAGGGCAGGCAGCATTCGGAATAGGAGGTTGTACACTCCATTCAATGTTTAGTCTTTCTGTAAATCAGTCCGATCGAATTGGGACCATATCCGCAGACATAGTAAATACTCTACATTCGAGATTGATCGATCTCAAATAATTCATTATTGCCGAAATTTCAATGGTAGGAGCCAAAAAGATTGGGCTGAGGCTACAGCAAATTTTCTGAGGCTACAGCAAATTTTCAAAAGTAATCACTTTTTTGGAGAAATACCTGTCATCGTGTTCGGCGATCTCAGACAACTGAGGCCTGTGGGCGACAAGTGGATTTTTCAGCAACCCTCTAGGTAAAACTCCAGTGAATTACATGACACACTGTGGGAAAACAATCAAATTAAGTTTGAATTTTTCGAGTTGACGGAAATAATGCGTCAACATGATGACCAAGCATTTGCTGTAGCCCTTAATAATATGGCATCCGCTCATATGACAAGTACATATATTGAGCTTATTAGATCAAGAGTTGTTAGGGAAGCTATTATACCAGAAGATGCTATTCATCTCTTCCACTCCAACGCCGAAACAAATTCATATAATACTTTAAAACTGAATCGAATTGCGACCACTAAATATTCAAAACTTCAGAAAGCCAGGGTTTGTGTAGTTCACTAATTTGGACTGTTAACATAGACACTTCAGGTGGCTTAGCTAATGGAGCAACAGGCAAATAGATTTAGATTCAAACAGTCATCCAATTCTTCTATGCGTAGATTTCATTGAAGAAAGAGTAGGAAAAGAATTACGTTTTAAGTATAGAAATCTACTCAATCCATTGTGGACCCCAATAGCCAAAACTGTTAGAAGTTTTCAGTATAGGAATAATGAAAATGTTACAAAAGATCGTAAGCAGTTTCCGATCGTACCTGCTGAAGGTATTACCATCCATAAAGGCAGGGAGCAACCTTTAATAAGGTGGTGGTCCACGTATCCGATGGTTTAGATAGAGCAGCTTTATATGTAGGCTGTAGTAGAGCGACAAGTGCAGCTGGACTGTTTATAGTAGGCAATTTCAACCCACCGAGGCCTCTCCAAAGTCGAAATGTAGTTCAGGAAGAATTTGAAAAATTACGCTTCATTAAGTTACTTAGTACCTAGTACTTAGTACTTTCGACTGTTTAGGTAACAGTTCTGATTTTAAAATTATTTTCCATAACGTTCAAAGTCTGCACTGTCATATTAAAAGTGTTCAGTGTGCATCAATGCTTTGTTTTGTTCAAGGCTCGACCTTCCCAAATGAGACTAGGATATAGAATTGCTATTCGTTTAGACTGTTTACAAGAAGGTAGGAATCGATCACAAAGAGGCATTCTTGTTTTCGTCAGGAACGAACTTTTTGAGAATGTTAGTCTTTGTTCCACAGGGCGCAATGTTGATGGCTCGCACGTATTCGAATACGCAGTTTTAAAGTTTAGGTCTATAGGAGTTTTAATAATTTATAAAAGCCCCCATTACTCGTTACCTAAATTAAGAAGTGAGTTTAAGGATTTATTAGAGGAGTATAGAAACATTTTAGGTAGTGAAGTATTAATTTTAGGAGATTTTAATTTATGTTTACACGCTTTCTCTCAGTTTAGGGAAACTTATTAAAGTTTGGTTAGGAAGGGATTTAGATCCCTTTTAGATTTGAAAATGTCCACACTGCGTGACGATACGCACATTGACTGGGCATTTTCAAATGTGACGCTTGGCCAATCCAGCGCAAAAACTTTTGAGACCGTGCATAGTTTTCACGACGCGATTTCCGTAAACATTTTAGGGCTGTAAGTTGATAGGTCGGGAAATATTTTTATACTCTCTGCAAGAGATAGTATATTGGGTTTGTGAAAAGTATGTAACAGGCAGAAGGAGGCGTGGCCGACCCCATAAAGTATATATATTCTTGATCAGCATCACAAGCCGAGTCGATATAGCCATGTCCGTCTCTCTGTCTGTCCGTCCGTATGAACAAACAGATTTCAGAGATGGTAAGAGCTACAAGTTTGAATTTAGTCAGTATCGACTCGATATTAAGTCATTTGAAGACAACGTATATCAAAGTGTCCTGAAAGTTGCATATAAATCGGACTATAAACAAAAGAGTTTGACACGTAAAAGGTTTATAATTAAAGGCCATGTTACTGCATGTGTGCAAGCGAGATAGAAACATACAAACATGTGAGCGGCAGCGCTGAGCGCGAATGCTGGCCGTGCCAACCAATTGTGTATGTATTACATATACACACATACATATGTGCGTGCATACATATAATGTCAAATGTATATGTGTGTGTATACATACAAACATATGTTTTTGTTTCAACGTGTTTTATTGCAAGTACTATCAGTTGATATTCTTGGATACCGACTTTATTAAAATGATCGGGAATAAAATGCAGAGAGTATTCTACTGTCGGGCGTGCTCGACTGTACTTTTCTTTCTTGTTTTAAATTAATCAATTAAATATTTTAAAGATGTTTTGCACAATTTGCCGCACACATAGTACTTACATACACAGTATGTAAGTAGAACTTTAAATGCGCGGCAAAGTTGTGTTATTTGTAATCTAAATTAATACGCAATATAACGAGTGTTACTTATATATATATTAATAGCACTTATCACTCCAATTACGTTAGTATTAACTATTATCTAAATAATCACAAATTAATCGTTTAAAAATCAAATTTAAACACGCGAAATTGGTCGAACGAGCGAAACATATAATTTAATTACTTGCAAAAAGTAACGGCGAAAAGCGAATCAAAACAAACCAAAATTGCAGAGAGCAATAGTGAACTTGAACATTTTTCTATTACACAAATGTATGTAAGTACATTAAACAGAAAAATAATATAAAATAAACATTTATTTATTTAAATAAATATATTAAAATAATTTATTATCTTATTATATAAAATATACTAAATTCATATATTTTTTATCTTGTATTTATAAAATATATATATGCTACATTAAACATACGTATGTAAGTACATTTAACAGAAACATGTTTAAGCGCGATCTTGCTCTCTGCAATGTCTTCCGCATCGTTGGCTCATTCTAATTGAAAGTTGAGTCGAACAAGTATCAATGAACTTCAATTCGACGATTAGTGCTAATAAACGAACGATTTAATTGCGATCTACTGAACTAAATACTTCAATTAAACTGCAATGACCAATTCAAAATTCACGAAAGTAGAGCTGGGAAACTATTGATAGTGGCGCCGTTCGATATTTTCGATGTTTTAAAAGCCAAAATGCGATACTATCGATAGTGCTTTTGAACTTATGTTAATAGATTTCAACAAAGTTTGGAAAAAATTGACAAAATCTGTGAGAGAGTGTATATTGGGTTTGTGAAAAGTATGTAACAGGCAGAAGGTTAAAGTATATATATTCTTGTTCAGCATCACAAGCCGAGTCGATATAGCCATGTCCGTCTGTTCGTCTGTCCGTATGAACAAACAGATTTCCGAGATGGTAAGAGCTACAAGTTTGAATTTAGTCAGTATCGACTCGATATTAAGTCAGTCAATACAAGAATCTTTTTTTTTTCGATGCCACGCCCCATTCGCCCACAATGAGCAAAAAACTAGACACTCCTCATAAAGAATTAATGTTTTAGGCGAATATCATTCCTAGAGATGACATACATGCATTGTCATTAAACATTTTGGACTGCCAAAAAAAATAAAAAAAATTTTCAAACTTCAATTTTTATTTTTATTTTATTTTATTTATTAACGCAGACTAAAAGCAGTCGCGAGTATTTAATTGTATGATTACGTAGTAAATAGATATATAATTTAAATTTAGACAATATTAAAAGTAATTATTAAAAATTTTAAATTTAAATTAAACTGAAATTAAAAAAGATAATAATTAGACCATTAATCTGGGAATAACAAGCAAAAAAATTGATCCAACATTTGTTGCAAGGGTTGGGAAAAACCCAGAAAAACCCAACCAGATCAATAAAAATATGCCAAAACTAACACGAAAGATCTCTGATTTAAGGGGAAGAATGAATGGCAGAGACTCCATTCTTACTGCCCTTGGAAATCAGAGATATAACGGAGTTGGCTGTAAAGGGAAGATTTAAGATGGGAGAGAGAGAGAGATGTGTCAATCAATCTATAATGTTCATTATAATTAGCGCATAATACCCGAAAACGATTGTGCAAAGCGTAGTCAGTAGTGCATGTAGGAAGAGTTAAAGGGATGTAGTACCTAGTGGTCCTGGTGGGAATATTAAATTTAAGGCGTTCTAAAAGAAAGGGGGAGCAGATATCACCGATTATTAATTTATGGAGGAAGATTACTCCGAGAACTCTTCTCCGATTAGTAAGGGATGGCAGATTCAGAAGCAAGAGTCTGCTAGTATAAGATGGAAGGCGAAGGTTGGGGTCCCAATTAAGTCCACGAAGCGCGAAGAGTAAAAACTGCTTCTGCACTGACTCAATTAATGACTGACTATTAGCATGTTGAGGAGACCAGACACATGAGCAATACTCAAGAATGGGACGGACAAGGGATGTGTAAAGAAGTTTGGTGACAAATGGATCATTAAATTCTTTAGACCAGCGTTTAATAAATCCAAGAGTTCCCTTAGCTTTATTAACTATAGTGGAAATATGATGTGTGAAACTTAATTTATTATCAAAAAGAACACCGAGGTCATCGACTGATAATATACGTTTTAAAGGTATATTGTCAATGTGATAGTTGGCTAAGTAAGGAGTCACCCTGTTAAACGTCATAAACAGGCATTTAGAAAAATTTAGGTTCAAGTGATTAGTTATGCACCAGTTGTGCATAGAATTTAAATCATCTTGAATTAGCGTATGATCTGGGGGATCCTTATAAGACAATAATAATTTCACGTCATCGGCATACATAAGTATGCGACAATGGGCTAGTGAAGAAGGAAGGTCATTTATAAAGAGATTAAAAAATAGGGCGCCTAGGTGACTGCCCTGGGGAAATCCAGAAGTAACGAAGACAGATTTAGATATGGCTGATCTAAGCATAACCCTTTGGGTTCTACCTGTAAGATATGATGATATCCACAGAAGAAGGGATGGTGGGAAGCCTAAAATGCTTAGTTTGTGGAGAAGGAGGTTATGATTTACAGAGTCAAACGCTTTACTGAAGTCAGTATAGATGACATCAGTTTGCATTCTATTAAGGAATGCCTCATGTACAACAGAGGTAAATTCCAATAAATTGGTCGAAGTTGACCGACTCTTAACAAAACCGTGTTGGGCAGGGGAGATAATTGACTTGTAGAGGTGTTGCAAAGTCGAAGTAATTATCTTTTCAAAGAGCTTAGGGATTGCGGACAACTTCGCAATTCCCCTGTAGTTGGATATATCCGACTTGCAACCTTTTTTATGCAGAGGGATAATGTCAGATTCTTTCCAAAAGGAAGGAAAGACAGAGGATTCCAAAGAGAGGTTAAAAAGAATTGAAAGAGGTTTAATTATAGAAGAACAGCACTCCTTAAGCACGCAACTAGGAATGTTGTCAGGCCCAGGAGAGAAGGAAGATTTTAGATTGTTAATGGACGAGAGCAGGCAACTATCAGAAATATAAGGAAAAAAAACGCAATTAGAGGATGGGAGTTTAAAGGGGTAAAAGAAGTTAGTAGGCAGACTAGGGGAATACGTAGATTGAAAAAAGTTAGCAAAGAGATCGGAAGCAGCCGAGTCCTCACTTACTTTAGTGGTATCAAAGAAAAAAGAAGAGGGTAAAGTAGAAGATTTGCGTTTAGAGTTAACGAAGTTATAGAATTGTTTAGGATCGCGCGCAAATTGATTCTTGCAACGAACGAGATAATTTTCATAGCATTGGGAATTAAGAAGGATAAAGACTGCTTTTGCTTTAGAATAATTTAAAAAGTCTAAGCTAGAACCTGTCTGCTTAAACTTTTTAAAAAATTTTGATTTTTTATTTTTTAAGTTAGATAGTCTTGGTGAGAACCAAGGAGATTTATGTGAAACGGACTTTACAACACTATATGGAATACAGACATCAAAGATTGAATTTAATATGTTGTAAAAATACTCGACAGCTATGTTAATATCATTCGTGCTGTATAGTATAGACCAGTCAGTAGCAAAAATCAGTTGATTTAGCAAAGAAAAATTTCCTTTGCGAAAGCAACGTTGCGACTTGGAAGAGGATGAAGGAGGTGAACGGATGGAGTTAGGGATAGACAGGGAAAGTTCTAAAGTAGGATGAAAAGAATCTTCAGGAGCAACTACAGGAGAAGATCTAGTGACAATGGCACTGAATGAATCATTAACGAAGATAAGATCCAGCATCCGGTTTAGACAATTAGATATATGATTGATTTGAAAAAAAGGAAGATCAATCAAACTATCTAAAAAGTCGTTATTGGGTGTGGGTATGTAATCAAACTTGTCGAAAAACGTCCAGGAAACGTTTGGCAAGTTAAAATCTCCTAGCATCACAAAGAAATCACAATCACGAATGTGACTAAATATTTCTTTGATGAAATCGAAATGCTGTAAATAAACCGACATTTCTGAGGACGGAGGAATATAGGAACAAGTTACATAAAGGGCAGATGACGAAAAAGTGACCTTAACGGCAACAATTTCAATTTCGTCCAGTGATGAAACATCTATTAATTCAGCATTAAGGGAGGATTTTACTGAAATAAGAACTCCACCACCGCGTCGATTAAGACGATCGCGCCTGAAAATGTTATAATGAGATGACATTATTTCATTATCAGATATGCTAGAATTCAGCCAAGTCTCTGAAAATGCAACAATGTCAGAATCAAAAGATAAACTATTCTTATGCAACTGCTTTAACTTAGACCCAAGACCCCTAACATTCTGATACTGAATGAAAAGTTGGTCAGAGCCTAGTTTTTTGGAGTTGTGACTGGGGCCACTTGAGTCGAACCACTAGTCGGAAGAATGACTGGAGTTGAACGAGTTCTATTTTTCTGTTTGAACTCATGTACAATCATATGTGGGGGCCAGAACTTTGGATCACATATGATAGGAAATATGTCAGGGGACACACTAATCTTAAATGATGAAATTTCTCTTGGCTCAGAGAAATTGAATTTAGAAATTGAAACGCTACATGGAGTTTTGGTAGCGATGAAAGCTGCAATAGACTCAATAGTCGTATCTGCAGATAGTCTAGATATAAATATCTGCTTACGTGGAGCCACGACCGTAAGCAGGGGAGGCTGAACTGCTATGGGAGTAGCAACGGGGTGACTATTACGTCGACTTGGAGGGTATTGGTATTTTTACTTTTAACATTTGAGTTAATTACAGGTAACACCGAATTATTAGGGGGTGAAGGGGGAGCTGCGGGGGCGGCAACAGAGCGACTGTTACGCCGAATAGGGGGACTCTTCGAGTTATTACTCGTAGCCACTGCACCATTAACAGCCACAGATTTGATCACTGGTGATGGGGCGACTACGGGAGGGGCAGGCATAGCCGGGGAAGTATGGTTGCATAAGGGCCGGTCGGGTACTGGGGAAGTAGCGGGAGGAATGGATGAATTGTGAGGTAAGGAGTTACAGGGAGGAGGAGAAAAAGACAAAAGGGGAGGCCCACTATGCAACGGTGATGTATTGAGAGAAATAGGCGGATGAGGTAATGAAAGATGTTGAATAGAGCTCAACATCTTGTCAGGCGGAGTCTCGAATTTATAGCCACTAAGCAAGTCAGCACTAATATCAAAATCAGTGCTAAGCTGCTTAGCGAGTGAGCGCAGTTTTAGGAATTGTTTTTTCACAGTATTGTACATACGTGAAAAATCGCATTGCAACTCAATACAAACTGGGCATGACCACTTTAATCCACCACTACCTAATTTGGCAGAGGAAATGAATTTTTCAAATTCACGCCCAGTGAGACCTGCACATTTAATGTGCATAATATTGTCGCACAGCCAACAGTGCACATAATTTGGTTGGTCACTGTCCCGAGATGGGCCATATGAGCAATTTTTCTTACAGCAGGCCATTCCACTCAAAATACTTTCAAACAACTTGGAGTTAAAACGAAATGAATGTGAGTGAAAAGTTTGCTTTGATGTAAACAAATATGCTCGAAAACAGAATTCGCAAAAAGTGCAAAAACAAAATATTAACGAAACAGTTAAACAACAAAGGCAATGCGTGGACGCAAGCGCAAAAGAGAATTGAGTGCAAGCGAGCGACACACAAACTTAGCTCAGCTGAGCAACGTGAAGGGAGCAAAGGTCACAGCAAAAACGGGCACAAACAAAAACACAGCTGAGACGCTGTATTAATAAAACAAGAAAGAATGCTATAGTCGCCTCGCGACTTTAGGATATCCGTTACTCAGTTAAATTATATTATTAACAATATAATATATTATTAATAATATTACAATATGTTAGGTAATCGACCCTATTGATTTTAATTCAGATGACTTGAGAACGCAGAAAATTTTCATACAAATTCATGTTTACAGCGTATTTTTGACCGATCGTCCCTATGGGAGCTATACGATATAGTCGTCCGATTTGAATGAAACTTGTTTATATTATTGGCAAAAATATGTTGTGTGAGTTTCACTAAGATTGCTTGGCCAACGCAAAAGTTATTCATATAAATTCATATTTGGAGCGTGTTTTTGACCGATTGTCCCTATAGGAGCTATACGATATAGTTGTCCGATTTGGATGAAACTTGGTCAATATGTTTATAATATTGACAAATATATTCTGTGTAGGTTTCACTAAGATTGATTGGCCAACGCAAAAGTTATTCATATAAATTCATATTTGGAGCGTATTTTTGACCGATTGTCCCTATGGGAACTATACGCTATAGTTGCCGATTTAGATCAGTTTATGTACTCCCTAGACGTGTACTTTCTGTGTCAATTTGGTTTAGATAGCATTGCTAACAAAAAAGTTTTCTATACTAAAACATGCTATTTTTACCTGTGTTTACCTTTGTATGCACATAGAACGCCCTAAAGTGGGCGTGTCAAAAACAAAAACAAACTTGTACTGCTTGGGCATTTTATCTTTCGTTTGCGACCACTCGGGCCTTTCTAGCTCTTATAGTCTCTGAGATCCTTTTGTTCACACAGACGGACAGACGGACATGGCTATATCGACTCGGCTAGTCATGCTGATCAAGAATATATATACTTTATGGGGTCTGCCATCCCTCCTTCTCCCTGTTACATACATTCCAACGAATACAATATACCCTTTTACTCTACGAGTAACGGGTATAATTAAATACAATAAGTATAATATTTAAAAAAATTTATACAATTTTATACTATTGACTAGCAATAAAATTTTCAAGGAAAGTTATATTGGTACCGTACACACAATGTGTGAATTTGGTCATGAGAGCTCTAGTTGTTTCCAAGTTATGGCTTTGTGAAAGTAGTTTTTACATTTTGCGGGGGATGATTGGGCGTGGCAACAACTTGAAATAAACTTTTTCTGCGTGCACTACAGACGGACTTTCATTCCAAGTTTGGTGGCTCTAGCTCCCTAGTCCTTGTGATCTAGATGTTCATAAAGACGAACGGAATAGAATATATATAGACCCCATAAAGTATATATATTCTTGATCAGCATCAACAGCCGAGACGATATAGCAATGTCCGTCTGTCTGTATGAACACCTGGATCTTCTAAACTACAAGAGCTAGAGTCAGAAAATTTGGAATGAAAGTCCGTCTGTAGTGTACGCAGTGCAAGTTTATTTCAAATTTTTGCCACGCCTCCCACCGCCCCCGCAAATTGTAAAAAAGTATTTTTACATCACCATAACTTGAAAACGACTAGATCTAGAGAGATTTCATACATTATGTGTATGGTACCATTATAACTATCCTCACCAAGTTTGATCCGGATCGGACAAATATAGCCTATAGCTCCCATAGGACAAATCGTTCAAAAATAAAACATTTGTATGAAGACATGTAATGTTAGTTGAGCGATCGCAACCACACTCACACAGTTCGTGTGTATAATTATTAAAAGTGTCCCCACCAAATTTGTCAAACCAAACACCAAACTGGTCAAAAATTCTGAATTTTATGAATAAATTGTTTGTTTACACTTGCTTGTAATAAAAGATTTAACTCTACGTTTAGCTATTGCAAGTCCATTAAAGAGCGTGGTCTAGGTAGTAGAGATGCGCGCTTTGTTCTTCGTACGTGTATGTTAACCCGGGATCGTGGGTTCGAATCCAGTCAGGGACATTTTATTAATTTTTGTTATATAACAAAAATATGTTACATGTAAATGCAGATAGTCGGTCACTTTTAAGAGAGGGTCGTGGTGCAACTGTTCGGGTGGTGGCGCGTGGGTTTAAGATCGCGGGTTCGATTCCAGTCAGTGCTATTTTCTATTTATTAAGTTTTTCAAATTTTAATTATTTGCATCAACTACAGTCAGGAGTGTGGTCTAAGTGGTAGAGATGCCTGTTCTTATTCTACTTGAATGTTAAGCATGAGGGCTACGGTTCGAAAGCCGTCGCGAACATATCACAGTAGCTTGTGTTATTTAATCAAAAACTATTACATGTAAATGCAGATAATCGAGATCTGATCTAATGCGGGGCGTGGTGCAACTGCTAGGGTTCTGACGCGTGTGAGTGAAGTCGTGGGTTCGAATCCAGTCAGTGAATTATTTTGA
The DNA here is from genome assembly GCA_018903735.1 of Drosophila cardini. NCBI lineage: Eukaryota > Metazoa > Arthropoda > Insecta > Diptera > Drosophilidae > Drosophila > Drosophila cardini. The sequence continues at coordinate 1,133,310 of JAEIGM010000024.1, read as the reverse complement.
TTATTTCTTTATTTTTTTTTTATTTTAATTTAAATTTAAAATAATAATTTTGAATTGTAATACAAGGTTTATTTTTAAGCAAAATATGTTTTTAAAGTAAGCGAAGTAATGAAATTGTGCATTTAATTGTGTATATATTTACATACATTTGTATATAAATATGTATGTATACAAAATGTGAATAACTCCGATTTTCTTCTTTTTCGTATGGAAAATGCGCACTTCTGTGAGTACGGGGTCTTTTACAGTCGGCTCGCTCGACTGTAGCCTTTCTTACTTGTTCACACTAAATTCACATTATTCACCTGTAACTACTATGACAGGTGTATGAGAAAATAGTCTGATTCTAACGAAAGTTGGTCAGTTGGTGCAAAGCTGTTAAAGTTGGTTAAAATAGCTTCAAAAATAGCTAACTTTCTCATACTAATTTAAATTTGACCTTTGACATTGAGTTTAACCACCTCCAATCAAAATTTTGCTAAACGCCGTCTTATTGCACGATAAAGTTATGAGATCTACGTTGTTTGAAAATTTCATCTCTCTAGGACACTTGGTTCGGTCTGTAGTGTGATAGGTCAGTCAGTCAGTCAGTGAGGACAAACAGTTATATATATATAGATTTAAACAAGAAAGAAAAGTACAGTCGAGCACGCCTGACCGTGTAATACTCTCTGCTTTTTATTTCCGATTATTTTAATATAATCGGTGTCCGCGTATATCAATTGATAGTACTTGCAATAAAACACGTTGAAACAACAACATATGTTTGTATGTATGCAAATACACATACGTTTGACATTCTATGTATGCACATACATATGCATGTATGTATATGGGATACATATACAGTTGGTCGGCACGGGCAGCGTCCGCGGGCAGCGCTGCCGCTACACAAGCAGCAAAAACGTTCACTTACATGTTTGTATGTTTCTGTCTCGTTTTCACACATGCAGTGACAAGGCGTTAACTAGAAAATTTGTTACGTGTCTAGCTCTTTTGTTTATTGTCCGATTTATATGCAACTTTCAGGATAGTTTGATATATTTTGTCTCCGAACTAATTATACCCATTACTGGTAGAGTAAAAGGGTAAATTGTAATCGTTGGAATGTATGTAACAGGAAGAAGGAGTCATGGCAGACCCCATAAAGTATATATATTCTTGTTCAGCATCACAAGCCGAGTCGATATAGCCATGTCCGTCTGTTCGTCTGTCCATATGAACAAACAGATTTAAGAGATGGTGAGAGCTACACACACCTCGTAAAAAATTGATGTTTTAGGCGAATATCTCAGTAACTATGGCACTTAGGAACACCAATTTTGGTACGCAGGTTCCTAGAGACAGCATAATTTTATTGTCATCAAAAATTTTGGACTGCCACGCCCCCTTTTCCCACAAGAAATAAAATAATTTGCAAACTTCAATGCCGATTTTAAGGCATATGTTCTTATCGTACAGTATTGTTATTTCACATTCATTTAAAGAAAAAAATATATCCAACTATCCTGAAAGTTGCATATAAATCGGACAATAAACAAAAGAGCTATACACGTAACAAAGTTTATAATTGCACGCAATGTCAATGCATGTGTGCAAGCGAGACAGAAGCATATAAACATGTGAGCGAACGTTTTCGCTGCTTGTGTTGCGACAGCGCTGCTCGCGGACGACGCACGCACATGTATGCATACGATACGATAAATCATATATCGATATTCAATACAATAGTAATTATAATTGCGATATGATCTCGAATGCGATATTTGGTCATTATGTCCATATCTATAGCGTATTTGAATTCAGTTGTTGATAATATCGATATTTGATTTGATGTGATATTTTAATTAATATCGATACAGCCATTTTCTTGGCGATTTGCATCCCTATTACAAACTGATTGTTTTGTTTCAAAGTGTTTTATTGCAAATACTATGAGTACGGGGTCTTTTACAGTCGGCTAGCTCGACTGTAGCCTTTCTTACTTGTTTTTTTTACCGACTAGTGCTATGGGAGCTAAAAGATATGGTTGTCTGATGTAAGAAAAATTATAATCATGATACACACATAATGTATGAGTTTGGGTGCAATCAATTCAAATTTCTTTTTTTTTTACCGCTTTGCTATGGAAGCTATAGGATATAGCTGTCTAGATCCCATAAAGTATATATATTCTTGATCAGCACCACAAGCCGAGTCGATAAAGCCAAATCCGATTGACTCATTTGAGTACTATACAAAAGAGTAGAGGGTTCTATTGAGTTTGTCTGAAGCCCAATGTGCGTAACAGGTTGAAGGAGGCCTTTCCGGTCCCATAAAGTGTATTCTTGATCAGCATCAACAGCAGAGATGATATAGCGATGTCCGTCTGTCTGTCTGTCCGGATGAACACCTGGATATTCTAAACTATAAGATTTAGAACTACCAAATTTACTCTACGATGATAAATAATCAATTAGTTACTTTGCTCAGCTTTCCTTCTAGTAGTTCTTGTGCTCGTGGACGATATTTTCACTAGTTTGCATCAGTGGTTCCAACGAAATAATTTGAACGGTTGCGAAAATTGTATCGTAACAATTTACATATTTTGCGGACTTCTCACAGGGTATCTTATAGTCGCGAGAGTCCGATTGTACTTTGCTTCTTGTTAAGTACGGGGTGTTAAAAATCTTTATTGCAAGCCGCGCCCTGAAAATAATGATGTGCTAAAATACGCCTCCTTCATTGTAGAGTTTGCTTGGTTAAACTTTGACATTTACATAATGATTTTTAAGCTTATATTTATTTCAATCGATTAAAAATTGTTCTTATTTAATTTTTAAATAACTATCGAAAGACAAACGACACTAAAGATTCAAAGAAGGAGCAGCACTTAAATTCTATGGCCTGACAGGTAGAATTCTGATACACATGACTCATATATTAGGCTTTATCAATAGATCCGTCTTCATATGGCCCCACATGCACCCCATGCTTCCCAGGCACGCCGCTCTTTCTACACCCACGATGAAGATGAGAATTTAACCGAAGAGCAACGCACTCGTCGAGCACGCTTACACCGGATTTTTGTAATTATCAAGATCACAGTATTTGTTGCGTTATGGATATACAGTTCTGTGTATATGACTATCACCAAACCGTATGAGCAACATGAGACGGTCATATCGCTGGAACCAAACCAAATAACCCCCATGAAGCTCTCAGAAATACCGACGGGAAAGTTTATAAATATTGTGCTTAAAGGCAGCATTGATGAAGAAATCACCAGTCATCCCAAACAAGCAAGCGAAAATCAATCGTATGTAGTAATTAGTGCGGTAAAATTTGATACCGACAAAAATCAGACATTATGGTCATCCAATGACTGGAAGGTCTATCTTGATGAATCGGATGAAAATAAGTTAGGAACGGTGAAGCATAAAATAAATGTGGAAGGCTACAGCTCAAAATCATCGATAATTTTAGATTTGGATGACACAATCGAAAGGGATTTTCAACCAAAAATTTTATCGGATATTCCCCTTTCCGTATCCTTTTTAAATTTAGGCAAAGAATCAACTGCATTCTCTGTGTCCGTAAATGCGAATCCATTGAATATTAATGAAGGCGTAGTCTATGCGATTCTTATACTCTGTTTTTTGTACATTCTGATCATCTTTGATATTGCGGATCGGACATTTGCTGCCCTATTGTCAGCCACAATCGCAATTGGAGTGCTCTGCATGTTAGATGAACGACCTTCGCTGTCAAAAATCATTTCATGGATCGATATGGACACCCTAATGTTGCTCTTTGGAATGATGATTATGGTGGCTATCCTTGCCGAAACGGGAATCTTTGACTACCTATCTGTATTCGCATATCATTTGTCGAAAGGACAACCTTGGTTTCTCATTTTCCTACTCTGTTTGCTCACCGTTTTGCTCTCCGCCTTCCTGGACAATGTAACCATAATTATGTTAATGGTCCCAGTAATCATACGTCTTACGGAGTGTATGGGCCTAAGAACAACAACCGTTCTCATCTGTGTGGCAATTTTTTCGAACATCGGGGGAGCACTTACTCCAGTTGGGGATCCTCCCAATGTAATTATAGCCACAAATCACTACGTGGTTGCCGAAGGTGTTAATTTCCCCGTGTTTGTTATCCACATGCTTCCTGGTGTAGTATTAAGCTGTATTTTTGCATGGATTTTCTTGTACCTGATTCTACGAGACAAGCTGTTTACGGGAAGCGAAGATCAAATGCGGGAGTCCATTAGGAATCTTACGAAGACCGCTGCCAAATTCAATGCACCCACACCCAGTGAGGAGCAGTTACGGCGCAATATATTAAATCGCATTGATGAGCTTAAAGAGCGATATAGACGAAAGCAGGATGCCAGAAGTTTTGGTCTGCAGCCTGCATCGAATTTTATTGAAACTCTGGCCGAAATGGAGGCCAAGTACCAAATAAAGAATAAACCACTGTTGATCAAATGCTGCATCGCATTAGCATTTGCCGTCCTGCTATTCATTATGAATTCATTCCCATTCATGAAAGGCATTACATTAGCGTGGGCAGCCATGCTGGCGGCAATACTGCTTTTAATACTTGCCAATAAACCGGATATTTCTGCTGTGCTGGATCATGTTGAATGGTCAACATTGCTCTTCTTTGCGGGCCTCTTTGTGCTCGTTGAATCCATATCCGAAATGGGACTCATCGATGTCGTGGGTGATATGACAACATCGATTATAGTTAGTGTGGATGAGGAGCACCGTGTGATCATCGCATTAATGTTGGTAATGTGGATAAGTGCGTTGTTTTCCGCATTTGTTGATAATATACCCATTGTGACCATGATGCTGAAATTGGCCATCAAACTAGGCTCCAACGAAAAACTGCATTTGCCTCTGTTGCCAATGATATGGGCCATTTCAATGGGTGTCTGTTTTGGTGGCAATGGAACCTTAATTGCCGCTTCCTCCAATGTGGTAGCAGCTGGTATTGCTAATCAACACGGATATAAGATAACCTTCATGGAGTTTTTCAAATATGGATTCCCTGTTATGATTATCAGCGATGTCGTTGGTACAATCTACCTACTTATTGCACATGGTCTCTTCGAGTGGCATGAGACACCGAAATAAAGGAAGAACTGGAAAAGGCGACCAAGATTACTCTGCTTGTATCAAGTGTCTGTTGGTCAAGAAAGTTTTTCTTTTCAAATTCTTAAGAAACTCGATGCAGATATAATTTTGTTATTTCACTAAACATTTTTTAGTGATCAAATCAAATGAAGAAGTAGGTATTCTTATTCAATCTATATTTTAACACAAACATTTAAATGTTCCTTTCTTGCGTCTGTAACCTGAAATATTCCAGTTTTAATTAATGTTTCTGTCTAATCTGGGGTGCTGCAAAAGTAAACAGCTGAATTATGATTCGAATTATGAATTGAAGCGGAAATGAAATAAACTAATTGGCCTAGCTACAGTCGGAGCTAAATGAATTGAACAATAGTCCATTCATTTGATTGAATTCGATTAAGTATAACAATTTATACAGCTGCTCCTTGACACGTCTCACCTGCTGAAACCTTAGGGTTGACATAACCTGGATGTCAATATTGCCCATCAAAATGAGCTGTGTTCATTGCGTCTGCCAAAGCGTGGGACAAGATATCATCATAGCAACTTACTAAGAGATGGGGCTAATATGTATATGTATATACCTTAAATGTATCACACAAGGTGTATTGCTCAGGGCATATCACATTTATATAAAAGGATAAAAATTAACATAGATACGAGTTCCAAACGCTGTGCAGATGTAAATTACCAATAGATTGAGAATGTAAATAAGTAAATTCGACAGATAAATTAATCACACGATGTAATCTTTGCAAATTATTAATATGTATTTATTGAAAATTTTTATGAAAACAAATTAAGAGAAAGCAAATATTATTTTAAACTATAAAATAATTTTTATAAATTTTGTTTTATTTAAAACAAGCATAAACAATAAGCAATGACTTTCTATAACCTACTTATCCCCGTAATTGTTTAAGCCTAGTGACATGAGCAGCTTATTTTCGGAAGTACTAAATTAATTTCAAGAAAACTGAATAGTACTTCTGTTTAGCAACAGGAAAGATGGTGTCGGATCAGCTACACCTATCTTATATTTATTTTAATTTCGTTTTCTGTTAATACATGTGTGTCAAGAGGACAACATTCTCGAATAAAACAAATAGATAGGCCGATACGTTTCCCACTAGATTTCTAAAATTATGATAATGATAGGCATTTATCTACGGGATTTAAGTCAATGTAATCCAAATTAATATTGTATTTAAGTTAAAATTAAAATGGCTTTGTTTGGTTTTAAAAACCCATTTTGGATAGATGAAGAGTTCTCTGATGAGAACCTTCGTCGCCGTGCAATTCGAAATCGCATATTAACGATTATAAAGATTGCATTATTTTTGATTGTATGGGCTTTCTTTTCGATAGCTATGATTTTTATACCGCCTTATGAGGAGGAAGAAATACTCGTACCACTTAAACCGAATACTACAAAGGCTCTAGATCTAGACGAGACACCAACTGGCAAATTTGTGAGTATTCATCTATTGGGCAACATCGATTTTACAAAAACTATGAGCCCAAGACATGCATTGGAGGGCGATCCATACTTTGAGGTAGTCCTAGAAACTGTTGACACTGAAACAAACGAAACTCTGTGGAAATCTAGTGTGTGGTGCATCTATATTGATCAATCGGATGCCCTATCTACGTCTACCGTGTTCCATAAATTTCAACTGGACGCAAGGAGCAAAGGAAGATCAATTTCAAAGACCGTACGTGCCCAAGACGACTCTAATTCAAAAATGCAGATTGCATTTTTAAATTATCACACCGAATCTATTGGTATCTCCATGATTATGAATTGCAATCCGGTGGATCCTGTCGTTGGTGTTTGGCTGGGAGTTTTCCTTGTTCTCTTTCTATATGTCCTAATCGCGTTTGATATCACAGATCGGGCATTTGGCGGTATTCTGGTCTCGCTTACCGCACTTGGGATACTCTGCATTTTGGGAATAAGACCGTCTTTTGAAACGATTTTGTCGTGGATTGATATTGACACTTTGATGCTACTATTTGGTATGATGATTCTTGTATCAATTCTTTCGGATACAGGTCTATTCGATTATCTATCACTCTTCGCATATAAACTGTCAAAGGGCAATACTTGGCTTCTCCTCTTCTACATGTATATGTTCACTGGAACTCTCTCCGCCTTTCTGGACAATGTGACGATGGTGCTAATGATGGTACCGGTCACTATACGATTATGCGAAGCAGTAGGATTGCATACCACTTTTGTTCTCATCAGTATTGTGATATTCTCGAACATCGGAGGAGCACTTACTCCGGTAGGGGATCCCCCAAATATGATTATTGCCACAAATAGCTATGTGGTATCCAACGGCATCGGTTTTGGAACCTTTACGTTACACATGTTTCCTGGCGTCTTCTTCAGCATGCTTTTAGGCTCCGTAGCAAGCTATTTTATGACTCGTAAGTACATATTCACTGGAAAATCCAATCAGTTACGCCAATCTATGATGCGAGTAGAGAAACTGCTCAGCAGCACCAAGGACGATGATAAGCAGATTTTAAACAGGCGCTTGGCAGAGCTGAAGGAGCGCTTGAAAAATATAGAGAACAACACGATTTCGCCGGAAAAGGAGTTTGCTGACAATCTAAATGACATGGAAATGAAATACAAAATAAGGGATAAAGTTCTGTTGGTGAAAAGTTGTATTGCCTTTACGTTTGCCATCTCAATGTTCCTGCTTCACGCATTCCCTAGCTTAGGTGGAATCACTCTTTGCTGGGCTGCCGTCTTAGCTGCTATACTACTTCTTATTTTGGCTGACAGAAAGGACATAGATGATGTGCTGGATCGTGTGGAGTGGGACACTCTCATCTTTTTTGCTGCACTATTTGTTCTAACTGAGTCCCTGGTTGAGATTGGATTAATCGACTGGGTCTCTGATCAGACAATAGCTATTGTTATGTTTGCAGATAAAGGGTCGAGATTGGGTGTCAGCATTTTATTGCTAATGTGGATTAGTGCGATCACCTCGGCCTTTGTGGGCAACATTCCCATAACGACCATGATGATAAAGCTGACAATAAAGCTGGCAATGAACGACGCACTCAATCTACCCTTGCAGCCCTTAATCTGGTCTATCTCGTATGGTTGTTGCTTTGGTGGGATGGGAACTTTAATTGGAGCTTCAGCCAATGTGGTAACCGCTGGAATGGCCAATTCATTTGGCTATAATATAACTTTTAAGACCTTCTTTTATCTGGGATTTCCACTCATGATCTTCACAACGTTTATAGCTACAATTTATTTGGTGGTTGCTCACTGTTTGTTCGAGTGGCACTAGAATCAAAAGTCCCCATTTATTTGTAGCAAAACTTACAAAACTGATACTTTGAATAACGAATTTATACTTCGATATTTTAAAGGATTTAGTAAACTATTTTTTTTTATTTTGAAAGAAATAAATATGTTTTTGTCTTTCTCATTATTTTTATACTCTCTGCAAGAGAGAGTATATTGGGTTTGTGAAAAGTATATAACAGCCAGAAGGAGGCGTGGCATACCCCAAAAAGTATATATATTCTTGATCAGCATCACAAGCCGAGTCGATATAGCCATGTCCGTCTGTCCGTATAAACAAACAGATCTCAGCGATGGTAAGAGGTACAAGTTCGAATTTAGTCAGTATCGACTCGATATTAAGTCAGTCAATACAAGAATTTTTTTTTTGATGCCACGCCCCATTCGCCTACAATAAGCAAAAAATTAAGCACACCTCGTTAAAAATTGATGTTTTAGGCGAATATCTCATTAACTATGGCACTTAGGAACATCAATTTTGGTATGCAGGTTCCTAGAGACGGCATAATTACATTGTCATTAAAAATTTTGGGCTGACACGCCCCGTTTTCCCACAAGAAATGAAATAATTTTCAAACTTCAATGTCATTTTTAAGGCATTTAATCTTATCGTACGGTATTGTAATTTTAAATTCGTTTGGAGACAAAGTACCACAAACTATCGTGAAAAAACATACAAACGTGAGCGAACGTTTTCGCTGCATGTGTATATGTATTAGAGTTGTATCGTATCGTTTAGAATAAGTTCGATTGAACTATTCACCTAAGTGAACGAACGAACTATATCCCAGATTGTAGTTCAGTCGTTTAGTTCGTTCGTTTAGTTCGTTCGTTCGTTCGTTTAGTTCGTTCGTTATGGTCCCATTCTAGTTCGTTCGTTCGTTCGATTAAAATATATTTTGCAGTTGTTGTTACAATTCAATTTTATTAAAAATGATTTCTTTAAAAAGGAAGCGATCTGATGGTTGGAACTTTATTGTTTCAGAAGACCGTAAACATGCAAATGTATATATTGCAAAACTTTAATTAGCATTTTAGGTGGATCCAAGGGAATTTGATGAGACATTTGAAAGCAAAGCACTCGACTGTGGCAATAGACCCAAAAATCTTTTATTTTTTGTTTAAATGTAACTTTCGACTACTTGGATTAATCACTAACTGATAGTACACCATTCGATCAGCCTGTTGTTTAATCCAAATATGCGAACGTTATATTTAAAAACAATGTAAATAGAATGGGACCAAAACGAACGAACTAGAATGGGACCAAGATCAAGACCAACGAACGAGAATGAGACCATAACGAACGAACTAAACGAACGATCTAAACGAACGATCTAAGCGAACGATCTAAACGAACGATCTAAAAGAACGATCTAAACGAACGATCTAAACGAACGATCTAAACGAACGAACTAAACGAACGAACTAGTTCGTTCGTTGAAAACTGAACTACTGAACTACTTCCTTCAATCAAATGCGATATTTGGTTATTATGTCGACATCTAAAGCGATATATCGTATTTGATTTCAGTTATTGATAATATCGATATCGAACGCGATATGTGATTTGATGTGATATTTGAATTAATATCGATATCGGCATTTTCTTGGCGACTTACATCCCTATTACAAACTGATGGTTTTGTTTCAAAGTGTTTTATTGCAAATACTATCCATTGTAATACCCCAATATAGATTTATTAATATAATCATATAATCGTGAATTAAATGTCGAGAGTAATATTAACTAATTATTTTAATTTCAAATTAAATTAAAAACATTAATTACAAATTATGATTCGAGATTTATTTTTACGGTTCTACTTCTTTTTCTTTTTTGTGTGGAAAAATGCGCACTACTATGAGTACGGGGTCTTCTACAGCCGACTCGCTTGACTGTAGCCTTTCTTACTTGTTATTACTTCTTTTAAAATATAAACAGAAATCTTTCCAAAAATATTTAATCGGCTTTCGTTTAGCCCAAAATAACTTTTCTTATGAATTTATAATACTACTCCAGCTGGTATGCATGATATTTTTATGAACGATATGGGGCTACCTGAATCTATGAGGCATTCTGCAACTATTGAATGATTAATATTATCTCTAAAATACAGTCTAATAAATCTTACGTAATTATTTTCCTGAGCATTCTTCCTTTTCCGGCAAAGGGCTATCAGATGATCAACTGCCCCGCATCCATAACAAGAGCCTTTCTTTCGTTTGGGCTTCCAGCAATCCTTTGCCCAGTGGCCTTTAGAGTTACAGTTGAAGCAGCGTGACTCCTTAACAATGTCGCTGCTTGGTGCTGTCTTTGCAAACGGTTTCGCCTTCCCTCCTGAGACACCCTGTTCTGGCAAGTGAAATTCAGCGAATGCGCGTAGAATGCGCTCAACCAGGCTAGAGCATTACCTTTTAGCTTAGCGTTGCACAAAAACTTGCGTTGAATGTCTGTCAATTGGTATAACTCTGCGACGTTTCCTAATTGAGCTGTCCAATTTTGGATCGAGTTCTCTCCAGTGAAGTCCGGTAAAACTTCCTTTGCCAACTGGAACATTGGCGAGTTCCATTCTTCACTTTTTGTAATACGCATATTTTCAGCTGTCTTTCGAATTTCACCATTCGACTCGGCGAGACAATTCTGCGCGTCTGTGTTGGCAACGCCGTCTTCGACGCTTTCTTGACTGCATATACTATCGTTGTCTCGCTCACTCAAAGTTTCTTTCTGTTGGTTCTGCAACTGACGTGTCTAAAGATCTTCGTCGCTACTTGCGGCTCCTCTTCTGCACCCACTGACATCGAGGCGCTACCACGATCGCCTGCTGGCATTGTGTTGATGCGCGCCAAAAGTTCAGCTTTAGAACCCTTAGTTGGCAATCCCAATACAGCTAGCCACTTCTTTAGTTGAATAACTGACACTTCGTTAATGTTTATATCCATTTTGTGAATCACCATCACACTTTCTAATTGTTCTTTTTACGTCCGTCTCTTTTTTCCTCTGCTTCCGAACTCACTTCTTCTTCTTCTTCGATTGCTTCTGCTATCGATATCTCATCTTTACATTTATGTTACGCTTATGTTATGTTAACCTACTGTATACTTAACATTATTGGTATTCCTACCTATTGGCCTGCTACAATTGGTATACTGATTTTATTAAAATGATCGGGAACAAAATGCAGAGAGGATTTTACGGTCGGGCGTGCTCGACTGTACTTTTCTTTTTTGTTTAGAGTACGGAGTCGAAAAACTGTTTTACAGGTACACCAAAGTCCAGCTGAAAATACAGAAAGGCTGTCATATAAATACAGCTTGAAGCTTTTGGCTACCGTAGTCCAATCAATCAAATGCGTGGCAATGGATGATAAGGGAATACAGAGATACCAAAGCTTTCCAAAGTGCACATCTATAAAATCAATATACTTTATTTGAGTGCACGCCGTTAATTTAAGCCAACTGCAACTGAAAACTACTTTTGTTTGCCTTTGGATGAAGATATTGATGGCATTTTCTTGTTGTGTTTTGCCACAAATTGCAGCACTCGCATGTGTCCACGTCCTTAAAATATGGCCATAAATCTTATTGTGCCAACACATAAGGCAAAGAATTGCGAGTTTCGTAGACTTTTGAAAATGTATACAGCAATATTTTATTTATCTTTCTTATGACTGATGTGCTTTTATCTTTAAAGTTGCATTTTCTGAAGATATGATTACATCGTTCATTTCAGTTGTGAACGAAAATTAAACTAATTAAGATTATTTTGTATTGTTTCTCAGGCTTTTGACTACCGCACCATTATTACTTATTACCGGGTAGCTTTTCCAATGAAACTATGTAAAGCAGTTGATTTAGTCATGTTTTTCTTATGTTTGTGCATTTAATGAGGCATTAATAAGATATGCAATATTTGAAAAACAGACCCAGAAAGGGTATAAAAAAGTCCAACTTATTTACTGAGGCAGCTCTAATTTAATTTCACACTAAAAGCAGACATTTGGTACGATTTCTGAGGCATAGCTTGAGGGGCTCAATCATGAAATATTTATATACAAAACAAAAGAAAATGGCCAGCTAATGAGTCCCATATTCTTGTTCCCTTGCATCATGAACCCCTCGCCAGTTGTTGCTTTCTCCATTCTTCTTTCCTTTTCATATTCTCTGGCAGTGACAGGCGGCAGGCTCAAACAACTGACACTGAGAAATTGCACCCATGAAATTAAAAATAACTCAAGCGAAATGCTTGAAAACAAAAGAGCCGGCAATTAATAAACCCAAATGATTCTCTCAAAAAACGGCAACCATTCCAAAAACAAAAGGCTTAAAGTTCTGTTAACTAAGGAACACATGGAATTGTTGTTGGCCACAAAAGCCGAAAAAGGAAAGCAAAAGTAAAACCAAGAATTTGTAAGCGCGTTGATTTATCATCAACAGACTAGCTATGATTCATGTTTAGGGAAGGTAAACCTTTTCACTACAATCTAATTCAATAACAAGAGCACTGAGCAACCTATAGAAAGCTCATGAGTAGAACGCGAGTAACAAATGACAGCAAATTGTAACATAAATCACAAAAATTTCTCATATCGGCAACTGAAAGGCGACGCCTCGGAGTCCACAACAATTGGAACAAAAGTACCAAATAACAAGAAAGAAATGTACTGTCGAGCACGACCGACCGTATAATACTCTCTACACTTCATTCCCGATTATTTGCTTATACTATCAAAATCGGTGTTGGGAGTAAAACACTTTAAAACCAAAACATCTGTTTGTATGCATGCACTAGAAGATACGGGATCAGAAAGGAATTCGTTTCCCGTCTTATTCTGTTCCGAAATCAAATTTGGTTTTCCCATCCCAATTGTCCCAAAAAATGTTAAATTTAAAATATAATATTCCCCACCATTTCACCAGATACATAAAGTATATATATGCATATATATACTATAACTTATAGGGTCGGAAACGCATTATTATGCCCGTGCATTTCACTTCTGACAAACCTAATAGACCCCTGTACTGTTTTTGAGTACGGGATCTAAAAACAATAATTTAACAAATCCAATACAGAAAAAAATAAAACTCATCAGAAGTTCTTCGGCCACACACAAACAAAACAGAAGAAGCAACAAACACACGCTTTACATGGAACAGAATTTGAGGCTTCAGCATGAATTAATTTGTAAGAATGTTCTAAATTTGTATTGCTCACTTTACAAACTGATTTAATTTAAATAAGCTCTGTGGCCGATAAACGTGTCTTAGTCACGGTTGATGCCTTTCGACGTCTCTATATTATATACGTACATATGTATGTAAATGGATGCTATTTGTGGATGCTGCATTGGTTTTTGTATTCAGTCTCTTGTTTGTTTGCCTGATTGTAGCACCAAGGCTTCAGTCAGCTGAGTTAACTGCACTCATTTGAACTAACAGTCTGCATGACATACATACACAAGCACAAACGCAAACTTATACACGCACACAAATAAGTAAACCTTATACGTCTACTAGTTCCGTCAGAAGCATAATAGGCAGAAGTAGGCTTTTCTGACCTCATAAAGTATAAATGTGAAGTGGTGTGGTACCAGGGATCTGCATACTGCATAGGAACAATCGCATGAAAGTGCTGAAAACGCTTAATATGAACATTTTCAGTATCGATTGAGCGATTTAAACCAAATTCACACTGTGTGCATTTGGTATTATTCCCCATATGTTTACCAAAATTCATTCGGATCGGTTCACTATATCATACAGCTGCCATAGGTACAATCGGTTGAAATGATAGGTATGAAAATTTTCAGTGTCTATTGAACTATTTCAGCAAAATTCACGCAATACACATTCCCTGTATGTTGACCAAATTTCATCCAAATCGAACTACTATATCATATAGCTTCCATAGGAACAATTGGTAATTGAAACTAAATTAACGCAATATGCATGACTGCAAGGGTATTTAATGTTCGGCGAGCCAAAGATAACTTTTCTTTCTTGATTATCATAAAAACCTGGAATTTTATCAACTTAGTTGAATAAACATTACACATATAATTATCCATCTTTACATAAATATGCCTAGTGAGCATCAACAGCCGTGTCGATATTGCAATGTCTGTCTATCCGTCCAATTCTATGAACACCTACATATATCTCAGAGACTATACACCTAATTAATTTCCGGTTTATAGACCCCGTACTCTTAAAAAGAGTGTATGGGTCTATTAGGTTTGTCTGAAGCGAAATGTGCGTAGCAGGCAGAAGGACGTTTTTCCGACCTCATAAAGTATATATATTCTTGATCAGCATCAACAGTTAAGACGATATAGCGATGTACGTTTGTCTGTCTGTCCGTCCGTCCTTATAAACACCTGGATCTTTTAAACTACAAGAGGTAGAGCCACCAAATTTGGAATGAAAGTTCGTCTATATGTCAGGCAGGTTAAGTTTATTTCAAATTTTCGACACGCTCCGAAACGCCCTCGCAAATTGGAAAAAACAATTTTTACATCACCATTACTTGAAAAGACTAGAGCTAGAGAGACCAAATTCACACATTATGTTAATGGTGCCGTTATAACTATACTCACCAAGTTTGGTCCGGATCGGACAACTATAGCCTAAGGCTCCTATAGGACAAATCATTCGAAAATTGGTGATTTGTATGGAGATATGAATAATTTGTATGGAATATAGCATTCCTTACTATTTTTTCAGTTGTACTAGCCAACCCTTATTTAAAATTATTATAAATTGTCTTAATCTCTACTAAATGGTTAGTAAAAGAAAATACCCGTTTAATTTGATCTGCACACTATTTATTTGACCAATAATTTCTTTGAATTGAGCATTAGTAAGAGTGGATTTATTGTTAAAATATTTAAACAAGCATGTCAAGTCCCTACTTATTACTTTACTTAAATACCAACGCAAGCTAGTTAGCGATCAATATTTCTATTAATACATTAAGCATACCATCTAAATATAAGTGAAATTTGGTAGCTGATGAAAATGTTAGAGTTAGACATTTCATCTAATTGGCTAGACAGTGCTGTAGCAGCATACAATTCAACACAATTACGCTTTAATTAGAAACAAGAACATTGGCAAGAGTATAGGTGGCTCTAAGCTTCTGTACAGGGAATCAGCTTAGCAGTTGCACCATTCTCCAGCTGCAGCCTGCAGTTTGGTTTATTTTTGTGGCATCCATGTGGCTTTAATGTAAGTGTATGTATGTGTGTAGGTTTTCCGCTCTGTATTATCTTGCATTGCAGAAATATACAAACACGAACACAGATATATACACACACTTACATACTTCACTTAAGAGTGCGTACAGAGGCATCTTTAGCCAAACAAGAAGATTAGAAAACAATAAGGAACAAGTAAGAAAGGATACAGTCGAGCTAGCCGACTGTAGAAGACCCCGTACTCATAGTATTTGCAATAAAACACTTTGAAACAAAACCATCAGTTTGTAATAGGGATGCTAATCGCCAAGAAAATGCCGATATCGATATTAATTAAAATATCACATCAAATCAAATATCGATATTATCAACAACTGAATTCAAATACGTTATAGATATGGACATAATGACCAAATATCGCATTCGAGATCATATCGCAATTATTATTACTATCGTGTTGAATATCTATATATGATTTATCGTATAGTATGCATACATGTGCGTGCGTCGTCCGCGAGCAGCGCTGTCGCTACACAAGCAGCGAAAACGTTCGCTCACATGTTTATATGCTTCTGTCTCGCTTGCACACATGCATTGACATTGCGTGCAATTGTTAACTTTGTTACGTGTCTAGCTCTTTTGTTTATTGTCCGATTTGTATGCAACTTTCAGGATAGTTTGTTATACTCTGTCTCCAAACAAATTTCAAATTACAATACCGTACGATAAGTATATATGCCTTAAAAATGGCATTGAAGTTTGAAAATTATTTGATTCGTGTGGGAAAAGGGGGCGTGGCAGTCCAAAAATTTTAATGACAATGCATTTATGCTGTCTCTGGCAACCTGTATACCAAAAATGGTACTCTTAAGTGCTATAGTTACTGATATATTCGCTTAAAACATCAATTTTTTCTAGGTGACCATAGTTATTTACAATTTGCGGGGGCGGTAAGGGGCGTGGCAAAGATTTGAAATAAACTTGATCTGCCTGACATAAAGACGGACTTTCATTCTAAACTTGGTGGCTCTAGCTTTTGTAGTTTAAAAGATCGAGGTGTTCATACGGACAGACGGACGGACGGACAGACGGACAGACGGACATTGCTATATCGTCTCGGCTGTTGATGCTGATCAAGAATATATATACTTTATGGGGTCGGCCACGCCTCCTTCTGCCTGTTACGCACATTTCGCTTCAGACAAACCTAATAGACCCCTCTACTCTTTTTTAGAGTACGGGGTCTAAAAAGCAGAAAGCAGATATGTTCCTGCCATTGAAGTTACTTTGCAATGGAAATCAGCAAGTCAAGTTTGTAAAATGGAAGAACAGCACATGAGAGATACCAGAGAGATACCGGGACAATACCAATTTTTGGCGGTTCTTAAATACTAACATATGTGTACACATGTGTGTGCATGTATACATATGCGACTGTGTGTTTATCTTGCGGTAATTAAAAGCAACAGCATTAAAGCATGTATTTTAAATATGTTGCATAAACTCAAATTTGGGGCCGTAAATAGAAGTTCCTCTACAGCTACAGTCTCTTCTGATTGTATGCGCATAAATTCAGGTTAGTAAATTTTGTTGTTAAACTATTTGACTGGACTCTCATTATTATGCCAACTTGTTTAGTCATGCAATGTTGACCTCACACATATTAGCTCCTACATACGGGAAATGTTGAACTCTCCGTTAAATAAACTAAAATTGTCATCAATTGTTAATTGTTTGCAAAAACGCGCTGCAGTTTGCCATAAAAACGGAAAATAAGCTAAACGTTAAGTGACCAAAAGGTTCAGTCTTAATTTCTCAAATATAATTTAAAGTTCTTAATGTTAATTGACCAAATACAACATTATAACTGATCTGTTATATAAGTTCAAATGCTAATTCAATTCTGGGTTGAAATTTTTCTTAGTTAGACGACTGACACTTTCGACTGCCCCCTGTCCCTCGATTATCTCCGTGCTTTCCAACACTGTTTTTATATGTGAAGGGTGAGCATGCAGACCTCTGGTATCACACCACTTCTCATACACGTATGGTTAAAGCATATTAATTTATATGATTTTTTGTCTTCAAGGTGGCGAAATTCTTTTCACTAAACGTTAGCCTTTCCATTTTCAATCCCACAAATCCATGGGGCTATTATTTAGTTCCAACGGCTACTAATGGTAAATCTGACTGCCACGGTTGGCAATAATCTGAAAGCAAAACTTAAAGGAATCAAAGCCTACCAAACGAAAATCTCAAAAGCCCAGAGGATACAGAGCTCAAAGAGAAAAAAAAAAATGCCAAGAAGGAACGAAAACACAATGCAAAACTAAAGCGAAATATGTAGGTGCAAAAGTATTATGCGAAAGAGAAGGACAAAGGAAATGTGACGACGTTTGCATCTGGTTATAGAGAAGGATAACACATGGCATACTACACAAATCTAGCTTTGAGGCCACTTGGGCACGCCATTGCGGAAACAATGCCGATGCCGTTAAAAGACAACACAAAATGGCGGTAGGCGAAATCACATCTTCGCCAAATCTTATACATATGTACAGCATACTTTTGGGCGCTTGCTAAAACTGATGAGAGTGAAATTAATTGGATACCTAATTTTCAAATGTCCACGTTCATTGAACAGGTGAGTATGTCAAGGAAAATGAATACTCCGAATGTCTTTAAAAATTAAAACAATTCTATGAAGCTTATGTTTCAACGGGTTTAAGCGAAATTTTAATTTTCCAGGATTTCAAATGTTTCCCTTTGCAATTTCGGTTGACAAAGTCATCTCCGGTGCAAAAAGGTAACACTATCACCGGTTGTAAGTTCCCAAATATTTTGCTGGCAATTCAAAATTTGCAGGTGCTCTTTGCAATTAAATTGCAATTAGCAATCAGTTAATTAATTACATTTTACCTCAAATTAAAACGGGCACACACGCGCACAGAGATGCTTATATAAGCACATGTACAAAGTTAACGTGTTGCGCGTTACATGAACATATAAGTGTGTGTATATATGTGCATAAGTGTGTGCATGTGTGTATATCAATGCAAAAGCTACATATTTATCGCCAACCTCTTCTATGTCTTCATTTTTCCCCCATTAGCTAGTTAGTTCGTCTAAAACGCAGTTGAGAGTTATTCATACTCCCGCCACATAGATAGCCACACACGCACACAAATACACACCCTCGCATTCTTATACTGAAATACACACACTTGTATGGGTAAACCTGCACAAATATTTCTTCAACAAGTTTTCAGCGTCTGATTTTTGAAGCTCTCGACTTTTTTCCTGTTCTCCGCGTTGTTGCTGCTTTTGTTTGCTGTCCGAAGTTAGCGCTTTCCCCGTCCCAAAATAATGTAACAAAACAAACAGATAAACAAACACACACACATACGCACTTTCACAAATATACGTGCCAATACAAGAACATACACATACACATAGACATCAGCACGCACCCTCTTAGCACGTCTCCAAATTCGTCCCGCATTCCTCCCACCTGATTCCTCATTCCGCATCGCTCTTCGCTATTTCTCTTTGTCGGGCGGTCCGCATGCTTTTTGTGTTTGCTAAAATAAAAGTTGTATAAGGCAAAGCAAAAACAATACAAAGCCAAAGCCAAAGAAAAAGCCAAAAGCAGCACCAACTCTCAGTTGTGCTCTTTTATGCTCGCGCATATTGGCTCTCTCTTAGTCTCATTTTGTGACGCATACACTGCTGCAAAAACCTTTGCCAATGTGTCGGTATCAGCTGCGCTCACACACTGCGTTCAATTTTATTGAATTCATAGCAAAAATTTATAGTGCTATGGAAATTTTATTGATGTGTTGACTTTGGTTTTAATTTTGAAGTACTGTATAGGCACAACACCTTAAGAGCATAGTCATAACTTTATTTTACATATTAATTTTTGTGAAAATATTTACTTATAGTTCTATATATGTACAAATATTGCTTGATGTTGTTATTATGCATATACATATACTGTATAGAATTTTTTCTTCAAATCGATTACCACTGTGCGTGAGCAAAGCTGTTTCGTATCTAAAGCGTGAGCAGAGAATGGTGAGACTACGTGTGTGTAAGTGTGATGAGTGTGTGTGTAAAAGAGAGCGAGAGCGTATACAAACAGGAGTTGCGCTCTTTGCCGCATTTTTTTTTGTAACCATTTTTTGCTGGCCACATTTTCCAGGGGATATTTCATCTGTGCGCCAATCTCGGGCAACATTTAGTTTCATCTGAGACGTTTGGAATAGCGGTCGATACAAGGAAAAACAGCCCAAGTTAAAGTAACATCCGAATCGCTAGCAAAGGCAAAAAACAGCGTGAAATGCGTATATTGGTTTAAACTGTGCAGAAATATAGAAAACAAATAAAATAGTTAAATAAAGTGATAGTTCTATGACAATTTTTCCCTGTGCAAAAATACACACTGTAAATGTTAGCCTATTTTTTTGCCAAACACATTACAAGGTATAACAAAAAGATCAATTAATTGTGTTATATTCAAATTGCCGACGCTACGTGTAAGACCCTGTGTGAGGAGCCCAACTATCCTAGGAGGTTTAGAAGCGGCTTTAAACTGGGCCAATACCGCAAAATGACACGTGTCCGGCGCATCGTTGTAAGTAAATTAAGTTAGTCTAGATTAATACCGTGTTAAGATTCTTTAAGGCAACTTTATGTACAACCACATATGAACCTAATATATAAAAACATATATTTATACTATACAAAATACACATGCAAACACATGAATACTATGAATGAGCATTTAACCCTTTAACATCAACGACCTATAAACTACTACTACTAAAAGTATTTCACAAAATATTAAACATACCTTTTCGACTCCTGAATGATTCTCTGACCCTTTCCACTTAAACGAAAGTAACCAATTCAATTTCGCATTTTAGCGCGGTTGCATGTTAAACCTACTTGGGCTTGTTTTCGGGTTATGTTAGTGTAAATTTCATATTTGTATTAATTTTCATTGAATTTCCATTCTTTGAACTTTTTGTGGCTAGCATTAGCGGGTGAGCTTTGTTGTGCCCCCTTATTTCAAATAAAATTTCTGAAATTTGTGCGTAACATTGGGTATATCTGTCAACTGTTTGCAGTAGTAAATTTGACATATTTTCAATATTATTGAAGGTTTTTTTTTTTATCGATATTGTTATGTTTTATAATCAATGTTTATAATCATCTTAAACTAAGCAATATACGTCTTAAAATTGTTTCAATATATTCTTTAAAATGTAAAGCCCAGATTTATATCTTTTTTGGAAATCTCTTTTGAAAACCATACAACAGAACACAAATTACTGTTAAAATTTTGTAGTATACAGTTCAAAATTTTTAAAAAGCAAATTTTTGTTATTTTCCGCTAAATTAAGCAAATTAACTATTATATTTAATGGACATACACAGCTCTAAAAATAGGGTATTGAAAATGGTTAAGTTCCTTAGCTTGGACACCAGATTTGATTTTTTTTTACGATTATTGCAGGAAAAAACCGCAAATATTACACGACGTATACGCAATGTGAGGTAATGTTTCTTGTGTGTGCGTGTGCGTGAGTTTCATGTTTAGAGCTCCAAATTGTTGAGGTTAAATTTAAACCGGCCGACAGTTAGATGGGCAGAAAGGCTAAGGGACAAACTCACTCTGACATTGTACACATATTTTGCCTTCCACCGAATCGCCATAGGGCTGTTGGCTGTGGGCGTGGCAGGGGCGACGTGGACGTTTTTGTTAGAACCAGCGAACCACGTTACCTTTGCCAATTCTTACTTTTAAGCCCAGTACTCAAAAATAATTCAGGGGTATATTATGTTTGTCGGAAGCGAAATGTGCATGATCAACATTATCAGCCGAGTGGATGTAGTTCAAAAATAGGTAATTTATTTATTATACCTAGTTTGGTCTGGGTCGAATAAATATATCTAAAAGCTCCTATTGGTAAAATCGATGCTAAATTGGTCATTTGTACACAAAATGTATTTTAAATTCTATAAATCCCAAATAAACCCTCACATTTTGTGTATATCTAGATTCTATATTTCCTTACCAAATGTGGATCGGACAACTATTGTATATCCTATAGCTAGTGATGGCACGATTGATCATATGATACATAATAATCGAGTATTTTGTTTAAATAAACGATTTAATAGTATCGCAAAATGAGATTCGATTAATTGAAACGTTAATCAGTTAATTGTTAAAATAATCGGATAGCTATTTCAACGTCTAAAAAAAATGAATTCTTAAGGCCGGATTGCTTTGATTTCAGTTATGAAATACACGAATGGAAATTGCTGAGATTTTAGACAGAAATGTAAATCCAGAAAGAATGAGAAACGGTTCATCTACTGGAGACTCGTTCTGTTTAAAACTATATATCATAGCTTGTCGGTATTGCTTTCTTAGAGGTACTTGAGTACCACTTTTTGTTAAAGGCTTGTGAGCACCTGTTCAATATTTAACAAATTAATATTTTAAATTTTTGTGCTCTTTATTAGATTTCTTGAATTTTGTTTTAATCATTTGATTAATAGATTATTTTCATTTTTATTCGATTAATTACTAATAATAATCACTCAGCTTAAATTAATTATATGATTTAATAATCGACTAATGAATTTAATTTGCCGTTACTTCATATGTATAGCTCATATGTATATGCATATTGTGCTAACAAGTGCGCAGTAGAGTGAGTACGGGGTCATTTACTCGCTTGACTGTAGCCTTTCCTACTAGATTTGCTTGCACAGAGAAGACAACGAAGGAGTTAGGCATAGAGGGCATTTCGATACACAAATATCTTGTGAGAAACGTAATATAATTCTAATTTAATGAGACAGTGACTGTAAAATACCCTGTACTCATTCGAGTGCGCATTTTCCATACAAATAAGTAATTTTTGTTCGACCGATTTATACTATGGGATCTATAGGCTATAGTTGTCCGATACGAATCAAACTTGGTGAGGATAGTTAAATGGTTTTTATACTCTTTGCAAGAGAGAGTATATTGTGTTTGTGAAAAGTATGTAACAGGCAGAAGGAGGCGTGGCAGACTCCATAAAGTGTATATATATATATATTTGATCAGCATCACAAGCCGAGTCGATATAGCAATGTCCGTCTGTCCGTCCGCATGAACAAGTTTGAATTTGGTCAGTATCGACTCGATATTATGTCAGTCAATACAAGAATCTTTTTTTTTTCGATGTCACGCCCCACTCGCCCACAATGAGCAAAAAACTAGAAACACTTCGGAAAAATTCGATGTTTTTGTGAATAGCTCAGTAACTATAGCACTTAGGAGTACCAATTTTGGTAGAGAGGTCCCTAGAAACAGCATAAATGCATTGTCATTAAAAAAATTGGGCTGCCACGCCCCTTTTTCTCAAAAGAAATAAAACAATTTTCGAACTTGAATGTCATTTTTAAGGCATATGTTCTTATCGTAGAGTAATTGGAAATTCAGTTGGAGACAAAATATATCAAACTATCCTGAAAGTTGCATATAAATCGAACAGTAAACAAGAGAGCCAGACACGTAACAAAGTTTATAATTAAACGCAATGTCAATGCATGTGTGCAAGCGAGATAGAAACATACAAACATGTGAGAGAACGTTTTCGCCGCTTGTGTAGCGGCAGCGCTGCTCGCGGACGCTGGCCGACCAATTGTATATGTATTACAAATACATACATACTAATGGATGTATGTGCATACATACAAACAGATGTTTTAGTTTCAACGTGTTTTATTGCAAGTACTATTAATTAATATACTCGGATACAGATTTTATTAAAATAATCGGAAATAAAATGCAGAGAGTATTCTACGGTCGGGCGTGCTCGACTGTACCTTTCTTTCTTGTTCACAATTAGCGGGGCGTTGGCGTGGAAAGTGCCAAACATATCTATTTTACTGTGAAAATGGATTTTTAATTTTTTTGCGGGGGCGGTAAGGGCGTTGCAATAATTTGATCTGTCTGACGTATAGGCCGACTTTCGATCCAAAGCTCTTAGCCCTTTAGCTCTTATAGTCTGTGAGATCCAACCCAAATAGACCCCTGTACTCTTTTTGAGCACAGGGTCTAAGGAATTTAACATAAGTTTTCCTTCTCTAAACAAATAACATTTAAAATCAAGTTTCACCTAAGATTGACTTAATTTTTCATATTGGGTTCATAATAAGTTCGAATATCGATAAATATTTAAACAATGTATTGACAAATACATATTCATATATTCACAGTGAAACAAAATTTGTGTTGAAATTGTTAAGATTTAATATGTTGTATACAATTCACTTTTAATTTATTTCTAACATTTATTGTTAGAAATGAATTAAAAGACATTTAATTTGTTTGCAACTTAAGGAAGTGCCAAAATTGATCACATCATTAACTATGGAAACTCGGACGTTTACTCGGCTTTGCTTGAATTTGTTGTTGTAGTTCTAATGGCTTTTCACATTACTCATACACCCTGGTGCCACATTAACCTGTTGGCCTGCTGCATGGAGTCGAGAAACTTAGGCTGCCACACATACAAATCAAATAAAGGACCTTTACTCGAAATGTTCTGCTTCTCCCCAATATATAAGCTGGCGAAAAGTGTCCTTGTTTTAGACGCGTCACGTTTATCACAAACAAGGCAATAAATTTCATTCTTTTGTCTTCGTCTATCGGAAGAACGACATTTTTATGGTCGCTTTCCATTTTTGATTTGGTACAATGGGAAAAGTGTTGCGGAATCTGTCGCATTTTGAATACTTTGAAGTCGCATTGCCAGTGCTCACACAATTGGCACGGTCAATACATAATGAACAACGTTAAGTGTACGCCCAATGCTCCGCCATTTGGCTGCTTACCATTTCTCCCAGCATGTTTTCTGCCTGCTTTCGTTCAAGCAAACAAGTAAAACAAATATTTTATTTCAGCATTTTGATTAATGGCATAAGGTTGACATTTTTTTGTGGAAAGAGGGGCGTTCTTCCAGTTTGTTCGCCTTTAATTAAAGTGCCAGCGGGCGTGTGCGTTGCTTTTGGGGCGTGATACTCTCTGTTCTGTTCGTCAAGCTATGGCAAGCTTAATCAGTGCGCTCTCTGAGTTGTTGTGGTTAGCAGTCTGTTTGTTGCAAATGCCTTTGGGGTAAAAGGGAAACAGAAAATTTCTATAGATACGTACATTTATATATCATGTCAACAGTTCTTTAAGTTTGTTGCCTTTGGATTTATTCCATGGTTATTGTTGGGGTTAAACTATTTCCGAGACATACAACCATTAGAAAAACTTCTTTTTGTTTCTTTGCCGAAAAATTATGAAACATTTCGGGTCGCTTAAAAGCTTGCCTTTGATAAATTACATGCCGCGGAAGTATTACTTAAGTTATCTTTCCAACCGTGAAAGATCAGTGATTGAATTCTGTTATTTTATTTATTTCAAGAAACTTTCTTTCTTTAAACATTCCAAGGCAATCGTCAAATGGAAATTTAACAAGTAAGAAAGGCTACAGTCTAGCGAGCCGACTGTAAAAGACCCCGTACTCATTCTAGTGCGCGTTTTACCATACAAAAAAGTAATTTTCGAACGATTTGTCCTGTGGGAGCTATAGGCTTTAGTTGTCCGATCCGGACCAAACTTGGTGAGGATAGTTACAATGGTACAATGTTAGTTTGGTTACAGTCGCTCAACTAAAACTTCATGTCTCCATACAAATCACCAATTTTCGGCCGATTTGTCCTATGGGAGCTATAGGCTTTAGTTATGGTGATGTGAAAATAGTTTTTTACAATTTGCGGAAGCGGTAGGGGGCATGGGAAGGATTTGAAATAAACTTGATCTGCTCGCGAAGCAGACGTACTTTCATTCCAAATTTGGTGGCTCTAGCTCTTGTAGTTTAAAAGATCCAGGTGATCATACAGACGGACGGACGGACGGACGGACGGACGGACGGACAGACGGACTGACGGACAGACAGACAGACAGACATACATCGCTATATCGTCTCGGCTGTTGATGCTGATCAAGAATATATATACTTTATGGGGTCGGAAAAGTCTCCTTCTGCCTGTTACGCACATTACGCTCCAGACAAACTTAATAGACCCCTATACTCTTTTTTAGAGTACGGGGTCTAAAAAAAACAAAAAAATCAAAAAAGCTATGGAAAAATATCTCTAATTAATTGTGTGCGTATTATAGCTCGACGTTAAACTATCATAACAAATGTGCAGTTTTCATAGTATAGACACTTTGACCGTAATCTTTGCTCATGAAGTATATGAGCCGTCATTTAAACGAATTTAATAGCTGTAATTATATACAAACACCGGAAAAGGATGGCTTTCCTTCGAGGAAAGTAAAAAAAATCTAATGTTAAAAGTACCCTTTAATGTGAGGTAGCCAGTGGTCGATTTTGGTTGCACGGCAGCCACAGACCATTAGACAGGTGCCGGGTATTCGCGTTCAAAGTTGTTATACTTCTTTGCTGTTGTTGCTGTTGGTGATTTTGTGGCTTTCATTATAAAATTGAAGTGCCAAAGCCAGCGTGATATCAACGCTAGCAACAACAACAACAATAAAACGCCTTGTTTGAGTTTTGCGTTCACCAACAGACAACAACTAAAAGGTTGCCAAAGAACAGAGATTAGAAAACGGGGAAAAGCTGAAAGAGAGTAACACAGGGCGTGGGAGTGGGGCATGGTGAAGGCCATGGACAAAAACACACTGGTCGTCGCTGACTGTCAGGCCAAATTGCTTTTTGTCGACTGAAAAACAGACCCGAGGTTATCAGCAGGTGAGCAACAGCGGACATTGCAACACAAAAACCACATTAAAACATGTAAGAAGGGCTACAGTCGAGCGAACCGACTGTAAAGGACCTATACTCATTCTTGTGCACGCTTTTCGTTTTGATTTAAAATGATTGTAGACAAAACAAGAAAGCATGCTATAGTCGCCTCGCGACTTTAGGATCCCCGTTACTCAGTTTAATTATATTATTAACAATGGGATACGATAATAATAATAGTACATTCGTTTAGGCAATCGACACTAGTGAGTTTAATTCAGATGACTTAGGAAACACAGAAAATTTTCATACAAATTCATATTTACATCGTATTTTTGACCGATCGTCCCTATGGGAGCTACACGATATAGTCGTCCGATTTGAATGAAACTTGGTCAGCATGTTTATATTATTGGCAAAAATATGTTGTGTGAGTTTCACTAAGATTGCTTGACCAACGTAAAAGTTATTCATATAAATTCATATTTGGAGCGTATTTTTGACCGATTGTCCCTATGGGAGCTATATAATATAGTTGTCCGATTTGAATCAAACTTGGTCAGTATACGTAATCCCTAGACGTGTACTTTCTGTGTCAATTTGGTTTAGATAGCATTACTAACAAAAAAGTTTTCTATACTAAAACATGCTATTTTTACCTGTTTTTACCTTTGTATGCACATAGAACGCCCTAAAGTGGGCGTGTCAAAAAACAAAAACAAACTTGTACTGCTTGGGCATTTTATCTTTCGTTTGCGACCACTCGGGTCTTTCTAGCTCTTTTAGTCTCTGAGATCCTTTTGTTCACACAGACGGACAGACGGACGGACAGACGAACAGACGGACATGGCTATATCGACTCGGCTAGTCATGCTGATCAAGAATATATATACTTTATGGGGTCTGCCATGCCTCCTTCTCCCTGTTACATACATTCCAACGAATACAATATACCCTTTTACTCTGCGAGTAACGGGTATAAAAATAAATTGATTTTTATCTTGCGTGAGTTTATCAATTATGATGTTGATTAATCAATGAATATATTTAAATTAATACTAAATGGTATTCTTTCTATTTTGCATTCCTCCATAAAATTAACACGCATTGAGCAGACTTAATTACAAAATTAAAAAAAAAAAGTCGAAATTAAATTTTGGTATCTTGCTAACTAAACAAGTCGTACTTGAATTCAGCATTTTAATTAATCTAAACAAGCAAACTTCCCACCTCTACCATTTGCAACTGAGTTTTATTTGTCTAGAATCTTTAACAATGCCATTTCGTTTGCTTTACACTTCATTTCGTTTAATTTTAAATTGATTGCGCCTTTTGCTTATGCTACACTTTTTATGGTCGTGCCAATTACGGCACCAACTTGCTTTATTATTCAACTAAAGCAACAGAGTACAGAATACTCCCATCAGCCACCATTAAATTCAGACTACCCTCCTTACATCATTTTCCATCTTTCGAATGACTGTCATTTGAAACTTCTTGAAGCTGAAGCTGCTTTATTAAACCATAGCATACGAGATCGCGAAAATGAGCGCACTTATATACACACTCACACAGATTCACTCATGCAAGCACTCCCACAAATAACACTAACACTACAGAAGCACATCTCTATACAATTTCCTATGGGACACGTGCAACATTTGAATTTAAATTTGAATGTCGCAGTTGTTACGTTCAGAGCGAGAGCGAAAGTGAGAGAGTCTGACAACAGAACAGCCACTAAGATAGACAGGGAAGGCAGTTCACACCTAGGGTGAAACAACAATGTTAGTTACGGCCAAGACAGCAGCATGGGTAGTCCAAAGAATTCGTTCACATTCCGATACGATATTTGAACTTATTGTTCTATTTGCAACCTCAAGCGAGTTTTCTAAGTATGTATATTAATACAATTTGAGATCATGACTTTTGATTAAATTCCAAAATTCAGCTTCTTTGGACTTTGAGGCGAACTCCATTATATAAATTGTTATGTTGTGTCTGACTTAAGTTTGCAGTAAATAATATTTTTACAATTTTTATTCAAATTAATCACATTTATTTTAAGGTTACTTGGAAAGAAAGACATCAGGTAAATACTTGAGTATATACTTAGTTTTTGCTCAATTCCTGGTAATATATTTTTCTGAATCTCCCCATTGAGCGCTATCTTCTCATATGCTCATTGACATGCCCATGTCCATGACATGAACATAAGCCTACGCCCATGCCCACTTGCAAAGCCTCTTCTCGTTTCGTCGTTTTTTTACTTTTCTTACCAAAACGCGTTCACATCAAATACTAAACAACACGTTCATATTTTATACAGTTCGTTGCACATTTAATATTAAAGCAAATTACAGACTCTTTATATTATGACCCCGTACTCTAAACAAGAAAGAAAAGTACAGTCGAGCACGCCCGACCGTAGAATACTCTTTGCAATTTATTCCGATCATTTAATAAAATCGGTATCCGGGTATATCAATTGATTGACATCTGATTGTCTGTATACACACACATACACATTTGACATTATATGTATGCACACACATATGTATGTGTGTATCAGTGATGTCATTTTTTTCTGAGCAAAAAAAGCTGGATCAAGGAAAAAAAAAAGCTGAAAAAGGCTGGATTCAAGGGAAAAAAGTTGATAAAAAAGCTGATTTTAATTACATATGTATATGAATACCAAACTATAGGTATTTTTATTAAACATAAGTCATATCCTTTGGATAAATAAATCATATCATAAATTTGGAACCGCCAATGTCATTATGTAGGTCTTGATTAAAGTGGGGAGCCAATGAGTTTTTAATTGTGTATGTACATTTTGTGCGGTGCAGTTTAATTTTCGACGCGGTACTGCAGTCATCGAACTTTTTTTTGGCAAATGTCACTTAAATGGTTCACAGGGACGATTGCGCTATGCTGGGCAACAAATAGACAAAGCGCTGCCTCCTGCTCAATTGTCTTTGTGGGCAATTGAACTAAAGATAATTTGTTTTTTTGCACATAGCCCTCCATTGAGCCTGCGTGCTTTTTTGTAGCCGCATGCGCTTGCAAGTCACTTAATTTGGCAGTTATTGTGCATTTGCAATAACTGCAATATGCCCGTGTTGCGTCTGTGGGGTCCTTCCTTAGCCAATCCTTGAATTCTGTGGCCACACATCTCGCACTTTTTGCTTATAAACTTCCTTCGGCATGATTAACTACGGAAACGAATTTCGCAATGTTAGAGAAGATAACGCGCCAATATCGGTATGAATTTTTATGAGGAGGTTAGTCGATTAAAGTAAATATCGATACTTTACGTAAAATACATTATTAACATATAAATCGTTAAAAAAGCTGTAAAAATTTAGAAAAAATTTACTTTGAAAAAAAGCGGTTTGAATTTGCTAAAAAAGCTGGAATTCCCGCTGCCCGCTGTTTTCAAATTTGTCCCGCAATCGCACTTTTAAAAAAGCCAAATTTGACGGGAAAAAAGCGGAAATGACATCACTGGTGTGTATATGTAATACATACACAATTGGTTGGCACGGCCAGCATTCGCGGGCAGCGCTGCCGCTAAGCTACGCAAGCAGCGAAAACGTTTGCTCACATTTTTGTATGTTTCTATCTCGCTCGCACACATGCATTGGCATTGCGTTCAATTATCAACTTTCTTACATGTCTAGCTCTTTTGTTTATTGTCCGATTTAGATGCAACTTTCAGGATAGTTTGATATATTTTGTCTTCAAACGAATTTGAAATTTGAATGCCTTAAAATCGGCATTGAAGTTTGCAAATTATTTTATTTCTTGTGAGAAAAGGGGGCGTGGCAGTCCAAAATTTTTGATGACAATACAATTATGCCGTCACTAGGAACCTGCATACCAAAATGGGTGTTCCAAGTGCCATAGTTACTAAGATATTCGCCTAAAACATCAATTTTTACGAGGTGTTTCTAGTTTTTTGCTCATTGTGGGCGAACAGGGCGTGGCATCGAAAAAAAAAAGATTCTTGTATTGACTGACTTAATATCGAGTCGATAAACACCAAATTCAAACTTGTAGCTGTTAACATCTCTGAAATCTGTTTGTTCATACGGACAGACAGACGGACAGACGGACAGACGGACATGGCTATATCGACTCGGCTTGTGATGCTGATCAAGAATATATATACTTTATGGGGTCTGCCACGCCTCCTTCTGCCTGTTACATACTTTTCACAAATACAATATACTCTCTCTTGCAGAGAGTATAAAAAGTGTCCAATTTTCATGTCTTTGATAACAGTGTCTCAAGACCCTCTAGTTCTTTTTTCCGAGCCGCATTTTTAAGCCCTTGGAGTTTTGTGTCGATCACAATTCGGTCACCCATGTCGTCTTAAACCGCACTTTTTTGAAACTAGCAAAAGCCTAAAATGTTTTTTTTTTTACCGTTACAAATTCTTTCCAGATCAATTGAGCGATTTTTATCGATTAACTTATAATGAGATAAAGCTAAAGCTAAATTGTCGATAAATTACTTTCCTCGGCATATTATTATCAAGTAGTTCTTTTGTTCGTGGACGATATTTTTACTAGTTTGTTTCAGTGGTTCCATCGAAATAATTCTAATTCATTTGATCTTTGCTTGAACTGTTACATTCTTTACGAAGTTCTTTGAACATTAGCTTGGTACAGAAAATAGTTTGGTATAAAACAGCGCTTTACAACATTTTTCATTGCGTGTGGTGGAGGCCCTCTTGTGGTGGAGGCCCTGGGGCCCTGGCCCCACTGGCCCCTATGTAAATCCGGCCCTGGTTAGTGGTTTTGCCGTAACTTTTAAAACAATTAACAGGGTATTCCAGGGTGAAAGTTCTACATATTCTACATTATTTTCGGCACCGCAAAACTTTTGCATACCATTTGACAAACTTGGCTGAAAACTTTACACAAAATGTGAACGCCCACAGCGTGTATATGGAGTTAGCAAAGGAAAGAGTAAGAATTTCGAGAAAAAAAAAAAAATGGGAGTCGAAAGAGAAAGTGAGAATCTTACTGTGCGACGCGGCAGGGATTTGTTTAACGCTCGCAGCTATTTATCTTAAGAGCGTTAGCGCCTCAAAGTATGCTGTATAAGAACAGCAGCTTCACTAGATCTAATACATACACGGTCGCACTAACACATGCAAACTATATAATCGCATGAATGTATGTGTAATGCAGTCATGTATGGAAATATGATTGTGTGTGTGTGTAATTTTTTTTTAGAGTGCACTTTCCACTTTAGTTTCTCGGTCGCTTGTTGACTGCAGCTTTCCCCATTTTCATACTCGTTCCACTTTTATTATTTGCGTTTAGTGCACGCAAGTCTCACATTACACTCTCACAAAAAAGAGAGAGAGAGAGAGAGAGGGAGAGAGAGTGAGAGACAATAAATTAGAAACATACACACCCACACAATGAAGCACTTTTCATGGTCATATGAGGATGGGGCAAAGCATATGCTATGCATTTCGTCGCTGACTCATGTCCATGCACTAAAAATTCCATTTCACCAGCAATTTCAAACTTGTTATACTCTTTGCTAAGGCATAATGGCAATGTCATCTAGTCAAAGTCACCCAGACCTCGTTTTTCTCTCAAAAAGCAACTGACATTTGAGATTAGAAAACCTTTACAGTCTTGATTACAATTATAACGATGATTTTATGCGTACAAAGTAAGTATTCTGAGTTTTCCCAACAATGTTTATAAATATTGCTCAAATATAAGTCTGTAGAATTGTGAGTAGTAAGAATGGCTACAGTCAGGCGGGCCGATTTTAAAAGACACGGTACTCAATCTTGTGCGCATTTATCAAAGCATATAAGCATTTTTTCACCGATTAGTCGTATGGAAGCTATAGAATATAGTTGTCCGGACTATATTTGATAAGAATAGTTATATTCAAAATGTTCGCATAATGTGTGAGTTTGGCTTAGATTGATCAATTGAATGTCTACTTGTCTAATTTTCGACCGTTTTTTTGATGGGAGCTATAGAATCTAAACCAAACTTGGTAATGATAGTAAGATTGGCACAAGAGGCCTGCACAATTACACTCGTTTGCAGCATTCTTCTAAATACTTAAACATTTTCATTTGGTACCGAAAAATTGCTTTGAAACGAATGAAACAAAACACCAAATCCCGAAGTATTCGGTTTGCTATTCTTCCACTCATCAAGCAAAACAAATGAAATCGGCGACAAAGCTAACCAAACGAAACAAGTAAGAACGATAAACGAAGCGAGTAAATACGATACTTCCTTCGAGTATACTAGGTACTTGCAACTACTCGCGAGTATGTACAGATATAATTGTGTTTTTATTAATTTTCTTGGTCAGTTGCATTGTATAGATTAGGTACGGAAAATGAAAAAATAATTCGAAAAATGTAAAATTGAGTCGAACAAATATTTAAATTTTATTAGATATTTGGATCACTTTTCGGTATACCAAATCGACCAAATATTCGAATGGTACGAAATATTTGGTTCGCTTCTTCTTATGCTCACTTTTGCTTCACCGTATTATTCGATATTTGGTATTCGTTCGCACTCATTCGTTCGTACGCGATACAAACACGATCAAGTGTGACACCGAGTTGGGCAAGTGTACGAGCATTTCGTTTTGCTTTTCAAATTTGCTACCATATACATTATGTGAAAATGTAACATACAACGGACAGACGGACATCACTCTATCGACTCGGCTGTTGATGGTTATCAAAAATATATAAACTTATTGGGTCGGCCACGCCTCCTTGTGCCAGTTACGAACATTTCGCTTCTGACATATGAAATAGACCCCTGTACTCATTTTGATCCCAGCGGTCTTTTAGCTTTGTCTGAAAAAACTGTCAGTAATTAACATAAGAAGACTTGACCGACATCGAATTCTTTATCAAGCATATGTATCTTACAGCTCCCATAGGCAAAATCGGTAAAAAATACTTAATTTATGTAAAAATGTAGAGTTTTAATTTTCCGATCTCAACCAAACGCACACCTTAATGTACTACATGATGATTCTACATATATCTTTCCAAATTTGGTCAAAATCGGCCAACTATATAGCTTTTATTAGCCAGTTGTACAGAAAAATGCTCATTAGAATGAGTACGGGGACTTTTACAGCCTTTCCTATTAGAAAAAAAAAACTTAGTAAATAGTATATTCGTAGAAATTATGTTAATAAACTATTCTATTTAATTGTATATAGATAAGCAATGCAAGAATTTCTATCGACAACAAGAAAGAAAAGTACAGTCGAGCACGCCCGACCGTAGAATACTCTCTGCAATTTATTCCCGATCATTTTAATAAAGTCGGTATCCAAATATATCAATTAATACTAGCAACAAAACACGTTGAAACAAAAACATCTGATTGTATGTGTACACACACATACACACTTAACATTATATGTATGCACGCACATAAGTATGTGTGTATATGTAATACATACACAATTGATTGGCACGGCCAGCATTCGCGGGCAGCGCTGCCGCTAAGCTACGCAAGCAGCGAAAACGTTCGCTCACATGTTTGTATGTTTCTCTCTCGCTTGCATTGGCATTGCGTTCAATTATAAACTTTCTGACATGTCTAACTCTTTTGTTTATTGTCCGATTAAGATGCAACTTTCAGGATAGTTTAATATATTTTGTCTTCAAACGAATGTGAAATAACAATACTGTACGATAAGAACATATGCCTTAAAATCGGCATTGAAGTTTGCAAATTATCTTATTTCTTGTGAGAAAAGGGGGCATGGCAGTCCAAAATTTTTGATGACAATACAATTATACCGTCTCTAGGAACCTGTGCACCAAAATGGGTGTTCCTAAGTGCCATAGTTACTGAGATATTCGCCTAAAACATCAATTTTTTACGAGGTGTTTCTAGTTTTTTGCTCATTGTGGGCGAACGGGGCGTGGCATCAAAAAAAAAAAAGATTCTTGTATTGACTGACTTAAAATCGAGTTGATAGAGACCAAATTCAAACTTGTAGCTCTTACCATCTCTGAAATCTGTTTGTTCATACGGACAGACGGACAGACGGACATGGCTATATCGACTCGGCTTGTGATGCTGATCAAGAATATATATACTTTATGGGGTCGGCCACGCCTCCTTCTGCCCGTTACATACTTTTCACAAACCCAATATACTCTCTCTTGCAGAGAGTATAAAAAGCAGAAAACAGGCGAAGAACTTCGTTTTGATTTTATTGTTGTCATACAACTTTAACAACACAGTCAACATAGGCAGCGATAAAAGTATTTCTAAATGAAATTGATGCAAGATTCCAGTCAAATTTGTAGAACTCATAATGATATCAACATGGAGGAAGTAGAACGAGTATGAAAGGCTACAGTCGAGCGTGCCGACTGCAAAAGACCCCGTACTTATACCAATCCCAATCATTGGCTACCAACCTGTGTAGTAAGCATTTTTCCATACAAAAAAGAAAATGAAGAAGAACCTGATTGATTTGATATATATACATATATATATATACATATACATATATATATATACATATACATATACATATACATATGCATAATTAGATTTCCTTACATGCCTTGTTTCAAAATTATGTTTTGCGTAAAAACAAATCTCGTATTATAATTCAAAATTAATACTGATATCGATATTATCTATAATAGACAATATAGATCGACATAATGACCAATTGTCGCATTCAATATCATATCGCAATTATAATTACATATCGTATTGAATATCGATATATGACATATCGTATCGTATGTACATATCGTATTGGATATCGATATATGATATATCGTATCGTATGCATACATGTGCGTGCATCGTCCGTAGGCAGCGCTGTCGATAGACAAACAGCGAAAACGTTCGCTCACATGTTTGTATGTTTCTGTCTCGCTTGCACACATGCATTGACATTGCGTGTAATTGTAAACTTTGTTACGTGTCTAGCTCTTTTGTTTATAGTCCGATTTGTATGCAACTTTCAGGATAGTTTGTGATACTTTGTCTCCAAACAAATTTCAAATTACAATACTGTACGATAAGTGCAAATGCCTTAAAAATGGCATTGAAGTTTGAAAATTATTTCATTCTTGTGGGAAAACGGGGCGTGTCAGTCCAAAAATTTTAATGACAATGCATTTATGCTGTCTCTAGCAACCTGCATACCAAAAATGGTATTCCAAAGTTACTGAGATATTGGCGTAAAACATCCATTTTTTCCTAGGTGACCATAGTTTTTTACAATTTGCGGAGGCGGTAAGGGCCGTGGCCAAGATTTGAAATAAACTTGATCTGCCTGACATAAAGACGGACTTTAATTCTCAATTTGATGGCTCTAGCTTTTGTAGTTTAAACAAGTAAGAAAGGCTACAGTCGAGCGAGCCGACTGTAAAAGACCCCGTACTCACAGAAGTGCGCATTTTCCATTCGAAAAACAAGAAAAAAGGAGTGATTCACATTTTGTATACATACATATTTATATACAAATGTATGTTAATATATGCACAGTTAAATGCACAATTTCCTTACTTGGCTTATTTTAAAAACAAGTAAGAAAGGCTACAGTCGAGCGAGCCGACTGTAAAAGACCCCGTACTCACAGAAGTGCGCATTTTCCATTCGAAAAACAAGAAAAAAGGAGTGATTCACATTTTGTATACATACATATTTATATACAAATGTATGTTAAATGCACAGTTAAATGCACAATTTCCTTACTTGGCTTATTTTAAAAATAAGCCATGTCTTACAATTTGAAATTATTATTTTACAATTCTAAATTATTATTTTAAATTTAAATTGAAATAATAAAAAAACAATAATTTAAATAATTCACTGACGGGACTCGAACCTCGGACTTCACGCACACGCGTCAGAGCCGTAACAGCTGCACCACGCCCCTCTCTGAAAAGCGCTCGACTATCTTCATTTACATATAATATTTTTTTTGTTATTTTGTTATATAACAAAAATTAATAAAATGTCCCTGACGGCGCTCGAAGAATTAGATCAGGCATCTTTACTACTTAGACCACACTCCGTTTTGAAGTTTATGAAAATAATTAAAATTTAAAAAGTAAACAAACAGCATATGTCACTGACTGGATTCGAACCCGGGATCCCTGTCTAACAAACACGTACGAAGCGCGCATCTCTACTACCTAGACTACGCTCCTTATTTGAAGTTGCAGTAGCTAAACGTAGAGTTAAAACTTTTATTGCAAGCAAGTGTAAACAAACAATTTGTTCATAAAATTCAGCATTTTTGATTAATTTGTTTTATATGTTGTTGTTGTCCGATTTGGACCAAATTTGGTGAGGATATTTTTAATAATAATACACACATGTCTTCATACAAATTTTTTATTTTTGACCGGTTTGTCCTATGGGAGCTATAGGCTATAGTTGTCCGATCCGGATCAAACTTGGTGAGGATAGTTATATTGGTACCATATAATGTGTGAATTTGGTCTCTCTAGCTCTAGTCGTTTTCAAGTTATGGTCATGTGAAAATAGTTTTTTACAATTTGCGGGGGCGGTAGGGGGCGTGGCAAAAATTTGAAATAAACTTAACCTGCCTGACATATAGACGGACTTTCATTCCAAATTTGGCTGCTCTAGCTCTTGTAGTTTAGAAGATCCAGGTGTTCATACGGACGGACAGACAGACAGCCAGACAGACGGACAGACGGACATCGCTATATCGACTCGGCTGTTGATGCTGATCAAGAATATATATACTTTATGGGGTCGGCCACGCCTCCTTCTGCCTGTTACGCACATTTCGCTTCAGACAAACTTAATAGACCCCTCTACTCTTTTTTAGAGTACGGGGTCTAAAAAATAGGTTTACAATTTGTGTTAAAATTAAAAAATTTGTATTTAACTTTGGCTGGACTCGAACCTGGGACCTGGACCCCGTACTCTAAAAAAGAGTATAGGGGTCTATTAAGTTTGTCTGAAGCGAAATGTGCGTAACAGGCAGAAAGAGGCTTTTCCAACCCCATAAAGTATATATATTCTTGATCAGCATCAACAGCCAAGACGATGTAGCGATGTCCGTCTGTCCGTCCGTCTGTATGATTACCTGGACCTTCTAAACTACAACAGCTTGAGCCTCCAAATTTGGAATGAAAGTCCGTCTGCTTCACGAGCAGATCAAGTTTATTTCAAATCTTTGCCACGCCCCTTACCGCCCCCGCAAAATGTAAAAGACTATGGTCACCTAGGAAAAAATTGATGTTTTAAGCGAATATCAGTAACTACAGTACTTAGGAATACCAATTTTGGTATGCAGGTTGCTAAAGACAGCATAAATGCATTGTCATCTAATTATGTATATATTTATATATATGTATATGTATGTATGTACATATATAAAATAGGAATCAATTTGGTTCTTCTTCATTTTTTTTTTTGTATGGAAAAATGCTCACTCCTATGAGTACGGGGTCTTTTACAGTCGACTTGCTCGACTGTAGCCTTTCTTACTTGTTTGTTGTACAACTAGTTGCAGTTGTTGCCGTTGGCAACAGAATTGACATGGACATGTCCTGGAAATGGTCACCAATTGTGCGACCCTTTGAGGGAGTAAAAGAGGTGGGAATGACAAATGCCACACGACTTGCAACATGTTGCCCCCTTCAATTTGTGCCTCACAATGCAATTTTATGGCAATTTTACTGTCACTGCTCACGGAATCACAATGGAAATTTTGCCTGCATTATTCAAGAGTTCGTATTTTTCCTTCCCTCGATTTCAATTGCAATTGAAAACCGCTCGATTAATGGCACATTATGATATCCGCCGTCGCTGTTTGCTGCTTTGTGTCATATGTATGCGCACTTACCGCACCCACTATCAAAATTGTTGCTGCATTGCATTTCATTTCAAACAGTTAACACACTCATTTTCTCTATACCTATTTTACTAATTATTTTAGACCCCGTACTCTAAAAAAGAGTAGAGGGGTCTATTAAGTTTGTCTGAAGCGAAATGTGCGTAACAGGCAGAAGGAGGCTTTTCGAACCCCATAAAGTATATATATTCTTGATCAGCATCAACAGCCTGTCTGTCCGTCCGTGTGAACACCTGGATCATTTAAACCACTAGAGCTAGAGCCACCAAATTTGGAATGAAAGCCTCCTACCGCTGCCGCAAATTGTAAAGAACATTTTTCACATCACCATAACTTGAAAACGACAAGAGCTATCGGGACCAAATTCACACAATATATATATGGTACCATTATAACTATCCTCACCAAGTTTGATCCGGATAAGACAACTATAGCCTATAGCTCCCATAGGACAAATCGGCCGAAAATTGATGATTTGTACGGAGACATGAAGTTTAAGTTAAGCGACTGTAACCAAACTGACACATTATGTGTATTGTACCATTATAACTATCCTCACCAAGTTTGGTCCGGATCGGACAAATATAGCCTATAGCTCCCATAGGACAAACCGGCCTAAAATTGGTGATTTTTATGGAGATATGAAGATTTAGTTGAGCGACTGTAACCAAACTAACATATTATGTGTATGGTACTATTGCAATAATCCTCACCAAGTTTGGTCCCGATCGGACAACTATAGCCTATAGCTCCCATAGGACAAATCGGCCTAAAATTGGTGATTTGTATGGATACATGAAGGTTTAGTTGAGCGATGGTAGCCAAACTAGCACATTATGTGTATGGTACCATTATAACTATCCTCACCAAGTTTGGTCCGGATTGGACAACTATAGCCTATAGCTCCCAAAGGACATATCGGTCAAAAATTACTTATTGTATGGTAAAATGCGCACTAGAATGAGTACGGGGTCTTTTACAGTCGGCTCGCTCGACTGTAGCCTTTCTTACTTGTTTCTATAGTATTCTCCTTTAAATAATCTTCGAATACTTTCTTTGCAAAACACTTGTTTTATATTTTAATGATTTTCTTTTCTAAAAAATCTAGTAACATTTTACAACCAATCAGTTCCTAGGGGTTTTCACAGTCTACCACTAGTGAAGAAATCCGCTTTTTGCGGCTGCTCGATATCGAAATTGAAATGTCTAACGTATTGAGTGTTCATCGGTCGCTTTTGTGGTTTGTCTAAATGGAGATTTCTTCTGTTGAAATATAAAAGAAATATACTGATTAGTTAACAAGAAAGAAAAGTACAGTCGAGCCCGCCCGACCGTAGAATACTCTCTGCAATTTATTCCGATCATTTAATAAAATCGGTATCCAAGTTTATCAATTGATACTTGCAACAAAACACGTTGAAACAAAAACATCTGTTTGTATGCATACACACACATATACATTTGACATTAAAAGTACGCACGCACATATGTATTTGTGTATATGTTATACATACACAATTGCTCGGCACAGCCAGCATTCGCGAGCAGCGCTGTCGCTAAGCTACGCAAGCAGCGAAAACGTTCGCTCACATGTTTGTATGTTTCTATCTCGCTCGCACACATGCATTGGCATTGCGTTCAATTATCAACTTTCTTACATGTCTAGCTCTTTTGTTTATTGTCCGATTAAGATGCAACTTTCAGGATAGTATAATATATTTTGTCTTTAAACGAATGTGAAATAACAATACTGTACGATAAGAACATATGCCTTAAAATCGGCATTGAAGTTTGCAAATTATCTTATTTCTTGTGAGAAAAGGGGGCGTGGCAGTCCAAAATTTTTGATGACAATACAATTATACCGTCTCTAGAAACCTACATACCAAAATGGGTGTTCCTAAGTGCCATATTTACTGAGATATTCGCCTAAAACATCAATTTTTTAGGAGGTGTTTCTAGTTTTTTGCTCATTGTGGGCGAACGGGGCGTGGCATCGAAAAAAAAAAAAGATTCTTGTATTGACTGACTTAATATCGAGTCGATAGAGACTAAATTCGAACTTGTAGCTCTTACCATCTCCGAAATCTGTTTGTTCATACGGACGGACAGACAGACAGACAGACAGACAGACAGACAGACGGACAGACAGACGGACAGACGGACATGGCTATATCGACTCGGCTTGTGATGCTGATCAAGAATATATATACTTTATGGGGTCTGCCACGCCTCCTTCTGCCTGTTACATACTTTTCACAAACACAATATACTCTCTCTTGCAGAGAGTATAAAAATACAATCTCTTAAATGTCATGTTTAGAAATAAGAATTTACTCTAAGATTCAACTAAAATTCGACTAATTTTGAATCGTAAATTACCCAATCTCGGAGCTGTCTTATTTAATGAATGTTAATATTTACAAGCTGATATATTTATGCTTCTGCTTATTGTATATTTTCGACTTATATATAGACGTATTATACAGCAAGCACTTGAATTTTCCTGAAATTATTTTTAGACCTCGTACTCAAAAAGAGTACAGGGGTCTATCAGGCTTGTCTGTTGCGAAATGTGCGTAACAGGGAGAAGGAGTCTTTTTCGACCCCATAAAGCATATATATTCCTGATCACCATCAACAGCCGGTACGATATAGCAATCTCCGTCTGTTAGTCAGTTTAGTTTATGTCGTTTTCATAACACTAAAACTGGAAAACTACTTTAGCTATAGTGTCCAAACTTATACATGGCGTGTATGGTACCATTATAACTAGCCTACAATACTACTATTTTACTATATCCTATAGCTTCCATATGTAAAATATGTCGAAAACTGGTCATTTGTATAATGAAATTTAGTTTTAAGTAAGCTATCTTTACAAACTCACACATCATTTGAACACTAAGATTGTATATCTCCTTACCAAATTTTGTCTAGATTGGAGAACTATATAATATTGCTTCTATATGCCAATTTTATGGAAAATGAACATTAAAATGAGTACAGGGTCTTTTTCAGTCAGATCGGTCGATTTTAGCCTTTTCTACTAGTTAAAAATATAAATTCCATTGCTTATTGTAATTTACGATAGACTGTGGACTCAACATGTGGGGCATTTATTTGATTTATTTCACATTAGTTTACGGAAGAGATTGTCGAAATTTCTACTAAAAAAATAAAATATTTTTGGTTTCTGAGCAACATTTTTAAAGCATCTCAAATAAATAAAGCCATCTGGAATTTAGTCTTAATATTTATTTATTATTTTTCCAAATTATTTTTGTTTAATTCATGCCCTGTTTTGTTCCCACTGTTAAGTTATATTTTTAAACATCTTTTACCCATATTTTAATTAATGCGCTAACTAAATGAATGAAAATTAATTATCAATATTCATTTTTTGCACGTTTCATGTGATTTTAATTGGATCACGAAAATGCAAATTCTAAACCGATTCACTGCTCTGACCCTAACAAGCAAAAAAGTTGTATTTACAGCTTTCAATCAGGCAGATGAAACATTCATGTCAGTTGCAGATGGAATCACGAGAATCTATCGTAGCGCTACCTAGAGATGTCCATAAAGTATGAAACAGACTAGAAATGAGAGAGGCGAGCAGAGAGAGGGGACAACACAAGCTACAGCGTACAATCTGCATTTGTCTCATTTTGTTTGTTGACTTAATGTAAAATATGGCGCATACGCCGCGCTGTACATTAAAAGCTTTATGCCAATGAAGCAAAATTTGTTTATATTCATAGTTGTTGCTGCTTTTCTTTTTATACCCTGTGTCAATGGTGTAATGAGTTGGTAACAGGCAGGCAGAAGCATCTCCCAGCAATTTTTAATAAATTTCATCCGCAGTAACGCAATGAATACAGAAAAGCCAAAAAATCGTAAAAACATCGTATTGAATATCGATAAATAAGATATATCGTATCGTATGCATACATGTACATGCAGCGTCCGCGGTCAGCGCTGTCGCTACACAAGCAGCGAAAACGTTCACTCACATGTTTGTATGTACTGTCTCGCTGGCACACATGCATTGATATTGCATGCAATTATAAACTTTCTTACGTGTCTAGCTCTTTTGTTTATAGTCCGATTTATATGCAACTTTCAGGATAGTTTGTTGTGTTTTGTCTCCAAACGAATTTCAAATTACAATACCGTACGATAAGATTAAATGCCTTAAAAATGGCATTGAAGTTTGAAAATTATTTTATTTCTTGTGGGAAAAGGGGGCATGGCAGTCCAAAATTTATAATGACAATGCATTTATGCTGTCTCTAGCAACCTGCATACCAAAATTGGTATTCCTAAGTGCTATAGTTACTGCGACATTCGCCTAAAATATCAATATTTTCCAAGGTGACCATAGTTTTTTACAATTTGTGGGGACGGTAAGAGGCATGGCAAAGATTTGAAATGAACTTGATCTGCTCGCGAAGCAGACGGACTTTTTTTCCAAATTTGGTTGCTCAGGTGGACAGACGGACATCGCTATATCGTCTCGGCTGTTGATGCTGATCAAGAATATATATACTTTATG
Source organism: Drosophila cardini (assembly GCA_018903735.1). Lineage (NCBI taxonomy): Eukaryota > Metazoa > Arthropoda > Insecta > Diptera > Drosophilidae > Drosophila > Drosophila cardini. The sequence continues at coordinate 1,090,366 of JAEIGM010000024.1, read as the reverse complement.
GGGTCCGAAAAGCCTCCTTCTGCCTGTTACGCATACTTCGCATCAGACAAACCTAATAGACCCCTCTACTCTATTTTAGAGTACGGGGTCTAAAAATCTAGCTAAGACCCTGTCATTATTACCGCAAGCACGATTCATATTCAGACCAATTGAGCGTTTAGTTTACAGCTGCGGGAATGGGGTTTTGTGGTCGCAGAGGTGAAAAAAACGACTGCACTTTTGTTTATTGGACTTCCTCGAGCTTTTGTTCTTGTTCGTTTTTCCTATTTATAACAAGTCTGTTTATTGTTGTAAAATATTTGTACAGTTTTCATTTTAGATTTTTACATTAGTCTAGAGAATCGATTGTTTATTTTCATTGCCTGCAATTTTGGCTCTAAGATCTATATTTTTGAACTTGACTTTTATAAGATGAATAAGGCTTTTGTAAAATGTATGTGTCAAATATATTTCTTTCATCTTAGAACTTGCAAAATAAAACAAGTAAGAAAGGCTACAGTCGAGCGAGCCGACTGTAAAAGACCCAGTACTCCTTCTAGTGCGCGTTCTCCATACAAATCAGCAATTTTCGACCGATTTGTCCTATGGGAGCTATTGGCTTTAGTTGTCCGATCCGGACCAAACTTGGTGCGGATAGTAATAATGGTACTATACACATAATGTGTTAGTTTGGTTGCAATCACTCAACTAAAACTTTATGTCTCCATACAAATCACCAATTTTCGACCGATTTGACCTATGGGAGCTATAGGCTATAGTTGTTCGATCCGGATCAAACTTTGTAAGGATAGGTATAATGGTACCATACACATAATGTGTGAATTTGGTCTCTCTAGCTCTTTTCGTTTTCAAGTTATGGTTATGTGAAAATTGTTTTTTACAATTTGCGGGGGCGGTAGGGGGCGTGGCAAAGATTTGAAATAAACTTGATCTGCCTGACATATAGACGGACTTTCATTCCAAATTTGGTGGCTCTAGCTCTAGTGCTTTAGAAGATCCAGGTGTTCATACGGACGGACAGATAGACAGACAGACAGACGGACATCGCTATATCGACTCGGCTGTTGATGCTGATCAAGAATATATATACTTTATGGGGTCCGAAAAACCTCTTTCTGCCTGTTACGCACATTTCGCCACAGACAAACTTAATAGACTCCTCTACTCTTTTTAAGAGTACGGGGTCTAAAAAAAATTAGTAAAAATAGCTACAGTCGGGCTAGTGAACTGTAATAGACCCCGTACTGGTTCTACTGCGAATTTTTCCATTCAAATAAGCAATTTTCGACCGATTTGTCCTACGGGAGCTATAGAATATAGTAGTCCGATCCGGATCAAACTTGGGGAGGATAGTTATAATGGTACTATACACATAATGTGTTAGTTTGGTTGCAATTACTCAACTAAAACTTTATGTCTCCATACAAATCACCAATTTTCGACCGATTTGACCTATGGGAGCTATAGGCTATAGTTGTCCGATCCGGACCAAACTTGGTGAGGATAGTTATAATGGTACTATACACATAATGTGTTAGTTTGGTTGCAATTACTCAACTAAAACTTCATGTCTCCATACAAATCACCAATTTTCGACCGATTTGACCTATGGGAGCTATAGGCTATAGTTGTTCGATCCGGATCAAACTTTGTAAGGATAGGTATAATGGTACCATACACATAATGTGTGAATTTGGTCTCTCTAGCTCTTTTCGTTTTCAAGTTATGGTTATGTGAAAATTGTTTTTTACAATTTGCGGGGGCGGTAGGGGGCGTGGCAAAGATTTGAAATAAACTTGATCTGCCTGACATATAGACGGACTTTCATTCCAAATTTGGTGGCTCTAGCTCTAGTGCTTTAGAAGATCCAGGTGTTCATACGGACGGACAGATAGACAGACAGACAGACGGACATCGCTATATCGACTCGGCTGTTGATGCTGATCAAGAATATATATACTTTATGGGGTCCGAAAAACCTCCTTCTGCCTGTTACGCACATTTCGCCACAGACAAACTTAATAGACCCCTCTACTCTTTTTAAGAGTACGGGGTCTAAAAAAAATTAGTAAAAATAGCTACAGTCGGGCTAGTGAACTGTAATAGACCCCGTACTGGTTCTACTGCGAATTTTTCCATTCAAATAAGCAATTTTCGACCGATTTGTCCTACGGGAGCTATAGAATATAGTAGTCCGATCCGGATCAAACTTGGGGAGGATAGTTATAATGGTACTATACACATAATGTGTTAGTTTGGTTGCAATTACTCAACTAAAACTTTATGTCTCCATACAAATCACCAATTTTCGACCGATTTGACCTATGGGAGCTATAGGCTATAGTTGTCCGATCCGGACCAAACTTGGTGAGGATAGTTATAATGGTACTATACACATAATGTGTTAGTTTGGTTGCAATTACTCAACTAAAACTTCATGTCTCCATACAAATCACCAATTTTCGACCGATTTGACCTATGGGAGCTATAGGCTATAGTTGTCCGATCCGGACCAAACTTGGTGAGGATAGTTATAATGGTACTATACACATAATGTGTTAGTTTGGTTGCAATTACTCAACTAAAACTTCATGTCTCCATACAAATCACCAATTTTCGACCGATTTGACCTATGGGAGCTATAGGCTATAGTTGTTCGATCCGGATCAAACTTTGTAAGGATAGGTATAATGGTACCATGCACATAATGTGTGAATTTGGTCTCTCTAGCTCTTTTTGTTTTCAAGTTATGGTTATGTGAAAATTATTTTTTACAATTAGGGGTCTAAAAAAATTAGTAAAAATAGCTACAGTCGGGCTAGTGAACTGTAATAGACCCCGTACTGGTTCTACTGCGAATTTTTTCATTCAAATAAGCAATTTTCGACCGATTTGTCCTACGGGAGCTATAGAATATAGTAGTCCGATTCGGACGTGGAAAAAATTTGAAAATTCCCAAATCTTGAGATACCGACATGTCTGTTAATGCTGATCAACAATAAAAATATATTCTTTATGGGGTAGGCCACGCCTCCTTCCATGCGTTACAAACTTTGTGAGAAAAACATAGCACCCCATAGAAGGGTAAAAAAAAATATACAAAAGAGAGTACGGAGACAAATTGTCATGAACTTTTAGTTGACTCGTCTTAGGGTGTTTTTATTGGAGAATTTGCTATGAACACTGCGAATATAATTTGGCATCTTATGCAATGCTTTTCAATAGCATAACATGACCCAGTTAACTGAAGCTACACTTTGAGGCCCAATAATAGATCCACTTTTGACTGCGACAACGACTCCGTCTTCCATGTCGTCTGGGCAATCATATTAAGCATTTTGTTTGCTTCAATGGCGTTGGGCGCCTCTGTTTATGGCCTAAAGGACAACGGAGCTGGCGTACAGTACAGTGCTCAAAGTCTAGGACCATAAAACGGCGTCAAAAATGAGCCAGCCGATGGGGTACAACATTTCCAGCAATCACCACACAACCTCAAGCCATAGGGATGCCAAGCACAAGATAGAAATCACTGCAAAAAGGCTAAGTAAATATTTTAATTTATTTAGCATTACTAAAACAAGAAAGAAAAGTACAGTCGAGCACGCCCGACCGTAGAATACTCTCTGCATTTTATTCCCGATCATCTTAATAAAATCGATATCCGGGTATATCAATTGATACTTGCAACAAAACACGTTGAAACAAAAACATCTCATTGTATGTATACACACACATACACATTTGACATTACATGTATGCACGCACATATGTATGTGTGTATATGTAATACATACACAATTGGTTGGCACGGCCAGAATTCGCGGGAAGCGCTGCCGCTAGCAAGCAGCGAAAACGTTCGCTCACATGTTTGTATGTTTCTATCTCGCTTGCACACATGCATTGGCATTGCGTTCAATTATCAACTTTCTAGCCCTTTTGTTTATTGTCCGATTTAGATGCAACTTTCAGGATAGTTTAATATATTTTGTCTTCAAATGAATGTGAAATAACAACACTGTACGATAAGAACATATGCCTTAAAATCGGCATTGAAGTTTGCAAATTATTTTATTTCTTGTGGGAAAAGGGGTCGTGGCAGTCCAAAATTTTTAATGACAATGCATTTATGCCGTCTCAAGGAACCTACATACCAAAATTGGTGTTACTAAGTGCCATAGTTACTGAGATATTCGGCCAAAACATCAATTTTTTACGAGGTGTGTCTAGTTTTTTGCTCATTGTGGGCGAACGGGGCGTGGCATCGAAAAAAAAAAAGATTCTTGTATTGACTGACTTAATATCGAGTCGATTGAGACCAAATTCAAACTTGTAGCTCTTACCATCTCTGAAATCTGTTTGTTCATACGGACGGATAGACAGACAGACAGACGGACATGGCTATATCGACTCGGCTTGTGATGCTGATCAAGAATATATATACTTTATGGGGTCTGCCACGCCTCCTTCTGCCTGTTACATACTTTTCTTTTCACAAACCCAATGTACTCTCTCTTGCAGAGAGTATAATTAGAAGAAGCACACAATTGCTCATTTTGTATATGCTTCGCAATAAGAGCCGATTCTAAAGAAACTTATTAATTGATTATAGATATTCGAATTGAAAGGCAATTTTAAACAAAACAAGTAAGAAAGGCTACAGTCGAGCTAGCCGACTGTAAAAGACCCCGTACTCATAGTATTTGCAATAAAACACTTTCAAACAAAACCATCAGTTTGTAATAGGGATGCAAATCGCCAAGAAAATGCTGATATCGATATTAATTAAAATATCACATCAAATCAAATCAAATATCGATATTATCAACAACTGAATTCAAATAAGCTATAGATATGGACATAGTGACCAAATATCGCATTCGAGATCATATCGCAATTATAATTACTTTCGTATTGAATATCGATATATGATTTATCGTATCGTATGCATACATGTGCGTGCATCGTCCGTAGGCAGCGCTGTCGCTACACAAGCAGCGAAAACGTTCGCTCATATGTTTATATGCTTCTGTCTCGCTTGCACACATGCATTGACGTTGCGTGCAATTGTTAACTTTGTTACGTGTCTAGCTCTTTTGTTTATTGTCCGATTTGTATGCAACTTTCAAGATAGTTTGTTATACTTTGTCTCCAAACGAATTTGAAATTACAATACCGTATGATAAGTGCAAATGCCTTAAAAATTGCATTGAAGTTTAAATATTATTTCATTCGTGTGGGAAAACGGGGCGTGGCAGTCCAAAAATTTTAATGACAATGCATTTATGCTGTCTCTAGCAACCTGTATACCAAAAACGGTACTCCTAAGTGCTATAGTTACTGAGATATTCGCTTAAAACATCAATTTTTTCGTAGGTTACCATAGTTATTTACAATTTGCGGGGGCGGTAAGGGGCATGGCAAAGATTTGAAATAAACTTGATCTGCCTGACATAAAGACGGACTTTCATTCTAAATTTGGCGGCTCTAGCTGTTGTAGTTAAAAAGATCCAGGTGTTCATACGGACAGACGGACGGACGGACGGACGGACAGACGGAAAGACGGACATTGCTATATCGTCTCGGCTGTTGATGCTGATCAAGAATATATATACTTTATGGGGTCGGCCACGCCTCCTTCTGCCTGTTACGCACATTTCGCTTCAGACAAACCTAATAGACCCCTCTACTCTTTTTAGAGTACGGGGTCTAAAAAAATCATTAGTTGCTTATGGGTGGGGAAGTCGAAAAACAATTATTCCCGTTTGCATCATTTATTTAAGCACATAAGATAATAGGAATACCCAGATTGGGTAAGAAAATCAACTCAAAAACTATTTATATTCTCTGATGTGTATATATTGTGTTATAGATATATTAAATTTCTTGAATTAATCAAAATCCAAATTCATGTAAGAATTCAATTTTTTAGTAGTTCATCTAGCTAGAATGCGGCTAAAATATTCAGCACTTGTTCGCCAGGAATACTGCGGTGGTGGAAGGGGTTTCAAAAATCGAATGCCTGTAGCAATGAACAGCTAAATTTGGTATTTACTGGCCAAATTACTACTGAGACCAAAGCAAAGGCGAACCCAATGGCAATGGAAGCCTCGGAAGCTGAACAGTTAAATTCGTTGGTTTCTCAGCCTTAAGAGAAAGCAACCAAAAGCAACCATGTACCAACGACATATACCAAGTTGTTGTTGTTAATTTGGCTGTCGTTGTTATGTTGAAAGTTGGCGGTTGGCAGTTGACAGTTGGCATTTGCTTTAAGCTGTTCGCTTGAGGCATTGAATATTTTTAGACCCCGTACTCTAAAAAAGAGTATAGGGGTCTATTAGGTTTGTCTGAAGCGAAATGTGCGTAACAGGCAGAAGGAGGCGTGGCCGACCCCATAAAGTATATATATTCTTGATCAGCATCAACAGCCGAGACGATATAGAAATGTCCGTCTGTCTGTCTGTCCGTCCGTCCGTCCGTATGAACACCTGGATTTTCTAAACTACAAGAGCTAGAGCCACCAAATTTGGAATGAAAGTCCGTCTATATGTCAGGCAGGTTAAGTTTATTTCAAATTATTGACACGCCCCCCACCGCCCCCGCAAATTGTAAAAAACTATTTTCACATCACCATAACTTGAAAACGACTAAAGCTAGAGAGACCAAATTCACACAATATGTGTATAGTACTATTATAACAATCCTCACCAAGTTTGATCCGGATCGGACAACTATAGCCTATAGCTCCCATAGGACAAACCGGTCAAAAATATAAAACTTGTATGAAGACATGTAGTGTTGGTTGAGCGATCGCAACCAAACTCACAGAGGATGTGTGTATAATTATTAAAAATATCCCCACCAAATTTGGTCCAAATCGGACAACAACAACATATAAAACAAATTAATCAAAAATGCTGAATTTTATGTACAAATTGTTTGTTTACACTGCTTGCAATAGAAGAAGAACACAAACTGCAGCAAGCAGTGTAGTGTGTTAAATAAACAATTATTGCATGTGAATGAAAATAATCCAACTGAATTATCAGCAGAGCGTGGTCTTATTGGTAGGGTCGCGGTTCATAATTTTGCAAATCCGCGTGTGTCCCAGGTTCGAGTCCAGTCATAGTTAAACACAAATTTTTTTAAATTTAATTTTTTTTAAATTTAAATTTAATTTCAAATTGTAAAACACGGCTTATTTTTAAAATAAGCCAAGTAAGGAAATTGTGCATTTAGTTGTGTATATATTTACATACATTTGTATATAAATATGTATGTATACAAAATGTGAATAACTCCGTTTTTCTTCTTTTTCGTATGGAAAATACGCACTTCTGTGAGTACGGGGTCTTTTACAGTCGGCTCGCTCGACTGTAGCCTTTCTTACTTGTTTTTAATTAAATCTTATTTTTTATATTTTGCTGGCCAGTCAGCCTTACGACCTGGCTATCATGGCCTCGACGGCCACTTAAAATGAACACCGGATTGCAACAGCGAGAAAGGGGAGACTTTTTTGCGTTGAGCAATGGCAATGGCAACCACGGGATGCAACGAACTGCAATAATAAAATTGCATGTCAAATGACAGGTTGTTAAAATGCTTTTCCGCCTTGCTCCTTGCTGTTATCCTCTTTCCTCCACCCCTTTGCCATTCCTTCCTACTGTCGCTGAATGTTGTTGTTCGCAACATTGAAACTTATTTAAGCTGAGCCGAGCAACAGCAATGAGAACGGCGCTAATTAAGCCTAATGGCGCATGAAACATGCATTAAAACTAATGTGCAATACTTCCAATCCCCGCAGTCGTCTCCTCTAGCCCTCAAGCAGGATTCACTGTGTCACATTGGGACTAAGTCTTTCCGCCATGGTAATGGCAGCCGCCTAATTGTATGCTACACAATTTACGCATATATATCTCTGTCTATATAGGGGAAGCAGCATTTTGGTTTTATTACGTCGACCCAATGATAAAACTACCCGCAGTTATTTAGATTTCTATCTGCGAATATGTCAGCGGAATTAAAAAAGATGCCATCAAATATAATGAGCAGAACGAGAATATGTGATAAATGTATCCCACATAAATATTAAAGGTTTACCTGATTATAAAATAAATTCCATTTATGTGTGTGTTAAAACAGTCGATAAATTGAGAATCCTATTTCGACATGTTCATATGTATGTTCATGTTCAGGAAATTAAGAGCACAGTGCACTATGGGGTATTTTCCCATTTTTCGGGTATTAATTAATAACTTTAAAACTAAGGAAGATATTTTGGTGCGGTTTTTAGACCCCGTACTCTTAAAAAGAGTAGAGGGGTCTATTAAGTTTGTCTGAGGCGAAATGTGCGTAACAGGCAGAAGGAGGTATGGTACCATTATACCTATCCTCACAAAGTTTGATCCGGATCGAACAACTATAGCCTATAGTTCCAAAAGGTCAAATCGGTCGAAAATTGGTGATTTGTATGGAGACATGAAGTTTTAGTTGAGTGATTCCAACCAAACTAACACATTATGTGTATACTACCATTATAACTATCCTCACCAAGTTTGGTCCGGATCGGACAACTAAAGCCAATAGCTCCCATAGGACAAATCGGTCGAAAATTGCTGATTTGTATGGAGAAACGCGCACTAGAAGGAGTACTGGGTCTTTTACAGTCGGCTCGCTCGACTGTAGCCTTTCCTACTTGTTTTAATTACTATTATACACATGCTCAGACACATGTTTTTTGGAAATAGAGGCGTGTCAGCGCCCACCAGTTTTCATACCCGTTACTCGTAGAGTAAAAGGGTATATTGTATTCGTTGCAATGTATGTAACAGGGAGAAGGAGACATGGCAGACCCCATAAAGTATATATATTCTTAATCAGAATGACTAGCCGAGTCGATATAGCCATGTCCGTCTGTCCGTCTGTGTGAACAAAAGGATCTCAGAGACTATAAGAGCTAGAAAGGCCCGAGTGGTCGCAAACGAAAGATAAAATGCCCAAGCAGTACAAGTTTGCTTTTTTTTTTGACACGCCCACTTTAGGGCGTTCTATGTGCATACAAAGGTAACAAGAAAGAAAAGTACAGTCGAGCACGCCCGACCGTAGAATACTCTCTGCATTTTATTTCCGATCATTTTAGTAAAATCGGTAGCCGGGTATATCAACTGATACTTGCAACAAAACACGTTGAAACAAAAACATCTGATTGTATGAATACATACACATATACATTTGACATTACATGTATGCACGCACATATGTATGTGTGTATATGTAATACATACACAATTGGTTGGCACAGCCAGCATTCGCCGGAAGCGCTGCCGCTAGCAAGCAGCGAAAACGTTCGCTCACATGTTTGTATGTTTCTATCTCGCTTGCACACATGCATTGGCATTGCGTTCAATTATCAACTTTCTAGCCCTTTTGTTTATTGTCCGATTTAGATGCAACTTTCAGGATAGTTTAATATATTTTGTCTTCAAATGAATGTGAAATAACAACACTGTACGATAAGAACATATGCCTTAAAATCGGCATTGAAGTTTGCAAATTATTTTATTTCTTGTGGGAAAAGGGGTCGTGGCAGTCCAAAATTTTTAATGACAATGCATTTATGCCGTCTCAAGGAACCTACATACCAAAATTGGTGTTACTAAGTGCCATAGTTACTGAGATATTCGGCCAAAACATCAATTTTTTACGAGGTGTGTCTAGTTTTTTGCTCATTGTGGGCAAACGGGGCGTGGCATCGAAAAAAAAAAGATTCTTGTATTGACTGACTTAATATCGAGTCGATAGAGACCAAATTCAAACTTGTAGCTCTTACCATCTCTGAAATCTGTTTGTTCATACGGACGGACAGACGGACAGACAGACGGACATGGCTATATCGACTCGGCTTGTGATGCTGATCAAGAATATATATACTTTATGGGGTCTGCCACGCCTCCTTCTGCCTGTTACATACTTTTCACAAACCCAATATACTCTCTCTTGCAGAGAGTATAAAAACAGGTGAAAATAGCATGTTTTAGTATAGAAAACTTTTTTGTTAGCAATGCTATCTAAACCAAATTGACACATAAAGTACACGTCTAGGGAGTACATATACTGACCAAGTTTGATCCAAATCGGACAACTATATTATATAGCTCCCATAGGGACAATCGGTAAAAAATACGCTCCAAATATGAATTTATATGAATAACTTTTGCGTTGGCCAATCAATCGAAGTGAAACTTACACAGAATATATCTGTCAATAATATAAACATATTGACTAAGTTTCATCCAAATCGGACAACTATATCGTATAGCTCCCATAGGGACAATCGGTCAAAAATACGCTCCAAATATGAATTTATATGAATAACGTTTGCGTTGGCCAAGCAATTTTAGTGTACCTCACACAGAATATATTTGTCAATGATATAAACATGCTGACCAAGTTTCATTCAAATCGGACAACTACATCGTATAGCTCCCATAGGGACAATCGGTCAAAAATACGCTGTAAATATGAATTTGCATGAAAATTGTCTACGATTCTCAAGTCATCTGAATTAAAAGCAATAGGGTCGATTACCTAAACGATTGTACTATTATTAATATTATTAATAATATATTATATTGTTAATAATATAATTAAACTGAGTAACGGGTATCCTAAAGTCGCGAGGCGACTATAGCAATCTTTCTTGTTAATATTATTAATAATATATTATATTGTTAATAATATAATTAAACTGAGTAACGGGTATCCTAAAGTCGCGAGGCGACTATAGCATTCTTTCTTGTTTTCGGCTTCTTAAAGAGGAAATTAGGGAAGGCTACATTTTTTTTAGATTAAATACCCAACTAAAAACGCAAAAGCCAAATTTTTTGCCAAAATTTAAATGCTTAATGAAATAAATGCATCAGATAAAGAATAGAAATTCGAAAATTAATCCTGTGGATACAATTTTTTTAAAATCATAGTTTTTATACCCGTTACTCGTAGAGTAAAAGGGTATATTGTATTCGTTGCAATGTATGTAACAGGGAGAAGGAGACATGGCAGACCCCATAAAGTATATATATTCTTGATCAGCATGACTAGCCGAGTCGATATAGCCATGTCCGTCTGTCCGTCAGTCCGTCTGTCCGTCTGTGTGAACAAAAGGATCTCAGAGACTATAAGAGCTAGAAAGGCCCGAGTGCTCGCAAACGAAAGATAAAATGCCCAAGCAGTACAAGTTTGCTTTTGTTTTTTAACACGCCCACTTTAGGCCGTTCTATGTGCATACAAAGGTAAAAACAGGTAAAAATAGCATGTTTTAGTATAGAAAACTTTTTTGTTAGTAATGCTATCTAAACCAAATTGACACAGAAAGTACACGTCTAGGGATTACGTATACTGACTAAGTTTAATGCAAATCGGACAACTATATCATATAGCTCCCATAGGGACAATCGGTCAAAAATACGCTCCAAATATGAATTTATATGAATAACTTTTGCGTTGGCCAATCAATCGAAGCGAAACTTACACAGAATATATCTGTCAATAATATAAACATACTGACTAAGTTTCATCCAAATCGGACAACTATATCATATAGCTCCCATAGGGACAATCGGTCAAAAATACGCTCCAAATATGAATTTATATGAATAACTTTTGCGTTGGCCAATCAATCGAAGTGAAACTTACACAGAATATATCTGTCAATAATATAAACATATTGACTAAGTTTCATCCTAATCGGACGACTATATCGTATAGCTCCCATAGGGACAATCGGTCAAAAATACGCTCCAAATATGAATTTATATGAATAACTTTTGCGTTGGCCAATCAATCGAAATGAAATTTACACAGAATATATCTGTCAATAATATAAACATATTGACTAAGTTTCATTCAAATCGGACGACTATATCGTATAGCTCCCATAGGGACGATCGGTCAAAAATACGCTGTAAATATGATTTTGTATGAAAATTTTCTGCGTTTCTCAAGTCATCTGAATTTAAATCAATAGGGTCGATTAACTAAACGATTGTACTATTATTAATATTATTAATAATATATTATATTGTTAATAATATAATTAAACTGAGTAACGGGTATCCTAAAGTCGCGAGGCGACTATAGCATTCTTTCTTGTTATACCCGTTACTCGTAGAGTAAAAGGGTATATTGTATTCGTTGCAATGTATGTAACAGGGAGAAGGAGACATGGCAGACCCCATAAAGTATATATATTCTTGATCAGCATGACTAGCCGAGTCGATATAGCCATGTCCGTCTGTCCGTCCGTCCGTCTGTCCGTCTGTGTGAACAAAAGGATCTCAGAGACTATAAGAGCTAGAAAGGCCCGAGTGGTCGCAAACGAAAGATAAAATGCCCAAGCAGTACAAGTTTGCTTTTGTTTTTTAACACGCCCACTTTAGGCCGTTCTATGTGCATACAAAGGTAAAAACAGGTAAAAATAGCATGTTTTAGTATAGAAAACTTTTTTGTTAGTAATGCTATCTAAACCAAATTGACACAGAAAGTACACGTCTGGGGATTACGTATACTGACCAAGTTTGATCCAAATCGGACAACTATATCATATAGCTCCCATAGGGACAATCGGTAAAAAATACGCTCCAAATATGAATTTATATGAATAACTTTTGCGTTGGCCAATCAATCGAAGTGAAACTTACACAGAATATATCTGCCAATAATATAAATATGTTGACCAAGTTTCATTCAAATCGGACGACTATATCGTATAGCTCCCATAGGGGCGATCGGTCAAAAATACGCTGTAAATATGATTTTGTATGAAAATTTTCTGCGTTTCTCAAGTCATCTGAATTAAAATCAATAGGGTCGATTACCTAAACGATTGTACTATTATTAATATTATTAATAATATATTATATTGTTAATAATATAATTAAACTGAGTAACGGGTATCCTAAAGTCGCGAGGCGACTATAGCATTCTTTCTTGTTTGGAGATGACTTTGGGTATGTAAAATCGGTACTGCGCGCATCATGAAATGCAACTTCTCGCAAGAAAATGTCATTATACCCGTTACTCGTAGAGTAAAAGGGTATATTGTATTCGTTGCAATGTATGTAACAGGGAGAAGGAGACATGGCAGACCCCATAAAGTATATATATTCTTGATCAGCATGACTAGCCGAGTCGATATAGCCATGTCCGTCTGTCCGTCTGTGTGAACAAAAGGATCTCAGAGACTATAAGAGCTAGAAAGGCCCGAGTGGTCGCAAACGAAAGATAAAATGCCCAAGCAGTACAAGTTTGCTTTTGTTTTTTTGACACGCCCACTTTAGGGCGTTCTATGTGCATACAAAGGTAAAAACAGGTAAAAATAGCATGGTTTAGTATAGAAAACTTTTTTGTTAGCAATGCTATATAAACCAAATTGACACATAAAGTACACGTCTGGGGATTACGTATACTGACCAAGTTTGATCCAAATCGGACAACTATATCATATAGCTCCCATAGGGACAATCGGTAAAAAATACGCTCCAAATATGAATTTATATGAATAACTTTTGCGTTGGCCAATCAATCGAAGTGAAACTTACACAGAATATATCTGCCAATAATATAAATATGTTGACCAAGTTTCATTCAAATCGGACGACTATATCGCATAGCTCCCATAGGGACGATCTGTCAAAAATACGCTGTAAATATGATTTTGTATGAAAATTTTCTGCGTTTCTCAAGTCATCTGAATTAAAATCAATAGGGTCGATTACCTAAACGATTGTACTATTATTAATATTATTAATAATATATTATATTGTTAATAATATAATTAAACTGAGTAACGGGTATCCTAAAGTCGCGAGGCGACTATAGCATTCTTTCTTGTTACTTGTTATGTTATTTCTAATTTTATAAGGCATTCGTTTTGATGTTTAAAAGGTTTAAGACTGTAGTACATAGTATGTACATATATAGTGAGATAGATGGCTGCAGCTTCAGCTGGTCTGGCCACTGCACTATGGGGTATTTTCCCATTTTTCGGGTATTAAGTCATTTTTGCAAAGTATTAAATATAAAATTTTTTTTGTGTTAACATATTGAGAAAACTTCAATCTATAATGATAACTACCAAAATTGTTATATAACAGACCACTGTTAAAGTTAACAGCTGTTAAAGTCAGCTGTTTTTGTCAAACAGAACGTCTTTTGAAGTCGCAACTTTTCTGCAGCCTAATTTCAAAGTGTTACTGTTTAAACGCAAAACATTTTTTTATAAAAATCAAATCAAAATAAAAACAAGAAAGAATGCTATAGTCGCCTCGCGACTTTAGGATACCCGTTACTCAGTTTAATTATATTATTAACAATATAATATATTATTAATAATATTAATAATATTACAATCGGTTAGGTAATCGACCCTATTGATTTTAATTCAGATGACTTGAGAAACGCAGAAAATTTTCATACAAAAATCATATTTACAGCGTATTTTTGACCGATCGTCCCTATGGGAGCTATACGATATAGTCGTTCGATTTGGATGAAACTAAGTCAATATGTTTATATTATTGACAGATATATTCTGTGTAAGTTTCACTTCGATTGGTTGGCCAACGCAAAAGTTATTCATATAAATTCATATTTGGAGCGTATTTTTGACCGATTGTCCCTATGGGAGCTATATGATATAGTTGTCCGATTTGGATCAAACTTGGTCAGTATACGTATTATTCATAGACGTGTACTTTCTGTGTCAATTTGGTTTAGATAGCATTACTAACAAAAAAGTTTTCTATGACTAAAACATGCTATTTTTTACTTGTTTTTATACTCTCATGCAAGAGAGAGTATATTGGGTTTGTGCTTAAAAAAAAAAGTATGTAACAGGCAGAAGGAGGCGTGGTATGACCCTATAAAGTGATATAGATGGCTGATCAGCATCACAAGCCGAGTCGATATAGCCACTGTCCGTCTGTCCGTCTGTTCTGTCTGTCTTAAGTCTGTCTGTCAAAGTCTTAAATCTAAAATCCTTTTTCCGTCTGTCCGTATTGAACAAACTTAGATCTTAGAGATGGTAAGAGCTACAAGTTTGAATTTGGTCTATAACAGACTCGATATTAAGTCAGTCAATACAAGAATCTTTTTTTTTTCGATGCCACGCCCTGTTCGCCCACAGTGAGCAAAAATACTAAACATACCTCGTCAAAAATTGACTGTTTTAACGCAAATATTTTAGTAACAATGGCACTTAGGAACAACAATAATGGTACGCAGGTTCCTAGTGACGGCATAACTGTATTGTCATCAAAAATTTTGGACTGCCACGCCCCATTTTTCCACTAAGAATATAAAATACTATTAAAAATTTCAATGCCGATTTTAAGGCATATGGTTCGGTAATCGTACAGTATTGTTATTTCACATTCATTTGAATGACAAAATATGTTAAACTATCCTGAAAGTTGCATCTAAATCTGACAATAAACAAAAGAGCTAGACATGTAAGAAAGTTGATAATTGAACGCAATGCCAATGCATGTTTAGTGAGCGAGATAGAAACATACAAACATGTGAGCGAACGTTTTCGCTGCTTGCTAGCTGCCCGCGAATGCTGGCTGTGCCGAGCAATTGTGTATGTATTACATATACACACATACTTATGTGCGTGCATACATATAATGTCAAATGTATATATGTGTGTATACATACAATCAGATGTTTTTGTTTCAACGTGTTTTGTTGCAAGTATCAATTGATATACCCGGATATCGATTTTATTAAGATGATCGGGAATAAAATGCAGAGAGTATTCTACGGTCGGGCGTGCTCGACTGTACTTTTCTTTCTTGTTACCTTTGTATGCACATAGAACGCCCTAAAGTGGGCGTGTCAAAAAACAAAAGCAAACTTGTACTGCTTGGGCATTTTATCTTTCGTTTGCGACCACTCGGGCCTTTCTAGCTCTTATAGTCTCTGAGATCCTTTTGTTCACACAGACGGACAGACGGACAGACGGACGGACGGACAGACGGACATGGCTATATCGACTCGGCTTGTCATGCTGATCAAGAATATGTATACTTTATGGGGTCTGCCATGTCTCCTTCTCCCTGTTACATACATTGCAACGAATACAATATACCCTTTTACCCTACGAGTAACGGGTATAAAAAGGGCTACAGTCGAGCGACCCGACTTTTAAAGATCCCGTACTCATACTGGTGCGAAGTTTTATACTCTCTGCAAGAGTATATTGGGTTTGTAAAAAGTATGTAACACGAAAAAGGAGGCATGGCAGACCCCATGAAGTATATATATTCTTGATCAGCAGCTGTCTGTCCGTTTGTCTCTCCTTCTGTCTGTCTGTCCGTGTGAAGAAACAGATCTCAGAGATGGTAAGAGCTACAAGTTTGAATTTTATCAGTATTGACTCGATATTTAGTCATTCAATACAATACATTTCTTTTCCGATGACACTCCCCATTTGCCCACAATGAGAAAAAAAAATCGATGGTTTTGGCGAATATCTCAGTAACTATGGCACTTAAGATAACCAATTTTGGTATGCAGCATCCTAGAGACGGCATAAAAACAATTTTATTTAAAATTTGTTGATGCCACGCCCCCTTTCCCTATAAGAAATGAAACTATTTTCAATTTCGCATGAGGCTTTTAAGGCCTATATTCTTATTACTATACGGTCGGGTGTGCTCGACTGTACTTTTCTTTCTTGTTCCATACAAACAAATACAAAACAAAAGCATAATGATTCATATTTTATATACTTAAATACATAAGTATGTGTGTATGTTTATACTCTCTGCAAGAGAGAGTGTATTGGGTTTGTGCAAAAAAAAAAGTATGTAACAGGCAGAAGGAGGCGTGGCAGACCCCATAAAGTATATATATTCTTGATCAGCATCACAAGCCGAGTCGATATAGCCATGTCCGTCTGTCCGTCCGTATGAACAAACAGATTTCAGAGATGGTAAGAGCTACAAGTTTGAATTTGGTCTCTATCGACTCGATATTAAGTCAGTCAATACAAGAATCTTTTTTTTTTTTGATGCCACGCCCCGTTCGCCCACAATGTGCAAAAAACTGAAAACACCTCGTAAACAAGTAAGAAAGGCTACAGTCGAGCGAGCCGACTGTAAAAGACCCCGTACTCACAGAAGTGCGCATTTTCCATTCGAAAAACAAGAAAAAAGGAGTGATTCACATTTTGTATACATACATATTTATATACAAATGTATGTAAATATATACACAGTTAAATGCACAATTTCCTTACTTGGCTTATTTTAAAAATAAGCCATGTCTTACAATTTGAAATTATTATTTTACAATTCTAAATTATTATTTTAAATTTAAATTGAAATAATAAAAAAACAATAATTTAATTAATTCACTGACGGGACTCGAACCTCGGACTTCACGCACACGCGTCAGAGCCGTAACAGCTGCACCACGCCCCTCTCTGAAAAGCGCTCGACTATCTTCATTTACATATAATATTTTTTTTTGTTATTTTGTTATATAACAAAAATTAATAAAATGTCCCTGACGGCGCTCGAAGAATTAGAACAGGCATCTTTACTACTTAGACCACACTCCGCTTTGAAGTTTATGTAAATAATTAAAATTTAAAAAGTAAACAAATAGCATACGTCACTAACTGGATTCGAACCCGGGGATCCCTGTCTAACAAACACGTACGAAGCGCGCATCTCTACTACCTAGACTACGCTCCTTATTGAAGTTGCAGTAGCTAAACGTAGAGTTAAAACTTTTATTGCAAGCAAGTGTAAACAAACAATTTGTTCATAAAATTCAGCATTTTTGATTAATTTGTTTTATATGTTGTTGTTGTCCGATTTGGACCAAATTTGGTGAGGATATTTTTAATAATAATACACACATCCTCTGTGAGTTTGGTTGCGATCGCTCAACCAACACTACATGTCTTCATACAAATTTTTTATTTTTGACCGGTTTGTCCTATGGGAGCTATAGGCTATAGTTGTCCGATCCGTATCAAACTTGGTGAGGATAGTTATATTGGTACCATATAATGTGTGAATTTGGTCTCTCTAGCTCTAGTCGTTTTCAAGTTATGGTCATGTGAAAATAGTTTTTTACAATTTGCGGGGGCGGTAGGGGGCGTGGCAAAAATTTGAAATAAACTTAACCTGCCTGACATATAGACGGACTTTCATTCCAAATTTGGCTGCTCCAGCTCTTGTAGTTTAGAAGATCCAGGTGTTCATACGGACGGACAGACAGACAGACGGACAGACGGACATCGCTATATCGACTCGGCTGTTGATGCTGATCAAGAATATATATACTTTATGGGGTCGGCCACGCCTCCTTCTGCCTGTTACGCACATTTCGCTTCAGACAAACTTAATAGACCCCTCTACTCTTTTTATACTCTCTGCAAGAGAGAGTATATTGTGTTTGTGAAAAGTATGTAACAGGCAGAAGGAGGCGTGGCAGACCCCATAAAGTATATATATTCTTGATCAGCATCACAAGCCGAGTCTATATAGCCATGTCCGTCTGTCCGTCTGTCTGTCTGTCCGTATGAACAAACAGATTTCAGAGATGGTAAGAGCTACAAGTTTGAATTTGGTCTTTATCGACTCGATATTAAGTCAGTCAACACAAGAATCTTTTTTTTTTTCGATGCCACGCCCCGTTCGCCCACAATGAGCAAAAAACTAGAAACACCTCGTAAAAAATTGATGTTTTAGGCGAATATCTCAGTAACTATGGCACTTAGGAACACCCATTTTGGTACGCAGGTTCCTAGAGACGGTATAATTGTATTGTCATCAAAAATTTTGGACTGCCACGCCCCCTTTTCTCACAAGAAATAAGATAATTTGCAAATGGCATATGTTCTTATCGTACAGTATTGTTATTTCACATTCGTTTAAAGACAAAATATATTATACTATCCTGAAAGTTGCATCTAAATCGGACAATAAACAAAAGAGCTAGACATGTAAGAAAGTTAATAATTGAACGCAATGCCAATGCATGTGTGCAAGCGAGATAGAAACATACAAACATGTGAGCGAACGTTTTCGCTGCTTGCTAGCGGCAGCGCTGCCCGCGAATGCTGGCTGTGCCAACCAATTGTGTATGTATTACATATTCACACATACATATGTGCGTGCATACATATAATGTCAAATGTATATGTGTATGTATTCATACAATCAGATGTTTTTGTTTCAACGTGTTTTGTTGCAAGTATCAGTTGATATACCCGGCTACCGATTTTACTAAAATGATCGGAAATAAAATGCAGAGAGTATTCTACGGTCGGGCGTGCTCGACTGTACTTTTCTTTCTTGTTTCTCATACAAATCGCCCATTTTTGAACGACTTGTTCTATGGGAACTATTGGCTAAAGTTGTTCGATCAAGACCAAACTGGTTGAGGATACTTATTATGAAATCATACACATAATGTGTAGATTTGGTCACGATAGTCTTAGTCGTATTCAAGTTATGGTGCTGTAAAAATAGATTTTACAATTTTCCGGGGTGGGAGGGGGCGTGGAAACAATTTGGAACAAATTATAGTTTCGAAGATCCAGGTGTTCACCCCGGCAGACAGACGGACTTTCATTCCAAATTTGGTGGCTCTAGCTATTGTAGTTTAGAAGATCCAGGTATTCATACGGACGGACGGACGGACAGACAGACGGACATGGCTATATCGACGTGGCTGTTGATGCTGATCCTTCTGCCTGTTGCGCACATTTTGCTTCTGACAAACCAATTAAATCCCTATAGTCGTTTTGAGTACGGGGTGTAATTAGAAAAGTTAACGCTGTTTTCTTAATCAAGGAAATGCATATACTCAGCTTGATTACCTCCCTAATCCTCAAATTGCTGATTGCTCGAGTGTACGTACTTTCGATTGATTCATTCACTTTGGCTTTGGTCCTGAGAGTCTGGGAAGCTTAGTTGGTTCAGTGGGTTCGGTTGGTTTGAAGGGTTGTCCGTACATGACCGTAGATCGTTATGGCTTGTAGCAGCTTCAGTTGGACAACGGCAGCAAACGTGACTGTCTGTTTGGCATTCAGCTGAATCTAACTCACGAGAACTGAAACATGAACCTAGAATGCTAGGGGCAACACTTGCCAGTGTGGCAAGGTGCAGCGAAGCAGCCACTAATGAAACATTATGGATTGTCGTAGCCCAACCACGCCGCACAAATCCACTAAAAACGTTTACGGCTTACGTGCAACATGGACTGACTGCCACTAAAGTGTACGGCAGCACACATAAGTGGCACGTACCACGTACAACGCCGCAAACTGTGCCAGAGATAGAGGCAGGAGCAGTGGCAGTGGCAATGGCAGCTTTAGCGGCCACAAAAGTGTTCTGGCAAATTGCTGCCTGCAACACGTTTTGTGTGCAGTGACTGCAATTGATTTTTGCACTTGACATGTTTGTCCTCACTCCCGCATGCCTCTGCCCACAAAAGTTATTCGCATTGTAAGCGGCCCTCATAGTTTTTTCACATATATGTGTGTATGTTTGTGAAGTTGTCTTAAACAACACAGAATTCATATGCTTTGTCGCTTCATTGAAGCACTAAATTTAAATTTCTGCAAAATGCAATGAAACGATATGAAAACATTTGACAATGATATATGCGTAGTGCTCCATAGAAAGAGCCTTCATCTCCCAAGCGGAAGTCGCTCACGCACGGTTGCATTACGCCCGGAAGTCAGCTACAATTCAGAAGGAGACTGGTTCGGATACGGTTTTAGTGTGAGTGACTGAGAGGAAAAAGGGCTCGTACGAATTTAAGCATGTTGATAACACAATGCGAATGCAAGAGCATACTCTGCACAAAATATTTTATCTACTTCTGAGAACATACAACATGAATTTTTCTTGTGGAAAGTCGCCCCTGTGTTACCCTTTAAAAACATTTCAAATATGTTAAAATGTTTGGTAAATTAACTTTTTGAACTAAATAAATAAAGTAACACTTATAATGAACATTGAATCTCTAATATGGATATTGGATTAAAAAGAAAATATAACTTTAAAGTTCTTCACTTTTACATAAACCGACAAATAAATTTGAAAAACAATTTACACACTATAATATAAACGTCTGTTTAAAATAACAAGTGAGAACGGCAACAGTCGAGCTTGCCAACTGTAAAATACCCCCAATGTATGTAACAGGGAGAAGGAGACATGGCAGACCCCATAAAGTATATATATTCTTGATCAGCATGAGTAGTCGTGTCGATATAGCCATGTCCGTCTGTCCGTCTGTGTGAACAAAAGGATCTCAGAGACTATAAGAGCTAGAAAGGCCCGAGTGGTCGCAAACGAAAGATAAAATGCCCAAGCAGTACAAGTTTGCTTTTGCTTTTTGACACGCCCACTTTAGGGCGTTCTATGTGCATACAAAGGTAAAAACAGGTAAAAATAGCATGTTTTAGTATAGAAAACTTTTTTGTTAGCAATGCTATCTAAACCAAATTGACACATAAAGTACACGTCTAGGGAGTACATATACTGACCAAGTTTCATCCAAATCGGACAACTATATCGTATAGCTCCCATAGGGACGATCGGTCAAAAATACGCTGTAAATATGAGTTTGCATGAAAATTTTCTGCGTTTCTCAAGTCATCTGAATTAAAATCAATAGGGTCGATTACCTAAACGATTGTACTATTATTAATATTATTAATAATATATTATATTGTTAATAATATAATTAAACTGAGTAACGGGTATCGTAAAGTCGCGAGGCGACTATAGCATTCTTTCTTGTTTTATTTGAAATTTAACAAGTAAGAAAGGCTACAGTCGAGCTAGCCGACTGTAAAAGACCCCGTACTCATAGTATTTGCAATAAAACACTTTGAAACACAACCATCAATTTGTAATAGGGATGCAAATCGCCAAGAAAATGCCGATATCGATATTAATTAAAATATCACATCAAATCAAATATCGATATTATCAACAACTGAATTTAAATACGATATATTATAGACATAATGACCAAATATCGCGTGCGATATTATATCGCAATTATAATTACTATGGTATTGAATATCGATATATGATAAATCGTATGCATACATGTGCGTGCATCGTCCGCAAGCAGTGCAGTCGCTACACAAGCAGTGCAGTCGCTACACAAGCAGCGAAAACGTTCGCTCACATGTTTATATGCTTCTGTCTCGCTTGCACACATGCATTGACGTTGCGTGCAATTGTAAACTTTGTTACGTGTCTAGCTCTTTTGTTTATTGTCCGATTTGTATGCAACTTTCAGGATAGTTTGTGATACTTTGTCTCCAAACGAATTTGAAATTACAATACCGTACGATAAGTGCAAATGCCTTAAAAATGGCATTGAAGTTTGAAAATTATTTCATTCTTGTGGGAAAACGGGGCGTGGCAGTCCAAAAATTTTAATGACAATGCATTTATGCTGTCTCTAGCAACTTACATACCAAAAATGGTATTCCTAAGTGCTATAGTTACTGAGATATTTGCTTAAAACATCAATTTTTTCCGAGGTGACCATAGTTTTTTACAATTTTCGGGGGCGGTAAGGGGCGTGGCAAAGATTTGAAATAAACTTGATCTGCTCGCGAAGCAAACGGACTTTCATTCCAAATTTGGTGGCTCTAGCTTTTGTAGTTTAAAAGATCCAGGTGTTCATACGGACGGACGGACAGACGGACATTGCTATATCGTCTCGGCTGTTGATGCTGATCAAGAATATATATACTTTATGGGGTCGGCCACGCCTCCTTCTGCCTGTTACGCACATTTCGCTTTAGACAAACTTAATAGACCCCTCTACTCTTTTTTAGAGTACGGGGTCTAAAAAAAAGTTAATAATACTGTCGACATTTTATCTCCGATGATATGATTATATTAATAAATCTATATTGGAGTATTACAATGGATAGTATTTGCAATAAAACTCTTTGAAACAAAAACATCAGTTTGTAATAGGGATGTATATTGGCAAGAAAATACCGATATCGATACTAATTAAAATATCACATTAAGTCACAAATCGCGTTCAATATCGATATTATCAATAACTGACAATATAGATATCGACATAATGACCAAGTATCGCATTCGATATCATATCGCAATTATAATTACATATCGTATTGAATATCGATATATGATGTATCGTATCGTAAGCATACATACTACACAAGCAGCAAAAACGTTCGCTCACATGTTTGTATGTTTCTGTCTCGCTTGCACATACATATGCATTGTCCGATTTGTATGCAACTTTCAGGATAGTTTGTGGTGTTTTGTCTCCAAACGAATTTCAAATTACAATACCGTACGATAAAGTATATATACTCTTGATCAGCATCAACAGCCGAGGCGATATAGCAATGTCCGTCTGTCCGTCCGTCCGTATGAACACCTGGATCTTTTAAACTACAAGAGCTAGAGCAGCCAAATTTGGAATGAAAGTCCGTCTATATGTCAGGCAGGTTAAGTTTATTTCAAATTTTTGCCACGCCCCCTAGTGCCCCCGCAAATTGTAAAAAATTATTTTCACATCACCATTACTTGAAAACGACTAGAGCTAGAGAGACCAAATTCACACATTATGTGTATGGTACAATTATAACTGTCCTCACCAAGTTTGATCCGGATCGGACAACTATAGCTTATAGCTCCTATAGGACGAATCGGTCGAAAATGGGTGATTTGTATGGAGACATGAAGTTTTAGTTGAGTAATTGCAACCAAACTAACACATTATGTGTATAGTACCATTATAACTATGCTCACCCAGTTTGGTCCGGATCGGACAACTATAGCCTATAGCTCCCATAGGACAAATCGGTCGAAAATGGGTGATTTGTATGGAAGTACGCGCACTAGATGGAGTACGGGGTCAGTCAATTCATTCGCCCACAATGAGAAAAAACTAGACACACCTCTTAAAAAATTGATATTTTAGGTGAATATCTTTGTAACTATGGCACTTAGGAAAACCAATTTGGGTATGCAGGTTCCTAGAGATGGCATAAATGCATTGTCATTAAAATTTTTGGACTGCCACGCCCCGTTTTCCCACACGAATCAAATAATTTTCAAACTTCAATGCCATTTTTAAGGCATTTGCACTTATCGTACGGTATTGTAATTTCAAATTCGTTTGGAGACAAAACACCACAAACTATCCTGAAAGTTGCATACAAATCGGACTATAAACAAAAGAACTAGACACGTAACAAAGTTTACTATTGCACGCAATGTCAATGCATGTGTGCAAGCGAGACAGAAACATACAAGTAAGAAAGGCTACAGTCGAGCGAGCCGACTGTAGAAGACCCCGTACTCACAGAAGTGCGCATTTTCCATACGAAAAAGAAGAAAATTGGAGTGATTCACATTTTGTATACATACATATTTATATACAAATGTATGTAAATATATACAAAATTAAATGCACATGTCTTACAATTTGAAATTATTATTTTACAATTCTAAATTATTATTTTAAATTTAAATTGAAATAAAAAAAAAAAAATAATAATCAAAATAATTCACTGACAGGATTCGAACCTCGGACTTCACGCACACGCGTCAGAGCCCTAACAGCTGCACCACGCCCCTCTCTTATAAGTGCTCGACTATCTGCATTTACATGTTATATTTTTTTGTTATTTTGTTATATAACAAATATTAATAAATTGTCCCTAACGGCGCTCGAACCTATGATCTCGCGGGTTAACATACAAGTGCGAAGAATTAGATCAGGCATCTTTACTACTTAGACCACACTCCGTTTTGAAGTTTATGAAAATAATTAAAATTTAAAAAGTAAACAAACAGCATATGTCACTGACTGGATTCGAACCCGGGATCCCGGGCTAACAAACACGTACGAAGCGCGCATCTCTACTACCCAGACTACGCTCCTTATTGAAGTTGAAGTAGCTAAACGTAGAGTTAAAACTTTTATTGCAAGCAAGTGTAAACAAACAATTTATTCATAAAATTCAGCATTTTTGATTAATTTGTTTTATATGTTGTTGTTGTCCGATTTGGACCAAATTTGGTGAGGATACTTTTAATAATTATACACACATCCTGTTTGAGTTTGGTTGCGATCGGCCAACTAACATTACATGTCTTCATACAAATTTTTTATTTTTGACCGATTTGTCCTATGGGAGCTATATGCTATAGTTGTCCGATCCGAATCAAACTTGGTAAGGATAGTCATATTGGTACCATACACATAATGTGTGAATTTGGTCTCTCTAGCTCTAGTCGTTTTCAAGTTATGGTCATGTGAAAATAGTTTTTTACAATTTGCGGGGGCGGTAGGGGGCGTGGCAAAAATTTGAAATAAACTTAACCTGCCTGACATATAGACGGACTTTCATTCCAAATTTGGTTGCTCTAGCTCTTGTAGTTTAGAAGATGCAGGTGTTCATACGGACGGACAGACAGACAGACAGACAGACAGACAGACAGACAGACAGACGGACAGACGGACATCGCTATATCGACTCGGCTGTTGATGCTGATCAAGAATATATATACTTTATGGGGTCGGCCACGCCTCCTTCTGCCTGTTACGCACATTTCGCTTCAGACAAACTTAATAGACCCCTCTACTCTTTTTTAGAGTACGGGGTCTAATAAGCATGTGAGCGAACGTGCCGACCAATGCTATATGTACGTACATGTGTATGTATGCATGCACATGTATGCATACGATACGATATATCATATATCGATATTCAATACGATATGAAATAATAATTGATTTCAGTTATTAATAATATCGATATCAAACGCGAAGTGATTTGATGTGATATTTTAATTAATATCGATATCGGCATTTTCTTGGCGACTTACATCCCTATTACAAACTGATGGTTTTGTTTCAAAGTGTTTTATTGCAAATACTATGAGTACGGGGTCTTCTACAGTCGGCTAGCTCGACTGTAGCCTTTCTTACTTGTACTTAGTTTTCTTATGGAAAATGCGCACTTCTGTGAGTACGGGGTCTTTTACAGTTGGCTCGCTCGAATGTAGCCTTTCTTACTTGTTTTAAAATTATATATTGCGTAAAAACAAATTTCGTATTATAAATCAAAATTAATATTTTTAATTTAATTTTAAATTTTAAAAAAGTTAGTACTCTCGGCATTTCATTCCTGATTACATGATTATATTAATCAATTCATATTGAGGTATTACAATGTATAGTATTTGCAATAAAACACTTTGAAGCATTGCCAAGAAAATACCGATATCGATATTAATTCAAATGTCACATTAAACTAAATATCGCGTTCAATATCGATATTATCAACAACTGAAATCAAATACGATATATCGGTATAGATATCGACATAATGACCAAATATCCCATTCGATATCATATCGCAATTATAATTACATATCGTTTAAAATTCCCGTTTTTAATCTGTCTATTTTAAGTTATGTTTCGAAACTCACTCAGTTTTATTTTGATTTTAATAATGATGTGTGATAATAATATTATTGCTAGCGCTGGGTTATATGGACTCGGCTATATGTGTGTACATTATGGGTCCGCTATGTCCTTGTGTCTGTTACATACATTCCATCGGTTATAGTATGCCCTTTTACTCTACGAGTAACGGGTACAACAATAAATTTGTATGAAACAATAAAAGTTGAACTTGACTGCTCAAACAAAGAACTTGTGGCAACAATTTTGACATGCAAAAATTAATGAAACTCCAATTTTTTTCTGAAAAATATGGTTTCAATGAAATTGTTTGTAATGAAAAGCTCGAATTTTATATATTATATATATTCTTAATCAGAATCAACAGCCGAGTCGATATACCGATGTCCGTCTGTCTGTCTGTCCGTTTGTCCGTCCGTAAGCACTAGAATGAGTACGGGGTCTTTTACTGTCGACATGCTTGATTGTACCCTTTCTGACTTGTAAATTTATAGGTGTGCGTAAAGTTTTATGCTACTTTGGGTCTTCCAAAAAACGTCAAAAAGCAAATGTCATACAGCAAAACAAAAACAAAATTTTTGCACTGTCATTTTGTGTGCATGTACATTGAATGTTCCTTAACATGACTAGAGCAACAGAACATCCTTGTACCAGGCCCAAAACGTAACAATTTCGTTAGTTATTGCAAAATAAAAGTGGATTTTCTACTGATTATGACTGTCACAACGCTTAGGAAAGTCTACTATCTACTTAGTATACAACTATACGATTAACCATTAAAATTTGTTTTCGTTGTCATCAATTATGTGCCCCCAAGTAAATTGTGCCTTTTGTAATATTATGCAGTATTTTACAGTAGAATAAACATTTATCAAATTAATTGTATTTAATAAATGATAAATTAGCCTGTAGGTTTAGAAGGTTTTGGCTATTAAGTCACATTGTAACTTAATATTAATTCGAATCTGCAATACAGTAAATACATTAATGTACAAATGAACCCCTTAGGCAACTTAATGTGTATATATTACATAATGTATACGTATTAGGTACCGCAACTACTTCGGGAACTCGTGCGTTAAAGTTAATTAATTAAGGACTTTCTGCCATGTGTCACTATTCTAATTCATACAGCCTGTATTATGTTACAGGCAGAAGGAGACATCTCCGACCCCATAGATCATGATCACATTCTTGATCAGCATCATCACCATGCTGAGATCTCACATATGCTTAAGACACAAAATTTTGTATGCAGACTCCTTATATGCCGGTAAAAAGTGTTTATTTAAAAGTTTTACTACCAAATATTCATGTTTGAAAGCTAATTTTGCATGTCTTTAAACTCCTTATTTGACAAATATAAGGGTAATAAGGATTAAGACCCTCAAAGTTTCAAGAAAATCGGTCGATAAATATAATAGTTAGTCATATCCTTAAATATAACTCTTTGCAGAAGCGGAGATAATGTTGATAAAACCGTATGCGTATATATGTTTAAAAGCTTGTATGCATGGGATAACGAACTCGATTCTTAGTCAAGATTTGGAATTTTTAGATTTCGTACTCAAAAAGAGAACTGCGGTCTATTAAGTTTGTCAATGGCGAAATGTGCGTAATTGACAGAAGTAGGCGTGTCGATGTGGTGAGGCTCGTCTGTCCGTCCGAATGATCACCTAGATCGCAAACTATAAAACTAATCAACAAAACCTATTTTATACATTTTATTTTTGGTCCGCATCGGACAACTTTACCAAACACATCCAGCTAAATATATTAAATTTCAAGTTCTTTTAAATTAATCTGAATACTTATTTATCCTTCAGAAGATAATTAATGTTTATCCACTACGTTATCTCAATTCCGTTTGAAGATCAAAAAATACAAATAATAATCAAAACTAGAAAGAAAGGTTATCTTCGGCTCGCCGAAGATTAAATACCCTTGCAGTCATGCGTATTGCGTTCATTGGATTCAGTTACCAGTGGTTCCAATGGATGCTGTATGATATAGTAATCCGATTTAGATGAGATTTGGTCAGTATATAGGAAATAATAGCAAAGGAGAAATCGCTCAATAGACATTAAAAATTTTCATACTAAGCCTTTGAACCGATTTTTCCTACGGCAGCTATATGATATAGTGGTTTGATCCGAATGAAATTTGTTCAACAGCTGGAGAATGTTTATGGCGTGAATTTGGTTGAAATCGCTCAATCGACACTGAAAATTTTCATACTAGGCATTTTCATCATTTTCAACCGATTGTTCCTATGGCAGCTATATGATATAGTGGTCCGATCCGGCCGATTTCAACAAATGATCTGCCTACAGAGAGAATACACATCTGTACAAAGTTTCATCAAGATAGCTTTAAAACTGAGAGGCTAGTTCGCAAAGAAACAGACGGACAGACGGACAGACAGACGGACATGGCTATATCGACTCGCCTGTTGATGCTGATCAAGAATATATATACTTTATGGGGTCGGAGATGCCTCCTTCAATGCGTTACAAACTTTGTGACAAAATTAATATACCCTTTGCAAGGGTATATAAAATATATTATGTGTTAGAACAAGTAAGAAAGGCTACAGTCGAGCGAGCCGACTGTAAAAGACCCCGTACTCACAGAAGTGCGCATTTTCCATACGAAAAAGAAGAAAATCGGAGTTATTCACATTTTGTATACATACATATTTATATACAAATGTATGTAAATATATACACAATTAAATGCACAATTTCCTTACATGGCTTATTTTAAAAACATGGTTTGCTTAAAAATAAACCTTGTATTACAATTCAAAATTATTATTTTAAATTTAAATTGAAATAAAACAAGTAAGGAAGGCTACAGTCGAGAGAGCCGACTGTAAAAGACCCCGTACTCACAGAAGTGCGCATTTTCCATACGAAAAAGAAGAAAAACGGAGTGATTCACATTTTGTATACATACATATTTATATACAAATGTATGTAAATATATACACAGTTAAATGCACAATTTCCTTACTTGGCTTATTTTAAAAATAAGCCATGTCTTACAATTTGAAATTATTATTTTACAATTCTAAATTATTATTTTAAATTTAAATTGAAATAAAAAAAAAACAATAATTAAAATAATTCACTGACGGGACTCGAACCTCAGACTTCACGCACACGCGTCAGAGCCCTAACAGCTGCACCACACCCCTCCTTTAAAAGCGCTCGACTATCTGCATTTACATATAATATTTTTTTGTTTATAACAAAAATTAATAAAAATCTCCCTGACGGCGCTCGAACACATGATCCCGGGCTAACAAACAAGTATGAAGCGCGCATCTCTACTACCTAGACTACTCCCCTTATTGAAGTTGCAGTAGCTAAACGTAGAGTTAAGACTTTTATTGCAAACAAGTGTAAACAAACAATTTATTCATAAAATTCAGCATTTTTGATTAATTTGTTTTATATGTTATTGTTGTCCGATTTGGGCCAAATTTGGTGAGGATATTTTTAATAATAATACACACATCCTCTGTGAGTTTAGTTGCGATCGCTCAACCAACACTACACGTCTTCATACAAATTTTTTATTTTTGACCGGTTTGTCCTATGGGAGCTATAGGCTATAGTTGTCCGATCCGGATCAAACTTGGTGAGGATAGTTATATTGGTACCATACACATAATGTGTGAATTTGGTCTCCCTAGCTCTAGTCGTTTTTAAGTTATGGTCATGTGAAAATAGTTTTTTACAATTTGCGGGGCGGTAGGGGGCGTGGCAAAAATTTGAAATAAACTTAACCTGCCTGACATATAGACGGACTTTCATTCCAAAATTGGCCGCTCTAGCTCTTGTAGTTTAGAAGATCCAGGTGTTCATACGGACGGACAGACAGACAGCCAGACGGACATCGCTATATCGACTCGGCTGTTGATGCTGATCGCTTCAGACAAACTTAATAGACCCCTCTACTCTTTCTTAGAGTACGGGGTCTAAAAACTTAATAAATAGAATATAGCACTCACTGGAATCGAACCCGCGATCTCAAACACACGCGCCACAACCCTAACAGTTGCACCACGCCACTCTCTTAAAAGAGCCCGACTATCTGCATTTACATGTAATATTTTTTTGTTATATAACAAAATTAATAAAATGTCCCTGACGGCGCTCGAACCCATGATCCCGGGTTAACATACAAGTGCGAAGAATAAGATTAGACATCTTTACTACTTAGACCATACTCCTCATTGAAGTTGATGTAAATAATTAAAATTTAAAAAGTAAAAACAGAATATATCACTGACTGGATCAGAACCCGGGATCCCGTATTCGCACTAAGAACAAAGCGCGCATCTCCACTACCTAGACCACGCTCCTCATCGAAGTCGCAATAGCTAAACGTAGAGTTAAATCTTTTATTGCAAGTAAGTGTAAACAAACAATTTATTCATAAAATTCAGCATTTTTGATTAGTTTATTTGGTGATCAAACTTTAATAATTATACACACATCCTGTGTGAGTTTGGTTGCGATCGCCCAACTAACATTACATGTCTTCATACAAATTTTTTCTTTTTGACCGATTTGTCCTATGGGAGCTATAGGCTATAGTTGTCCGATCCGGATCAAACTTGGTAAGGATTGGTACCATACACATAATGTGTGAATTTGGTCTCTTTAGCTCTAGTCGTTTTTAAGTTATGGTGATGTGAAAATAGTTTTTTATAATTTGCGGGGGCGGTGGGGGGCGTGGCAAAAATTTGAAATAAACTTGCACTGCGTACACTACAGACGATGGTGGCTCTAGCTCTTGTAGTTTAGAAGATACAGGTGTTCATACGCACATTTCGCTTCAGACAAACCTAATAGACCCCTATACTCTTTTTTAGAGTACGGGGTCTAACAAGAAAGAAAAGTACAGTAGAACACGCCCGACCGTAGAATACTCTCTGCATTTAATTCCCTATCATTTTAATAAAATCGGTATCCGGGTATATCAATTGATAGTACTTGCAGTAAAAGACGTTGAAACAAAAACATCTGTCTGTCTGGATGCACACACATATGTATAAATTTGACATTATATGTATGCACATACAAATGTATGTGTGTATATGGGTATTTCCAGGATCGAGAACGCGACATTTGTACGTCTTTACATGTTTAAAACAACCCAAAAGTTGGTATTTTAAAAAAACTTTTTATACGTGATTATAACATTTTATTTACACAATTTATATTATAAAAGACAATCCTTAAAGAATTGCCGTTTTCGAGTTATAAATAATAAACAATGCATCGCGAACGCGACAAAAAATGGAAGTCTTAATTGACTTTGTCTTGATAAATGCGAAAGTCTGCGAATTTTGGCAGGTTATTTGATTGGAAATTGTTTTAAACGGTAACTTAATATTGAAGTTTGCCATTATAGAAAAAATTTTAATCTGTTACTGCTTTTTTTTAGTTTTTTACAAGTTTTATAAAAAATTTGTAACGTAACATGGCGAACGTGACAAGATTCCACTCAGTTGGTGAAAGAAAATTTTTCATTAAGTTTTATTTAAAAACAAGTAAGAAAGGCTACAGTCGAGCTAGCCGACTGTAAAAGACCCCGTACTCATAGTATTTGCAATAAAACACTTTGAAAGAACATCATCAATTTGTAATAGGGATGCAAATCGCCAAGAAAATGCCGATATCGATATTAATTAAAATATCACATCAAATCAAATATCGATATTATCAACAACTGAATTAAAATACGATATATCGCTATAGATATAGACATAATGACCAAATATCGCATGCGATATTATATCGCAATTATAATTACTATGGTATTGAATATCGATATATGATAAATCGTATCGTATGCATACATGTGCGTGCATTGTCCGCAAGCAGTGCAGTCGCTACACAAGCAGTGCAGTCGCTACACAAGCAGCGAAATCGTTCGCTCACATGTTTATATGCTTCTGTCTCGCTTGCACACATGCATTGACGTTGCGTGCAGTTATAAACTTTGTTTCGTGTCTAGCTCTTTTGTTTATTGTCCGATTTGTATGCAACTTTCAGGATAGTTTGTGATACTTTGTCTCCAAACGAATTTGAAATTACAATACCGTACGATAAGTGCAAATGCCTTAAAAATGGCATTGAAGTTTGAAAATTATTTCATTCTTGTGGGAAAACGGGGCGTGGCAGTCCAAAAATTTTAATGACAATGCATTTATGCTGTCTCTAGCAACTTACATACCAAAACTGGTATTCCTAAGAGCTATAGTTACTGAGATATTTGCTTAAAACATCAATTTTTTCCGAGGTGACTATAGTTATTTACAATTTGCGGGGGCGGTAAGGGGCGTGGCAAAGATTTGAAATAAACTTGATATGCTCGCGAAGCAAACGAAGCATTCCAAATTTGGTGTCTCTAGCTTCTGTAGTTTAAAAGATCCAGGTGTTCATACAGGCGGACGGACGGACGGACAGACGGACATTGCTATATCGTCTCGACTGTTGATGCTGATCAAGAATATATATACTTTATGGGGTCGGCCACGCCTCCTTCTGCCTGTTACGCACATTTCGCTTCAGACAAACTTAATAGACCCCTCTACTCTTTTTAAGAGTACGGGGTCTAAAAAACAAAAATATAACTTTAACTTAATATATAACAATAATATACTAATTATAATAAGGAATACTTGTTTTATAAACGAAAAAATATTAGGAAATATATTTTTGAAGCGTTTGATTACAACCATAAGGTTCAACAATGTTTTCTTGTTGATTTGGTGTGTTCTTAAGTATTTCCTGTGGTTTTGCTGCCGGATTCTATCTATTTTCCCGCTTACTTTCCAAAAGCCTCCAATTTTTGTTTTTTAAATATTTCGATTTTGCTCGCCATATTCTCATTCATGTTGCAGCATTGTCTAGGTATTTTTGGCGTGTTAATTTTTCTAGATACTGTCGTAATGCTTCTTTATTACTATTTTTACTCATCTGCATAAGAATAAGCTTATATGAACAAAAAACAATAATTTTTTCCTAAAGAGTCAAACTTGGGATGGCGCACGAGTTATGCCTTTAGCATCCCATCCCAGACTTTCAGCTGAATTAAAAGGTTTACAGTCCACTTTAATGTAAAAATACCAGACACCAAAAGTGTCATAAGAATATTTGACAGTTATGCATTCCATTAGCCAAAGGCGTAAAAAGAATAGTTGACAGCCCTTAACTCTATTGAACATAAATGTAAACACAATGTACCATAGTCCAGCATAGCCCACACCACAAAATGTAAACATAAACACTTTGGCGCAGCTCTCGCTGCATAATTTAAACACCTAGAATTAAATAAGACGACAACCGAGATTGAATCGGAACCAATAGTTGTATTTTTACACTCAAATCACTCAGATGTATTTCTCTTAAATAAAAACGCTTTAATACATAATTGGCGCAGCCGGTACTCAAGTAGCCACAGATCGAAAATTATTGTGGAAACTTTGGATTTATCCAAGATAACGAAACAATAAAAGAATTGTGTGCTCAAAATAAATAACAACTGTTCGAAAATTATTGTGGAAACATTGATAGTGCATCAAAGTTAACGAAACAATAAAAGAATTGTGTGTTAAAAACTAAAAACAGTGCAGAAACAACTATTGTGGAAACTTTAGATCTAATCTAAGCAAACGAAACATAGAAAAAACTGTGCAAAATATACAAAATAATTAAAAACAATTATTGTGGAAACTCTGGATATCATCCGAGAAAACGAAACAATAAAATAAAACAAAATTTGTGAAATAAAAAACAAATTCTTAAAAATTATAAACCAACCAAAACCTCAAGATGGCAAACCAACAACAAATTAACGAAATGCAGCAGTGCATCCAATTACTAACAGCAGTAATTGCCGCCAAGCATGGAGAGAGCAGAAACCCAGTGACAACCCAGAGGAATTGCATAGAAAAGGAAACGAGATACTTACCAGTTTTTAGTGGACAGGAAGGAACCTTACATGGATTCATCTCTGCAGTGGACCAAATCATGGAGGAGTACGACGACGATGGACAGGTTTTCACAGTAATATTCAACACAAAGATTCAAGGTCAGGCTAGAACTATGTTAAATATTAACCCACCAGCCAACTGGGAAGATTGCAAAATCCGCTTAAGACACCATTATAGACCGAGGACCGACCAGATGGGTCTGACCAGAAAAATAAATAATCTAAGGGTAACTAGTGTTAAAGATTTAGATTATAAAATAAGAACAATAGTGGAAGAAATAACCGATTTTTCTGTTTTTGAAAATAATAGTAGACTAGTTGATATCCTCAGTGGATTATTAATACAAAGAGTAAAAAAATTGGCATGTGGACCAATGGCAATATCCATAATGAATAAAACTACCCTATCAGAAGTTAGAAATGAAATAGCCAAATTTATTGGACTTAATTTCGGAAACCTGAATAAAAAACTATTAATCAACAAAGATAATGATTATTCTTCTTATAATAATAACAGACAGAACAATGATCAATATAATCAGAATTCAAAACAACACACTGATAACAGAAATCCTCAACACCGCAACACTAACAACAATCGTTATAATGAACAACACCAACAAAATAACAACGACCAAAACCCAAATAGATAACAGAATAGCCAAATGGTTAGAAACTACCAGTATCAGAATAGGCAACAGCAAAGCCAAAACACTAGACAAAATGTTAACAGACAGCAAACACAGAACGTAAGGCAGAACCAAAACTATAACAGACAGCAACAAAATCAGACAACAAGACAAAACTATAATGCTAATCAACAGCAAAATAATCAACAACCACCACCAGAAGCAATGAGTGTAGACAATCTAAATGATGAAGAAGCAAATAACAATACAAACATTGAAAACAAGCAAGATGAGTTTTTTACAAATTAGCCTCGGACCATAGAAAGATTTATATCAAGGGAACAATTGAGGGAGACACATTTCTAATCCTAGTAGACACAGGGTCTACCATAAGCATACTAAACACTACAAATGTACACAAAACAAAATATACAATAATTGAACAATTTTCAAAAACAATTTATACTATTAATGGAGAAATAAAAAATAACAATTATTTGGTCAAAACAAAAGTACCAAGTGAGTTCAAATATTCAGATGTTGCACGAACACGATGGGTAGCTATGTCCCTAGAAAAACCTTATGATTTTCTATTGGGCATGGATTTTATCCAAGGAAATGTGGAAAATATTAATTTCAAAAACAAAAGAATAAAGCTTAACAATGGGGTCGAAATTCCGTTCCTATCCAAACTGTCAGAAGACATTTGCGTTATGGAAGTAAGTGAAATTGATGATCTTAGGCTTGATGAATTAAATGTTGAGGAGGCTCAAATAATACAAAATTTAACGAAAAAATATGAAAAACTATACTTCAAAGAAGGAGATCAGTTAACCAACACCAATACAATAGTTCATAAAATCAGAACAACCACAGACCATCACATTAACTCAAAACTCTATAGGGTTTCCCCAAAATATGAGGAGGAAGTGAGAAATCAAATTATAGAAATGGAAAAAAGTGGAATTATAAGGAAAAGCCGAAGTAAATACAGTTCACCTATATGTGTGATTCCGAAAAAAATAGACAAGTCAGGTATTCTAAAATACCGCATTTGCGTAGACTATAGGAGACTAAACCAAGTAACCGTTCCAGATAAGTATCCTATACCTATCATGGACGCTGTATTGGACAAACTTGGTAAAGCCCAATACTTTACTACTCTAGACTTAGCTAAGGGATATCATCAAATTTTAATGGCAGAAGAAGACATAGAAAAAACAGCTTTCATAACACCAATGGGTCTTTATGAATATGTACGAATGCCATTCGGGCTGAAAAATGCCCCAGCCACATTCCAGAGATTGATGAATGAGATTTTAAGAGACTACATAAACAAAATTTGTGTAGTGTATCTTGATGATATATTAATATTCTCAACAACACTTGAAGAACACAAAATCGCTCTTGAAAAAATTTTTAAAGTACTACGAAAACATAATTTGAAAATTCAACCAAACAAATGCTCGTTTATGAAAAAACATACAGAATATTTAGGACACATTCTTACTAAAGAAGGTTTGAAACCAAACCCAAAGAAAATAGAAGCTATACAGGAAATCCAGTTACCAAAAACCGAAAAACAATTAAAAGGGTTTCTCGGCATGACCGGATTTTACAGGAAATTTATTAAAGACTATTCCAAAATAGCTTATAGATAAGATATTTACAAAAAGGAATGACAATAAACACAAATGACCCGCAGTATATTGATGCATTTGAGAATCTCAAAGCTCTTATAAGCTCACACCCAATTTTGAAATATCCAGAATTTGACAAACCATTTACAATCACTACAGATGCTAGTGATTACGCTATAGGTGCAGTGTTGTCCCAACAAGGACAACCAATAGCATTTGTGTCACGAACACTCGACAAACATGAGAAAAACTATAGTACAATTGACAAAGAATTTTTATCCATCGTACATGCCGTAAATTATTTTAAACACTATTTGGTAGGAAACAAATTCCACATCATAACAGATCATGCCCCTATTAAATACCTAAATTCAAAATTTAAGGGAAAAGAAATGACCACTAGACACCAGAGATGGATTTTAAAATTACAAGAATTTGATTATGATATAACATATTTAAAAGGAAAAGATAACAAAGTAGCAGACTTTTTAAGTAGGCAGCAAACAGCTCAGCTAATAAATAATGAAAATAAAGATGAATCTAACTTTGAACTCACAAACACACAGCACTCTGCAGATGAAGAAGAATTAACCCATTTTTGGATAAAAGAAGACATTGTCAATAAATACAAAACTCAGATTATTATAACATATACAGCAACAGATAACATTATTGTACAACACGGAAGAAAGATAATTGAAATTAATCCAGCTGATTCAGAATCAGAGATTGAAATAAAATTACAAAACAGTATAGAAAAAGGAACAGTAGGAATTTTTTCAGAAGTACCAGATTCAATATACCACAAAATTCAATGTATATTAATAAACATTTTCTCCCATTGCAAAAACATAAAATTTTTAAAATGCACAAAAAGAGCACAGGAAATATCAAGTGAAGAAGAATTGCATAAACAAATTTCCATATACCACACTAAGGATTCATTACACAGTGGTATAAATGAAGCATTCAATTCGCTTAAGGATAAAATATATTACCCAAAATTAAGAGAACATATTCAGTTAATAATATCCAATTGCAAAAAATGTAAAGAAATAAAATACGATAGAAATCCAATTAAACCAAAATTTCAATTCACAGAAACCCCAGATACAAAAAATCAAATTATACACTTAGACATCTTCCATATAAAACACAAATCGTTTGTTACAATCATAGACAAACTTAAAAAATTCGCAGTCGCTTACAACATAACAGATAGGAATTGGAGAACCAAGATGCAAATCATGATTGAACACTTTGCAAAATTCAATAAGCCACAGAAAATTATCATGGATAATGAATTTAGAGCAGAACAGATAATTCAATTTTTAGGCAAAGAAGAAATTGAGGTACATTATACAAAGCCAAATTCACATACAGGAAATGCAGACATAGAAAGATTACATTCCACATTAATCGAAATTATAGCTGGAATAGAGCATAACGAAATATCAATAGAATCCAAAATTCAGATAGCAATTGCAGCTTACAATAAACGTTATCATTCTACAATAAAGTGCACACCAGATTATGCTAAGAACATTGAAGATGAAAGAAAACTTAAAATAACCATTGAAGAACATAAGAAAAATATTTTGACTAAACGAAATAATACAAGAGAAGAGTACACTGAAGAAAGACAAAAAGGCCCAATCAAGAATTATAAAAAGAGTTAGACATAAGGATGAACCTTACTTCAGATTTGCAGAACTAAAAAATATTCATCAATGCAATATCAAAAGACCGTTAAATCAGGAAAACAACAATTTACAATAAATAAAAAAAAAAAAAAAAAAAAAAAAAATACTTAATAAAATACAATATCAATGATATATTTTGTTTTCTCTAATTTTTTTTCCCAGATATTTATCGTATGTTGCATCGTTTTATTAAAACTTACAATGGTACAAACAAGATTACAAATTGAACCAATTCAATTGAATGCAGGATACACACCCATACAAATTTACCCAACGGAAATAGTAAATGAGACAGTTATAATATTGCATATTATTAATATTGACCCATTAGTTGACATAATGAACCAAATAGAAACAAATATTAAAAGCGTTAATATCACAGACAAGAATGAGTTGTTCACAGAAATCAATTTAATTAGAGCAAAAATAAAATCTATAACACCACATAATAGAAACAAAAAGAGGAGTATTAAACATTGTAGCAACCACATATAAATGGCTATTTGGACTCATGGACGATGAAGACAGGACAGACATTTTAGAACATCTTGACACAATTGATCAGAACAATCATAATATTATAAACAACATGAATCAGCAAATTGTTATCAATTCCCATTTTAATGACACAATACAAACATTAGCAGAAACTATTAAACACGATAGAATAATCATTAACGAAACACTTCAAAGCATAAACACCCAAAATAAGAAAATAATAATGAAAATTATACATACTGACCAAATGCAAAAACTTAAGAACATTGAATACAAAGTAAATTACATTCAAGAAAGCATTGCCTCTGCAAAGAACAATATTATATTACCAGAAATACTATCCGAAGAAGAAATAAATAGATTTGACATTGATTTTTATAAACTAAAATTAATCCGCATGGGTATACTAAAATATAAGAATAATTGCATTATAAAAGCAATTAAGATACCTAAAAATTATATAAGTGTAAATGTTAAATTACTAATCCCAATGCCTAACAAAGAATATATTCAAATAGATCAGGAAAATCTTTTAATCATCGAAATTAACAATAAAACACTTGAATACAAACCAAACACAATTTTGAAAGAACTTCAGCCAAGCAAAAGTTGTACTATTAACAACAATTGCAAATTCATATTTAACAACATAACAAGTATTGAAGAAATCGATGACGATACATTAATAATTAAAAATGCCAGAGAAGAAAAATTATACCAAAACTGCGACGACAGAAATATTATATTAAATGGAAATAATCTAATACAATTTGGAAATTGTAATATAAAAATTTTAACAGAAACATTTTCTAATGAAAAAATAGAATTTTATGAAAAATTTTATTACCCTACAGAAATTTTAAACCAAACCTACAAAAACACTATAAATTTTGATCATTTAACTATAAAAAATTTTGAAAATCTAAAAGAAATAACAGAACTAAAATATCAGAAAAAAGTAACAAATGGCATTATACTAATATTTATATTAATCATTGTATCATGTTTTATCATATATATATACTTACGCTGCAAAAAGCAAAATATTAACATTAATGTAAAAAGAATTCAGGAGAATTCATACTTTAAGGGGGGAGGAGTTATGCCTTTAGCATCCCATCCCAGACTTTCAGCTGAATTAAAAGGTTTACAGTCCACTTTAATGTAAAAATACCAGACACCAAAAGTGTCATAAGAATATTTGACAGTTATGCATTCCATTAGCCAAAGGCGTAAAAAGAATAGTTGACAGCCCTTAACTCTATTGAACATAAATGTAAACACAATGTACCATAGTCCAGCATAGCCCACACCACAAAATGTAAACATAAACACTTTGGCGCAGCTCTCGCTGCATAATTTAAACACCTAGAATTAAATAAGACGACAACCGAGATTGAATCGGAACCAATAGTTGTATTTTTACACTCAAATCACTCAGATGTATTTCGCTTAAATAAAAACGCTTTAATACATAATTCACGCGACAAACTTTTAAATCCAATAAAAATTTTCTCAGAAGCCGTAGCACATTTCTGTTTCTTTTTAGACCCCGTACTCTAAAAAAGAGTATAGGGGTCTATTAAGTTTGTCTGAAGCGAAATGTGCGTAACAGGCAGAAGGAGCCTTTTCCGACCCCATAAAGTATATATATTCTTGATCAGCATCAACAGCCGAGACGATATAGCGATGTCCGTCTGTCCGTCCGTCTGTATGATCAGCTAGATCTTTTAAGCTACAAGAGCTAGAGCCGCCAAATTTGGAAAGTCCGTCTGCTTCGCGAGCAGATCAAGTTTATTTCAAATCTTTGCCACGCCCCTTACCGCCCCCGCAAATTGTAAAAAACTATTTTCACATCACCATAACTTGAAAACGACTAGAGCTAGGGAGACCAAATTCACACATTATGTGTATGGTACCATTATAACTATCCTTACCAAGTTTGATTCAGATCGGACAACTATAGCCAATAGCTCCCATAGGACAAATCGGCCGAAAATTCGTGATTTGTATGGAGGCATGAAGTTTTAGTAGAGCGACTGTAACCAAACTAACACATTATGTGTATGGTACCATTATAACTATCCTCACCAAGTTTGGTCCGGATCGGACAACTATAGCCTATAGCTCCCATAGGACAAATCGTTCGAAAACTACTTATTTGTATGGTAAAACGCGCACTAGAATGAGTACGGGGTCTTTTACAGTCGGCTCGCTCGACTGTAGCCTTTATTGCTTGTTTTGAGTTAAATGCGATTAACTTTCTTTGCATATAAATTTTCATCTACTTGGTTCGATTAGAAGTGCAGTAATGACGAAAAAAGCAGTTTTTTGCTCGCGAACGTGACAAAGGAAAAGCAGGTGAAAGAAAATCAAAAATTTACCGTTTATCGATACTTGCCTCATCTATTTTTCTATTCTCGCATTAGTTTTTTGTTGTTACTAAAATCTCGAAAGAAGATTGCAACCAAAAAACGAAAATATAATAAAGAACAACAAATAACAAAACCTGCACTAAAAGTAGCCCAAAATGGAAAAAAACGTTTTTGTAACTTTCTGTGCAAATATTTCAAAACAGCTACAAAAATATGCTGTAAACTTATTAAATTCTTTTAATTTATATTTTTCTTAAACATTTTAAAAGATGAAATGATTTGTTTAACAACTTTTAATTTTTTCGTCGTGGTTGACGTTTTTCTGGAAATGCCCATATGTAATACATATACCATTGGTCGACACGGTCGTCCGCGGTCATCGCTGCCGCTACACAATCAGCGAAAACGTTCGCTCACATGTTAGTATGTTTCTATCTCGCTTCCACACATGCATTGACACTGCGTTCAATCATAAACTTTGTTACGCGTTCAGCTCTCTTGTTTGTCGTCCGATTTATCTGTAACTTTCAGGATAGTTTGATATATTTTGTCTTCAAACGAATTTGAAATAACAATACCGTACGATAAGAACATATGCTTTAAAAACAAAAACACACATCTCTACCACTTAGACCACACTCCTTATTGGAGTTGCAACAACTAAACGTAGGGTTAACTCTTTTATTGCAAGCAAGTGTAAACAAACAATTAATTCATACAATTCAGCATTTTTGATCATTTTGTTTTATATGTTGTTGTTGTCGATTTGGACCAAATTTGGTAAGGATTCTTTTAATAATCATACACACAAAATGTGTGAGTGTGGCTGCGGTCGCTCAACTAACATTACATGTCTTAATACAAAGATTTGAAATAAACTTGCACTGCGTACACTAAAGACGGACTTTCATTCCAAATTTGGTGGCTCTAGCTCTTGTAGTTTAGAAGATCCAGGTGTTCATACGGACGGACAGACAGACAGACGGACAGACGGACATCGCTATATCGACTCGGCTGTTGATGCTGATCAAGAATATATATACTTTATGGGGTCGGCCACGCCTCCTTCTGCCTGTTACGCACATTTCGCTAAAGACAAACTTAACAGACACCAACACTCTTTTTTAGAGTACGAGGTCTAAAAATGTTAACCCACTACATTTCAGTAAAATTTGCTTTTCTTCCTTTCAATTCTTTGCAACTAGTAAAGTCTTTTAAACTTGTACTGTACAGTATTATCCATTAAAAATAAATGTTCCCTGTACCTTCCCTCTTTGTTGCCTCCATCTGATCGCATTAACAAAATTTAATATTTTTGAAATTCACAGTGCGTTTATTTTGCATAATAGTACGCTGTTAAGGCGTCTGTGCAAAAACTGAACTTAAATTAAAAATGTAATGCTATTAACTCTGTAAAGTAAACAGTACACACCAACATATAAACGAATATACAGTAATTTGCATATAATAAAAGCAGTTGTTGTTTTAGATGTACATTCTAGTTCCCCCACACCCCCACTTGGACACCGCCGCTTTTCCACCGCCCAGTCCTTTTCCATTCTAAATTTCATGCATACCAAATAGTTGAGTTTGCCAGCCATAACAAGAAACAAAAGTACAGTCGAGCACGCCCGACCGTAGAACACTCTCTGCATTTTATTCCCGATCATGTTAATAAAATCGGTATCCGAGAATATCAATTGATAGTAATTGCAGTACAACACGTTGAAACAAAAACATCTGTCTGTATGGATGCACACACATATGTATAAATTTGACATTATATGTATGCACATACAAATGTATGAGTGTATATGTAATACATATACAATTGGTTGGCACGGCCAGCATTCGCGGGCAGCGCTGCCGCTAGCAAGCAGCGAAATCGTTCGTTCACATGCTTGTATGTTTCTATCTCGCTCGCACACATGCATTGGCATTGCGCTCAATTATAAACTTTGTTTCGTGTCTAGCTCTTTTGTTTATTGTCCGATTTATCTGCAACTTTCAGGACAGTTTACGATAAAAACATATGCCTTAAAATCGGCATTGAAGTTTTATTTCTTGTGGGAAAAGGGGGCGTGGCAGTCCAAAATTTTTAATGACAATGCATTTATGCCATCTCTAGGAACCTGCATACCCAAATTGGTTTTCCTAAGTGCCATAGTTACTAAGATATTCACCTAAAATATCAATTTTTTAAGAGGTGTGTCTAGTTTTTTTCTCATTGTGGGCGAATGGGGCGTGGCATCGGAAAAAAAAAAGATTCTTGTATTGACTGACTTAATATCGAGTCGATACTGACCAAATTCAAACTTGTAGCTCTTACCATCTCTAAAATCTGTTTGTTCATACGGACAGACAGACAGACGGACAGACAGACGGACATGGCTATATCAACTAGACTTGTGATGCTGATCAAGAAGATGTATGCTTTATGGGGTCTGCCACTCCTCCTTCTGCGTGTTACATACTTTGCAGAGAGTATAAAAAGAACTACAAGAACGACAACGATAACGGAACACCGCAAGTAAAGAGCACGAAAGCAAAGAGAAAGCGAAGCAAGAAGCAGAAGAAGGAACAAAAAACGAACATTAAACTGTACATCACGTAATTAGAAAGAAAAAACATTGTATACTTTTTGGGGCTGTCTATTGTTTATGTAAATATTAGACTTCAGACAACTTAACCTACATATATGTACACAAATGCACACACACACACGCAAACACAATGCATGCAGCAACATGAAGCATATGAAAAAAGCTCTATCCAAATAATATTACAACAGCTATAACAACTAATACTTCTAGAAATGCGCAGCAACAAACACACAAAAAATGAGCCTGAAAAGCACACACACACACACACACACACTTACACAAATTGGCACACGCTGGCAAATGCAAATGAAACAACAATAGACAAACCTACAGCACAACAACAAAAACAACAATACCTATGCTGAACACAACTATGAGAAAGTGTTTTTAAATGTGTCTTCCATTCTCTTTCAATTTAGCGCTCGTTCTAAAAGTATGCTGCATCATTAGTGCCGAGCTTTGGGGAAAGCGCCTAGGTTATCCAACTGCAGGCTCATTAGCATAAACAGCAAAAGCGCATTGCGAGGGCCAAACGACAAGTTCCTATGTCAAATTTAAAAGCCTTAACAAAAGCCGAGAACAAGAACAACGATAAGTAGAAGCGGCAAGCAAGAAGCAAGAGGCCGGTGGCGAGAGAGATGCTAAGCTTCAAGGGCAGAAAAAGTCTTCTCCAAATAAGTTTAAAAGTATGAAATTAAAGCTGGTTGAACAGAGAAGTCACTTGTCCCATACAAAGCTCTGCAGAATGTCATCATCGCCAGCAAGCTGATGCGCTCCAGAAAACCCCAAAGGAAGCAGAATAAGCACACAGCTACTATCACAAAGAGGAAGAAGGGCACGGAACCAAAGAGAGAGAGATATCAATACCAATTAAGAGCACTCTCAAATTGTTGCC
Source organism: Drosophila cardini (assembly GCA_018903735.1). NCBI lineage: Eukaryota > Metazoa > Arthropoda > Insecta > Diptera > Drosophilidae > Drosophila > Drosophila cardini. Next base: position 1,045,478 of record JAEIGM010000024.1, on the reverse strand, counting down.
TGGAAATTGATATATTCGATTAGAAATCTACAAAGTTGAAGCGTCTAAAAGGCGCAAAGGACACGCCCACACCACTGGGTTCCGCTCATCACTCTGTGCGTGTGAGTCTCTCAGAGGCGTTAAAGAAGATTTTCATCATTTAAGCCGACATCAAACGCCGAGTCATGCCTGAACAGGATAATTACGATGATGAGGTAATTTTCATTGTTCCTTTTATTTCCAACAAAGGAGGCTGCAAACGTCAAATGCTTAATAGCATTAGGCAGAATTATTAATTAATTTTAAACCAAATATTTAAACACGTGCGTGTCAACGCCCTCATACCGACAACATTTTTGGTTGTAAGCATTTTTGCTCTTTAATTTGGTATGTATAAAAGGTCGTTTACTCGCTATATACAGGAATTTCTCAAAGGAAAAGAATTTCGTCAGCTCTCTTGCTCCTTTATGTCACTATTTGTGTTACCATCGGAAGAGGAGAACAAATATTTGACGCGAGAACACCAAAACATAAAGAATACACAGATTTTAAAATAATTCTTTTCGACTCTTCTTGCATTCAGCTCATTTGTGCCAAAAAAAAAACTTTTTAAAGTTCACGTCCCTTTATCGTAAACATTTTATTAATAATTCTTTGTAACTAAAAACTTATTACCATTTTTAGACCCCGTACTCTAAAAAAGAGTATAGGGGTCTATTAAGTTTGTCTGATGCGAAATGTGCGCACATTTCGCATGTGTTACGCACATTTCGCTTCAGACAAACCTAATAGACCCCTATACTCTTTTTTAGAGTACGGGGTCTAAAAAAAACAAGTAAGAAAGGCTACAGTCGAGCTAGCCGACTGTAGAAGACCCCGTACTCATAGTATTTGCAATAAAACACTTTGAAACAAAACCATCAGTTTGTAATAGGGATGCTAATCGCCAAGAAAATGCCGATATCGATATTAATTAAAATATCACATCAAATCAAATATCGATATTATCAACAACTGAATTCAAATACGTTATAGATATGGACATAATGACCAAATATCGCATTTGAGATCATATCGCAATTATTATTACTATCGTGTTGAATATCGATATATGATTTATCGTATAGTATGCATACATGTGCGTGCATCGTCCGCGAGCAGCGCTGTCGCTACACAAGCAGCGAAAACGTTCGCTCACATGTTTATATGCTTCTGTCTCGCTTGCACACATGCATTGACATTTATTGTCCGATTTGTATGCAACTTTCAGGATAGTTTGTTATACTCTGTCTCCAAACAAATTTCAAATTACAATACCGTACGATAAGTACATATGCCTTAAAAATGGCATTGAAGTTTGAAAAATATTTGATTCGTTTGGGAAAACGGGGCGTGGCAGTCCAAAAATTTTAATGACAATGCATTTATGCTGTCTCTGGCAACCTGTATACCAAAAATGGTACTCTTAAGTGCTATAGTTACTGATATATTCGCTTAAAACATAAATTTTTTCCTAGGTGACCATAGTTATTTACAATTTGCGGGGGCGGTAAGGGGCGTGGCAAAGATTTGAAATAAACTTGATCTGCCTGACATAAAGACGGACTTTCATTCTAAATTTGGTGGCTCTAGCTTTTGTAGTTTAAAAGATCGAGGTGTTCATACGGACGGACGGACAGACGGACATTGCTATATCGTCTCGGCTGTTGATGCTGATCAAGAATATATATACTTTATGGGGTCGGCCACGCCTCCTTCTGCCTGTTACGCACATTTCGCTTCTACTCTTTTTTAGAGTACGGGGTCTAAAAATGATAATCAAAACAATTCACTGACGGGATTCGAACCTGGGACTTCAAGCACACGCGTCAGAGCCCTAACAGCTGCACCACGCCCCTCTCTTAAAAGTGCTCGACTATCTGCATTTACATGTAATATTTTTATACTCTCTGCAAGAGAGAGTATATTGGGTTTGTGAAAAGTATGTAACAGGCAGAAGGAGGCGTGGCAGACCCCATAAAGTATATATATTCTTGATCAGCATCACAAGCCGAGTCGATATAGCCATGTCTGTCTGTCCGTCTGTCCGTATGAACAAACAGATTTCAGAGATGGTAAGAGCTACAAGTTTGAATTTGGTCTCTATCGACTCGACATTAAGCCAGTCAATACAAGAATTTTTTGTTTTTCGATGCCACGCCCCGTTCGCCACAATGAGCAAAAAACTAGAAACACCCCGTAAAAAATTTATGTTTTAGGCGAATATCTCAGTAACTATGGTACTTAGGAACACCAATTTTAGTATGCAGGTTCCTAGTGATGGCATAAATGCATTGTCATTAAAAAATTTTGGCTGCCACGCCCCCTTTTTTTAAAAGAAACAAGTAAGATAGGCTACAGTCGAGCGAGCCGACTGTAAAAGACCCCGTACTCACAGAAGTGCGCATTTTCCATACGAAAAAGAAGAAAAACGGAGTGATTCACATTTTGTATACATACATATTTATATACAAATGTATGTAAATATATACACAGTTAAATGCACAATTTCCTTACTTGGCTTATTTTAAAAATAAGCCATGTCTTACAATTTGAAATTATTATTTTACAATTCTAAATTATTATTTTAAATTTAAATTGAAATAAAAAAAAAACTATAATTAAAATAATTCACTGACGGGAATCGAACCTCGGACTTCACACACACGCGTCAGAGCCCTAACAGCTGCACCACGCCCCTCTCTTAAAAGCGCTCGACTATCTGCATTTACATATAATATTTTTTTGTTATTTTGTTATATAACAAAAATTAAAAAACGTCCCTGACGGCGCTCGAACACATGATCCCGGGCTAACATACAAGTGCGAAGAATTAGAACAGGCATCTTTACTACTTAGACCACACTCCACTTTGAAGTTTATGTAAATAATTAAAATTTAAAAAGTGAACAAATAGCATATTTTACTGACTGGATTCGAACCCGGGATCCCTGTCTAATAAACACGTACGAAGCGCGCATCTCTACTACCTAGACTACGCTCCTTATTGAAGATGCAGTAGCTAAACGTAGAGTTAAAACTTTTATTGCAAGCAAGTGTAAACAAACAATTTATTCATAAAACTCAGCATTTTTGATTAATTTGTTTTATATGTTGTTGTTGTCCGATTTGGACCAAATTTGGTGAGGATATTTTTAATAATAATACACACATCCTCTGTGAGTTTGGTTGCGATCGCTCAAGCAACACTACATGTCTTCATACAAATTTTTTATTTTTGACCGGTTTGTCCTATGGGAGCTATAGGCTATAGTTGTCCGGATCAAACTTGGTGAGGATAGTTATATTGGTACCATACACATAATGTGTAAATTTGGTCTCCCTAGCTCTAGTCGTTTTCAAGTTATGGTCATGTGAAAATAGTTTTTTACAATTTGCGGGGGCGGTAGGGGGCGTGGCAAAAATTTGAAATAAACTTAACCTGCCTGACATATAGACGGACTTTCATTCCAAATTTGGCTGCTCTAGCTCTTGTAGTTTAGAAGATCCAGGTGTTCATACGGACGGACAGACAGACAGACGGACAGACGGACATCGCTATATCGACTCGGCTGTTGATGCTGATCAAGAATATATATACTTTATGGGGTCGGCCACGCCTCCTTCTGCCTGTTACGCACATTTCGCTTCAGACAAACTTAATAGACCCCTCTACTCTTTTTTAGAGTACGGGGTCTAATAAAACAATTTTCAAACTTGAATGTCATTTTTAAGGCATATGTTCTTATCGTACAGTATTGTAATTTGAAATTCAGTTGGAGTCAAATTATATTAAACTATTCTGAAAGTTGCAGATAAATCGGACTATAAACAAAATTGAACGCAATGTCAATGCATGTGTGCAAGCGAGACAGAAACATTCAAGCATATGAACGAACGTTTACGCTGCTCGTGCGGCGGCAGCTCTGCCCGTGAATGCTGGCCGTGCCGACCAACTGTATTTGTATTACATATACTTACATTTGTTACTCAGATACCGATTTTTTTAAAACAATCGGGAATAAAATGTAGTATTCTACGGTCGGGCGCTCGACTGTACTTTTCTATCTTGTTTAGAGTACGGGGTCTAAAAAAACAAGAATGAAAGCAATACCTGTTACTTAGTTTTATTATATTTTTAACAAAGGGGTGTGATAAAAATAATAGTACAATCGTTTGGGCACCCTTTTACTCTACGAGTAACGGGTATAAAAACTATTTAAATCGTAATCATAAGTATAACTAGATCCAGATCTTGAAAAAGCTCTCGACACTTTGGTAGCGGCGCTTGAATCTTAGTTGGATAAGTGTGGCACTTTCTTCAAAAGTTCTGACAACAACTTACAGGAAGACCAAGTTGAGTTCTCATCAGTATCTCATCCCACACACCACCCTGTTTTCCCATTTCCATTTCCATGCTCCTCCCATTTCCTTTCCTTTTTCTTCGTTGGTCAACTTTACGCTTCGTTGCACACTTAGTGCCACTCGCTGATGAGAGGAGAGAGTGGGCTAAAAGATGGGTGGAATCAGTGAGTGAGGTAGCGCTGATAATTGAAATAAATTCCTCATGTAATTCAAATGCAAAGCGCTGACAGCGTTGACAACAATTGCAAAATTGAATTATCAAAGCGTTGCGGGTGCGATTTGCATACAAATACAAAGTGTGAAAACGAAAGCTTATCTCAGGCCAGCATTGTGCAAAGGAGCAGGGCAAAGGGTCAGGGATCCCAGAAGTCCCACTTTCCCAAACCTCACCGCTACCTCCTCCACTACCCAACACACATTTTCAATTGGCGAGTGTCGAGCATACGAAACGATGATAGGCAGACACTCGGAATGGTAATTAGGCATTGAGGCGGAAATCAATTAGCCTTCGCATTCTCATTGTTCGCACAGGAACTGAAGTCTGGAAGTGTTGCATGCTCCAAAGGCGCCATTTTGCAATTCAGTGTCAGTGTTGTCATAATCAATTGTGTTCATTAATTATTGCAACTTAATGACCGCTGACAGACGTCAGAGTTAAGCTGTCAAGCGAATAAATAGCAAGTCAACTGTTATACCACAGACAGAAATTGTGCAATCTGTTATATTGCTGGCAGTCGTGTTACCCTCACTTTTATATGTACAATCATACAACATTTGTCTACTGTTCTAAGACTGTAGCGAAAATCAAGACTAATGACCGTTCAGAAATGATTGTTGTACTGAACGCAGTCAACTGTTATATAGTCCTATATCCTTCAGTAAAACTAGAATATTTGTATTAACTATCTACTTTATTAATCGTGCCAAAAATAAAGTCCATTTACATATTAAACAAGTAAGAAAGGCTACAGTCGAGCGAGCCGACTGTAAAAGACCCCGTACTCATTCTAGTGCGCGTTTTACCATAAAAAAAGTAGTTTTCGAACGATTTGTCCTATGGGAGCTATAGGCTAAAGTTGTCCGATCCGGACCAAACTTGGTGAGGATAGTTACAATGGTACCATACACATAATGTGTTAGTTTGATTACAGTCGCTCAACTAATACTTCATGTCTCCATACAATTTCAAGTTATGGTGATGTGAAAATTGTTTTTTACAATTTGCGGGGGCGGTAAGGAGCGTGGAAAAGATTTGAAATAAACTTGATCTGCTCACGAAGCAGACGGACTTTCATTCCACATTTGCTGGCTCTAGCCCTTGTAGTTTAAAAGATCCAGGTGATCATACAGACGGACGGACAGACGGACAGACAGACAGACGGACATCGCTATATCGTCTCGGCTGTTGATGCTGATCAAGAATATATATACTTTATGGGGTCGGAAAAGCCTCCTTCTACCTGTTACGCACATTTCGCTTCAGACAAACTTAATAGACCCCTATACTCTTTTTTAGAGTACGGGGTCTAAAAATATCATAATTATTTCCAAACTGGTTTACTTTTTGTAAACCAGTTAATTTTGTGAACTATAGATTATTAAAACAAATTGTTTTATTATTTTAGACTAAAGTTTTCAATCCATTTAATCGTGCGACACATGCAATTTACATATCAGTGTTGTCATATAAAATACTTTTTTTCGACAAATTCATACGATAGCTGACTGTCGCGACACCTAGTTGGAGGAAGAAAAGTAATCATGGTCGTGTTATGGAAGCTCAAGTATGTTTTGACACCCAGTGAATGCTAGACTCAGATACAAAAAGACAGAGGCAGCCAAGAAGAGAGAGAAAGAATGGAAGTAGTGAGACAGACATACTTACACGTTTGTGCACAAACATGAGCACAGGACGCAGGACATAGGACACATGTATGAAGCATAAAGATGCGCGTGACAGTTATAGCGAATGCTGCTATGCCGTTATGGCCTTGGGCTAAACTGTTGTTGACAATGGCATACATAGCAAGGCGACGATGTAAAGAAGGATAGTGTACGTTCGGGCCAGGGAGTGTAGTTCAGATGGGAGGGGTTCCAGATAATAGTACAAGCACACCGGAAAACCAGACATTGACGAGAATGACAACGAGTACGACAGCGACAGCAAGAACTACAAGAGCTACCTAAAACGCCCCGTATGTATCTCTCGGCGCAGGGTATCCATTGGCCATAGCGTGCAAGGATGCGTGTGTCTTGTCTGCGTATCCTTTTGTAAAGTGCCCAGAGGGGCTGTTTATGGATTTCATGTTTGGCAGAAAGGCAAAAAGCCATAAAGATTGGTTTCTAATGTCACCCAATAGCACAAAATGCAATATTGTTAAGACACTTTTCCCCAAACGGTTTGGAAAGGTGCATACCCCGGAAAACTAAGGGACAACCGATATTCGATATTTATTAGAAATACGATGCCTTTTCGGTTGTTAAACTGGCTAATGAATATCTGCAAAGTTTACTTTGACGGCTGTATGATAATATGCTAATTATACTCTCTGCAAGAGAGAGTATATTGAGTTTGTGCAAAAAAAAAAAGTATGTAACAGGCAGAAGGAGGCGTGGCAGACCCCATAAAGCATATATATTCTTGATCAGCATCACAAGCCGAGTCGATATAGCCATGTCCGTCTGTCTGTCCGTCTGTCGGTATGAACAAACAGATTTCAGAGATGGTAAGAGCTACAAGTTTGAATTTGGTCTCTATCGACTCGATATTAAGTCAGTCAATACAAGATGCCACGCCCCGTTCGCCCACAATGTGCAAAAAACTAGAAACACCTCGTAAAAAATTGATGTTTTAGGCGAATATCTCAGTAACTATGGCACTTAGGAACTCCAATTTTGGTACCCAGGTTCCTAGAGACGGCATAATTGTATTGTCATCAAAAATTTTGGACTGCCACGCCCCCTTTTTCCACAAGAAATAAAATAATTTGCAAACTTCAATGCCGATTTTAAGGCATATGTTCTTATCGTACAGTATTGTTATTTAGCATTCATTTGAAGACAAAATATATTAAACTATTCTGAAAGTTGCATCTAAATCGGACAATAAACAAAAGAGCTAGACATGTAAGAAAGTTAATAATTGAACACAATATCAATGCATGTGTGCAAGCGAGATAGAAACATACAAACATGTGAGCGAACGTTTTCGCTGCTTTCTAGCGGCAGCGCTGCCCGCGAATGCTGGCTGTGCCAACCAATTGTGTATGTATAACATATACACACATACATATGTGCATGCATACTTATAATGTCAAATGTATATGTGTGTGTATGCATACAAACAGATGTTTTTGTTTCAACGTGTTTTGTTGCAAGTATCAATTGATATACTTGGATACCGATTTTATCAAATGATCGGGATTAAAATGCAGAGAGTATTCTACGGTCGGGCGTGCTCGACTATACTTTTCTTTCTTGTTTTATAATGTGGTCTTCTCTAGGGACGGGTTATCTATTATTTAAACTGAATATAAGTTAAGTCTGTTATTTCAACTACTTAATGCGACAAAAGTTCAGTATTTTATGAATATAAGTTAAGTCTGTTATTTCAACTGCTTAATGCGACAAAAATCTAGCAAGCCATAGTATTATAAAGATTTCGACACATGTCATTATTCGGACTAAAAAAAGTTTTTATTAATTTGTCCTATGGGAACTATTTGCTATAGTTATCCGTTCCGGACCAAACTTGGTGAGGGTAGTTATAATGGTACTATACACATACTGTGCGAGTTTTTCCGAAAGCTCAAGTTATGATGTTATGGAAACGGGTTTTCAACATTTGCGGAAGCGTTAAGGAACAACAGTTTGAAGTAAACTGGATCTGCCTGGCATACAGACGGACTTTCATTCCAAATTTTTCGTGGCTCTAGCTCTTATAGTCTCGAAGATCGAGACATTGCTATATCGACTCGGCTGTGGACGTTGATCAAGAATATATATACTTTATAGAGTCGACTTCTTCACCCTGTTACGCGCATTTCACTTCTGGCAAACCTAAGAAACCCCTCTACTTATTTTTAGGGTACGGGGTCTAAAAACGATTATCGACTTTTTGATTTTTAATATATAATAATATTGGCCAAATCAAAAAGTTTTTGCAAATACAACTTTACAAATATATCGACTCACGTATAATATATTATTAAACTCTACACAAAACGTAATAATCTCTAACTAAGGTAGTAGCAAACATTTAAAACGCAACAGTTTGTTGGTTTGGAGTTAGGGTCATCGACTAGTAATACCCCTTTGGGGTATTTCGCTTAAAGTTTTCCATTCTACATTTTGCATTTCCCATTTCCCTTGGCAGTGCACAGTTGATATCTATTTTTAATGCGCTTAAAAGTATGCAGTGCCATTTTTTATTTTTATTCTCTCACAGCTTTATAACTAGGGCAACTCATGCAAATAACTGGCGGCTTTCTCGCAACTTTGAACTTTTTACACTTAGCGCTGGTAAAGGCAACAACAAAAGCAAAATGAAACAAAAACCAAAGTACTATCGGGCTCTTCTCACCAAAAGATACCCTATAAGAAGTTCAGTCCATGCTTGAGTTTTTATACTCTCTGCAAGAGAGAGTATATTGGGTTTGTGCAAAAAAAAAAAGTATGTAACAGGCAGAAGGAGGCGTGGCAGACCCCATAAAGTATATATATTCTTGATCAGCATCACAAGCCGAGTCGATATAGCCATGTCCGTCTGTCCGTCTGTCTGTCTGTCCGTATGAACAAACAGATTTCGGAGATGGTAAGAGCTACAAGTTCGAATTTAGTCAGTATCGACTCGATATTAAGTCAGTCAATACAAGAATCTTTTTTTTTTCGATGCCACGCCCCATTCGCCCACAATGAGCAAAAAACTAGACACACCTCGTAAACAATTGATGTTTTAGGTGAATATCTCAGTAACTATGGCACTTAGGAACACCAATTTTGAAGGTTCCTAGTCAAGGCATAAATATAATGCCATTAAAATTTTTTGGCTGCCACTCCCCCTTTTCTCACAAGAAATAAAATAATTGTTAAACTTCAATGCCGATTTTAAGGCAGTTGTTCTTATCGTACAGTCTTGTAATTTCAAATTCGTTTGAAAACAAAATATATTAAACTATCCTGAAAGTTACATCTAAATCGGACAATAAACAAAAGAGCTAGACATGTAAGAAAGTTGATAATTGAACGCAATGCCAATGCATGTGTGCGAGCGAGATAGAAACATACAAACATGTGAGCGAACGTTTTCGCTGCTTTCTAGCGGCAGCGCTGCCCGCGAATGCTGGCTGTGCCGAGCAATTGTGTATGTATAACATATGCACACATATATATGTGCATGCATACTTATAATGTCAAATGTATATGTGTGTGTATACATACAAACAGATGTTTATGCTTCGACGTGTTTTGTTGCAAGTACTTTCAATTGATATTCTCGGATACCGACTTTATTAAAATGATCGGAAATAAAATGCAGAGACTATTCTACGGTCGGGCGGGCTCGACTGTACTTTTCTTTCTTGTTTAGACATACATATTCAAGCGAGACCAAACACATTAAAATTATTACGATTAAACTAATATAAGTAAAAATGAGCAAAGTAACTAATCGATTTTTTAGTATCTTAATTTTAGTTCATTATTAATTTACCGATATAAAATAATTAAATGAACCATAATAAGCTAGCAAGGTTATAGAAAACAATTGATAATTCATATAATATAGTCTTTTTTTTTGTTTTGTACGCGATGGTAGCTTGGTATCTAAACTTTAAAATAAACTATCTAAACTGTCTTTTCATAAAAAAGAGTCTATATCCAAAATGAAATCAAGGCTTATTTGAAAAAGCTATATACCCTCACAGGGTATAAAAAGAACTTTTCAACCGCAAAAGCAGCTAATGATTTTAGTTAAGACGGTCTTGGACAGCGACCAGAGGGCTAAGGAATAAAAAGTGGTCGTGGCAAGAATTTGTTAGTTTTCCCCTCAAGTTTTCTAATCCAAAGCTAACTGCGAACAGTGCCCCTCCAGCAAAACTCCATTAGATATTAGACATAAGCTTTTTCAGTCCAGTTTAGAGCAAATTTCTGGCTCCAACTCTTAAAAATTTAAAACTTTGCATTTCTTAATCAATTTGGTTTCATCGGCATGCATTTAAATTCACTAATTGTTTTTCAAGGCCCAAATAAAATGGTTCAAATTTAGTTAAACTAAGGAAATAATTTAATGACAGGAACAAGCCGCTTTTTCTTGTGTTATTCAAGACTCCAAGTTTAATCTCTTGAGAACTAAACTAATTAATATTTAAGAGTTTATACATTTTCAGAGTTGTGTTGATTTTGCAGCTCCATCGCGGTTTGCGGACTCAAAAATTTATTAAAGGTGCAAGTTGTAAGTTTGGTTTGGTTCTAGCTCAATTCGCTTAACTGATTTAATACATAGCTTAAATATTGACTTCATTTTTGGTTTGATGGCTGACGACCTTCGTCTATTGCCTAATTGCAAGCCATTAAAAATTTATTGATATGAATAGCACACATACGCCCTGTGGGCTCAACAATCGCTCACTTTGGCAATATTTACATCAAGCTGTGAAGGTTCTGAACTGCGGGTCAAATTGATGACAAAAATTACTTTTAATTCTTTTAGCGTTAAGGGCAACTCATCAAGTTGAGTGTTTAAATTTCATTTATGCTCACAATATTTGCATATTTACGTGCAAGCTAAGTTTCAACTGCAATCAACTTGAGTGTTTCCCCACTTTTTAAGCTTGTTTTATTCTCCATACTCTTATCCAGCTCACTTTCAAATTTAATTCCTTAAGGACACGACTGACCCTACTTCTCCCAACCCCCTTAGGATCACAATGAACAGTTGAATGGCATCATAAATTCAATTCAATTAAATTAAGTATGTGTGCACTGTAACTTATTATTATGAATCACGACAAATAAAAATAGGTACAGAGTTCAGGAAACGACTTGAAAATTCTCTTTTCAAAATAATTTAAAGCCAGATCGGATCACTATATTTTATAGCTGCTCAGGAACTGTCGTTTAAGTATGTATTATTTTATTTTATTTTATTAAGTATATATATTTTTATTATTAAACTATTATTCATAAAACCAAAATTAAACATTGTAACTCTCAAAGTTTGCTGATTATGATCAAGATTACGATTGATGATATTGATTAACTGGTAAACACTCCGTTACTTTTATATTTTAGTATATTTCAAATTTTGTCACGCCCCTTACCGCTCCCGCAAATTGTAAAAAACTATTTTCATAAAGCAAACAAAATTCACACATAGTCGTCCAAATCGGACAACTTTATTCTATAGCTCCCATAGGACAAATCGGTCACAAACAGGACATTTATACGAAGAAATGTAGTGTTAGGTGACCGATCGCAGCCAAACTCACACTTAATGTGTATATCATGACTTTATATATCCTCTGCAAATTTGGTTCAGACAAGACAACTTTCGCTTATAGCTCTCATAGGAAAAATCGGTCAAAAGTTTGTGATTTTTATAAAAAACGACCACTAGAATAGGTACTTGTTTTTATCGTGAATCCTTGTGGCCACAATTGTTTTTTGATATCGCGTTTAGTTTATGTTGTTTTTTAGCTTCCGTATGATTTTATGTATACATTTTGGGAATAAATTGTTGCCGATTCACGTATGCATTAAAAGTGTGTGTGTGTGCGTTTGTGTGAACTTCAATGTGTGCATTTGCATATAAATAAGCTTGAGTTTGGTATGTTTGTATACCTGTGTATTTGTACGAAATTAATTAAGACTTCCATTTATGCTAATTGCATTTAGCTATGCTAATTGTAAAGGTCCCAAACAAAATATTATTACTTTTAAATTATCGCTTGTCTGATTTGTTGGACATCATTAAAAACAAGAATGAATGCTATAGTCACCTTGCGACTTTAGAATACTCGTTACTTAGTTATAATATGTTATCACCAATGGAGTATGATAATATTATAAGTGCATTGGACAGTAGTGAGATTGATAAAGATAGCTTGGAAAGCACAGAAATTGTTCATACTAATTAATATTTGGACTTAATTTTTTTACCGATTCTGGTCAGTACATATACTCGCTTGACATGCACTCCCTGTGTTAATTTGGTTCAGATCGTCCAGCCCTTTACATGAACGTATAACGGCCTAAAGTGGGCGTGTCAAAAAAAATAAAACATACATATATGTACTGCTTGGGCTATTTATCTTTTGTTTGCGACCCCTCCGGATTCTTAGCCCCCGTACTCGAAAAGAGTACAGATCGGACCACTATAGTCTATAGTATTGTATTGCCATGGGACAACTCGGTAGAAAATTGGTAATTTGTATGAAAAAACCGATGAACCGATCTTAACCAAACACACCTATTATGAGTATATCATGACTCTATATATTCTCACCAAATTTGGTCCAGATCGGACCACTATATCCTATAGCTCCCATAGGAAAAATAGTTCGAAAATTTGTGATTTTTAAGGAAAAACGTACACTAGAATGGATACGGGGTAATTGTGTGGACCAAACTTGGTGAAGATAGTTACAATGGTGCCATACACACATTTATCCTTCTACTTGTTATGCACATTTCGCTTCTGGCAAGCCTAATAGACCCCTGTACTCTTTTTGGTCTAAAAAGAAGTTGAAAGCAAATGAGGTAAAATTAGTGACAGCCCGTACGAGTTGCGTGCTACGCTTTCCGCAATTTGACGAAGTCTTTGGAGTCGTTAAAGCCGTCCCAATTGTTGTAGTTGAGAATAAACTTAGGCTCACTTTTGTTGTTGTTGTTGGTGTCAGTTTATGTTGTTGACTATATTAAATATGCATTAAGCGAGAGTTTCAATAGAAATGGCTGCCTGTTAATTTATATGCATACAATAAAAGTCCATACGTGTGTGTGTGGTTGTGTGTGTGTGGGTGTGTGTGTGCGTGTGTAAATCGCTGTCTTCCTTGAATTACAACAACTTGACCGTCGTATCCAGATAGATCCAGCACACATTTTTATACTCTCTGCAAGAGAGAGTATATTGGGTTTGTGCAAAAAAAAAAGTATGTAACAGGCAGAAGGAGGCGTGGCAGACCCCATAAAGTATATATATTCTTGATCAGCATCACAAGCCGAATCGATATAGCCATGTCCGTCTGTCCGTCTGTCTGTCTGACCGTATGAACAAACAGATTTCAGAGGTGGTAAGAGCTACAAGTTTGAATTTTGTCTCTATCGACTCGATATTAAGTCAGTCAATACAAGAATCTTTTTTTTTTCGATGCCACGCCCCGTTCGCCCACAATGTGCAAAAAACTGAAAACACCTCGTAAAAAATTGATGTTTTAGGCGAATATCTCAGTAACTGTGGCACTTAGGAACACCCATTTTGGTACGCAGGTTCCTAGAGACGGCATAATTGTATTGTCATCGAAAATTTTGGACTGCCACGCCCCCTTTTTCCACAAGAAATAAAATAATTTGCAAACTTCAATGCCGATTTTAAGGCATATGTTCTTATCGTACAGTATTGTTATTTCACATTCGTTTGAAGACAAAATATATTAAACTATCCTGAAAGTTGCATCTATATCGGACAATAAACAAAAGAGCTAGACATGTAAGAAAGTTGATAATTGAACGCAATGCCAATGCATGTGTGCAAGCGAGATAGAAACATACAAACATGTGAGCGAACGTTTTCGCTGCTTTCTAGCGGCAGCGCTGCCCGCGAATGCTGGCCGTGCCAACCAATTGTGTATGTATTACATATACACACATCCATATGTGCATGCACACATATAATGTCAAATGTATATGTGTGTGTATAGTATACACTGTATACATACAAACAGATGTTTTTATTTCAACGTGTTTTGTTGCAAGTATCAATTGATATACTTGAATACCGATTTTATTAAATGATCGGGAATAAATTGCAGAGAGTATTCTACGGTCGGGCGTGCTCGACTGTACTTTTCTTTCTTGTTATTCCTTTGGACGTTGCCAAATCATAAATTGCTGATTGCCCTCATAATTGCATTCCTTTTTCGCTGAACGAGGGCCGTTTAGTCAATTATGAGCGGTCTATTTTGTGCCTTAGACTGGTTATTCTGAGTCTCTAATGTGCCGCACGTGGCTTTTATTATGATATTTGCAATGTCAAAGCTCATTTAAAATTAATTATATTCCTAATGCTAAATATTTCCCTTTTCTTCACTCATCCACCATTCTATGAACCTTCCAGTTGGTTTCTAGCAATCCGAATCAACGCAATTGGCGTGGAATACTTATTGCTCTGCTGGTCATCATTATCGTCTTGGCCCTGATTGTTACCTCGGTGGTAAGTCACATACGCTTCACAAAAATTAATCTAATGGTAACTTATTTTATTGACGAATGGTTTTGATTATTGATTAATGTTGTGGAGAACAATGAAAAGACTCTCATTGAAAATAAAGGCTACTGTTTTTGGAAAATGTAACTAATGATCTGGTCGACCATACTCGTTTAAATTAAATAATTCATTTTATTTCATTTTGTTCGCAGTGTGCATTATAAATTTCAAACCAATTTTAACTAAAGACAAATCGTAACAACTTAATCAAACCTTTAAATATAATAAAGCTTAGTCACGTTTAAGTGCAAATTAAACTTACTTGTTTCATAAGTTAAAGTAAACCAGAGTATGGTCACACTATAAGCTAGTTTGTGAACTAAACCATTCGCCAAATTCAACTGGCTTAAATATTATATCACATACACATAAACACAGTTGTACAAATAACAAGCCATTAAAGTATGTAACCAAAATAGCAAGAAAATAATTTGTAATAAAAAAGTCACAATTATCTACGACAATAACATTATGTTTTGTGCTTGTTACAAAGCAAACATACAATGCCACAATCACACGCACATATCCAGACACGCTCACACACACACACATACAGCCACTCACACAGTTGCATACATAATTTTTTCAAATGAAAACTCAAATGTTATGCGTGTAAATACGTTGCGCTCATCTTTTCTTTATGTCTTTTGTCTTTGTTCACTTTTTTCGATGCCTTGCTGCGCGATATGTATGTTTCTCCCCCCTCCACACCACATCGATTTTCTTTCACCATTTAAATACTGCATATTTTTTGTGTGTTGATGATTTTGTTGTCGTTGTCGTTGTTATTGATGTTGATGTTGATGTTGATGTTAATGTTGTTGTATGTATGTTGGCACTATTGTTGCCGCATTGTAGAAGACGGCATATAAAATTTCTGCATTTATCAAAAAAGGTGCTGCTCACGCCCCCCGATGAGGGACCGCGCGTCAAAGGGCAGCGCATTAAGCTGCAGGATATTGTCGACGGTCTCTATGTGCCTCAGAGCGCCAATGGCAGTTGGATCGATGGTGAGCTCTCAATCTATCAATCTCTCAATTTCTATCCTCAATACCAAGTTTGATCTTAATTCGATTTTAATTTCCGTTTTTTCATATGAACCATGCTGCAGCCGAGGAGTTTTTGTACCAGGACCATTTGGGTCGCATCTGTCTGCTGAATGTGACCAATCGCACGGAACGCGTCCTCATGTCCAACATGACATTTGTAAGTACATTTCTCGAAGGAGTCTAAGCTTCGCACACACACACACACAAACAAACACCCAATAAACTCTTCGCATCAGCATTCACATTCAATGTGTGCTTATTGCTTATCTCGAAGAAGAATAAATATTTTCAGCATGTTATTTACGATTGGGGCACAGCAGAGTGGGCGTGGCAGCATGAATGCTATCTCAAGTGTACACACTTGACTTGGCAGCCAAACAGTAGGCAAGCACTGTTAACTGATACAACCAACGCACAAAAGTAGGCAAAACAAATGAGCCAAGTTATCGCTACACCATAACGATAAAATCCAAACGATTTTTTGCCAATGCTTGGGTAAACACGGACAAAGTGAAGTCGTGCTGTGTGTGGAGTAAGGAGGGATTACAAAAAGGAAATTTCCTGCTTTATTGCGAGTACGAATAAATATATGTTAGTTAAGGTAAAGTAGGGGTTAAGAAATAATCCGCGCTTTCAGATTGAAAACAAAAAAATAATTTTCACGTCTTAAATGATAGACAGTTAGATACACCCTCAACCCCCTAAAAAACTGACAGGAAGGTGCATGTTAGCCAACTCTTTACGAAGGCTGTCAAGTCGCGATGCCCTTGGGCCAAGTGCAGCAACAAGTGCAGCCTACCACAAGCCGCCAAGTGCCAGCTGCAAAATGTAAAGCAATCACTTGTGTCAACACTTGCCACTTGGCAAATAATTAATGTGCGCCACCCTTTCCCCAATTTCCGCAAATTCCCAGTCATTTCCAAGGAAAACGAGCAGTCAGAAGGAGAATGAAGCAAGTCAGTCAAGTGTGAGCCATAGCTCGAGGCATCTGATATTTGGAGGAGTACAAATATTAGCATACTGTAAGCATATATTCAAACAAAGACCTCGGTGTGAGGCACCTAACAAGCCAGGTTGAAGAAAACTTCACTTGAGGACTCTATTGATTGAAAGATCATTTTAATAATAAAGTGAAATTAGTTAGCTTTATAACCTTTTGAAGAATACAGTCCAAAGAATTAAGCATTTAAATAAGTTGTTATTAAACTATTGTCAAAATATGCACATTGCTTTGAATTGAAAATACTCAATAGTACGAAAGATTCCAGACGAGCGAGCCGACTACACTTACGCGTTTTACCAAACAAATCATAAATTTTTGATCAATTTCTACTATGGGAGCTTTAGGCTATAGTTTAATGATCAGGACCGAATTTGGTTAAGATATTTAAACAACACTTTTTCATACAAATCACGAAATTTCGACTGATTTAGGGATAGTTATTCGGGACCATACACACTATGTGCGAAAATATTATAGTTTTTACAATTTGCGGAGGCTTTAGGAGAGGTGGCAAAAACTTGATATAGACTTTTATTTCAAATTTGGTGGCTCTAGCTCTTAAAGTCTCAAAGATCCAGACATAAAGACGGGCATCATTATATCATCTCGGCTGTGGATGGTGATCAAGAATATATATACTTTATGGTATTGGCCACTCCTTCCTTTATCTATTACGCCCATCTCGCTTCTGATAAACCTCATAGAACCCTGTACTATTTTTGAAAGGGCGTAATAACGTATTTATAAAAGTAAATTAAGCTACACAGAGAAAAAAATCATAAGTAATTATATTATTTAGTGCGAATTAATTTTATTAAACAAGTTCAATCGAACTGAAGATAGAATTTTAAAATGAGGTTTTAAAACGAAATATTTGGTATGGTCTCTTTGCGTACAGTATTCATTCTTTTTAACATTATCAAATCTGTCGTATTTCATAATTTTTTGCCTCAACGACCTTCTCGAAACCCATTTAAGGCCATTATTAGCCAGCTCGCAAATTACGATTCCAAGATGATTTCATTGGCTAAACACGCGCGAGTACTAAGCAATTATAATTTTTATGAAAATAACGCATACGCAACGTTTGCTATTATGTATACGCACAATGTTACATAATTCTTGTAAACAACTTGCGACACTTTATTGGGAATTAACAACAGAAAACATTTAAATGACAAGCAATTATAATAAAGGATTATGTGACTCTCCCTGTTTCTGTAGAAAAATCTGTCACCGTTTACATTTAGCTTATCGGCGGACAAACGTTATCTTCTGCTGGCCCAGAACGTGGTCAAGCTGTTTAGACATTCGTTTTTGGCACAGTATACTCTCTACGACACGCACACTAGGTAAGCGAACTCTGAAAACGCCCTCCCCTCACTTTTCCAGCGATTCATGATTTTCCTCGCAGTGAAACCATTAAATTACGCAACAATCAGCTGCCAGATGAATGGCCATATTTGCACTTTGCTCGCTTTACGGGTTCTGGAAACTCACTCATCTGGGTCTTCAACTTTGATATCTACTATCGTCAGGATGTGAGAGGCTCACATTCCTTTCGTATTACCCACAATGCGGTGCCGGGCATCGTATACAACGGCATACCCGATTGGCTATACGAGGGTGAGTGATTAAGACTAAGTTAAATACTTCGATTTCATTAATTATTTCCATAGTAAGAAAGGCTACAGGATGTAGTTGTCCGATCTGGACAAACCTAATAGACTCCTGAACTCTTTTTGAGTACATTGAATATAATTACGAATCCACTTATTAAACTTATTAATTACTAAGTATTAGAAAGTACAACTAGAAGTAAAATTATGTTGCTATTATTGATAAACTACAATCATTTCGATATACATTACAAATGGAACAAATTATTTGACAAATTAATCAGCTTTAAATCAATTTAATAACTATGAAACTATGAAAAAATACAATTACTGATTCATCAAAAGCGCAAATTAAAGATTTTTGTTCGCAATTTTATTTCAGTTTCTTATGTTTGAACTATTAAATCTTTTATGGATGCCAAAAGTGACACTTACTTTAAGCAAGCTTTGGTGTTCATTTTCAGTAATTGTAGTAAATTATATCGGAAATACTTAATTCGCGATGAATATTTATTTTAACAACTGATTTTCGCACTGTAAAGCTTATCTAAAAGGGAGTTAGCTGTCATATTGCATACTTATCGATAAAATCGAAGAGCTTAAAAGTTGTAATTTACTATAATGTCTGGTAATTGTCACTCATCGTTATTCATCCTGCATTTCACATTCATGTCGTTCTTAGAGGAAATCCTGCATGCAAATAATGCCATTTGGGTGTCTGATGACGGCCAACTGCTGCTCTACGCTAGCTTCAACGACACACACGTCCAGGAGCAGCACTTTACCTGGTACGGCACCACCTCCTCCGGCCCCGCGGGTGGTGCTGCGACAAGTAGCTCAGGCCATGGTGGTGGCAACACGGGTGCCACAACTGGTGGCAGTGCCAGTGGAAGTAACACAGCTGGTGGCACCAATCCGCATGCCAACTTGTACCCGGAAATTAGATCCTTGCGGTAAGTTGTGTTCCAACCTGTCCATGGCTCTGCCTGGTTTACTGGGGCTGTATTACTTTACGATTAAGTGTTAATGATGTGCTCGTGACTGTCATTAGTCCTAATAGTGCTTAGGTAAGCTTCTGGTAATGCTTAAAATTCATGGAGCGACTGCATATAGTTTTGTGGCCTTCTTCTGGCAGGTGTACCTGGCGACAGTTACGGAATTAAAATTCGTTTTAGTAAGCAGTTTGAAAGGACCTGCGAATCCACTGTCTCTATTTCATTTGATAAATTGCCAAATGCTCAAAAGGATTACCTGCCTGATTGGCACCCAAAAATGCCTTCTCACCTGTTGTGTTAAGTGTAATGTCATCATTTGGGCTTACTTATGCAAATATCAGCATGTATATACACACACACCCCTTTAAGACCCCCAAACTCATAAACTCGCTGTAGTAGTCGTTTATTAGTCCAAGTGCAAATGATATCGGTTGTAATTAAATTAGCTTAAAATAGATTTAAACACATAAACAATAAAACACAGGTGCGTTCATCGGAATCCTTTTCAAATGGAATAGCTCAGAACTGATTAAGATATTTTTACATTTGATTAAAATTGATGGGAAACCTTATTCGAAGTGTTCTTTTCCAAAGTTAATTAAAAATTGATAAATTTCACATTTATGTGCAGTTTTCTGGAGTAAAATTGTAAAAGTTTATTTTTCAGTAGTTAGTTTGAAGGGAATTTCTCGAGCAAACCGACTGTAGAAGAGCATGTTTATCTTCTGAAACAATCACGAGCAACGGAGCAACAGGAGTATACGGTATATTAATTAAATCGACTAGATTTTCACACCAAGCTCTCATGCATGATACTGCCATCCCACCCAATCCGGTTAGAATGAAATTACTATATTAAAGACCTATGTCATACATTAATATGAAAGTGTTTATCAAGTGTAAAAACTTATTTTAAAGATATACATGTCACATGTCAAGTTAAATGACTAGCTCTTACAGTCTCAGAAATCGAAATGTCGGATCGCAGAAATTTTATTTTGATTGAATAAAAATATTCCAACATGTTGAAAATTTGAGTAATATATATAGAAAATCATTTTTATAATGTTCTGTTATTTTACCGAAAAGATTAACTTTCTTTCAAATATACAATTAACTGTAAAACTATAAATTTCTGAAATATTGTTAATTAAAATCTTTATTTCGCGTAATTTAGCTATCCAAAGCCGGGAACTCAGAATCCTACAGTTTCTTTGCGTGTTGCCGACTTATCGGATCCTCAGAAGATACACATAACGGACCTGAAACCGCCGAAAATACTACAAAACGAGTGCGTATAAAAGTGTGTGTTTATGTAATCGGATTACTAATCTGCTGTTATTCGTAGAGAGCATTACTTTAGCAGCGCCAGTTGGGTGAGTGCCTCGGAGATTGCGGTGGTCTGGCTTAACCGACCTCAAAACATATCCGTGGTCAGCGTTTGCCGGAGTCCCGCCTTCGCCTGTATCGAGGTAATTAGGCGTGTCTATGTCCACATCCGGTATCTATATCGGTATTGGTATTTCCATCTGCATCTGTGTCGCTAACTACCTGTGTATCTTTTGTGGCAGACGCACCGAATAAGCGGCGATGGGCGTGGCTGGGTGGACACTATCTCGGTTCCGTTGTTTGCGGCGAATGCCAGTCTCTATGTGGCCATATCCCCACTTCGGGATGGCTCATTTGGTAAGAGAACTAGATATTACTTTCGACTTTGATTCAACTCCCTCTCTGTCTCCGTCCCTCTCACTCTTTCTCTTTGCCTCCCTCTTTCTGTCTTTTCTCTTTGCCTCTCTCTCTCTCCCACTGTTTTTAACAAACACACAAACAGGCTATTTCCGGCACATCGTGCACGTGGACATTGACAATAATCGGGTGCTTCCCCTCACACACGGACCCTACGAAGTGAATCGATTGCTGCATTGGGATCAATTGGATAATTGGATGTAAGTAGGCAGCGGATGTTGCAATTACACAATCGAACTCAAAACATTGAAGTCGTAATGTAGCAGAACTCTAAATATCAAAAAAAAAAAAAAAGGTCTCTGTAATTTGTGAAACTTAAACAAATTGAAAGTTTTCCGAGAGATAAAATTTTAAAATGTTTGGCCATAGAAAAAATATAGCGCTGATTGTAAACGTGTCAAGTTAAAGTGCTATGCTAGCAAACTTTAAGACCAGCGGATACCCTATAAGAGCTACATTAAATTATTAATCCGATGACTTTCTGTACATCGAATAATCTTTTAATAGTCCATAATCAAAGGTTAAGCTTTCAATGTTGAATATAAAATATTTGATCTGTTATTTTCAAACGGCTGCGCAGAATCTAATTTTATATATACCCTGTAAAATTACTCAAAAAATTCAAATGCGCCAATAGACCTTTGTTCGACGTTAAAACCCAGTATTTACCAGTTCGCTGCTGTTCCTTGGTCGGTTACACCCGCATTCTGCATTTTGTACAAGCAGGGTATTTTAAAAGGGTTTCATCAGAACTTTTATCACTTAGCAACAACTGCGAATTAAAAGAAGAGTGAATTTTAAGCTTGCATATTAAATGAAAATAAATAAATCTTTTTGTGAATTCTTTCGCGTTTCCTTCGTTTTTCATAGCTATTTTCTGGGAACCCCGGAGCGTCTGCCCTCTCAGCAGCATCTGTACCGCGTTTCGGCTTTACCCGCACGCCAAGGACAGGCTCTGCTGATGCCGGATTGTCTGACGTGTCCGGCCCTGATGCAGCGCGCCGATGGCTATGACGAGGGTCATACGAAGTCACCGCCAAAGCTCGTAACCGCCTGGGACGATGACTGGGAGGATTCAGAGGAGGCTGAGGCACTGCCTCCGTCTCCAACCATACCCGTGGAACAACAGCGACAGGGGCATGGACGCGGCAGTGCAGCACCGCCTCCACCGAACGACTGTCTGTACCATGAAGCCCAGTTTCCGATCTCCTTGCGAGCCAGCTACGTGCTCATCGAGTGTTTGGGTCCAGTTGTACCCAGCTCCATTATCTATGCCCTTAAAACCAAGGTAGCACCTAAGGCCAAAAAGCAAAGTGCTTCGGGGCAGCTTGAAACCGAAACAGAGTCGGAGACGGAAAAACCCGAGCAGCTGCTCGAGCCCAAGTCACAGTTTATGGAGCTGCTTTACACAGTGCAAAACAATACGCGACTCAAGGAGAAAATGGCTAAAGTGGCTCTGCCACAGGTAAAAACTTTTCCGGTCATGATCTCCGGCGGCTACCATGCCCAAGTGCGTCTCTATCTTCCGCCTGTACTCCGCGAAGATGAAATAACACGCTATCCCACCATTTTGCACGTTTACTCCGGTCCGGGCACCCAGCTGGTCACCGATCGCTGGCATGTGGACTGGAACACATACTTGGCTGGCAACAAGGATTACATTGTGATTGAGATCGACGGCCGTGGCTCAGCGGGTCAAGGCTACCAGCTACTTCACGAGGTCTACAAGCGTTTGGGTAGCGTGGAGGTCTCCGATCAACTGGAAGTCACTGAGTATCTGCGGGATAATCTGCACTTCATAGATGCACGGCGCATGGGCGTCTGGGGCTGGAGCTACGGAGGATACACAGCTGCCCTGGCCTTGGCTGGACAACAGTCAATATTCCAGTGCGGCATCAGTGTCTCTCCAGTGACCAATTGGAAGCTATACGGTAAGCTCGTAAAGACACTCCCTGAGCCAGCGGCTCATCTTGATGTCTTTCAGATTCCACCTATGCGGAACGGTATCTGAGTTTTCCCAACGTGACTGACAACTACAAGGGCTACGAGGAGAGCGATCTGTCAAAATACGTGGACAACCTGCGAGATAAGCAGTTCCTGCTGGTTCATGGCACCGCCGATGACAACGTGCATGTACAACAGTCGATGGTTTTGTCCCGAGCCCTGACCAGTAAAGGAGTGCTCTACAAGCAGCAAATCTATCCGGATGAGGGACACAGCTTATCCGGCGTGAAACGGCATCTTTATCGCTCCATGACTGCCTTCTTTGACGACTGCTTCAAGAAGCTGGTAAGTGCTGAACCTTGGCCCGATCCTGAGCTCTTGTACACTTTTGTATATATATACTATTGTACCACTCTCCTACCATATTTCTCTATTTCTCCTGCTCTCAACCACCACCACCGTCACGACAATAAAAACAACAATCGTCTCATTTCGTACGTTTCTTAATACACACAAACATCATTATTGTCATGATCTTTCATGTAGCTCGACCAACAACAGCAAAATCAAACAGACTCCATGGATTTCCTGGATTTTCATAGTTTCTATGGCGGTTAATTTTGAACCAAATTCCCCCCTGAAAAAAGAAAACCCGAAATACATTTACTAGGTACAGTCGCCGTTGTTTGTTACCAATCGTCGTCGTTGTTATTTGTTGTCACTATTATACCCGTCTCTCTGTTTATCTCTTTTCCCCCTCTCTTTCAATATCTTTTTCGTTGTTTTCTTTTCTTTTTTTTTGCGGGACTGATATTTTGAATTGTCTTCTTAGTTGGTTTTACAGAACTGCTTTTATCGAAAATCTATTCTTAGCATGATCTTTTGCTAGTTACTTAAAAATTGTAAAAAATATTTTTCAATTTCAAAATTAAATTCTTGATTAAAAATTAAAAGTCAATTTCATTTCATTAAAAAAAACAATATGAATAATCTGTATTGGAGATTCGATTTCAAACAAGTAACAAAGGCTAAAGTCTAGGGAACCAACAGTAAACAACCCCATACTCATTCTAAAGGACTTATTTTTCAAAGAAATCAAAAATTTTTTGATCCGGGCAGACAATTATATACTATAGCTTCCATAGACCAAATAAATGGGTCGAAAATTGTTCGTTTGTATGAAAATATAGTTTTAATCAAACTTTGAACGAGTACGGGGTCTACTACAGTCGGCTCGCACGAGGGTATCCTTTCTTTATTTAAAATGTAAATTTATATGAACCCATATTTTTTTTTGTAACAACAGTAACATTGAGCCACTAACCATACAATACATATGATCCAAATACCTACAAAAGGGTAATGTCTTCATAACTCGATCCCTATTATGTCGAAAACCAAATAACTTTTAGTAACCTGGCTGCTGATATGCGGGGTTGCAGGTATGGTCAGAGACACATACACAGTGTTAATACAAGATCGCTAGCGATATAGCTGTACTCATCGTTTCGCTGACTGAGGCAGACTAACTTATTTTCGTCTTCGTTAAGATTTTTTGTCTTTTGCCGATGTTTTCTGGGGTGCATGAGTATGTAAGCGTTTACTTTCAAAAAATCATGAATTTGACATATCTATGTATTGTATGGATTGTGATTGAGGCACTGCGCTGGTATTAGTGCTGTCATCTTTGAGCAGCATACTTTTCAACGCTCAACAGAACGGATTGCCTTGAAAATCATGTTTAATTTTCATTTCCGCTCAAAAATATGCAACGCGGTTAATAATATTAATTAAAAATGCAGAACTAAATATATTTTTTCAAAGATAAAAAAATGAAAAAAACTGAATAAATTTATTTAATTCCGTTTTTTACATTGTTTTCCAACTTAAGTTAATATAAGCATAAATCCAATTCCCCGCTTCACATACATAAATTTATATGTAATCCATTATATAGTATATGTATATCCATATATATATATATATATATATATATATATATATATATATATATATATATATATATATATATTGTTTTATTACTGTTTTGTTATTTTAATGGAAAAGTTTTTCTTTGTTCTTTTAAGTTTTTGTTTGTTGTTGTTGCTATTCCTTATCGTTTTGCGTTTTGTATGTATGTAAGTTCTACATCAAGTTTTGTCTACCTCAAATTCGTATTCGTATTTGCTTTTCTCTATTGTTTTTTTTTTTTTTATAGTACTTCTTCCTTTTCTTGTTTTCTTCAATTTATTGCCACAAAACCAATTGTTGGCTGATTTGTTTGTTTGACTGTGTTGTGCTTGAGTTAACTATAATTCGTGTGGGTGCGTGTGAGTGCAAATGTGCATTTGTGATGTGCTCTTTGTCTTGTTCTTGTTGTTTGTTGGGCGCAATTAAATGTGATTTTCTGTTCTTTTGAGTGTAAGCACACACACTAACACTTACAAATACAAACACATACACAAAGGAAATTGCTACTTTACCTGAATGTTGCTTATGCTTCAATTGCGTTTTCTTTTTAGTATACTTTACTTTACCTTATGTCTCTAATCGTTTAAGCTGAAGTCTAATTCAATACCAAACTAACTCGTTAAATTTATTCTCTCTGCATGTGTTCAACAGGTGCCGCCGGAGTCTAAGGCTGGTCTGGGCAGCGGCGGCGATATGCAGCAGCAATAAAACCAGCAATAGCAGCAACAACAATAACATCAACAACAAAACATAACCATAAACATTTTTTCAGATAACAACGGCAAGAAACATTAAGCGAGAGAAAAGTGTGTGAAAAAAACGTTTGCGTAAATTACATCAAATGTAATATATCATAAACAAGCATACCTGTACACACAGTCAGACAGACAGACACACAGACAGGCGCACAAACAACTGTGGTTGCCATACAAATAGAGCCAAAAATTGCAATACCAAAAGGTAAATGGCATTTTGTATAAAATTAAGAAACATACGAACATAAAAAAAATAATGCAAACCAAACGAAAAATCAACATGGTTGTGAAATACATAAGTCTCACGCGTACATGCAGACAACTACCACAAACACATGGAAACATGGTAGCGCACAAAAGTATGCAATAAAAAGCAACAGCCGTTAACGTAAATGCCGCATGTGGGCGTTTTGGGGTGTGGCAGCAGAACCAACAACATCAACGCATAACTGTCGCACATTTTTGATTTTATATTTTATGCATTTGTTGCATAAATTTTGAACGGATTTTATCAGAAAAAAGTAAAACAAAAACGAACGAAGCGAAATTACAAAATATATTTATTGAAGTGTAAAGGTCGAGAGGTGAAATGTCGCACGATTTGGTTACAGGCCTTTGGGGTTATCATGGGATTGCCACATAAGGTCACAGCTGAGATGTAAGGGAAATTACTATCTTAAATCAATTTAAAAACATTTGAAAAGCAATTTTTATGCCGTTTTCTGTGGGCAAATCGACTAAAACAATTTGAAATGCAGATACCATAAATTGATACCAAATATATGAACAGTAATTATTATTTATTGTTGCTTTGTTTTCTTTTTTGTAAATTTCAATTTACTTAACTGACTACCTAATCGAACCTAAAAGCAATAAAAATTCATTGAAGAACTTTGCAGAACTTTGCTCAACTTGCACGAATTGCTCATTACAATATTTAAGACACATTTTTATACTTTTTACTGCTCTGTCTATCAGTCGAAAATTGCTTTCATACACAATTTTATTCCAAATAAGTGGACAATTAAGATTTAAAAATTATAGGTACAAACTTGAAAGTGACATAAGCAATCGCAATTTAAATTTATTCCTAAGCAAAAATATTAAGTAACTAATGTAGACGGTAATAGCTCAGATCTTGGCATACAATAAAAAAATCGATTTATTTGAATGTGAAATGGCCAAAAAAAATATGATTTTAAATTAAATAAAACTAGCAATATAACGAGAAAACAATAAGTACTAAGCAAAAATTTGTTATGCATGTAATTAGCGCATTATTAATTAATAGTCATGAATAGTAAACAATTTATTTGGATTCAGTTAATGTTGGTTGCAACAAACTTCGCAATGAAGGGCAAACCCAAAAGTACATTTCTAAATGAGAATAGTTAATGTAGCATTAAACGTAAACAAAGATAATGTTAATGAATAACCACAAAATGGTATCTAGTTAATTAAGTAAAATAAAATCCAAACTAAACATACATAAAAGTAAAATACCAGAAACATGAAATGCAAAGGTCAAAAATAGCTGCGATACACATTAAAAATTCGAATGCAAATTTTGACTGGCAGAACGTTGACAAAGGACAACAAACTAAATGACAACGCGCCGTAGTTCCCGTTCCCGTTTCCCGTGTCATTCAGCCTGTCCCAACTCTAAGCCCCCCACAAAAAAAAAAAAAAAAGACAACAAGTAAACAGCGCTATACATATGTGCAAAAGGATTAGCTTTAATTAGGTTTTTGCTGTGGCCCAGCGAACGCCAGTTAGTTAGTAGCCTTCTGGCCATTGCGGCTCTTAATTATAATTCTCGAAACATGCTGGCTATATACAAAATAGGGTCTTTATGCGACGGCCTTGCAGCTCGTTATGAACTCTCACTGCAAATTCAACTAAGGAATATGACATATATCGAACAATATTTTTTTGAACTCATAGTTGAAGTAAATTTATGGAAAATCATTACCAGTAGAAAAAAATGTTATTTCCCGAGTTTTATGAAGTTTAATAAATACTTTATTAGTCAAACTGAGCTGCTTTAAACAAATTCGTTAAAAACGCGTGCCATAAAATATGCTACATAAAAAGCAACGTTGCCGCATATATATGTGCATATATATATATAGCTATAATACGCACACACCTGTACACGTTCGCCCACACACTCATATATATATATATATATATATATATATATATATATATATATATATATATATATATATATATATATATATATGAGTGTGTGGGCGAACGTGTACAGGTGTGTGCGTATTATAGCTTTAGAAGGCCACCATAAATTTATATCTCGCTGAGAGTTAATGTGCGGCTTAGGCGGTTTCTCAAAACTTTACGATTCTTCGTGGCATTAAAAGTTGCTAGCCTCAAATTTGCTTCCCACAATTAGCATACTACTCAAACACACATCAAAATTGATTTGGTTTTGTTTAAATGATATTTTAGTCAATATATAGTTCTTTCCAGTAGATTCAACTCCTTTAAAATAACGCTAAAAATAGCTAAATTTGCCTAAACAGAAGCCTAAATGGTAACGCTAGGACGCAAACACACCCAGACAGCCACGCCCATGCCAACGGGCAAAGGCGTTCCATTTTTATTCCAAAAGGTCGTGAAAGCTGTGGGGAGCATAAAAAGGGCAGCTGCTTTTCAGTATTGCTTGTTTGTCTATCTGCATGTGTGTCCGTCTATCCGGAGGTGTATGCTTAAAGTGGATGACAGAATATGTGGAAAGGGGCAGCACACAGAGGAAGGTAGGGAAAGAGAGAGAGAGAGAGAGAGAGAGAGAGAAAGAGAGAGAGAGAGAGAGAGAGAGAGAAAGAGAGAGAGAGAGAGAGAGAGAGAGTTGATCTGGGCTAATCTGGACTCTGGGTTTCTGGACTACGCGCAGTCATTTACCTGCCTGCTCAAAAGTATGATATAGAAATTTGAATTGCTCTACAGTTTTAAACGCTTTCCATGTAGTGTACTAAGGACCAATTAAAAAATCAATTTCTTAATAATAAAATTATGACATTATTATAAAGAGTAGTGAATATTAAAAACAATTAATTAATTACCTAATTTGCAATGTATTTATTAGCAAAATGTGAACTAAAATATGAATTCATAACACATATATGGACATACATATGCATAAACATAATATACAAGAATATAGTATATTATGTAGTTTAGTTTGATTAGAGAATCAATCGTTGACATTATTCGAGTTACAACTGCAACCATTATTAGAAATCAAGCATTATTGCTATGGAGAACACTTCCAAAATGATATATGTAAGGTTAACTAGAATGTTAGCTCAAATAAACCCAACTCTATTGCGATGGGATCTGTAAACTTAAGCGAAACTGTAATATATGCGCCCTATAGCTATAAATACATAAATATACTTTGATATATGACACATACATACATACATGCATACATATATTTTATAAACAACTTTTACTCTTAAACAATAAATTTTAATACTCTCTAATACTCTTCAGCCTTAACTAAAATCTAATATCTAAAATCGATAAAGAGTAACCAATCTAGCAAAAATGTATGAAATTTAGTAGACGAATGATGCAAAAATTAATTGATGAGTCTCAAATGAGCATGAAATTAGAACTAATGCTTGTTAGTTATGTTTATTGTAAATAAGCTTTAAAATCGGTACCAACTTTATTTGTTTTGTTATTGATAACTTAGCAGAATGTTTAACAAAAATAACCAAACCTATGTGATCCAACAATTTCTTCTCTTCCATGAGGCAACCAAAAAACGAACGGAAATCGAAAATAATAATTGAATAAATTAATTACATAAATATAAATTAGAACATTGACTTAATTATCTGACATGTTAAATTATTTCGAAAAGCATTTAGCAAAAATTAAAAGAAAACTAAAAATAAATATTCTTATATACATTCAATATACCCAAGCATGAGAGCCAAAAAGTAATATATGTTATTTTATTAGTGTTTTGCCAATTAGGGTTATAAAAGCAATGCAATTCGTCGATAAATCAAATTCTCACCACTGTGGACCAAATTAAACATGAAATATTATAGCCAGCGTCGAAAAAGGTTGCTATTGAATATACGATCCGGTTCATGGTAGCGAAAAATCGAAAATGTAAAGAAGGAAAACCCTAAAACAAACAACTGCAAATCTGCATAAAACATTCAACATTCAACCAGCTGCAGTTCAAATCCAAAGTCCAGAGCTGACCACAAACAAACCCCACCTGGCACATCATTTGTGTTTTTAGCCTGGCCAACAAAGCGGCACGCAAATGGCCACAAAATGCTTGACTGGCATGCAATCGGTCCAGCTGAGACATTGGCAAACTTTTCATTTAATTGGCCGATTGTTTGGCCAAGCGAGTGAGCACGAAAAGTGTTGCATACTTTTCAAGGCGTCGTCTTCAAGGCGTCAAAGTCGCAAAAAACTTCTTTTCGCCTGCTCACGGGTTGTTTCAGGGGCGTTTCGCCAGCTAATCACCAACTAAATGAAGCATACTTTTCGTGGTGTTACGACGTAGTGAAGTGAACGTTTCAAAGTCCGCAATTACGACCCCACAATAGCCACAAATTACAGGCCACTTAAAACGAAACCTGAACAGTATCAAAGAGACAATCACAACTATTCAATTAACACCAAAACTTAGCTTCTATTGTCTTCGACGTGTAATTAAAGAATAATTAAATGCTTACTTCGGTGATTAAAATTGCATTTAAAATACCTTTGTAGTTTGCGCTTTTTAGAATGGCTTTAAGCGACGAACCATTTAGAACATTTAAAGCGTCCAAACACGATTTATGTTCTAAAGTTGCATAAATCGTGTTTTGCTATAATATTTTCTGAACTCATTAGTTTTGATGGCGTTTGCCTAATGCCAATCAATTGTCGGCCAATGTCACCAGCGCTGATGAGGGTCGCTCCAGAAGTAAGCAATGAACACTTGGCGAATTATATATCTTACTTTAGCCGGACACATTTGCTGAGCGTCTCCGAATCCGATTCCGTATTCGATAAAAATTCTGGTAGGGGATATGCGTATAAATAATTTACATTTCGCATGGTCACGCACAAATCATATGAGACAAGCGGAACAGAAAAACCGACAAAGCGGACTCCAGCCGTGTTCCCTCTTCCCCCTTTCCCTCACCCATCCAATTGCTTTCTTCCCTTTCGTCCCAGCTTGTGGATGATTGTGAGAGAACTGCGTTAGGATTTTTGGACCGGTTTTGGGGATGGCGCTGCATGATGCGTATAAAAGTGACAGTTTAACATGGAAACACGCTCAAAATGTTAATTGATATGCAAGGCGAAGACTAGCAAAGGGACGGAGATCAAAATGAAAGCGGGACAACAAAACTTTTACTGTTACTTCTGCTTTTACTGGTCTTCACTGATGAAACCGATGGTCATGGCTATGAAATTCTTCTTCATTTTTTTGGCGACGCTTATTTTTATTTTTGTATTTTTTTTTCGCAGTCATCGTAGTCATGATCTGCGAACAGCAACCAAAACTGTACTGTTAGCGTTAAGGGATAGAAAGATATCGGTTACAACTTTTTAGAGCCTTAACTCACTAAAATCAATATACCCGATATATGTTGAGTTAAAGAGAATACCATAATAGTTGGAATGTAACAAAGAAGGCGTGGCTGACCCCATAAAGTATATATATTCTTGATCATCACCAATAGCGCGAGTCTGTCCGTCTGTTCTCTCGTCCGCCTGCCCACCTGTATGAACAAACGGGTCTCACAGACAATAAAGTTCTATGATAAACATGAACAAAACACAAAGAATGTGTTTTACTAATTAAACATCATTATTGTACCACCCACCCTTTCAGTTCCCAATATTATCACGGACATCATTAATTTTGGTCAGTGCCACCATATTTTGGGGACTCAAGGATAAAAAGTACAAAAAACGACGATTACGAATCTCAAGGGATGTAAGTTCGATGCTCATGGTCGAATTATTGGAAAAAGAAAAATTAAAAGTAGATTCTCATTAAGATTCTAATGAATGACTTTCAAAAAGAATAGTATTAAAATCGATTTTGATCTACTTAACTTCATACGTAAGTATTAGTAACTTAATGTCCTGCTGTGTGCTATAATGTAAACTTAGGTATACAACTCGAGCAAGCTCAGTAAAATATTAATATACATGTGTACGCATACTCAACGTAAACATTTGTTAGTAACTAAAAAATATTAGTTAACAGTCTATTGTATGTCCTATATTACCTTGCAACAAACAAATGAAACAAGTTACGAAATTAAAAGCTTTGTAGCCAACTTTCGTCAACTTTTGTAAACGTAACTTTTAATGCCAGGGTAACTCTTCTCGCATTTTGTGGTCTACTTCGTCACTATCATGGACTGCTACCCATAGCGGTTAAGTTAAGTTAGTATTTTTGAAGCGTTTTCCCTAGTTGTTGAATCTGGTCACACTTCGCGCAGATTGCGATTAGCTGCAACAGCTGTTATCGTTGTTGGCTAGCAGCAAAAGTGTTTCGGTTTAATTGATCTCTCATCAATGAAATTAGACATGGACTATCTCAACGACGATTGTGTGTGCATTATATTGGAGTACCTTTCTCTGGCGGACCAAATAGCAATGGCTCGCTGTTCTCTGCGCTACGAGGCATTGTTGTGCCAAGTTGTGTGGCGGAAGCCTCGATATAGGGAAATCTCCGTGTCATACACAATGTTTGCTCCGCTCAGCAAAGAGGATTACATGTACTTTTTTGAATTGACAAGTTGTCAAATGGAGAAGCTTTTTATTTGGAACGTGCACGAGAAGGCCTTTGACTCGTATCTGGGAAGGCATTTGTTGCGCCCCGAACTGGCATTCTATCTACGCCTCGATATGACCAATCTGCAAGAGCTTTGCATTACCGACGATAACATGAACAACAGCATGATTCAGACCATAACCAAGAGCTGCCCCAATTTGCGCAGTCTGAGCGTGTCCAGCGCTTATATTACCGGCAAATTTATGGTCGGACTTCATAAACTAAAAACTCTTGTAGCTCGTGAATGTTCTATTGAGCCCGCACATCTGGAGGAGCTGCTGGCCCAGCTGCAATTGACAACATTGGATCTTACATCAAATAAAAACAAAGTTGAAGAAACAATTCTACACGCTCCTGCGTCTGGCCTGGCACGCCTGCAAAGATTGGGAATTTCCGATGCACAGAACTGTGGCTTCAGTGTCGCGGAGCAACTGCCCGAGCTGAGGGAGCTAGTCGTTAGCTATCACCACATTGAGGCCCAGGACTTGAGTGATATGCTAGAGAAAACAAAAGAATTGGCCAAGTTATCGGAGACTAAGTTTCCAAAGCGTCTGCAACTGATAATGTGCAATGTGGTCGATGTGGAGATGGCTTTGGAGCAGATAACTGGGTTGGAGACACGCAGTCCACATGAATCACCAAAGTTCTGTGAACAACTGAAAATAATCTACAAATGTAAATAAGTTTACATACTTTCAATACTCTGACATTTCCCCCTAATTGAAAACCTTTGACAAAGGTATTCCTATCTAGAACTCCGATTTAATCTAGTCTAACAATCCAACCATACCAAAGAGAGTTCTCGATATTTCCTTTCCTTTGTTTTTCGTTATTGTAAATACACAGTTCAAATTTTCTACAAATGGTTTAAAAACGGTTTATTTAAACATGTTTACAATTAATTGTTAAGTTTTAAATATTATATCTTGTCAGGCGTTTGCCAAAAGATACCAAAAATAAATTCATTAGTCAAATATCTTATTTGTTGTAATTTACGTAATGCTGAAAACAAAAATTAACGTTTTCGTTGTGCAAATAATTGAAAACTTAAGTGAATGAACGAAATATAGAATGAATGAATCAATGCATTAATGAATTAATTATATAAATATGAATTTGCTTAAATTTGTATAATAAGGGGGCATATATATGAGAACATAATGCCGGCAAAAATGCCAGAAACGAGAACGGCAGCGGCAAACATGCCGGCTGTTACCTGATATTTAGTATTAACAGTCTGAGGTGTGTACATCATACCCAAGGAACTTAAATAGCCGGAACTGAATGACATAATGATGGCAATGATCCAATACAACCACTCGTTTTCAATGAGCACAGGCAGAGTTCTAAGAATACCATTAGGTCTATAGTTGCAAAAGATCATTAAGGGTATAAATACAACACGTAAAACGACAGGTACTACCAAGAATTTTGGTTTAGGCCACTGAACCCATGATGTGGCCAAGCTGCCCAACATAGCGAATACATTAAACGTCAGAAAGCAAGTGACACGTGTAAAATAGGATTCTTCTATTATGAAATTTTCCGACGCCTTGATGTCCGAATGGACAGCGGGAAAAACGGATAATGTGACGAAGAATGTGAAGAAGACATTGAAAAGCTGCGGCGAGGCCTTCTTGAATACCTGCCAATAGGGCACATTCAGCTGGGTTTTTGACCCGGATCTCCTTTCCGATTGCTTGCTTAGCATCTCGTAATGCCTATAAAACTTATTCAGGGGCAATGCGAAATACGTATCAAAGCAGAGGAGTAAAACTAGAATGGCAGTCACAAAATAATATATAGCTGCTGTCCTCGGCGAGTCGAAGATTGCGGAGCTCAGCAAGGACATGACGGTAGCGAAGCATCCACTTATGTTGGATCCCAATACCACAGCACCCGTATACTTGGGAGGCAATGACGCCACGAGTCCATAAATTGTGCTTTGGTAGATCCCATTGCACTGCAACATTAAATGTCGATTAGATTTGAAATCAAGACATGATAGCACTAATAATATAAATCTTACCATGTTTATCAGCACTATCAAGCACATGGTCGACCAGAAGAATATGCCAGGCCACTGTTATGAAACAAGTAATCAAAGATTAGTAAAATTCTATTGAAACATATTGCAAATTACACAAGTCTAAATACATATAACATACATATAATTAAAGTTCCCCACTTAATAGTAAAAATACAGACCTTTACAAAGATTGGAAAGTGAATAATCTTTTAGATCAAATGGGTTGAGTAAGAAATGCTATGTTTTAAAAGATATCTGAACCAAACTCATAGATTAGGTCTTACACATGATGATTAATTTTGTTTAAAATCGAACTACTCTATCATAAACTTTCCATAGAAACAACAAATTGAAAATATATAGGTAGTACTACAATAATTCTGTTTTTGAAAGTATCGAATCAGAGAAACATACTATGTTATTGACATTGTCTATTATCACCTAATCAATCGGTGTATAATATAATATAATCGTATTATATCAGAAAATTCCAAATAATATAAAAAAGAAGAATTTGTAATAAGAATTTTGCATTTCAGCTGGGGAATTTAGATGTTAGGGTTTACTTTTTATCTCAGCGACAATTTAGTAATTCAAGTAATGCATTGAGTGCAGTTAATTACTTCACCATTATAAAACAAACTTATGTAAATCTCTTACTGAATTACATGTAAGCCTTAGATTGTGTATTGTAAAGTATATTTATGTATGTAATTATCTTCGTACGTACCGAGTAAGAATTCAGCATAGCAAGCACAATTGTGATGATAAGAATCACAATTTCGATCAGAATACTGTAGACTATGCGGGTGGTTAAATCGCCACCAAAACTCATGAAAATGTTTATCCAATTGAAGAGCACGTTCGGAATTTGAGAGGCGAATCCCATGTTTTGCATGAAATTACCCCGATAATTGGTTTCAGTTCTGATTGTGTTGTTTTCACCCAATTTGTAATCCTCAAAGTACGACTTGGCGGTTATAAACATGTTCCAGGGCATTAGAGTACCCAGTCCATGAAGCATAAATATGAAGAAGACAATCCTAAACTTATCGATCGGCGGCAGAGATGTAACAATTTTCGACATCATAGAACCTGAGCCCTTTCCATTGGTATCCGGTTGCATTTGGGACTCCCATGATGGATTTAATGTCACTGGCTTCTTTGATGATATAAATGGCGATTCCTCGCTTCTTTTTTCACCCATTTTTCCGGCTGTATTTATTTAAAATGCAACGGCGAAGTTCTTAAATTGAATATGTATGGGTGCGACTTCAATTAACTGTTAATTAGCAGTTGGATGGCAACAGGTTCCACCAGTTCCGCTAGTTTATGACTAGGGTAAAACCTAGTCCACCTATACGATTTTCGTTCACGTAAGATACCGTTTACCAGCACGTCCGCCGCAAGAAGGCACTTTGAAAATAAAAAATTAAATAAAAACACTACCTGGTCGCGGTAATCTTTCCAAAGGTTAAGATTAAACGAACTGACAAGCGCGTGGTTTATTTGGTATTTTTTGTTATCAGCTGCTCTCATTTTCGGCGTTGCCAGGTTCCGCTAAGTTAGTTTTCCCTGTCTGGTATGGTGGTAAAAATGTATGCATATCAGCAACTATAATTGTCATATAATTACAAACTGTTGTTTATCCCTTTCACCATTGCAAATTAATATAAAACAGGGTACATGTTTTCACAAAAATTATATTAGTGTTTCTTAAAACAGCATATTGTTCTACGATAATAATGAACTTAACGAAGTATGTAATTATTGATATTAATATCGATATCGATAACTTTTTTGCAAACGCGCGGCTGCGGTATTTTTCATTGAAAGCAACGTGATTACTTGGCGTTATTTATAAAAATATTTACCGCAACGACTAATAAATCGACAATGCCGACCATACAATTAGGAGACTACATTATCATACAACGGCAAAAGTACACAAAGTTGCAGAAATTTGGCAGCGTAGATGCAACAGCCACGTTGGGGAAGGAACACTTAGAGCTCAAATCTTTACTAGATCAACCTTATGGCTCCACATTTAAAATGTGTGTCAAGGAAACCAAGGCGGGGAAGCGTGGGGCTCAGCGACAGCACACTCTCGAATTGGTCAGCGAGAGTGAGCTCCGAAGCATTCGGGAAGTCCTCAACATCTCCAGCAGTGGAGCGGACAACCGCGACATCAGCGACAATGGTGAAGCGCAAGCACTTAAGTCTGCGGTGAGCTGAAGATGATAGGAGATTGGAATCTATATTGATTACCATTAATTTTGATTACAGGACATTGAGCAGCTGCGAGAGGCGTGCAATGAGTCCAGCAAGATTATTGAGAAGCTTGTGGAGAACTCAAAAACATTTCACACTCGCACCGAGTATTCGCAGGATAAATATCTTCTTAAGAAGGAAAAAAAGTACTTTGAGTTTGTACAAATCCGACAGCCCAGTATACGCTTAATGGTCGACATATTTTACCGACAGGATGCTGAAAAGATAATGGGTATTCGAGTAGACACGCTCTCTCAGATCATCTCCTACTCTGGCGTCTCCGGCTTTGGCAATTACTTGCTCTATGAGAGCGGGACGAATGGACTTTTGCCTGCGTCCATGCTGAACTCCATTGGTGCCGATACAGCTGCAACTTTGGTGCACATGCATCCAGGTAATGTTCCACAAAAGCAAGCACTGTTGGCACTTAAGTTGCCCCTCGAGCAACAGCAGCGATGCATCTCCGTTAATCTGTACTCTGTGCTGCGGGAGTTCTACCAGGGTAATAAGGCAGAGACAACAGAAACTGATAAGGAGGCGATAAAGGACGAGAGCGAAGCTGCGAAGGAGGAGCACGCTGACACTATCGAACCGTCTACCAAGAAGTTCAAATTGGATGATTCGCTCAGTGGTAAGAGTTCAATAGTCATATTCAACCAATAAAACTAAATTTTGAATTGCAGCCAGTAAAACCGGACTACTCCGATGGCAGCTGGAAAACAAACGTGCATCGGCATTAATGCATGATAAATTCGACAGCTTAGTTATGGCAGCTAAAGAACACCCAACGAACATAATACAAGCATTGTTACCGTTGGTTAAGCCATCCCGACCTGTGGTCATATTCAGCACGTGTAAGGAGTTGTTGCAAGAGACGTACATGGAGCTTAAAACTTCCAATAAAGTGACTAACTTGCATGTGACCTCCAATTGGATGCGTACATACCAGATACTGCCCAATCGAACTCATCCCGAGGTAAACATGAGTGGCAACAGTGGCTACCTCCTAACGGGTTACACTCTGAAATGACGATGGAATCTGAGGACCACTATGAACTCCATGGAATATACTTAAGGGCATATAGTTCAATGACTGCGTGTTTATTAAATGTAGTTTTCGATAATATCATGCAACGTTTCTCATTTGAATGGTTTGTGTACGATTTGTAAGGACAGCGCTCCATTTGTTGAATAAGTATGTTGGTTATGTGGTTAAACAGGTTCGGCTTTCTTCAGCACGTAATAGTGCCCACACTCGCAACGTTTGGGAGCACCCTTCTCCAGCCACATCCACTTGGGGCCGCGGTCGCCAAGGCAAAGGCAGCCAACAAGACGACCATCGAAAGCTGACGGAATTACAGTCGGATCAGTTAGCTTACCAGCTCCACGTTTCATCGGTTTGGCCATGGCCCATGGATCATCGCAGCCCGCTTGACGCAGCTTTAATTCTCTTTTGAATATGCCCGTTGCGAGCTCCATGTCATCGGTCAATGCTGTGGCAGCAGCAGCAAACTGCTTAAGATCCAAACAACGGTTATAAAAGTGGACTTACGCTTTTGGGCCATCTTAGCTGTTGTGGCTATACCACGTTGCTCAATGCCCTCCTTACTCCCGAATACGCCAAGCATTTTCTGCCATCCCAACTGTCGCAGCAATGCACCCAGCTTGCCCTCTCCACGTTGCGTCATCTGCGAGACAAGGCGTTTGGAGGGCAACGAAGACTTGAGAAGACGCGAAATGTACGATGACATTTCGGCAAATTCTTTTCGGGATATTTATATGTATTTTATATAAAGTGTGTTAATTTTATTATTTTGAATTCAAAATATGGCTCTTTGAATCCGTTTCCTGAGTAAAGAAGTTATTGAATGAGTTTGCTACGAAATGTGACTTCAAATGGAAAATTTTTAATTATTCTAGCCTACTCCAAAAATTTTGAAAAGAGAAAACGTCTGAAAATTCCCTGTTCTTTTGAGAGTTTTTAAGAAAATACACCTTGAACTAATCTACAGATTTCATAATTTTTTTCATTAATTTGTTGTGCCTTTATTTCATAGTATTAATTAACAGCACCAACAAATCTTGACTCAAATCAAAGCTAAACTAAAGTAGAAACTGCCCCGAGTTGTGGTCGGTGCCTGTTGCATATTTGGATATCCAATATTTGGGTTGATGTTTTGTTTATTTGGACAGCTATGTGGTTGACTTTTAGCTTAATAGTTGTTTTTTTGTGGGTGTGTGTTTCATTTTGTTATTAATTGGTTTATTTAATAATTAATAATAACTTTAAACAGCTGCCTTCTCAACCAGTTTAAACCAGTGTCCGCACTCACAGCGCTTCTGGTTGCCCTTTTGCAGCCACATCCATTGAACGTAGGTCTGATCCTCTTCGCCTAAATGGGCACAAGTTGAACGATTATAACTTTTTGTTTGGATTTTACTGCTTGAATTTGCAATCAACTTACAGATGCAGCCCACTATGCGGGCATCGAAGGCCGATGGAATCAAGTTTGGGCTCTCCTTGGTGCCAGCACCGCGCTTGAATACCTTCATGTCGAAGGGATTGTCGTTGCCAGCGGCTTTCTGGAGTAACTCACGCTTCTCCAAACCCGTAGCGTGCTCCAAAGGATCGTTCATCACTGCAAAGGAAGGTGTTAAGAGTTAGACTTGATAAGCTGATAAGCCTTCACTGCGATTTGTTTTTGAATCAGCTGTGCGTGAATTGGGCACTGGTTACATAAAGCCAACATAAAATACTCATTCTTTCACATTAGCAAGCTCTCAATATTAAACCTCAGATAAGCCCGAGAGGTACGGATTACGCATAGCTGGTGGCCTGCGTTTGTCATCAACCCATTTAAACACACTTGTACTGCGCGCAGACATTACATAACCTCCCACCACACTCGCACATATTTTTAAAGCCACAAATTGTAATACATTTTGGGAATTGACACTGCAGGGATTGTTTGCTGGCCAGTTTGGGTCACCCGTTATGTAACCCGGAGCGTTAATGTGCCTTGGACATGGCTCAAATGATAAACGCACACGGACAAGGTGGACGTGACGGTAGGATAAGCTGGCATTCTAACTTACTTTTGCAGGTACGAACGGAGTGGTAAGTAACATTTTGGCGAGCGGCAGCACGTAGCGCCATGCGTCCACAGATCGAAGCCATTGTTCGGTTTTGCAAAAATTAGTTGGCCTTAAGAGTGGATGAACAGCCGAATTCTTTCGTAATTTTTCACAGCGAGACTCAGGGCAGGCGTTAGTTCATGAGTTATGCACTCCGGTTCGGAACTTGTTTAACGGAACTGTTCAAATGATATTGTTGTTATCGATATAACCCTGCTGCGATATATTTAAATAATTCACAGAATAATTACTTCATGCATATAAATTCAATTAAAGCTATTGTACTATTGTACTACTAGAGATAATCAAAGCACTTAATTAGCTATAAATTTCTTTCAGCTTTTGAGTATATAAATTAGTATATAAACAAAAATTTCGTTATTGTTATTTACTCTATGGAATCAGTGGCTACTGAGTTGCTTATTAATTCAAATATATTTTGGGCGGCTAAACAGAGTTACAACGAGGCTATCGTTTGAATTCGATAACTCTTTCGCAATGTTAAACATTAAAAATTATTCAACACTGATATGAATGTGTCATTTAATTTCGTCAAATTCTGCAAAACGGGAGGTGCTTTAATTAATTTGCATTATTTTCAAAGCAGATCATCGACGTCGAGCTTTTTCAAAAGCTGCAACAGTCACAGTTAAAGCAGTGCTAATGTGCATATTAAAAAAAGTTAAACTTACATCGAATAACAAACGCTAAAAGAATCAATTTCGCAACAAACATACTACACCCTCGGAAAAGACGGAGCTGTCGACGTAAGACGCAGTCAGTCTCAAGGCCAAGGAAGTCGCAACGAAACTCAATTGCAGTTAAACATGAAATTTGTGGCAACACAAAGCATCGAACAGCA
This sequence comes from Drosophila cardini, assembly GCA_018903735.1. Taxonomy (NCBI): domain Eukaryota; kingdom Metazoa; phylum Arthropoda; class Insecta; order Diptera; family Drosophilidae; genus Drosophila; species Drosophila cardini. The sequence continues at coordinate 1,004,398 of JAEIGM010000024.1, read as the reverse complement.
TTTTTATAATCAACAGCGATATCAGCAACAGTGTATAAATAAAAAACGCGCGTGCAAACCAACAACGTTCAGTACAGTATCCGTTCTCAACAATTCCAAACGCGTGTTGTGCAACAAAAGGCAACAACAAAAATTGCTGCAACAAAGACAATATTGGAAACATAAAAGTTTTACTATAGCTGCGTCCTGATTAAAAGTCTTTCAATCTAATCAAATCTAATAAAGAAAAAACTCCCTGAAACCCTCATAATAAAATCTAACCTAAATTCCTGAACGTCAGTTCATACATATAAAATCAATAAAAGCAGAAGCACGTGTAAGTGCCGCCAACAGTTACCGCCAAACGCGTGTGTAGACTTTCTGTGGAGAATCGTTTCTCACTCTCTCGCCCAAAGGACACTGTCCTACACGGCTTGTATTTGTGTGTAGAAATTAACGACAACGATCACAATTAAGATCAACTCAAGCAAAAGTCCAAAAATTCGTGGATTTTGTGAACAACGCAGTAGCAACAAAAATATGTCGCGTCGCAATAGAAAAACAGCAGGCAAAGGTGAGTCATGAATTATCTTCTTAAAAATGACAAGACTGCGTGGGTGTGTAAAGTGAAAAGTGCTACTGTTTACAGTTGAAAATTATGTGTTGACCTTTTTAGCATTCATTACTCCTCTCTATACTCGTACGAATGTGTTTGTTAAAATAATTACAGTGCTTAATAGCACGAAATACATTTCGTTAGCTTCGAAAAGCTTTTCGTCTCCAACCTGTTTTTCAATCATTGAAATAAATATATACATATATTTTTTATATATATAATGTATGCATATATATAATATGTATATATATATATATACATATATTTTTTCTATATATATAAGTACATATAGGTATATATACTTGCTTATGTACACATATGCATGTATGTATGTATTTTTTGTTGCTGTGCTGGCAAATGCAGAAAGCTTTGCACGCTTTTAGCGGGTGAGGCGGATAGACGAACCAAATTATCAAAGAAAACAGAAAGAGAAACAGCAGCAATTATTAAACTTAAATTTTGTAGACACTTTAAAATACCCTGTGAGTCATTTTTTGTTAAAAGTTTGTTATCAACTTTAATAGCATCCCAAATACTCAATGCGTATTGTAAAAATAGGGTATATCGTTCACACGCAACTTAAGTGTGAATGTTTAATGTCAGCTTATCAAGAAAGAAACAAAGCGACACAACACAACACACACACATACAGACATATGTACTTAGTAGGTGAACCGATTTGTGTAACTGTATTTATGCAGACGTGTATATGTGAATACGATAGAATAGGAACAGATTATCTGTGTATATTGCACTAGTTGGAAGTTATAAATAAACTATAGATACATTTAAATGTATGAACAAAATTCGCTTTTTATGCGGAAATACTTGTTGCTGGCAAAAGTTTTCTCAATGGTTCATGAAAATCAAATTGAGAAACTTTCGTGTTTTTTTTACAACTTTTAAATGGCCTCAGACTACACTGCCCAAACTACTTTCAATCAGTTGCTCTCTGTCTCTCTCTCTCTCTTTTGCCAAACAGCTGTTTGCGTTGTTGTTATTATCAAGAAATTAACGACGTTAGGAGAGGCCAATAACAACACAATGGAAAATGAAAATCCATGCCCGGAAATTACCTTGGCCCAAATCAGCAGTCAGTTGCTATGTGAATACTGTTTGTCGTGACTATAGAAAAATGCTCAATATTGAAAAAATAAAACTTGTTGCACAACGAATTCATCTGAAGGTCGTTAAAATGCCCCAAAAAATTGTAAAAAAAAAAAGAAAAAAAAGGTTACAAACAGGCTAAACAAATCAGCTGATTGGAGCAAAAAAAAAATACTGCTATGATTAATTTTACATTAGTATTTTATTTTGTCTAAGAATGAGTCATTTTTGAGGTTCGAGAGTCACTTTTTTAGGTGAATCGGTTCACAGTTTTGAAAGGATTGTGCCTGCTCTAAGAGTGCTCATAGTTTAAGAAGCATTACACTGGGAAATTAGGATAATTGTTATTAATCTACAGTGCAGAGTCAAAACTGGGACCACAGTGTGAACCGCGCTTTAATGCAAATGTTTTTAATTTTTTTTTTTTTTCTTAGGTCGCACCAGCGATTCTAACTCCGAGGATGAGTCCTTTGACAATGTGAGCGTTTATTCGCACATCTCGGAAGCGGCTTCATCGGAAGCAGCCGAGGAACTGGCTAACGAGCGCTTCGAAGAGAAGTTCGAAAAGGCCCTGGAACAGGCTACAGAAAAGTCTGCACAAACTCGTGTTCAGGCACTCCAGGCCATCTGTGAACTGTTGATGCATCGTTATATGCCCGATTTCGTAGAGGATCGCAAAATGACTCTAATGGACTTTGTCGAAAAGAGTGTACGTCGCGGCAAGGGGCAGGAGCAGGTGTGGGGAGCACGCCTTGCGCCATTGTTGGTGCTGCAGCTGGGCGGCGAGGAGGGCATGTCCAAGGCCATGAATCAGTTCCTACTTAACACCGTGCAAGACAAATCAGTCAGCTTCGATGCACGGGCCAAGTGCTGTTCAGCTTTGGGATTACTCAATTTCCTCGACTGCGAAGATGTTGGTGAATTGGTGCAATTGATGCAGGTCTTCGAGACCATCTTTGCCGGCAGCTATCTGCGTGGAGACGATAAGACCCCCATTTCGGTTACCGCCGAGGCTGGCACTCTGCATGCTGAGGCATTGTCCTCCTGGGGCCTGCTGCTGACCCTCATCCCATCCGGTGACTTTGTATCTCTGATGACCACGGGACAGCACAAGTTTCCGTAAGAAAGTGGAATTGCTTTAAATTATCTTGTGCTGAATGTATCTAACCTCCTTTTGCAGATCTATTAAGCGGTTCTTGGGACTGTTAGAGTCACCACACTTGGATGTACGCATAGCAGCTGGCGAGACTATTGCATTGATTCTTGAATCGGGTCGTGGACACGATGAGAACTTCCTTGAGGACGACATCAGTGAACTCTGCGATGCAGTCAAGCAGTTGGCCACCGATTCTGCCAAATATCGCGCAAAACGCGATCGCAAAACTCAACGTGCTACGTTCCGCGATGTCTTGCGTTATCTGGAGGTGAGTTGAATTTGTAGTATAGAGCTCAAACCAGGACTACAGGATTGATAAACTCCAAGGAACTTTCGTAGGCAAAGACTTTTAATTTAAACACTTCAATTGATACATATTAATAATAAGATACACCAAAAAAAAAAAAATAGCAGAGACTGAAACAGCAGCAGGAGTATGTATGAGGAGATCCCTGGTCCTACCACATATGTTTTAGGGCTTCATGTCAGAGCAGTTGAATCGAATCTCATGCCGGCAGTGATTGGCCAGGCACTTGGAGTGATCGTGGAGCTTGTTCCTCATTATAATGCAGCCATTGCGACTAATCGAGTCCATGTACTCGGTGAAGTTGGGCACTTTACGGAATGTGCTCGCCGCCGACTTCCAATGCGAGTTGTTGCCCGAGTTGACAAACTGCGAGGAGTCGGAGAAGGTGGTTTTAAAGGGTTTGTAGGCCTGTTCGCACTCATCCGGAGCCACTTCGTAGCCAGTAGTGTTTTCACGCTCCATTTGCCGCATCACATCCGCACGGAACTCGGAGCACGGGGCCGTATTTGTCATCAATTTATCCGACTTCATTTTAGAAGCCTTGTCAGTGGGCTTCATGCTCTCGTAGATGCCCTCGGGATACTCGTTGACGTCGCAGTAGTCGATTTGGTAGGTGGTGAACATGCGATTCGTTTCCAATCTGCGGCCGAGCTCTTCTTTGGGCATCAGTTTCAGGCGCTCGTACAGATCGGGATAAATGTTACGCAAGATTTTGAGGAACCGATTCGGTTGCATCTTGAAACAATCCGATTCCGGAGCGAATGCCATTTTCTCCACCTGATCCTGTGCCAGCTCTGTGGGTATTAACCTTGGATCTACCAAACGACCCATCGGCGCAATGCCTGTCCACTCGACACCGGCACAATTTTTAACCGCATCCGTTGGTGGCTTTATTATATCTTCCTCGACACACTGACACTCTATGACTTTGGGGCCTCCAAAGCCGTCCTGACCCTTTAGATGAGTCATGAACTCGTAACGCTTTGTGTTTGGTGGTACATAGTCATGCATATACGTGGAGAGCATCATTTTGAAGTCCAGAGAAATACAAATTCAATTTTCTACTTTAATTTTGTTGGTAATTTTTTTTTTGTAATTTTTCATAAAAATTTTGTCTATTTTTGAAGAAGTAAAATTAACATTAATAGTTAGGTAGTATTTTTTTCCGAATTCCCAACATAATTCTCTCGAAACTATTTTCAACGCTAGCTAAATAATGTTGTTTTTGTACTATTTTTCGCAGGAGGACATTTCACCAGAAATTAATATAAGATTCGGCAATGATGCTCTCACTTTGGACTCCTGGTCGATACATCATCAGTATTCGGCTCTGTGTACCGTAATGGGACCCGGAATGACTTCACAGCTTCAAGAGAACGAGTTCATCCGTGACATTTTCCAACTGGGACCACGTCCCACCAACACTGGCATCAATGGCAACGCCAAGACAAAGCCTTCGAAGCTGGAGCGGGTAAGCCCAAATGCGCACATACGAATTTTGTTTCCATAATTCTAATATATTCCCTATTTTATTTGTAGCATCTTGTGAATGCAGCTGCTTTCAAGGCACGTTCTATTACTCGTGGAAAGAATCGTGATAAGCGTTCCGCTGTCGTCACATAAATAACGATCTAGATCTGGATATGAATATGGATTTGGAGTGGAATCTACCCCATCATTAGTTGAATTGTCCCCTCCTTAGATCATACCAAATGCTGCATCATAAATAGTTCTCGACTTAAAGGCACAGGCACACATTATGGCCAACATTACAATTTGTGACTAAATTTGGAAATAGTTTTACATTTTACAATTAGCAAACCATCAAATATATAAAGAAATTCTATAGCTTTTAGTATTTAGTCGATTTTTAGCTTATATATCACATAACATACTACTTAAAGTATATACTAAATAATATATACAAATATATTATTAGCTAGTAACGTGATTTACAAATTGAATTTCTCTTTACTCTTTGGCATCAACTTGTGTGTCAGCTGAACGACTGTGTGGAATTTAGTTCATTTCTTTTATACTGTTAAGGCCATTTTAAGTTGTTGTTTAATTCTACAAATATCTAAATAACTACGTTACTTAGCAAACGTTTCAGTAGTTAAAAGTCACGTCCTGGCTTATCTTATACCTATTAAGTAAACATATTATAAATACATACATATATAAAAGCAAATGTATTTTATGTAAGTAATGCGTGTAAAAAAATAAATATATATCTTTAGATCTAAAGGATAAATAAATCGGAAAGTGTTTATTTATGTATATATAAGTATTTGCAAGGAGTCATCATAGCAAACAGCTGTTCTATTCAAATGTTTTCAGCAATAAATACCGACCTTAAATATTTGTCAACAACACTTGAAGATAAGCTTTAATCATTGAGTAATTTAGACTTTCCAATTATAAATGGAATTTTATATTTATATATTCTGTCTACTTCAAGTATTTATTGACTTGTTAGATGCTCAATTTTGAACCGGATATGTATATTCATGATCAATATCAACAGTAGAGTTGTCTGTCCGTTCGTCGTTCACGCTTCCTTTCAAAAGTAATAAACGTTAAACAAACCTTGTTATTATTGGAGATATCTCAACCAATTTAGGGTACAGTTTAATGCACAAATTTGGTCAAGATCAAATAGCTTATAGCTTAGTTCCGGTTGATGATTAGTGGTTTGTTGTCGTAAGTAAACCTTAACAACATATTGATCAACTCTTGTGTTGACTACATCTTAAAAGATTTAGTTTAACACTTTTATTTACATTTTTATTTTATTTAATTTATTATGAATCCCCAATTGGCAATTTAGAGCAAACGAATGTTTGGGTATTGTTTGCTGCTATTCATGTGAACATGTTTCGCAGGCATCAACGGTCGATTTATTGACCTGATTATGTCGAAATCAGGCCAGAAGTGGACATGAGGAATCTGTAGAAACGTCAAACAGTCTAAGAGTTTCTCAGCTTTGGATAAGGAGTTCAAAGATTTAAACGTTTTGATAAGTTCATTGACGATTGGCCCACATTACCTTTTTATACTCTCTGCAAGAGAGAGTATATTGGGTTTGTGCAAAAAAAAAAGTATGTAACAGGCAGAAGGAGGCGTGGCAGACCCCATAAAGTATATATATTCTTGATCAGCATCACAAGCCGAGTCGATATAGCCATGTCCGTCTGTCCGTCTGTCTGTCCGTCTGTCCGTCCGTATGAACAAACAGATTTCAGAGATGGTAAGAGCTACAAGTTTGAATTTGGTCTCTATCGACTCGATATTAAGTCAGTCAATACAAGAATCTTTTTTTTTTTCGATGCCACGCCCCGTTCGCCCACAATGTGCAAAAAACTAGAAACACCTCGTAAAAAATTGATGTTTTAGCCGAATATCTCAGTAACTATGGCACTTAGGAACACCCATTTTGGTACACAGGTTCCTAGAGATGGCATAATTGTATTGTCATCAAAAATTTTGGACTGCCACGCCCCCTTTTCCCACAAAAATAAAATAATTCGCAAACTCCAATGCTGATTTTAAGGCATATTTTCTTATCGTACAGTATTGTTATTTCACATTCGTTTGAAGACAAAATATATTTTAAACTATCCTGAAAGTTGCATTTAAATCGGACAATAAACAAAAGAGCTAGAAATGTAAGAAAGTTGGTAATTGAACGCAATGCCAATGCATGTGTGCAAGCGAGATAGAAACATACAAACATGTGAGCGAACGTTTTCGCTGCTTGCTAGCGGCAGCGCTGTCCGCGAATGCTGGCTGTGCCAACCAATTGTGTATGTATTACATATACACACATACATATGTGCGTGCATACAAATAATGCTAAGTGTGTATGCGTGTGTATACATACAATCAGATGTTTTTGTTTCAACGTGTTTTGTTGCAAGTATCAATTGATATACCCGGATATCGATTTTATTAAAATGATCGGGAATAAAATGCAGAGAGTATTCTACGGTCGGGCGTGCTCGACTGTACTTTTCTTTCTTGTTATACCCTTGCAGAGGGTATATTAATTTTGTCACGAAGTTTGTAACGCATTGAAGGAGGCATCTCCGACCCCATAAAGTATATATATTCTTGATCAGCATCAACAGGCGAGTCGATATAGCCATGTCCGTCTGTCCGTCTGTTTCTATGCGAACTAGTCTCTCAGTTTTAAAGCTATCTTGATGAAACTTGGTACAGATGTGTATTCTCTCTGCAGGCAGATCATTTGTTAAAATCGGCCGGATCGGATGACTATATCATATAGCTCCCATAGGAACAATCGGTTGAAAAAAAATTTTTTTTGAGCTATTTCAACCAAATTAAGCCTATATGCATTTAGTACCAAATCCCATGTGCAAACCAAATTTCATCCGAATCTGACCACTATATCATATAGCTGCCATAGGAACAATCTGTTAAAAATGATAACAAGAAAGAAAGGTTATCTTCGGCTCGCCGAAGATTAAATACCCTTGCAATCATGCATGTTGCGTTCATTGGATTCAGTTACCAGTGGTTCCTATGGATGCTGAATAATATAAATGTCTGATTTAGAGCAGATTTGGTCAGTATATAGGGAATAATAGCAAAGGAGTAGTGCGTGAATTTAGCTGAAATCGCTTAATAAACTTTACAGGTTTTCATACCATGCCTTTAAACTGATTAATCCTATGGCAGCTATATGATATAGTGGTTCGATCCGAATGAAATTTGGTCAACAGCTGGAGAATGATGGCAAATGTTTATGGCGTGAGTTTGGTTGAAAATGCTCAATCGACACTGAAAATTTTCATACTAGGCATTTTCATCATTTTCAACCGATTGTTCCTATGGCAGCTATATGATATAGTGGTCCGATTCGGATGAAATTTGGTTTGCACATGGGATTTGGTACTAAATGCATATAGGCTTAATTTGGTTGAAATAGCTCAAAAAAAAATTTTTTTGCAACCGATTGTTCCTATGGGAGCTATATGATATAGTCATCCGATCCGGCCGATTTTAACAAATGATCTGCCTGCAGAGAGAATACACATCTGTACCAAGTTTCATCAAGATAGCTTTAAAACTGAGAGACTAGTTCGCATAGAAACAGACGGACAGACGGACATGGCTATATCGACTCGCCTGTTGATGCTGATCAAGAATATATATACTTTATGGGGTCGGAGATGCCTCCTTCAATGCGTTACAAACTTCGTGACAAAATTAATATACCCTCTGCAAGGGTATAAAAATGCCTAGTATGAAAATTTTCAGTGCCAATTGAGCGATTTCAACCAAACTCACGCCATAAACATTTGCCATGATTCCCCAGCTGTTGACCAAATTTCATTTGGATCGAACCACTATATCATATAGCTGCCATAGGAACAATCGGTTCAAAGGCTTAGTATGAAAATTTTTAATGTCTATTGAGCGATTTCAACCAAATTCACGCAGTACGCATAAGCTATCATTCCCTATATGCTGACCAAATTTCATCCAATTCGGACTACTATATCATATAGCTTCCATAGGAACAATCGGTTGATAATGATGAAAATGCTTAGTATGAAAATTTTCAGTGTCGATTGAGCGATTTCAACCAAACTCACGCCATAAACATTTGTTATCATTCCCCAGCTGTTGACCAAATTTTATTTGGATCGAACCACTTTATTATATAGCTGCCACAGGAACAATCGGTTCAAAGGCTTAGTATGAAAATTTGTAAAGTCTATTAAGCGATTTCAGCTAAATTCACGCACTACTCCTTTGCTATTATTCCCAATATACTGACCAAATCTCATCATACAGCATCCATAGGAACCACTGATAACTGTATCCAATGAACGCAACATGCATGACTGCAAGGGTATTTAATCTTCGGCGAGCCGATAACCTTTCTTTCTTGTTTTATTCTAAAATTTTACCAATTCTCAAACCATAGATATCAAGTTTGAAGTCATAATTGGGCGTCGAGTCCTTAGATTAACTGGGGAACAGACCTGACCTCAATCTAATTGAGAATGTATGGTGCGTTGTCTAATGTATCCAAAATCAGAAAGCAAAAGCAAAATTCAATGCTTGAATTATTAGAACCTATTGAAAAAGTATGGATTGAGAATATAATTGCTGAATATCTGAAGGTTTTATATGATTCCATGCCCAATAGGGTCAAGTGCGATATTAACGCCGAACGTTGTACAACCAAGTATTATTAAATTTTTAATTTAATTTTTAAACTCAAATTAAATTTATTTTAAAATTTTTATAATTTATATTAAAAGCAAATAGTTTAAAAAGTATGAAAAAAAATTGCTTTTGTTGAAAACTGATTTTACTTATGTTTTATTTTTTTGCTTTATAATCGCTATTTCACCGAAAAATCGATTATTTAGTGCGACTTTAAAAAAATTTTTTTTCTAATTTGATAAAAGTTATAAAATACAAAATTTATAAAATGTTATTTAAAATTGATCAGCTGACTTATAAGAAAAAAATATTATGAATATATTGAAATTCAGATGGTTCTCTGATCAAGAAACGCAAAAATTGATAAAACTGCTGAGTGCGGTGTTTTTTTTGGCGCTGGGTATATTTGTGATTTTTTGATGGTTCTTGGCGATTTAAATGTTTTAGGAACTACGTGGAGTTCTTGTGTCCGAACTCTGCCGTGTTGACCCCCATGACTCAGTGCGATGGCTATCAAGCTTAAAAAAGTACTTAATTTAATTTTTGTTTTGACTAAATCCGCCTGTTTATGTTTGGAAATATGGATAGTGCAATCCGTGCTCCGATTTCCAACTAGTTCCAACTAGGAATAACAAACCTTTTGGTTTAAGGGTGACTTAACATGGTTTAAAAACAGAAAAGCAGGACAGTATAAGAGATTCAAGGAAACTGAATGACCTTTGCTATAAGGAATACCTTTCTGACTGTGGGCGATAGCTCCAAAGGAATCCTAGGCGGTTTAAAAACTTGATTAATTCACAGTGTAAATCCTCAACGCTTCCATCTAATGTAGTCTTTAAAGGATAAACTGCTAACTCTGATCAGACTATCGCCGATTAATTTCAAACTACTTATAGTATGCAGCATTATAATTTTGATTCACCTTACCACCTCACGAAGGAATCCACCTCGGTCCTTTGCTATTTATGTTACCTTTTAATGATCTGTCATCTGCAATCTGTCACTGTCGAGTACTCATTAATGCAGACGACGTTAAACTCTTGGTATCGGCTACAGAGTCCCTCCTCGGAACCAGGTTACAGCTTCCAGACCAGATGTCAAACAAATTTATTAAATCTTCATTTAAGTGTATGTAACGTTATGTCCTTCAGTACATAACAATTCAATTCTTGACAGCAACTTTCTATCAATGCTGAATTAATCAGTCAGATCAGTTTTACTATTTCAATCGCTTTCTTCCTCTCTCGGTACTACTAACTATGCTATCCATAACCAAAACGATATAGGGAGATGGCATTATTATTGTTTTGGTGTTGCTCGAACACTTGGATGTACTGTTTTATTAGTATGTTAACGTTGATGTACTAACGAGACAGTACATTCAAGTGGCCCAACAACACCAAGCAACGTGCTTGTTAACGCGCGGAACGCTGCAAATAATGCAGCCACCTCCCGCCCAGTCGTAGTCGAGCACGCCCGACCGTAGAATACTCTCTGCATTTTATTCCCGATTATTTTAATAAAATCGGTATCCGGGTATACTCATTGAAAGTATTTGCATTAAAACACGTTGAAACATATACATACATTTGATTGTTTGTGTGCACATTCATATACATTTGACATTCTATGAACGCACATACATACATGTAGCTGCCGCTACACAAGCAGCGAAAACGTTCTCTCACATGTTTGTATGTTTCTGTCTCGCTTGCACACATGCAGTGACATGGCGTTTAATTATAAACTTTGTTACATGTCTCTTTTGTTTATTGTCCGATTTATATGCAACTTTCAGGATAGTTTGATTTATTTTGTCTTCAAACAAATTTGAAATAACAATACTGTACGATAAGATCAAATGCCTTAAAATCGGCATTGAAGTTCGAAAATTATTTTATTTCTTGTGGGAAAAGGGGCGTGGCAGTCAAAAACTTTTAATGACAATGCATTTATGCCGTCTCTAGGAACCTGCATACCAAAATTGATGTTCCTAAGTGCTATAGTTTCTGAGATATTCGCCTAAAACATCAATTTTTTTTCAAAGTGTTTCTAGTTTTTTGCTCATAGTGGGCAAACGGGGCGTGGCATCGGGAAAAAAAAGGTTCTTGTATTGATTGACTAAATATCGAGTCGATACTGACTAAATTCAAACATGTAGCTCTTACCATCTCCGAAATCTGTTTGTTCATACGGACGGACAGACGGACAGACAGACGGACATGGCTATATCGACTCGGCTTGTGATGCTGATCAAGAATATATATACTTTATGGGGTCGGCCACGCCTCCTTCTGCCTGTTACATACTTTTCACAAACCCAATATACTCTCTCTTGCTGAGAGTATAAAAAGGATTACAATATAATAAAAATACATTACAATATGACAAAATATATAATAATTTGTGTATGTAAACTATATTAATTAAGATCTAGACAGGTGAGAAAGAATAGAATCTCTAATGAAAGGGATAGAAGTAGAACTACCTACAACTCGAGAAAGTTTGTTGTAGTTACTACACAAGATTCGGAAAGAGTTATGGACAGCAAAGTTAGTAGTAAAGGGTTGAAGAGAAAGGGGAAGAAAGTTTCTATTGGGTCTGATCGGCACAGCGAAATTAATCTGGCTAATTAATTCAGTGGATTCAATTTCGCCGTTGATTAGTTTGTGTAAGAAAATTACACCGAGCACTGTCCTACGATCAGACAAAGAAGGAAGATTTAATAGCAGAAGTCTACTACGATAAGATGGCAAGCGTATGTTAGTATTCCAGTTAAGGGCCCTTAGGGCAAAAAGAAGGAATTGGTTTTGTACTGATTCTATTCTATCTTGATGAATCCTGTATTGGGGAGACCAAATGCAAGATCCATATTCAAGAATAGGACGTACCAAGGTGGTGAAAAGTGTTTTTGTTAAATAGGGATCGTTAAATTGTTTCGACCAGCGCTTTTTGAAACCCAGGACATCAAAAGCACGATTAGTAATTGATAAAACATGCCTATCAAACTTGAGCTTTGGATCCATAAGGATACCCAAATCAATGACCGACTCAATTCTGTGAAGGGAGTTGCCACTCAGAATATAATTGTTTAGAAAGGGGAGTCGCCTGCTGAAGGACATAACGTTACACTTACTATAGTTAAGATTCAATAAATTAACTTGACACCAGCTTTGAAAGCTATAAAGATCAGATTGTAACCTGGTTCGAAGGAGTGACTCAGTGGCCGATACACAGAGTTTAACGTCATCGGCATACATGAGCACCCGAGAGTGACTGATTGCAGATGGCAGATCATTTATAAACAAAATAAATAACAAAGGACCAAGATGGCTGCCTTGTGGAACGCCCGAAGTAACTTGAACAGACTTAGATAGTGTTTCATTAAAATACACCTGTTGTGTTCTAGTACTTAAGTAGTTCGAAATCCACAGTATGAAGTTATAAGAAAGTCCCAAAAGATTGAGTTTATGTATTAAGAGGCTGTGGTTAACGGAATCAAAAGTCTTGCTAAAATCTGTATAAATGACGTCAGTTTGCAATTTTTTATCAAAGCCCTGCAAAACGAATGATGTAAATTCTAACAGGTTAGTGGTAGAGGATCTATGTTTCACAAACCCATGCTGGCAGGGTGAAATCATAGATCTACAGAAATGTTGCAGTTGAGAAGTTATTAATTTCTCAAATGTCTTGGAAATAGCAGACATATAACTATATTCACTCAGCTATTTCGCTTCTTTTGCCTACCTCTCATAATCTTCAAGCTAAAAGTCCCATGTAAAAAAAGGCTTGAGGTATTAAATAATAATTACAATGATGTATATTTAACTGATTTATCACAAAAATGTATGCTAGCTTAAAGAGTAAATATGTATGTTTTCTTGTTTTTGTGTTGACAAACTGTAGTAACTACAAAATCGAATCATTTGAAATGTGGGCGTAATGCATTTATAAATATGAAAAAATGTGTATAAAATGTTTTCATTATAAATTAATTGTTAAATACAAATTATAAATAGTTGTGTTTTTTAAATGAAAATACAATTTGTATGTGATGTGTTTGGATTGTATGTGTGTGTGTCTTAAATTAATATTCGCCAAATAAACTTAGCTGTGCTTCTTGGTAACGAAAGCAACGCTTTCACCACAAATTTGTATATAGTATATATATAACTTAATGTGTAGACTAAGACCTACGAACATGATCAGCTAGACTGACATTGACTGGGTGGTGCCATTGCAAACTAACCGTATTTAGTTTTACTTGTTTTTCTATAATTAGAAAATACATTCTCCACCTAATTGGCAACGCGTTCTCATTAACATAATCTCATCAAAACTTTCTCAAACATTTGTGTCGTGAACGACATTTTTAAATAAATTTTGTATATATTTAAATTTAAATGATACTGACTTGTTATTTTTGTTTATCTATATAGGTTATATAATATTTGGCTTGTTTAATTTGTTGTTTTTGTTATAAATTTTTTCTTAATACATGATTCGTTCGAAAAAATGAGTACTACTTTGAGAGACGAAATTGACTCGTTTAACGAACTGTGTGTGCTTCGTAACTTTCAATCCTAAATATATATGTCTTAAAACTATGTACACAGTAGTCTGCAGGGAAGAATCTAGTTTTTTTTTTTAATTTGTGTTGTTGAATTTTTTTGCGTTGGGGAGGTATTGAGCAAAAGGTTTGTGTGGCAAACACGTTCTAAACTACGTCTGTTAATGTTTTACTTTAAAACTTGAATTTCATCGTTTTTTTGTCATCTAGGATGCTGCTCGGGCTGCAGCTGAAGTGCTAGCACTCACATCCTCACAGATGGTATGGAGTTTTTCCATCTCCGAGCTGGTTACAATGTTTATCGAGCTAACCTTGGCCCGCTGATAGGCCAGCACTGTGTTCTCTCCAAGACACTTACAGCAGACATAGCCTATGAGCACGGCGACTCCTACTGTCAGCACTCTCACCATGGGATCCACATACATTTGAATTATTGCCCAGGCAGCTGCACCCGTAACACAGATAAGTGTTATCAGTATTACGGTCTTCATCCAGTGTTGTATGGTGAATCCCTTGTCCCACTCGAGCCTGCAAATAGTTTCAAAACTTAGTTAGAATATATTCGTCTTTAGAACTTTTGAATAAGCTTACTTTTTAGACTTCTCAATTTCGTAGGGATGCGCACAGACCTTGCATGAGAGCTGTGCCTCATTGTTGCTGCCACAGCTCTCGACGAGCCAGCGCTTAAGGCACTCGTGATGCACCGAACTAACATCGCCAGTGCATCGGCAGGGTTGTATGAGAGGCTCGGGCTTATCGCTATCATAGCAAATCCAGCAATCCTTTTTCGTTAGGAACGTCTGCCCCTCCTCCGGTGATAGCTTGTTGCTGTCGGCATCGAGTGTCGGTATCGACGGATCGATTTGACGGGACAGCAACTTGCGTGGATTCAGTATCCACAACTGTTCGGGCGCCATACAATTCCACAAACAGCAGGGAAACCACAAAGCGACGCCAATCTCCGCAATGCGAAAGATAATGTCATGCCAGTTACGAGAATTCACAGGGACTCTGAAAGTAGACAACATGTTTAAGTTTATCATTTTACTTTATTCGACATGGTTGAAGCAACTACTGTACTTACTTGGCTTTCCAAAAATCGCCGAGTGTTTCAGAGGTCAGGAAACCAACAATTACAATGAGCATGATAGCCTGGCTCAATAACCCAAAACGCGATTGATGCAACTGCGAGGCATTTACAATAGCCTCACTGGGTCCCAGAATTTTGCCCGTCTGATCGTAAACGAAGCCTCCGCGAAGTTTGAAGAATACCTCAACGCCATAGATCAAGAAAAAGATGACCACAATTAGGAGCAGCACTGCATAGCAGCCGTTGAAGATGTGAGCATAATCCCGACGTTCCGAGTTGATTAGCGAGCTGAAGACCTCGATGCCAAATAGACTATACAAGAAAAAGTTAAAAGCAACGAAGCCAAGGAAGCTTTTGGAGAGGAACTGCGACTTCTCCCAGCGTATGTCACGCAGGTGAAAGATCTGAAATTAATTTCAAGCATACGTAAATATCAAGTATACGTAGGTGCAAAAATCAAATCAAGTGCTCACGTACTCGAACGCGAACAGATAAAGTAACAATAACAAATGTCTCACATCGAAAACTTAATTAATCGGCGCGATTTATGTCAGAGGAAAAGAAAACCAATTGTAATTGAAAGAGTGAGTACATCTGCCCTTGTTTTCACAATTCTTGTACTTTAAAATCGAGTCATGCACCCAAATTAATTCAGGGAGCAAGAAAAAGCACTATTAAATTATGGCAATCACTCACAGATTGTTGTTATCAGAAAGTTCTGATTAGATTAAACTTGAGCACAATTGCAAATATTTCAAAGGGAACTCCAAAGTAAAAAGCTTAAAGCTTTCTCAGTTTCTTACTGTATCGAATGAGTTACGAAAGTTGAGGAACGCTATAACTCTTTGTGTAAAGCCTTTAAAATCAAAAGTAGATAGTCTATAATACTACAATTCTCAAATTTACTCTGTATCCAAACTAATAAAACTTTAATTTCTTCTGAACTGATTTTAATTTCATTTTATTTTCAAAATAAAATGGATACATACTTTAGAGTTTAAAAAAGTTAAATTCATATAATCAGTTTATAAATATTTAAAAAGATTAGATTATAAATAGTTATTTGGTCAAAGACGGTCTAAAAGTTATGAAGATTAATATAAAATATAAAAAGAAAAAAAAACGTTTTACAAGGTCTTAAAACTGGACATTAAAGAATAAACAGTCTAAACTAGGAAACTTTAAAACAAAATACAATTTGCAATGCAATTGATAACTCAAAATTATATCCTAAGTTTTTCCGTTCATTTATTAGATAATTCCAACACAGCACAGGCGACTGGATTTCTGATTGTGAATATACTAAACTTTAAGCTTTTACTATGGAAAAATTCATTGCAAAGCAGATAGAAATTTTAAAACAAGATAAATCTAATGCCCAAATATCTTTTGTCATGATTTTCGAAAATTAAGTGTAGTTCAATGAAATGAAGCCCAGTTTATTAATCGACTCACCTCGGCCCACATACAGACGATGAGAGAGGCGCAGGTCATGAGCAATGGATAGTAGGCAGACATTAAAGTAACTGCCCATTGAGGCTGTAAATCCAGCTGGAAGGAAAAATAATGTAGTGAATTAATGGAACTTCGTAAATGAATTTCTTTTGGAGAGCTTACCGGTGTGGTAAAGTAGGCACCGCGTAAAGAGGACGCCACAAAGACCATGAAGTACAGCAGTTTCTGTGTTGTGATACGACAGGCGCGTAGAATCGAGGGTTGCTTAAGCCGTTGGTACTCGGCCACGATGCAAATGAGCAGTTGAATCACCGACACGAGGGCCACCACATAGAAGACCGTAGATATGCCGGCGTAGTAGGGCAGATTAAAGAAATCGCATTCATCCCCCGCGTAACGGATATCACACACACAGGTGTTATTAACGCAATCACCGCGTCCGGAGCAGCTCAGGTCGTTGTCCGGTGTAAAGGGACCGTAGAGACCTCCGCCGGGCGCTTTACTGTGTCCCGAGTTGCGCATCTTGACCACCTCTAGCGGCGGCGACTCCAGAACTCGCTTCGAGCAACGCATTAAAGTGCGAAAACTAGGTAGCATTCTATATTAAATTACCTGTGAATTAAATCAAAGATTAGTTAAGTTGTGGCATGACAACTTAATTAATTATACACAAATCAAGGTTGCAAATCAATAAACCAATAACTTGCTACGTTTTTGCACAAGCAACAGAAACAACGACGGCAAATACCCTTTTGTCATTTGAATAAACATTTGGTCTTCGCTTAAGGTCGCTAAAAAAAAATGCAAATAGCTTTACACATGCAAATACATCTATATCTGTTTGTCTGCTAAAGCTTTAGCTACCATGGGCCAAATGCCTACTTTTTGGAATAAAATTTATCAAATTAGAATTCTTTTAATGTCCAAGTTTTGAATGTTACACAGACAGAACGTTAACACAACTTAACACTGTTAATTTAACAGCATTTCAAATGGAGTAATATAGCAAATTTGATTTAGTCTCTTAAACAAAGTATGAAAGTCTGCAGTTTAGAGAGCCGACTGTAAAAGACCTTGTACTCATTCTGCGCGTTTTCCACACAAATCACTAATTTTCGACCAATTCATCATATGGAACCTATAGGCTATAATTTTTAATCCGGATCAAATTTGGTAGGAATATGTAGAGTCATGATATACACATAATGTGTGACTTTGGTTGTGATCAGTTAAAAGAAACTTGGTGAGGATAGTTATAATGGTGCCATACACATACTGTGTGAATTTGGTTCCGATAGGGGGCGTGGCAACAATTTGAAATAAACTTGATCTGCCTGACATATAGACGGACTTTCATTCCAAATTTGGTGGCTCTAGCTCTGAAAGTCTCGAAGATCAAGATCAATACATTTTACAAACTCAATATAATCTTGCTGAGAGTGTTAAAAACATATGATACAGTTGTCCGATTTCGATCTGTTATAACAGACCAATCCTTTTTGAAAACGAAGGAGTAATCCATGTTTTAACAAGCACAAAACTAGACTACAAAATTATAATTGCCTCTTGAGTTATAAGTATTTATTGAAAGTAGCCACTTGTCTCTGCGAGGAATAGACAGAATGAACACCCTACCAAGCAGTTTCGAAAGAAACTTGGGTTCGCTGTTTACAACTATTTCCAAACCTACAAACATAAAAAGGGATGAAAAGTGACAAAATATTGCTTAAGGTTTGACGTTACAATGCCGGCAACAATTTTCAATCCATCAATCAAAATATGTGCAAAACACAGTCAGAGATAGAAAAAGAGAAAGATGGAGAGAACAAGACATGTCGTTTAACATCGCCCTCATCGACTTCCATGCCTGTTGACAACAGCTGACAACTGAACAACTAGTCAAACAATCAACTGGTCAAGTACATTGAGTTTGCCAATTGAAATGCATGAGACGTGTCTGAATATAAACTTTGTAATGTTTTTAAAGCTATAGCCGGACTAAATAGATATCCATATCTCTTATTTTCTAGCTATGTCACATGACTTTATATAAAACTCAATTTAAATTTTCAGCTACAATAATAATAGAGATTCGGTTAAAGTGTTTATTTTTCTTGTACCTTTTGATAAGAGATTATTTTAGCATTATAACGTGTGCAGCCTTTAACGGAGGTTTATTAACCGACAATTTCTATTTGGAGTTAAAAATATTAAAAAATCTAATTTTTACCTGGACTCCATAAAGACTTGGGTGCATACCAATTTTATTAATATCCAAAATATTTTCAAATTTTCGAAAAACATGAAATGTTTTATGTGGAGTCAAAATTACATAACAATCTCTAAACAAAAACAGAAATTTAGTGGTATCTAATCACAATAAGTATACAATATTATTTACATTTATATATACTTTGTTTATATTTAATGCCAGAGTATGCATTATTCAATTTGCTTTCATTACTTAGTTTAACAAAAAATACGCGTTAATGTTTTAATATTTTTTCCACAAGATTTTAGCAAATAACAAACGGAATAACACTATAAATAAAATGTTAATGCAATGACAGATATGTTGGGAATATATATATATAAATATATATATATATATATATATTTGTTGCTTTTTATATAGCTTATTTGCTGTTGCTTTTCGAAAGAACTTTAGCGATAAGATAAAGTCTACACGAACGTACGAAAGTAAAAAAAAACGCAGTAAAACATTCAGTGAAATATTTCCCTCTTTTGCACCCCAAAAAAGTCTCTGATGTAATGAAATTGTGATGGTTTTTCCAAAATGTACTATTTAAGAGTTTGGTCCATCAGGAGACTTAAAGAGAGAGACTATGAGAAAGAGGAAGATAGTTAACACCCACCATTTTATTTTAAATTTTTGTTTTCAATGGTTGTTTTAATCACAAAAATAAAAATACTCGATTAGAGACGGATGCAACGTCCCTGACATTTTTTACGAGTAAATTGTGGTTACAAAGCACTGGTTGCACATTACAAGAACCGAAAGAACAAAAAATAAAGCAAAAACAAATATAAACAGCGCACACATTCACAATCAAACGCGATTGAAAGGTATGTATGAGAGTGTGTTTTGTTTTCTATATTTGTGTGTATTTTCTATAGATACTCTCAATGCGGTATTTGTGAGCTGCTTTTTTTCACACACACTCAAATACTACACAGTAGGTCGCGCCGGTTTCTACACCGCAGCCGAGCGATCATAACGCGACGCCGACTCTGCTTATACTAAATGACGGAAAGATACGGATCCCCACAGTTGTGCTCAGTGTGCGTATCGCAGGCAGAAACTCTGTTAACTAGACAATGGCTGTTAGACAACAAACAAGTGGCATTAACAGTTGTAAACGAGACGCTGTTTAAATACAGTTATAATATTTTTTAAGGACGTAACAGTTAAACTGTCTTCCTTGCACTTTTACTTTACCTGAGCGCTGTTTGCCACTGCTTACTGCTTATTGATTGACATAGATCGTGTGAAAATAGCCCAGCAAGCAGTGCACAGAGAGCACTGTGTATACGTCACAGCACAGCCTTAAAAGCAAGCAGTGTACGTATCTATGAATAACAGCAACAATGCAAACACATGATCCACAGTAGTTTAATAAACGATTAATTAATGTTGTTGAAGCCCACGCATACATACATACTTATGTGCACATATGTTCAGGGCGTACCGTATCTGTAAACAAATGCCGCTTGATCGTTAAAACGAATTGATGAAAATTTAAATTAACGTACGCGTCAGATCTGCGAAACGCAGAAGCTTTATATATTTATGTATGTATGTGTGTAAATATGAATAATTATTATTATTGTTGTACTTAGTTTTTGTTGAGGCCTATAACGATTGCATGATTTTTATGTTTCTTTTTCTTTATATGTGTTTCAACAAAAACGATGGTGGCAGCAAAAGTACGCCAGTTATTTTGATAGAATCATATGGAAATTTGTATGGATATATGATGCCGAACACATTATTGATCCCACAATATAATGGGTTACTTATTGCTTTAAGCGAATTTTACCAAACAGAAAACTTTTCAGCGCTCCATTTGCTTATTATATTTTATTAAATTACTGAATTAACATATGTGTCATATACATAGACATATGTTGAGTCAGTTCAGTACAAGTTAATATGTATATCAATAATGGTCAAGCATTAAAAGATATTAAAAAAGAAGAAAAACATTTCCAAGCAAAAAAACTAGTTTGTGGCGCCCGCAGCTTAGTTACAATAGACTGGTTTTTTAAGACCCCGTACTCAGCAAGAGTGCAGTGGTATATTAGGTTTGTCAGAAGAAAAATGTGAGTAACAGGCAGAAGGAGGCATGGTCGACCCCATAAAGTATATATATTCTCAATCAGCTTTAACAGCCGAGTCGATATAGCGGTAATCGCTTCTGACAGCCCCTTTAGAGCCCTCTACTCTTTTACGGTGTCTTAAAAAAATGACTACAGCTATTAGGACCAAACTCACACATTATGTGTATGGTACCACTATAAGTATATAGCCAATACGACAACTCGGTCGAAAATTGGAGAATTGTATGAAAAAAAGCGCACTAGATTAAGTGCGGGGTCTTTTACAGTCGGCTAGCTCGACCGTAGCCTGTCTTACTTGTTACTATCTAGGTTCATCGGGAGAGTAAAAACGAGAGACATAGTAAGAAGTTGCAACGACTAGGGTCCATGGTTGAATGAATGATCGTGTGAGCTTTTGTATATAATAAATATCTATCTATACTGCTAAAACAAATATGGATCTTATCACGACACAAAATACTCTTAAATCATTTCAGTTTTTTTTTTTCAAGCACTTTTTGCAATACGTGTTTGCTAGATTAACACTGTTTTCAAAAATTATAGTCCGCGACTATAAAGCTAGGGAAATAATTAATAAATATTTAATAATTTTAAGCTTTAAGGCAGTCACACGCAAGTTTAAATGATTAGATCAACTGAGGACAAGGCGTGTATTTACACGCCCTCTTGACTTTTACCATAAGTGTAACTTGAAGGGCGTTTTTGTGATGGGGGCGTATAAGAACTTTGAACAATTCGTATATTATTTATATACAGAAAACCTGTTTAAACTAAACCTACATTTAATTTGTGATGATTGATTCTTAGATAAATAACTAGAAAGAAAGGCTGCAGTTGAGCGAAAAGACTGTAAACGAGCTATAGGGATATATGGGAGCTATAGGATATTGTTGTCAGATCTGACCAATTTTGGTAAATAAACTTTTAAATAAACTTGATTTGCTCGACAAATAGACAGACTTTCATTCCAAATTTGGTGGCTCCAGCTTTTATAGTCTCTGAGATACAGGTGTTCCTACGGACGGACAGACGTTTTTAAGGCATATATTCTTATCGTACAGTGTTGTTATTGGAAATTCGTTTGGTGAAAAATTAATATCTACAAAAACTATGCTGAAAGTTGCATAAAAATTCATCCATATAACAAAGGTTATATTTGAACGCAATTTGTGCAAGCGAGACAGAAACATACTAACAGGGCTGCCCGTGCCGACCAATGTCATATTTATAACATAGTATAATCGGGAATAAAATGCCCCAGAGAGTATTCTACGGTCTGGCGGACTCGACTGTACTTTTCTTTCTTGTTTTAGGTAAATTTTACGACATAATTCGTCACCTAATCTACATGGTAGAAAATTCTAAAACATATTGGTGTTCCCTGTTATCATGTCGAACAGAGTTGACCATTTCCTTAAAATGTACTTATAAATATATTATATTTGACCTCAAATAGCCTTTTATTGTTTCTCAATTGTCTTTCACGACCTTTAGTTTATTATTCAATTCCGATCAACAAAATAAATGTATAATATAAAGTTTGCATTTAAATTTATTTACATGACGAGTCAATTAATTGGCTTTTAGATTCCGTTAGCATGCATTTAAAGAATAGCCTAGGTGTAAACTGAAAGGTGTTTACTTCACGTAACACACGAGCACCATAATTTCCTAAAACTAACCACAGGAATCAGTTGAATATTCTCGAATTGTTAATTTATATCATTATCACACTTTGAAGTATAACTTTTAAGACCCCGTACTCAAAAAGAGTGCAGCGGTCTATTAGGTTTGTCACAAGCGAAATGTGCGTAACGGGCATAAAGAGGCGTGGCCACCCCATAAAGTATATATTTTCTTGATCAGCATCAACAGCCGAGTCGATATAGAGAGCCGACTAAAGGAGCTGTAGACACCAAATTCGGAAAAAAAAGTCCGTCTATATGTCAGGCAGATTAAGTTTGTTTCAAATTTTTGCCACGCCCTTTATCGGAACAGAATTCACACAGTATGTGTGTGGCACCATTATAACTATCGTCAGCAATTATGGTTCGGATCAGACAACTATATCCTATAGCTCCCATATGACAAATCGGTCGAAAATTGGTGAATAGTATGGAAAAGGCGCACTATAATGAGTACGGGGTCTTTTACAGTCGACTCGCTCGACTGTAGCCTTTCTTACTTGTTTATTCTATCAAACTAAACCATGTTGTAATTTTGTGTTAAGTATTTTTTTTCGTCGTTTTAACACAGGTAAACATTATCAAAAGTATACAACTCACACCAATATAGGGAACGATAACTGATTTGTTAGATAAGAAGTGTAAGAGAATAGAATGGAGAGACATTATCATGGGCCTCGGTGAGGTGACAAGCCGATTACGTTATTAGTTTAGAGATCACTTGAAGTAAAGTCACGGAGTTAATTAAAAACAAGAAAGAAAAGTACAGTCGAGCACGCCCGACCGTAGAATACTCTCTGCATTTTATTCCCGATCATCTTAATAAAATCGATATCCGGGTATATCAATTGATACTTGCAACAAAACACGTTGAAACAAAAACATCTGTTTGTATGTATACACATGCATACACACTTAACATTATATGTATGCACGCACATACATATGTATGTGTGAATATGTAATACATACACAATTGGTTGGCACGGCCAGCATTCGCGGGCAGCGCTGCCGCTAGCAAGCAGCGAAAACGTTCGCTCACATGTTTGTATGTTTCTATCTCGCTTGCACACATGCATTGGCATTGCGTTCAATTATCAACTTTCTTACATGTCTAGCTCTTTTGTTTATTGTCCGATTTAGATGCAACTTTCAGGATAGTTTAATATATTTTGTCTTTAAACGAATGCGAAATAACAATACTGTACGATAAGAACATATGCCTTAAAATCGGCATTGAAGTTTGCAAATTATTTTATTTCTTGTGGGAAAGGGGGCGTGGCAGTCCAAAATTTTTAATGACAATGCATTTATGCCGTCTCAAGGAACATACATACCAAAACTGGTGTTCCTAAGTGCCATAGTTACTGAGATATTTGCCTAAAACATCAATTTTTTACGAGGTATTTCTAGTATTCTGCACATTGTGGGCGGACGGGGCGTGGCATCGAAAAAAAAAAAGATTCTTGTATTGACTGACTTAATATCGAGTCGATAGAGACCAAATTCAAACTTGTAGCTCTTACCATCTCTGAAATCTGTTTGTTCATACGGACGGACAGACAGACAGACAGACGGACAGACGGACATGGCTATATCGACTCGGCTTGTGATGCTGATCAAGAATATATATACTTTATGGGGTCTGCCACGCCTCCTTCTGCCTGTTACATACTTTTTTTTTTGCACAAACCCAATATACTCTCTCTTGCAGAGAGTATAATTAGCTCTATAGTAAAATATAATGACTAAATCTTTTAGAAAACTACATTTATTAGAGACTTTTACTTCATGTTATCAAGTGTGACTAATGCAGACAAATTAGAAAATAACGTAAACACATAGGATTAACAGAGAAAAATTTTACATTTGTTGTATAGCATAATTATTTTAAGCGATTGTCTTAAAACTCAAATAGCCGAAACTAACTAGCTTCAGACTTAACAAAAATCGAACAGAAAAATGTTCATATTTCATTGGAATCACTATAAGGGAGAAAATAAAATAGTTTTGAAATATCTTGTTTTAAGCAACAGTATTTAGTTCAATATAAATTTAAGTAAGAAATAAAAACGAATGTTACTTAAGGCGCATATACTACAACTTAAATATATATATATAAGAGCTACTGATTGCATAGTTTGATATGAGAAAGGCTTAATCAACACAAAATTAGCAATTCAACGAATGCGAAAAGAACGAAACTAAAATAAAGAACTTCTATATAAAGAAACAAGCGAGACATATTTATTTATTATTGGGTATATACTCACATTACATACTCTAGGTGTAGTTTTTGGGTTCGTTGACAGCGACGAGACCATTGAAGAGGAGGGACTGAAGTGTTTTTTGCAACTAAATTTCTGAGCGACAAAGTAATCTTAGCGTAAGCTGCAAGAGAATGATGTTAGCTATACTTTTGTACAAATACATACAAGTACTGCTTAAACTAGAAGCAAAAGCGTAACCAAAAATATTCAGGCCAATGAAAGACTATAAAATCAAGGTAAACGGATGAATATGGAAATTGAAATACTTTGAGACGAACTTTATTTACTCTTCAAGATTTCAACTTGATAGATTGATATTTCATGCAACATTTATACAAACTCCCTATATAAGATAGAACACAGCTTTGATGAGAAAGCTAATAAGCTTTAGGCATACACTTTCTCCAGAGGCTCTGTCTTAGCCTGTATGTTTCATACATTATATACATGTTAAGTATTCCGATGCCCACTGACAGCCCTATTGGAAATGGAGGCACCTCAAAGAACCGAGCAGTAAATTTATGCAACGGAAGGCAGCTAAATAGTATTAAATTTACATTTCATTGGGACCAGCAATCTTGGCATAAATTTTAAGCGCGTGGCACAGCGGCAACATGGGAAAAAAATCACGAGGAATGTAAATAAATTGTAACCGAAGCAAATCGAATTAAAGAGAAAAAATAAAATAAACCGATGCACTAACCTGCCCTTAAATCATAAGCGTTAACAACAAAAACATGCAAAAACAAGAAAGAAAAGTACAGTCGAGCACGCCCGACCGTAGAATACTCTCTGCATTTTATTCCCTATCGGTAACCGAGAATATCAATTTATAGTACTTGCAATAAATTACGTTAAAACAAAAACATATGTTTGTATGTATGCACATACACAAACGTTAGCCATCCTATGCATGCACATGCATACATGTATGTATGTATGTATGTGTGTATATGTGTGTATATGTAATACAATTGGTCGGCACGGCCAGCGTCCGCGAGCAGCGCTGCCGCTACACAAGCAGCGAAAACGTTCGCTCACAGGCTTGTATGTTTCTATCTCGCTTGCACACATGCAGTGACATGGCGTTCAATTATAAACCTTTTGACGCGTCTAGCTCTTTTTTTTATTGTCCGATTTATATGCAACTTTCAGGACAGTTTGATATATTTTGTCTCCAAACGTATTTGAAATTACAATACTGTACGATTAGAATATATGCCTTAAAAGTGACATTCAAGTTTGAAAATTGTTTTATTTCTTGTGGGAAAAGGGGGCGTGGCAGCCCAAATTTTTTAATGACAATGCAATTATACAGTCTCTAGGAACCTGCATACCAACATTGGTGTTCCTAAGAGCCATAGTTAAAGAGATATTCGCCCAAAACATCATTTTTTTCGAGGTGTTTCTAGTTATTTGTTCATTGTGGGCGAGCGGGGCGTGGCATCGAAAAAAAACAGATTCTTGTATTGACTGACTTAATATCGAGTCGATACTGACTTAACTCGAACTTGTAGCTCTTACTATCGCTGAGATCTGTTTGTTTATACGGACATGGCTATATCGACTCGGCTTAGAAGGCTGATCAAGAATATATGTATATACTTTATGGGGTCTGCCACGCCTCCTTCTGCCTGTTACATACTTTTCACAAACCCAATATACTCTCTCTTGCAGAGAGTATAAAAAATAAACAAAACTATTAAAAAGAAATCATATAAATACAAATCTGATTATGTGTGCAGTCAATTAAACTGATTCAATCAGTTTAAAATGAAATGCCTCTGAGAGGTGCTTGGATCATTATAGTTGCGTGTGTCGAGCAAATGGAAAGTGAAATTGACTGTTGAACTGATGCTAAAGCAAAAGGCACAGTCAACATCCCGTATAACAAATCGTACAATCTGGCAAAATACTAAAGACATTTTGCTATTTATCAAAGTGTCATTTGATAATTTGACAATTTGGCATCTCTCATTTACATATATAAATTTGTTCTGTTAATCGATTCATAATTAATCGTATTTGATTCCAGCTGCAACTGAAGTATTTTTAAATACATATTGGCATATTTAGCACAGTTTAAAAATGGTCTTAGCACTATTAATTTGTTAAATTAGTATGTAATTTGTATATAGCGAGTGCGCTACAGTGTTCACATATTAACAACGTCAAAAGCGACAAAACGTTCGGCTCGGTGCACGCGCACCTAAAAATAAACAATCTTGAGTACAAATAAATAAGCAAAAAAAAAAATTAAAATAGACAATAACAAAATATGATAAAAATGCACTGCTGTGGGGAGAGGGAGAAGGGAAAAAATGCTGAGCACAGTAATTACTATTTGGAACGTTCCACTAAGTGACAACAATAAAAGCTTTTGCAGCGCAAAAATAGCCAATTTGAAAGCGAATGTACGCGTAGACAGTCGCCAATACCAACACAAATACACACACGCACACATACATGTATGTATGTAAAAAGTTAAGTGATTAACGCGTTATGGACAACTTCGAATAAAAACAGTTAATGAACGTGAAAGGCTTTGACATTATGTACATTTTAATAATATTTCATGAATGAGCGCTGAACTCAATTATAGTTGCCATTAACAAAGAGGATTTTACAATTACTGCGCTAATTTCGTTACGCATTTATCCATGTAACACTATAGGGTTAATGTATCGTACACTTTGGGCTGGGTACATTCTCAGTGCACCTGCACTTAAAATGTACCGCCTTCTGAGTGCGAAGTAACATTGCAGACATAGGCGTCAAATGCGAATTCAATGGATATGACTAAGGTAAGAACGTTCATACATACATATGCATGTGTATGTTTCTGTTGTAGTATAAAGCTAGCGCCAGGTATAAAGCCCCCCTCGCTGTAGTGAGAAAGTGTTTGAGTCATAAGGTGCACGCGCCCCATAATAAGGCCAAAAACCGATTGAAAAGCTATTGATCGGGTTGACAAACAAATATTTTACTCACTTGGCAAAAAATCCAGACAAAAATTATTATGAAAATTTCTTCAGCAGGAACCAAAGTGCACGCACACACACACACACTTATTTACACATACAATATTGGTGGCGTCACAGTTCGGTATTGTTCAAGTTTGATTATTCTATGCTTTTTATTTGTTTACGGTTGTATAATTTCACATTTTATTATAATCTTCAAAGGTTCTTTATTAGTAAATATATTTCGCAATTTCGACGCTCTCGTTCTTTTTGTTTCGTAGACTCGCGAAGCAACTGATGGACTAGGGCTGCAAAACATACACATACAGAATTTAACAGCGCCGATAACATTATGCTGCTATTTAATAACAGTAACAACATATATATATATATATAATTAATAAATAAGGACAAAAATACAAATATAACATTTTTGTTTATAATTTGATCAAAAATCAACCATTTGTTTAATCATTGTGTAATGCTAGCAATAAATAATTTTAAAAATAATAGTAATAATCGATAGAAAGTAAGCAATGTCATATCGATATATCCACAAGCGAGTCGTATCGATATTGTCTGTCGGCAATATCGATATGACGAGCTTCGATACGCACTTGAATTTAGACGCGCAACCAAAAAAGAATGTAAAACCTTAATTGTGAAACAAAAACAAAAATTATAGAATTGGAGACTTTATATATCAGGTGTGGGTTATGCCCAATGCTCTTAGTGACTAGTCAAAATATAAAATACAATGAACCACACGGTCAAACCAAACTTGTACAAATATAAGCCCCCAAAGCTTTTATTCTGCATTTAAAAAGAAAAACAACAAAAAGTTTAGCAATCGAAAAATAGACAGTTTAATTGATAACGAAAATCAGTTTCAACCGGCAGAAGCTGCTGCATTACTTCCACAATTTGTCGTAGATGACGCCGACAACTTGGCGCCAACATCTTGTGAAATTCACGAGAAAAACAAGAAAGAAAAGTACAGTCGAGCACGCCCGACCGTAGAATACTCTCTGCATTTTATTCCCGATCATTTTAATAAAATCGATATCCGGGTATATCAATTGATACTTGCAACAAAACACGTTGAAACAAAAACATCTGATTGTATGTATACACACGCATACACACTTAGCATTATTTGTATGCACGCACATATGTATGTGTGTATATGTAATACATACACAATTGGTTGGCACAGCCAGCATTCGCGGACAGCGCTGCCGCTAGCAAGCAGCGAAAACGTTCGCTCACATGTTTGTATGTTTCTATCTCGCTTGCACACATGCATTGGCATTGCGTTCAATTACCAACTTTCTTACATTTCTAGCTCTTTTGTTTATTGTCCGATTTAAATGCAACTTTCAGGATAGTTTAAAATATATTTTGTCTTCAAACGAATGTGAAATAACAATACTGTACGATAAGAAAATATGCCTTAAAATCAGCATTGGAGTTTGCGAATTATTTTATTTTTTGTGGGAAAAGGGGGCGTGGCAGTCCAAAATTTTTGATGACAATACAATTATGCCATCTCTAGGAACCTGTGTACCAAAATGGGTGTTCCTAAGTGCCATAGTTACTGAGATATTCGGCTAAAACATCAATTTTTTACGAGGTGTTTCTAGTTTTTTGCACATTGTGGGCGAACGGGGCGTGGCATTGAAAAAAAAAAAGATTCTTGTATTGACTGACTTAATATCGAGTCGATAGAGACCAAATTCAAACTTGTAGCTCTTACCATCTCTGAAATCTGTTTGTTCATACGGACGGACAGACGGACAGACAGACGGACAGACGGACATGGCTATATCGACTCGGCTTGTGATGCTGATCAAGAATATATATACTTTATGGGGTCTGCCACGCCTCCTTCTGCCTGTTACATACTTTTTTTTTTGCACAAACCCAATATACTCTCTCTTGCAGAGAGTATAACAAGATGGCTGAACAACCGTTACAGGACGCTGAAAATCCGGCAATTTCACAATATCGCAAAATCAAAGCATAGATTTCGAATGAATTGCAATACTTGGAGGACTTGGAAAAACTTTACATCACTCGGAAGCGGGTTGCTGACCTTCAGGCCACCTTTGAGCACAGTGATAGGTTCACTATGCCAGATCAAAAAGAAGTCTTGGATGTGAAAGATGTTGAAGCTTTGATGCGGCCTTTTTCAGGTGATGACAACTACTCCGTGTTAATGTGGACTCGAGACTTCGAGGAGGTTATGGACGTATACAATGTTAGCCCAATAAAGCGATTCATTTATGCTAAACGTCTATTCACCGGATCTGCCCAGTTGTACATGCACAACACCGGCATTTTAAACTGTAGGGACTTAAAGGAGGAGCTTATTCACATTTTTAGGCACAAAGTTTTATCTTGGGATGTCGGCAAGCAACTTCAAGCGCGTAAAATCCAAAAATGGAGAGAGTGCGCTGCGTTACTTTGTTTCTATGTACAGCATTGCCATGCAAGCTGAGGTAGCAGTGAGTGATGTCGTCCAGTTTATTGTCAACGGACTACAGGATTCAACAGGCGCTGCAGCGTCTATGATGTATTGCACATCGCTGGATGAGCTACCTGAGAAACTCATTGTATAAGATCAGTTTCGTATAGTACCACAAACACCTTGTACAGGGTAAGCGTTCTAAATACAAAAGGTGTTTTAATTGTCGTCAGATGGGCCATAGGATGTCAGATTGCAAGAGGCCCAAAAGACCTCGAGGGGCCTGCTTCAAATGCTTCAGCACCGATCATCAATATCGTCAGTGCCCGCAGAAGAGAGCCAGCACATGCATCGTCACACCGGAAGAAGAACCAAAGTCGGGAGAGAAGTTGGAAAAGTGTACCGCAGATTCTGTTACACCGTTGATTGATTTATGAGTTGTCCCTGGTGAGCAGAGATGTTATGTTTGTGCTTTGATTGATACTGGTAGTCCTGTTAGTTTTATTGATAAATCATTAATACCTAAAGATTTAGTTTTAATACCATGTTTTGAAAAATATTTTGGTTTAGGTGGAAAAAATTTTCCCATTAAGGGCCAAATTGAAGGTCATATTAATTTTGTCATGAAGATTTTTATTTTATTTAATCTTATTTTATGTAGTTCGATCAAGAACATTACTGGCTTTTGTAAGAAACATTTCAAATAACCCGTTAGATACAAATCCACCACAGATAGTGTGCAAGGAGGAAACACAAGTAGCCAAAAACCGTAACGAATTTCGTGACTTTAGTGCCAATATTGATTAAGAAGAAAGTCAAGAATATTACGTAGGATTAGGTTTTGGTAGACACGTATTTGAGGAATGTTCTACATTAATGAGATCTAGATATTTGACCAATTCCCGTAAAAATTTAATGAATCCAGGTCAACAAATGACAATTAGACTTACTGATACAACTCCTTTTCATTGCTCACCTAGACGTTTAAGCTATTATGAGAGAGAGAGAGAGAGTGGCAGAAATTATTGAAGATCTGTTAGAAAAAAAGATAATACGACCTAGTGTATCCCCATACGCGTCTTCAATTGTACTGGTAAATAAAGAAATCTGGTGAAACTCGTATGTGCGTTGATTATAGAGGATTAAACAATAAATATTAGCATAGACCTGGAAGCAACATGTCGCATTTTGACGCATTAAGTAGACAGACGGAATTGATTGAGAACAATAGTGAAAATCATAGTGAATACCGTAGTGACAACCATAGAAGTGACCGTAGTGACAACCATAGAAGTGACCGTAGTACCAACCATAGAAGTGACCGTAGTGAGAGCCGTAGCGACAACCATAGTGAAATCTTTAATGATGAACATAGCGAGGGTCATAGGAACGACAGTAGCGAGCGATGTAGTAGTAACCATAGAAATCAACATAGTCAAAACCATACTGATGACTGTAGGGTAAAAAATAGTGAGAATCATATTGGAAACCATAGTGACAATAGTGATATCCGTAGGAACGACAGTAACGAGAACCATAGTTATAATCATAGTGGTAATAGTGGTGACAGTAGTGAATCCCTTATTGATGGCCATAGTGAGAACCTCTGTAAAATCCATAGTGAGCAGCATAGTGCATCTCATAGTCGCAACTGTCAAGCAAAATGGGATTTGGATGAAAGAAAAGAAGCCCGGGGAGGGAGTATTGAAAATGAGAAAGTTGCAGAGAAATTTTGTAGGGATAAACGTATTGAAAAACTAGACTGCTTAAAGAAATCCTTAGTATGTTCCTTACCTGTTGTAGGTGTAGTTGGTGTTACGAAAGAGGATGATGAGTTGTTATTACAACTTGAACACATGAGAGATCACGATATCGAAAGAACTAGGGAGCTATTGGAAAATGCTGAAGTGTTAGGTTTTGAGCTTGTAGATGGAATAGTGTACAAAATTAATGAAAAGGTCGATTTACGGCTGTATGTGCCCTTCAGTATGGAAAACTAATTGATTCGCATTTCACATGAAAAACTAGGACATTTAGCGGCAGAAAAATGTGTGAATGATTTAAAGAAGTCATTTTGGTTCCCTTTTATGCGTAGTAAGGTCAAGAAATTCATAAGGAACTGTTTACCATGCATATTGCATTCGGTCCCAAAGACGATCCATGATAGAACACTGCATAGGCACCTTGTGTGCCTTTTCATACACTCCATTTAGATCAATTAGGACCTTTGCCAAGCATTAATTCTAAGAGGAAACACTAGTTGGTGGTAGTCGACGCATTTACGAAATTTGTATAACTATTCCCAGTTAACAGTACAAGTACACGAGAAGCTAGGGATGCACTAACTAAATACTTTGAATTCTATAGTCGGCCTAAACGAATAATATCAGATCGCGGAACATGTTTCACTTCCTTGGAGTTTAGTTCCTTTTTGACTGAAAGAGATATAGAGCATATTAAGGTAGCAACCGGCGCACCACAGGCTAATGGTCAAGTTGAGCGGGTAAATCGAGTGCTAATACCCATGCTAGGGAAGCTATCAGAACCATTGCTTCAGGCGGACTGGCATAAGTTAATGTATAGGGTAGAATATGCTATTAACAGCTCTGTCCATAGTAGTACCCAGAAGTCCCCTAGTATGTTGTTATTTGGAGTTGATTTAAAGGGTCCCATTGTGGACGAGTTAGCGGAATATTTGGAAGATAGAGTTAAGAACGTAGGCTATAGAGACTTAGAGCAAATTAGGAAGACCGCTGGTGAAAAGATAGTGCAGTCACAAATAAGAAATGAGGACATGTATAGAAAAAACATAGGGCGCCTTTAAAATATAAAGTTGGTGATTATGTGGCAATACGAAATGTAGACACAACACCAGACATCAATAAAAAGTTTGCGCCTAAATACCGTGGCCCTTATAAAATAAGTCGAATATTTGATAATGATCGTTACGAGGTTACTGATATTGATAATTGTCAATTAACCCAATTACCATATTGCAGTGTTTTAGAGCCAGAAAGGCTTAAACCTTGGGCAAGTAGCATAAGCTTAGTATTAAATAATAGTATGTAAGTCGTGGTCGACTATTATAGTCAGGTTGGCCGAATGCAGTGCTGCCGGTTTAGCAATTTAGTTGCTAGATCTGGCAACTTTTAAAAAAATTTGCAACTTTTCTTTTTAAAATGCTATTAGCAACAAATCTAGCAACTTTTTATTTTTCTTAGCAATTTTAGCAATTTTGTTATAAAAAATGCAAATTTTATATTTTTCTTCAGAGTTTTTGCATTTGTTATCCGTTTTTGTCATCGATTGCAAAAATTACGATTGATAGCGGTTCGCAAAGATATCGGAACATGTTTTTATTCAGTGGTTCAATCATAAGAACAACTTGATAGTGTTTGAAAACTCTTTTAATTTGTTTGGTGATGGTAAAGCGATCAAGATGCCAAAAATTTATAAACAAAATTTTCGTGATGCCTGGCTTAAAGATGAGGAGTTTAAGCAATGGATTCGTAAAGATTGCACTGATCCATCGGGTGCTTATTGTGCAAATCGTCAATAATGGAATGGAAATAATAACCCGTTTAGCGACTTAGCGGAATTCGCCATAAACATTCTTTCGATCCCGTGGTCGAATGCGGAAGTTGAGCGAATATTCTAACAAATGAACCTTGTAAAGAGCAAATTACGCAACGCCATGAGCCTTAAAATATTAAACGCAATAATGTATATAAGGTAAGTTAAAATTTTTAATAATATTTATTGATATATAAATGCAACGTATTAAACTTAGAATATTTTTACAGATATGGACTGGAAAGACATGGCAAATGTTGCCACAACTATGTCCTTCTACGTGAGTGTTTAATTCAAATTTCAGGCAACGAAAAATACACCGATGAATGTGAAGCTGAAGAGCTGGATAATATTTTAAGTATTCTCAACTTTAAGACTGATTAAGATTAAGAATTGATAAATTGTCGAATTTTGAAATTGAGTTGGTTAATTTTTTTTAATTTAAGTGTTTTCAGTACTAATTCTTACGTTTCTTTTAATAAATATGTATATTTGTTGAAAATTAACATTTTAATGGCTTAGCTATTTTTCTGGCAATTTTCAGAAAATTTTTAGCAACTTTTTTTTCCCAAATCTAGCAATTTTAGCTTGGAAGAATCTGGCAGCACTGGCCGAATGTAATGTTAGCAATAAATACTTTTAAAAATAATAGTAATAATCGATAGAAAGTAACGAATGTCATATCGATATATCCATAAGCGAGTCATATCGATATTGTCTGTCGGCAATATCGATATGACGAGCTTCGATACACACTTGAATTTAGACGCGCAACCAAAAAAGAATGTGAAACCTTAATTGTGAAATAAAAACAAAATTATAAAATTGGAGACTTTTTAATTGTCATGTCATTGCATTATTTATATATATTAATAAATAATTAATTTGTTTTAATAATATCTTAGTTTATAAAATAAATAAAGTTTTCACAATTGATTATTCTGTCAATAAATATTCGTATATGGTAGCTATTATTTTGCAGTAATTATAAACATATAAAATATTCTTAAACTTTTTTAGTTTTTGAAATTCCATATACATGCATAACATATTCGTAAGAGTACATTTACATCATTGTCACATCACTAGGGATGTCACGATTAGTCGAGCGGTTATAACTAATCCAGTGTTGCCATTTGGCATCTGACTTACAAGATGCTGGCAATAACAAACCTTCGCATTGGCATTGCCATTGGAGTTTTAAGTCTACCGTAGTCAAATGCTGCGATTGAACGATTAAACTCAATATTATTTATAAGGTTTGTTTAAGAAATATTTAATTGTTAAATCTATAAAAATAAAATTATTTAGAATTTTTCAGATATAGATATTTATGTGTTGTTTTATTTTTAAACAGAATTTTACAATCTTGTTCTAGCTTAAATTTTTGTAAAATCTAGCATATTTTGAAGGTTAAAATCTGGGAACACTGAACTAATCTATTATTATCTTCAAATGCTCGATTTAACTGTATGGTAAATGGCCTCACGATTACAAATTAATCGAATCAAATTTGTACATCGCTATGGGCACGTTCCTGCGAGTTCTATAGTTGTCCGATTTGTGCAAACAAAAATAACTAAAATTTATGTACAGTGTATCACATTAATATTCGGTTTTTCTTTTATTCAGCTTTCATCATTGAATTAACTTACAAATCTAGGCATAATCAAAAAATGTCAAATTATTTAATAAAGCCGAAAATGTCACCTTTCCATTGATGTGCATATGAGGTTATTAAGTATAACACATAAATATATATATTTAATTAAAAGTGACAACCTCTGAATTTAGCCTTACTTTAATATTCGGTTTTTTGGCGTAGTCAGATTAAAAGAACCATGTGGCAACTCCGAAAAGCCTCAAATAGTGCAAAAAACTGTTCTCCCGGAAAAAGAGACATATGGCATCCATTATTCAGGAAGAAGCCCACGCCAATATTGCATTGTCTGGGTACAGTTTGAAATAGGCCGGAAACAAAAAAAATTCATCGTTGGAGCAGCGAAAAATCATCCTCAGTTGCATTTGGAGGGCAGGACATTCTCTGACATTGCTCAAATTCTTGAGATGAAACCGAACAGTGTTGGTAATATTGTTTGGAGATTCCGAAATGAAGGCAGGATCGCGTTTTTTAAACAAAATGGGCAACCTAGAAAACTGACCGAACGGGAAAAGTCCAGAATGGTGAGGAAGTTGAAGGCAAATCCTCGACGAAGTGTTCCGGAATTGATGGCTGAACTCTTTGCCGAGAAAGGAAAGTTCGTTTCAGCGCAGATAATAAGGCGCACAATCATTAGAGGAGGCTACAACAGCCGAATTGCACTAAGGAAATTAGTGATCTGCGAATGGGATCACAAGTTGACGGAAAAATTTGCCCAGGAGTGCTCCAATAAGGATCAAACCTGGTGGGATGTCGTCACAACCCGGACGAGAGAAAATTGAATATGTTTCGGAGCGATATGACAACGATTATAAGGTGTCAACACAATTCGGACCTCGGAATAAAGATTTTTAAGGCTAACAGTAAAGCATGGCGAAAGTCACGTCATGGTCTGGGGATGTAGTTCCACCAACGGAACAGAGAATCTGATATCAATCGATGGGATAATGATACAAGATTCCTATCTACACGTTATAAAAAAAACAAGTAAGAAAGGCTACAGTCGAGCGAGCCGAATGTAAAAGACCCCGTACTCACAGAAGTGCGCATTTTCCATACGAAAAAGAAAATAAGCCGTGTTTTACAATTTAATTTTAAAAAATAAAATTTATATATAATTAACTTTGACTGGACTCGAACCTGCGACCCATGCCGATTTGGAAAAGAACGAACGGTAACCTTACCAATTGGGCCACGCTCTACTTCCAAATCGCGTTGATTATTCTCATTGACATTTAGTATAACAAAAATTAATATGAGCGGATTGAGCTCTGGCGGGAGTGCATTTTAAAATGTGTTATCATGCGAGACAACAAATATACAAATAAATATGTATTAGAATTAAAATCTTTCATTAAAATGGTAAAAATTAAAACAATATCTGCGTTCAGTAGCATTGCATGAATCTGTATAGTAACAGAATTCATTTTTGGCGCGTGTCAAAATCAGTTCGGAACAAGTACCAATGAGCGCTAAATGCCGATCAACTGAACAACTTACTTCAATTGAACTACGTTAAGCAGTTCAAATGCACGATCGCCCTTGAACAAGTGCAAAGCATAAGCACAAATATGTATGTATGTATGAATGTATATACATATTAATAAATGTATGTACGTGCAAGGGAGTCTACTGAATTGTTTTGGACTTTCGTACTACTTTTTTTACGCAAATACATTTTAAATAAAATAAAATAAACGTTATTATTATTTAAAATAGGTTTACAATTTGTATTAAAATTAAAAAAAAAAAATTTGTGTTTAACTTTGACTGGACTCGAACCTGGGACCCCCGCGGATTTGCAAAATAATGAACCGCGACCCTACCAATAAGACCACGCTCTGCTGATAATTCAGTTGGATTATTTTCATTCACATGCAATAATTGTTTATTTAACACACTACACTGCTTGCTGCAGTTTGTGTAGTTAAACGTAGAGTTAACTCTTACAAGCAGTGTAAAAACTCCTGCAAGCAGTAAAAACAAACAATTTTT
This sequence comes from Drosophila cardini, assembly GCA_018903735.1. Taxonomy (NCBI): domain Eukaryota; kingdom Metazoa; phylum Arthropoda; class Insecta; order Diptera; family Drosophilidae; genus Drosophila; species Drosophila cardini. Next base: position 966,942 of record JAEIGM010000024.1, on the reverse strand, counting down.
ACATAAAATTCAGCTTTTTTGATTAATTTGTTTTATATGTTGTTGTTGTCCGATTTGGACCAAACTTGGTGGAGATATTTTTAATAATAATACACATATCCTGTGTAAGTTTGGTTGCAATCGCTCAACTAACATTACATGTCTTCATACAAATTTTTTATTTTTGACCGATTTGTCCTATGGGAGCTATAGGCTATAGTTGTCCGATCCGTTCAAACTTGGTGAGGATACTAGCATTGGTACCATACACATATTGTGTGAATTTGGTCTTTCTAGCTCTAGTCGTTTTCAAGTTATAGTGATGTGAAAAAAGTTTTTTACAATTTGCGGGGGCGGTAGGGGGCGTGGCAAAGATTTGAAATAAACTTGATCTGCTCGCTCGCAAATTTGGTGGCTCTAGCTCTTGTAGTTTAGAAGATCTAGGTGATCATACAGACGGACGGACAGACGGACAGACGGACATTGCTATATCGTCTCGGCTGTTGATGCTGATTAAGAATATATATACTTTATGGGGTCGGAAAAGCCTCCTTCTACCTGTTACGCACATTTCGCTTCAGACAAACTTAATAGACCCCTATACTCTTTTTTAGAGTACGGGGTCTAAAAATTAAGACAGTGGGTGGAAAAAATGGACATTCTCCAAACGTTTAAGCTTTACCAAGACAATGTCCCAATACATAAAGCCCACAAAATAAGATTTTGGGTCCTATACGACCACCTAAATGTAATGGAAACTTCGTCCTAATCACCTGATCTCAATCCAATAGAGAATTTGTGGAGTGAGTTGAACCGGCGTTTTCACAAAACGCCAAAATTGTCCTCAGTAGATATCAAGGCTGGGCTCCAGGAGGAATGCGCCAAAATAGGTGATGAACGCACTAAAAAAGTTATAAACAATATCCCAAAACGCGTATGGGACACAATAAACAACAATGGGTACTAAAAAAAATATTAAAATAATTTTTTTCTTTAGGTAAACACTCGTTCCTTAAAAATATATAAGTAAAACCGAATATTAAAGTAAGGCTAAATTCAGAGGTTGTAACTTTTAATTAAATATATATATTTATGCGTTATACTTAATAACCTCATATGCACATCAATGGAAAGGTGACATTTTCGGCTTTATTAAATAATTTGACATTTTTTGATTATGCCTAGATTTGTAAGTTTATTCAATGATGAAAGTTGAATAAAAGAAAAACCGAATATTAATGTGATACACTGTATACATTTTGGACTATTTGTAATTATTTGTAATCAATTGAACGCAATTATTAATCATTAATATTATATTTGCCATCGCAAGTCACCACAAAGGCCCCGTACTCTAAAAAAGAGTAGAGGGGTATATTAGGTTTGTCTGAAGCGAAATGTGCGTAACAGGCAGAAGGAGGCTTTTCCGACCCCATAAAGTATATATATTCTTGATCAGCATCAACAGCCGATACGATATAGCGATGTCCGTCTGTCCGTCCGTCCGTATGAACACCTCGATCTTTTAAACTACAAAATCTAGAGCCGCCAAATTTGGAATGAAAGTCCGTCTGCTTCGTGAGCAGATCAAGTTTATTTCAAATCTTTGCCACGCCCCTTACTGCCCCCGCAAATTGTATAAAACTATGGTCACCTAGGAAAAAATTGATGTTTTAAGCGAATATCTCAATAACTATAGCCCTTAGGAATACCATTTTTGGTATGCAGGTTACTAGAGACAGCATAGTCATAGTCGTTAAAATTTTTGGACTATCACGCCCCGTTTTCCCACAAGAAAGAAATAATTTTCAAACTTCAATGCCATTTTTAAGGCATTTCATCTTATCGTACGGTATTGTAATTTGAAATTCGTTTGGAGACAAAGTATCACAAACTATCCTGAAAGTTGGATGCATTTCGGACTATAAACAAAAGAGCTAGACACGTAACAAAGTTTATAATTGCATGCAATGTCATCGCATGTGTGCAAGCGAGACAGAAACATATAAACATGAAAGCGAACGTGCCGACCAATGCTATATGTACGTACATGTATGTATGCATGCACATGTATGCATACGATACGATATATCATATATCGATATTTAATACGATATGAAATTATAATTGCGATATGATATCGAAGGCGATATTTGGTCATTATGTCTATAGCGACTTATCGTACATATTTGATTTTAGTTCTTAATAATATCGATATCAAACGCGATGTGATTTGATTTGATATTTTAATTAATATCGATATCGGCATTTTCTTGGGGACTTACATCCCTATTACAAACTGATGGTTTTGTTTCAAAGTGTTTTATTGCAAATACTATGAGTCTTCTACAGTCGGCTAGCTCGAATGTAGCCTTTCTTACTTGTTAATTATATACTTGAAATTTCTTAGGATTCTAAATTCAAATTGTATTTTCAACAAAACCTATAATTTGATTTAAAGAAAAGACTTTCTCAGAGCAAATTCTTCAAAACAATCTTTTAATACGTATTTTTAAGGCTGTTGGACCGGTTACACCGAAGTAGAAAAATTACTTTTTATTTTAAGATTGCGGTTCTTGGAAGGAATCTGCTGGCAATGGGTCTGAAAAAGAACATGAAAAATTATTTTCAATCTGTTTAGAATTATTTTGTGCTATGTTTGTCTGAATCTCGACATGTATTTTAAGGTGTCTGTTGAGATTACTCCGCTTGTTATAGACCTTGAAGCAGTGGGTGCACGTAAAAGACCGCTGGCAGGTAATAGTGCGTACATGATTCTCCAGATTAGCCTTCATCATGAACATCTTATTGCAGTACGGGCACCTGTATGGACGCTTCTCCGAATGCAGGGCCATGTGTCTCTCGAGATTGTTCTTCTTGAAAAACTTCTTGGGGCAGTAACTGCAATGATGGGGTTTTTCCGAACGGAGGCAAATGTGTTTCCAGAAATAAGAAGTCTGGGCAAATGTTTTACCGCAGTTCCTACACTTGTACGGATTTTGGGATGAATACATGCGCATGTGCCTCTTCAGATACCCGGCTGTGGAGAACCGCCTCGGGCAGTTGGGACACTTGAATTTATTTTTGTTAACGTACTCCGTGTACAGCTCTTTGCTCTTGAAAAACTTTTTGTCGGCAACTTTGCAGCGCTGTACTGTTGACACTCCGCTGGCAACATCGCTATTGATCTCCTCCTCACCCGAGGGGGAAACATTCGAGCGATCGTCTTCTGTGCTATTTTGTGGCTCCGTTGGATTTTTGTAATTTTCTGTGGCTTTTTCACATTTCTTAAAGTCTTGCAAATCCTCAGAAAAGTTGTTCTTGATCTGGAGAAGCTGGCAGTAGTACAAATGGCTCTGTTCGCATTTCCGCTTAAATTTATAGGCATTACTGGCCTCCAAAATGCAGTCGAAGCAGATTTGTTGGGGGAATGGATCATCTTTGCGAATATTACAGTCGACACATTCGTTGAGCATCTCTGCCAAGCTGAGTGCATCGCTGGGCTGTCTTAGTTTCACGAATATGTTTACCAGACTTGCAGAATTGCTTCTGCAAATGCGACAAACCTTTTCCAAGTCCCTCATATTAAACACAATTAATGACAATCTTCGTTTGTTTATGTTGTCGTGATAAAGTCGCGATCATCGCATTTCGTTAAACTAAAAATCCCGAACTTGAGACGCGAAAAATACCTTCAGTATTTGTAAAAAATACTTTAACATAATAAAAAATATTAGTTGTACTTTAAGGCCAGTTTCAAAATTATAAGAAAATCTCTACCAAATCCAATAAATTATTGTTTTTTGATTTAATTAAAACACATATTAACATCATAAAATTTAATAATGACTTATTTAAGAGTTATGTGACGATCCCGCAATAAATACAGTGCAAATTTAAAATGTTTCAAGGGACATGTAAAATATTGTGGTATATCATGTAATAATATATTAATAAATACGTATGTTAACTGCTCCAGGCTATTGTAGGATGGTTGGAGTATTTTGGGAATGAATGTGATTATGTTTCTTAAGGAACTTGCGTCGAGTAAAAGTCTTTGAGCAGTGATTGCACTTAAAAGAACGATCTCCTGAATGGATACGCAGGTGATTCACCAGGTGACTGCTTTGGATGAAGGCCTTTGGGCAATATATACACTTGTAGGGTTTTTCTCCGGAATGAACTCTCATGTGCCTTTCCAGGTTATCGCTTTGGCTATAACTCTTCGAACAGTAGGAGCACATGAAAGGAAAACTTTTTGAGCAGAGGATGCACTTGTACGGACGATCTATGGCATGAACGTTGCTGTGTCTATCCAAACCAGTTTGGCTTCCAAAGCTCCTGGGACACTGGGAACACTTGTAATCTAGCTCGCTAGAATGGGCCCGAACATGATCCCGTCTTGGGAATTCATCGGAAAACTGCTTTGAACAGTGGGTGTAGTTATAGGAACGACCGACGGAATGAATACGCAAATGGTTCATCAGATGACTGCTCTGACTTCTGACAATGAGAGCACTTGTAAGGTCGTTCACCCGAATGGATGCGAAAATGTTTGTCAAGATTACAACTTTGGGTAAAGGTCTTCGTGCTGTGGGAGCACTTGAATGGGCGTTCACCCGAATGCACACAAATGTGTCGCGTTAGGCTTTCTCGGGTGGTAAAGACCTTTCCACACTCTGGGCACTTGTCGGGATCTTCATTAACATAGTTAAGTGCATGCACCATTAGATTTGTCTTGTTAGGGAAAACCACACCACAAATATTACACTCATGGAATGTTTTCTGTGCTGTTTCCTTAAGTTCAGCATTATCTAAAGGAGAGGAACTCTGATTGCTTGTTTCGTTTCCATCCTGGCGAAGCCCATCATCTACAATATATTCTTAATCTTTTATAATGCACAATGTTTGAAAATTCTGGCAATCGTCATAAAAGTCACCTTCCCCTCAGCAGCTCACAGAAATGCTGATGACTTTGCTTACATTTCCTCTTGAATTGGAATGCGTTCTGTGCATCAAGGATGCAGGACAAACAGATCTGTTTTGGCAGCGACTCACTTCAGGACTCACTTTACAATCTACGCGCTCGTTAAGAATCCCCGCCAAGCAGACCTCTTCTCCCCATTACCCTGTTGCCTTTGATCGAATCCACAAGTGTTACTGAGCTGCTGGTGCAGACGCGACAAACATTTTCCATTCTCTCCAGAAATCAATTTTTTAAATACTGGATTGTTTACATTTTGTATTGTAATTTTATTCTTGCAGTGAGCCGCAAGTGAATTGTGCTAAAATCCCAGAGCACAGCATAAAAATACTGCAGAACTTTGAAAAATACTAGAGCCGCACAACTGTAGTGATTTTTATACTCTTGCAGAGTGTAATTTGTTTTTGTCACTAAGTTTGTAATGCATTACAGAATGTTTGGCAGACGTCATAAAGCATGTATCATAAAACATATGCATATGTATATTTTAAATGATATATACAATATATATATATATACAATATATATATTTATATATATATACAATATATATATTTATATATATATAAGTATGTATACGACTTTCTATACGAATTAGTTCCATCAGTTTCAAAGCCATCTTGATGGTACAGATCTGCAATTCAATAATAAATGGTTTTGATTTTTAACCGATTTGGTGTTGCAATGTGACTGAAATGTCAAATTGTGTACATTCTCAATTTGTTTGTTTTTGAGTGTTGTTTTTTCAATATTCCAGAGCTAACTAAATGATTTAATAGCGGGATTGTAAATTTTTTTGTGATTAACACACTGACTATCGATACTAAAATCGTTATCGATTTTAACATCCCCTATTTGTGGAGATTCCATAAACGGAGTATTGTTGCAAAATACCACACGAAATTTCAATATTATATTATCGACTAAATGGTTTTTAATAAAAAGTTCTTTATTATAGGTATAAAATATTTCGTTACAGTATTTGAATTAAACTTTCTTTTTTTAATTCTTAATTAAATAAAACTTTAAGTCATTTTTTTCAACTCTATTTTGTGGGAGCTGGAGTTTTTTCTTGTCCGCAATGAATGTGGCGCTCTATTTTCGGCGATTTCAAGAACTTTACATTTAAAGCGTTTATGTTGATTAAATGATCCAATGGTATTGAAAGACTTTTGACAATTTTTGCACTTAAATTGTTTTTGGTTTAAATGAAGAGCAATGTGGTTTTGAAGGAATTTGTGCTTAAAAAACCGATATGGACAATATGGACACTGGAACGGTCGCTCAGTGGAATGTAATTGGATGTGTTTTCTGACCAAATCGTTAGTCCTGAATGTCTTTGGGCAGAACTGGCATGGAAAACGTTTAGCCAAGTGACCCCGCATATGATTATCCAATTGTGAGCTCCTCGCGAATGTCATCTCACATTTCGGACACTGAAAAGAGTGTTCGTTCAAATGGTTACCGATGTGCCTTTGTAGTTCCACTTTGTAAAAAAAATCTTTCGGACAGTGAGGACATTTGTGTGAGCGTTCTCCAGAGTGAATAATAACATGATTATTGAGTCCTGAACGTGACTTGTAAATTTTATTGCAGTACGGACACTGGTGCTTGTCAAAGTTAAAGTGATCTATAGAGTGCTGGAATAACTTCCGATTGTTGGGAAACCCTTTGCCACAAGAGTCACACCAATGCGTCAAATTGCAAATCAATTGATTCATTTTAGCATAGGGACTATCAATCATATTGTTTTCGAGATCTTGCACACCGTTTGTAGCTGGCTCCATGTATATCATTTCATTTCTTATGAAGTGCTCAAAACTTTCCAAGTTGTTGTCCTGCACTTGGCTTTCATCTTCCTCGAATTCAACAATTTCCATAGTTTCTACTTCAGATTTACTATTTTCATTGTCTTCCGTTGGCGCCAACGAAATCGCTTCATTGTCAATCGCTTCCAGTTTTATTTCTTTTTTGATTTCCCCGTTCGTCTGTTGCTCACATTTTGGGTACAGCAGGCTTAAATTGATGCTATTATCGGCATTTAAAAACTGTGTGAACTGTTCTTGGCTCTGTTTATATTTTTGTTTTAGTTTATATGCTTTCTGTATGTTCACGACACATAATAAACAAATTGTTTTTGGAAATGCATCATCCTTCTGAAAAAGAGGATCAACACACTCGATGAGCATATCTGCTGGGCACGGTTCCCCCTGGATGAGCTGTGTGAATATGTCCATAAGGCTAATGTTAGCCTTTGCACAGACGCGACATAAATTCTCCATTTTTCCCACAGTCAATTGTTATTAATATAGTTTATTTATGCGTTTAATTTCACTTCCAAACGAACTATGTGACTGCAGCTTGTTTCAAGTAAATGCCGAATTTAGATCGATACCAAAATACCACAAATCTTTATAAAAATACTATCATAATAACTAGCTGCGTTGCTTGCGGTACGTTGAAATGTCTAATGTAATTTAATCGAGTATCGATTTCAATTCAAAACTATCGTACACTCTTATGCACAGCTGTAGTCGTGTGCAAGTGTGACCGCGCTAGGCAAATGAAAAAAGCCTGGCCAGGGTCCGTGGCACACAGATGTCTAGAAAAAGTATGCGGTGTCGTAAAATGTTCACAACGATTTGTATATCATATGTTAGCTTAACTATTATTACAAAGCTCACTAGTAAATATTTATTTTGTAGCATCATAGAGCGTCTTCCTTGGTCATTTTATTTTCCTGAGACCCTCTTGTTCACACAGCTGGATATGATTATATCGACTCGACTTTTGATACTGGTCTGTTAATCCAACTGCACATATAAATATTTTTTAATTGAGCCATTATTATTAATCTTCATTCTTATTGTTCAGAATTTTATGAAGCTGCTACGGCTGATTTAAATATATCTACTTCATATGTTAATTTCTCTGTGTGTGTACTAGACTCAATGGGGGCAATTACATTGACATATGTACATGTTCTTTTGCGTAAGCTGATTCTTAAGGTTTCTAACTGAAAGGAAAGTAGGGCACCCTTTTCTACTTACTATGTAAATCGAAACTCATTTATTGAACTTGGCTAAGTGACCCCCAATTTTACTATATATTAGATCAGCTGTTAAATTTAAAGAATCGATACCGCTAAAGTGGCGGTCGTTCGATTGGTCAAAAACAGCGCAGCAACATGTATCTTACATTTTAGCTCTCACTGTCTCACTCTCTTTTTTTTTTTTTTTCTCATGTTAATATTCAAATGCTGAGAAAAGCACTTGTTAACATTTTTTCGTTTGCGTTAACAGCTGTTACTCAAAACTGTTATTGTATATCTTGCTGTTGACGCGTGTGGTCGGGTTTTTCGGCGGTTAATGCGGGTATTTTAAATCTAAGCAACAAATTTAAAGTGCAAAATCGAAAAAAATCATTAAAAAAATTGCAAAAATTTCTAAATGTGTTTACAAATACTAGAAACGTAGAAATAGTTAAAAAATAAAGGTAAATTACCTGCAACTCAAAGCAATTATGAGGGTGTGAAGCAAAATCGATTATTCAATCTGTGTGCGTGTATGCATGCGTATGTGTGTGTTTGTTTTAACGTTTCTTATGCATAATGATACGGGGCAAAAAAGTGTAACGAAAAATATAGAATTGTCTAATTTAATTTGTGATAATTGTAAAAAATAATACATTCTAAATAGTCAGAAACATAAACGACAAAGTAAAGCAGACAGCAAAATGTACAGAGTGTATACCAAAAGCGGAGAGTAAAAAGTACAACCAGAAACGCACACAGCGACAGATACACACAGGCGCACACACATTTGCAAACATGCATACACAGAGAGCCACATATATACATATATATGTATACGCGTGTACATAAAGTATATGAGTACAAAAGCAACTGCAAAAAATCAAGTGCAAAACCAATAAAGACAAAAGCAAAACGCATTGAATGTGTGCAAAAGCAAATTATAAACGCACAGCAAATGATTTAATAATTAATTTAATACTTTTGGTCGAATTTAGGACTGACAGAAGTTCTCAGAGAGTTTGCAGCTGACGCGTCTCATACATACATATGTGTATATGCGAGAGTGCGAGTGAGCACGCACCATACTCCGATATTCATCAGCTGTTTTGACATTTGACACGATCGTCACCAGTTTTTTTATTGTTTTATTTTTTGCTTTTGCACTTGTTTTTTAGTTGTAATTTGTTTTACCTAAACGATTAATGCAAATTACTTTATTTATTGAGTTTAATTGTTTTTGTGCATAGTTTGGTTATAATTGACGCAAAGACATGCAAACACAAAAATAACAAACCAAAAGCGAAAGCCATAACACAAAACGCCAGCACATCGCAAAGACATAAAGTAAAACAAAATAATAAAGAAAAAAAAAATAATAAAAACAAAAAAATCTGTGCGAAATATTGAAACTTTGTGCTAATATTAAAAATAGAAATGTCACAAATTCTTTGCTAATTTTTGATATTTTCGTTTCTTTTCAAATTTGTCTTTGCAGCAAAAATAAAAGAAATTTAAAAAGTATAAAAAAAAAAATAAATAAAATAGCGGAGAGAATACAAATAATATTGCAAGTGTTAAAACCAAATGTTAGTTTAAGCCTAAAGTGTAAAACTAGTGTAAAAAATAATTTAAAAAAAAAAGAATTATAATACTGCAACAACAACAAGAAGAGCAATTGCAGCAGCTTCCACTAATCCAACAACATATAAAAATTTTAAAAGCATAAGCAAATAAAAACCGCTAGCTTGAAAAAGGCTAAAAAAGCTAAACCTAAAGGCAAAAGCAAAAGCAACAACAAAAACCAAGAAGAAGCAGTGAAAAAAGTTGCGCTTTGCTGCAAAAGCAATTTGCTAAAATTTTCTTTACACCGTTGTTGATAAACTCGGCAAAATAGCTAAATCCATTTTACAATTTCTTAAAAAGAAAAAATCCCATCATAGTTCAGGAACGGCAAGCGGCAGCGGCAGCGGATCAGAGGGCAAGTTACAGCAACAGCACAGCAACGAGGAGGAAGGCGGTGGTGCAGGGGGAGGACAGCAGGAAGCAACCGCCGCTAGCCACAAAATAACGCCGCCGACCACAGCAGCAACAACAACAGCAGCTGCTGTAGCAGCCACTGCTGGTGCAACAACAGCAACAACAACAACAGCAGCATCTTCATCATCTTCAACAACAGAAGCGGCAACAGCGTCAACAACAAAAACCGAGACTCTGGAGGCTGGAAACACCAGCAACAACAGCAACTCATCCCAAAGCCAAACTCAAGTCTCGGCAAGCGCCACGTTCCGTTTGTCATCGTTGACGGGGACAATTTCGAAAATGGGCAACAACGCGACCACATCCAACAAAAAGGTGGACGCCGCCGAAACTGTTAAGGAATTTCTTGAGCAGGCCAAGGAAGAGTTTGAGGACAAATGGCGTCGCAATCCAACCAATACCGCTGCCCTGGACGACTTCGAGCGTATAAAAACGCTTGGAACTGGATCGTTTGGACGCGTTATGATTGTTCAGCATAAGCCAACAAAAGACTATTATGCCATGAAGATATTGGATAAGCAGAAGGTGGTCAAACTGAAGCAGGTGGAGCATACGCTCAATGAGAAACGCATCCTGCAGGCTATACAGTTCCCATTTCTCGTTTCACTTCGATACCATTTCAAGGATAACTCCAATCTTTACATGGTTCTCGAGTATGTGCCCGGCGGAGAGATGTTTTCCCATCTACGTAAAGTTGGACGCTTCTCGGAGCCCCATTCGCGTTTCTATGCGGCACAAATAGTGCTCGCCTTTGAGTATCTGCATTATCTGGATCTTATATATCGCGATCTGAAGCCGGAGAATCTGTTGATTGACTCGCAGGGCTATTTAAAGGTAACCGATTTTGGTTTCGCAAAGCGTGTCAAGGGTCGCACCTGGACGCTATGTGGCACACCCGAATATTTAGCACCTGAAATTATCCTGTCCAAGGGCTATAACAAGGCCGTCGATTGGTGGGCGTTGGGTGTTCTTGTCTATGAAATGGCAGCCGGATATCCGCCGTTCTTTGCGGATCAACCCATACAGATTTATGAGAAGATCGTCTCGGGTAAAGTGCGTTTCCCTTCGCATTTTGGATCTGATCTGAAGGATCTGTTGCGCAATTTATTGCAAGTGGATCTGACCAAACGCTATGGCAATCTGAAAGCGGGGGTTAATGATATTAAGAATCAGAAATGGTTCGCCTCCACGGATTGGATAGCGATCTTTCAAAAGAAAATCGAAGCGCCGTTTATACCACGGTGTAAAGGTCCCGGAGATACAAGCAATTTCGATGATTACGAGGAGGAGGCCCTGCGAATTTCCAGCACCGAAAAGTGCGCCAAGGAGTTTGCTGAATTCTAGAAGATGCACAAATTTGTCGCACTCTCGTCATCTTCGTTACCATCATCGTTGTTGTCGTCTCGTCTATATGTCTACTACTTACTGCTAGTACTACAACTACAACTACAACCACAACTACAACAACAACTGAAACTATTATATCTACTTGTGTCTATCTGGGCATATACTTACCGTAAAACCACATCATCATCTAGATACCAAATTGGATTTTCCCTAAAACATTAAATAACACAACTGTAAGTATTATCTTATTAAATAATACTCTATGCAAATATACATGTATTTTTTCTTTATATATATTTATGGTTAACAACCAATAAGACTATCGATAATTTTCTATCAATAATAGAATAGATTCCTTGTTATTAACTGTAACTTTAGAGCAGTTTTTACACTTCCTCAATTAAGTAGAATTTTCCTATTTATACTGGACAAATGGATGCTAGTCCACTCTGGAAATGTATAATAATAAAGTATTGGCTTGATTTGTGCCGTGTAAGTTCTCGATGTAACTGAGCTTATACAAGAAATACAATGTTCTTTTGTACGAATACTTATCTAAACTGTATATAATCGATAAGATAACTAGAATCTAGCCCTTAATATATTTTCTAGATTAAAGTTTATACTGGCCAATCCCATCATTATTTCATCTGTTACTTTCCTTAGTAATAATTTTTAATTAATGAGAAAAAAGTAAAAAACATTCGTTTTTTGCTTTATTTGCAATTCACTTGATCAGCATACTATTCCATGTGGAAGATTGGTAGTTGTTTGTTTGGACAATGCTCTGGAGTTGATTAAACAAAACAACCTCCCCGATCCTTCACAAGACAGTTCATCATGTGTAGCATTTCTACTGTGCGTAAGACTGTTTATTCCTCCCTCTCTCTCTCTCTATCTCTCTCTTTCTCTATCCCCCTGACGGTTATTCTATTAATTAGTTTGACTAGTTGCAGCTGTCGGTGAATGACTTGAGCTTCTCGGTATTCGATTAGGTCTTTAGGAATTTCGAGGGGAAAGGGATCTAGAAACTTTGGCAACCTGATTGTTCTGGTTCCACATGTGGAGCACATGCTCACTTTCTTTTCTAGTCTCTAGTCTAATTTTAATTTCCACGTACTTCACTGAATCATTCGCAGTTACTTATAATCGACATATGGGATAATACCAATAACTGTCCGAATAAAGAATTACCTTTCTAGACAACGGGCAGTACATGAAGTGTTTACAATTGGCTATAATAATGCGTCTGGCAATAAAAATCGGATAAATTAATATAATTAAAAATATGAGAAAATATTAAATTTGATACTTTAATTTTAACATTTCATAGAATTTTTATTATTTAATTTACACCAAACTCACGATATTATAGAAAAACTTTAAAGTAATGTTTCCATTTTGTTTATATGTTTTTATTTTATTTTTAACCATCTTTCCATTAGTCAGTGGAACTACATATTTTTTACTACCTTGATTTTGATCAATATCTTTTGTTCGTCTTTTTTTTTTGTGCCATTTCCTTTAATGAATTAAAAGTTTTGCGTATTGCGTGCTTGGAATTTACTTAGCTCTCGTTCCCCCACACAAAAAAAGAAAAAAACTCCCACATTTCGCATTGAACTTTTCGTTTAAACAAATCTGTGGCAGATACTTGTGTTCTAATAGATACACGTTTATATATTCATATACATATATATTTACACTTGACCCATTTGGTTGCCTTGAAAGTGCTTTTGTGTGTATATGTGTGCAAAGCTCTTCTAAACATAAATAATGTCAAGCCAAAAAAGCTAAATATAAAACGAAAACAAAAAGAAAAAATTAAAATATTTTAGGTATTACCTTATGCTTTTGTTGTGCCATTACAAATTGGTCTACCTTGTAATACAAAACGAAGTAAAGGTGTTGAATTGAGCTTTATTTTAAAAAAAAATGATTAAAAATAATATGCAATTGGCATATACTTAAACTCTTTTTAAGCAAATTTTAATCTGGTCATATAGAAATTTAAGATAGAATATTTGACATTATCTTAGACTGGCAGTATGCTTACAGGGTAACTCTTAGTACTCCATGACGGAACAAGTTATAATTCCTTTAGTTGCCTTTGCGTGCTCATGAGTCATTAGGAATTTTATTTTTCTTTATTTTGCCCATATATAAATTTTTTATCAAAGCCAAGACTTTTTAATTAATATAAGAATAAAAATAAATAATAAGCAATAGCTGGGTGTAACAGGCATATAAAGCCCAACACAATATCATAAAAAAATCATGGAAATGTTTATACTTAGTAAAAAAATAATAAATATAAACTAAACCGTGGGTCTTCATTAGAATATGCTGACCTTCCATTAAGTAAGAGCTGCGGGACACTAAATTTGAAAATTGTTGCATTTACTAATACTTGACCATGACCTTGTCTGACCTTTGGGTATAAGCATTTTTATGATGTTTCTGTCAAATTGTCTTGTGACACTTTTCTTGCACTGTTTTTATTGGCACTAATTAATGTTTGTCTTCTACTTGACTCGCCAAAAAAAATATACAAAACAAATAGAAATAAATGGAGACAGTAAACAGAAAAAGTCATCAATCATTTTGTAAGGCTGAGGCAATTATAATGATAGTCCTGGGTATTAGCACTTAAGCTATGACTTTAACCATTTACCAAGCCCCAAAAGCCCCTAAAATCTGATTTTTGGGCTTTAAATATGATTCCTGCAATCAAATTTGACAAAAGCTCAGTTTTCAGCTCAGTTTCAGTTTGTAGCTTTTACGGGTAACTATAAACTGTAGTTTTTCTATACCAAAAAGGCATGCTTTGTATCTATATATCGTAAAATTTGTTATCGTGCTTTGAAACGTTTTGGCAAGTATTATTTTTAAAATGGAGTTCGATTTTAGGTTAACCGGGTTTTTAGACCCCGTACTTTTAAAAAGAGTAGAGGGGTCTATTAAGTTTGTCAGAAGCCAAATGTGCGTAACAGGGAGAAGGAAGCGTGTCCGACCCCATAATATATATATATATATATTTTTGATCAGCATCCACAACTGAAACAATGTCTGTCCATTTGTCCGTATGAACCTGTATCTTCTACACTACAAAAGCTAGAGTTACTATATTTGGAATGAAAGTTCGTCTGTATGTTAAGCAGATTACGTTTATTTCAAATTGTAACAGTAAATGACTCACGTCATTGAACTCGTTGTGCTATATTATCTAATTTTAGTAACTAAATTATAATTAATAATATTATAACATGCGACTATTTATTTGGACAAAATAATCCTGTGGTAGTTGTTTATTTATGGGTTATCACATATTGCGCAACAAATTCGATTTTTATGAATTTTTTTGAAGAAAACAAAACTTTTCTAATCGATCACTATATCGTCTTAAAGAACATATCTTGAAGAACTTTCAGCAATTTTTTTTGTTTGTTTGGTCCGGGTCGGCAAACTATATCCTAAAGCTCAGATAGGACATAGAATGAGAGCGGGGTCTTTTACAGTCGGCTCTCGCGTCTGTAGCCTTTCTTACTTGTTATGTTCACTGTTTAACAAAGTGAACTTCTTCATTAAGTAATTCCCCTAGTTAAATTTGTTTCTCGCCGAAGTTGGCGAGATTGTTTAATTTGTCGTCGGATGGAAATGAGTTTGTCTGCTGGGTAATCACTTACCCATACTCTTGAAAACCAACATTATTCTAGGCTGGATGTGTCTTGAGCGATTGCCTAAAGTTGAAATCGCTGCTGGATGCCATACACTTAAGAACACGACAAACAATTAAATGAAACAGACGGCACTTACTGAAACTGGTTTGGAACTTGAACAAAATTCGTTTGCTCACATTTGTGTCGCTCCAATAAACACCTTTACCATGTTTAGATGCAACCATAAATCTAAAGCAGAAATGCAACTGCCAACGCTTTGAGACACTGTTGCTGTCTGGCCAACTGGCAACTGGGAGGCAATCTGACATAAAGACAAGCAGACAGACGTATAGCTAGACACACTGAGACTGAGTTAGCCGGGCAGCCTTGTAACAGTGCCCTCAAATCAACTTGAAGCACGCACACGCTGCAATAACAACAACACAAACAACCACATACAACAACTAACAACTACAAAAAACGAATAAACTGCAGAAAAACAGCTTAAATAATGACAGTAACAGCAAAAATAATAGGCACAATTATATGCAAAACTTGCAGGCGTACAAATTATAAACTTTAAAGATTTTCTTCTAAGTTTTAAGATGACGTCACCGAAACCTTAAAAGGCGATTATTTTAAGAATAAATCTTCCGATTTGGATGACAGGTGTATCATTAAACGCGAATTTAAGACTAGCATGGCGATTTTTCTCGACTGAAGTCATAACAGAATGACAGAAAGTTTCAATCAGTGTATAATTGTATTATTTTTTTTAAATGGGTTGCAATTTTTTATTTGTTGACTGCATTTATAATGTAGAAAATATTTAAAATTAACAACATTATTCTCTTGTCGTTTGAATTGTGATAATAAATTAAATAGCTGGTGTTCCAATTTTCAGAATGTATTACGATATATTCAACCGTTTTAAAAGTAAATTATAAAGAATTAGTTAAATCTCATATTTACTGATTTTCCGTCAATTATCAAAATTTAAAGAAGTTTCATAAATGGGTATTCGCACTCATAATTATTTTTCAATGCGCCGTGTCAACGTGACGAGCACAAAAATATAAAATATTCATTTTGTAATGTAAGTAACCATCGATTAATAGTTAAGCTAAATAACTACTACATATGGTAAATATAGAATTTGTATAGTAATCTTAGGATAAGACTGATCGTAATTCGCTCTTAATCCGGTAACTCTCATGGGATTAAGATGTGATCTAATACTGCTGTCATGCATCGAAATGAGAATCTTCCGATATATCAACCATCCTAATAAATAAAGGAAATGGTGCTCTTAGCGATGAGAATATTTTAACAATTAATCGATTAATCTTTCAATTAATCGAAACTCATTTAGATGTACAATTAAATCGTTTATTGAAACAAAGTAATCGATTATTATATATCATATGATTAATTGTGTCATCATTACGTATGGATAATGCACACTGAAACAAAAGCTGAACAAATGTTAGTCGCTTGCGTTTAGTTCTCGCTTCGCTTGTTTTGGTTTGATTCGTTTTTTACGCAACAGGAATATATTAGATGATTTTCGTGTATACTATATGCATGTGTATATATCTTTACTTTGTTATTTGTTGCTTCTTATTTTTTGCAAAAGCTCTTCGGACTTTTGGGTATTAAAACAAGTTTTGTTCGAAGTCTCTACAGGCTAAAAAAAGTATTTAAATTGAGACAGAAAGAGAAAAAAACCACAACAACAACGAACAACAAAATCATCATTTAAATAACGCACACGTCGTCGTCGTCGTCGCCATGTTGCGCCCGTTTTAATTTTTGTCTGTTCGTTTTTGCAATTATTTTTGTTGTTGCTTTTGTCATTTTTGCTTTCAAATTGTTGCCGCTATTTGTTTTTCCTTTCCTTGTGTGTGTGCATGTGTGTATGAGTATTCGAGAGATAAAACGCGTACTTTTTGCCCGTTTTGTATTACCTTCTGTCCGTTTGTTTTGCACCTCTCTCGCACAATCGCTCTGTTGGTTTCTCTTGCGCACACCTCTAACAGAGATAGACTGACTGACAGAGACAGCTCTCTGTGTCTATCTCTCTGTCTGTCGTACTGCCTGCGCCTTGTGGCTGTCGCTTCGGCTTATACATTTTTCAGTGCCATGCAATTTTCATTCAGAATTTATGAACACATGAAATAGAATTGAAAACGTAAAAGGTGTATACAATAAAAATTGAAAATTTGCTTTAGCTTTTTTTACATTGTGCATGTAACTTGTGCGTCGTTTTGTTTTTTTTTTCGCTTGGGTTGTGAGTATAAAGCTACGTAACTAAAGCTGTTTGCTGCGTAACTTAATTGTGTTGTATTTATAAGTCGATGCTATTCTGTGTGAATAAGTTGCAATCACCATATCTCTTTCTAAAGTTGACTTGGGTTCATCAGCTGTTTTTGTCTTATTTTTGTTTGTTTTGTTGAAAATAGCACTGATAAGAAATGGCAAATATTCTTCGTATATGGATTAGAATAGAATGGCAAGTAGTGAGCAAGTGTTTGCTTTACCTTCTTGAAGTGGAGGCTTATCAAGAAAATCATAGAATGTGCTTGAAACTAGTAAAAGCAAAAAACAACAACAAGAACTTTGTGATTCTTGATAAGAACTAGAAACCAACAAAGGCGTCTACTCCATTAATTAACAGAGCCTAAAAAATAGTGCGGGTCGTCGTCATCATCATCGTTATGTTCCCATCCTCATTTTCGTTCTCTGGATTCTCCTGCGTTTATTGTAATCCACATACACTAAAAATCAGCGGGCTTTTCTAATTATTTTTATTTATTATGTTTTTTGTTTTTCTTGGCATTGCATTATGCATTTACATTTTGTCCCGTTAACAAAGACGTCAGAGAAAGATAGTGCGAGAGATAGAGAAAGAGATAGAGATAGGTTAAGAGAGAGGGAGACAAAGCTGCATAAATTTGTATTGAAATTTTTCTCTCTATTGTGTTTTAATGTCTATAACACACAGTCACACAGTATCTTTGTGTTGTAGTTCGTAGCCAGTCGTCTGCCTAATTGAATTTGTTAGAACCTACGTTTTCTGTCTCTCTGAACAGTTACCTTTGCCACCCTCCGAACTATTAAATAAAAATGACATGTAATCAATAATAATTTGTTGTTGCGTTGACATTAGCCAGTTGGAGGCCCAATGGTTATGGACAGAGTAGCGGGTTTTTGTCTATCTGCCTGCATGCAACCAAATGCTAAAGCAGGTGCTTTGCTAACAAATTAATTGAACCATTTTTATTTTCTTCCTCTTTTCGTTTTTGTTATTTGTTAATGCGCACTCCTTTCCTCATCTCCCCTGTATCCACAGTTGTATTGCCTTTTGTATTCAAATGAAACACGCAAGACGTAATTATTGATTAATTATTTGTTGTTCTCTGTTTACTCTGTATATATTCTGTATTCTGGTCAACTAGGAGATATGCGAATAATATTTTAATGACTTAACTCAAAATTGTTAAAATACTTTAATTATATTAAAATAAGACTGAACTTTAATACATTTTAAATTGAAAAAGTGCAAATACATGTTCATTCTATTTTTAATAAAAAAAATAAATAAATAATATCATACGCATTGAATAAATGCAATAAATTTGAATGGTTTTCAGCAAAGGCAGTTTGCGCAATAGTTTCAGAAAAATGCACTGTGTTTACCTTGACAACTAGGCGTATACATAATATTGCATATATTCCATATGTTTATTACGCATACGCAGCGTAATGCACGTACCACATGCTCTTGAGAATTGTTGTATTTGTTCTCTCTTTTTCCCCTTTTTGCTGCCAGCAACAGATAAATGTAATTACTGTCTTATCATAATTACCACTAAAAAGTGAGCAAAAAATGAAAACAAAGCCGCAAAATAAAAAGAGAGAAATATAACAAGAAGATGGGTGGGAAAATCGGAGATAAACGAGGGTGCGAAGCAGAAATGATGACGATGAATGACGATACTTGCGAATAAACTTTGCTGAGTTTTCCACACACCCTCACACACACACACACACAGATACATATATACAGTGAGCTTTTTATGATAAAATATACAAGCGGGAAAGCAACAGCTTCCCTTCCCTGTCAGTTGTTTTGTTTCTGAGGCTGTTGTTTAAAAGTTTTATTTTATTTTATTGCAGCACACAAATTGTGTGCCATCGGCGCTGTTGAGTGGAAGCTTCAGCTACACCCTGAGCGAGGGGTACTCCGTAAAAACTTAACTTGGCGGCAATTAACAAGTTTACTTAGCATTGGGTTAACTTTTGAGTTAAGCAAGTTTAAAATTTGGTATGTTTAACTCCTTAAACTCTTGTTTAAGAATACAATTATTAGCATTTTAAAGTTTAGCTTTAGCTTTTGCTGAATTATAAAACTATACAAACTTAAATTAAAAGAAATTTTTTAAATTTCAATTGAAGTATTCACATTAATATACTAATTTATGATAAAAATAGAGATTTCCATGTTAGTTTGCTACATATATAAAAGCACACGCTTTCAAAGTATATGGAAACTTCAGTTGTGAGTGAGATAGAGAGATTTAAAAGAACAATTTTATTAAATTATTCATTTGGCATCTGTAAAATTGCTTAAGAGATGAGCAGTGTTTGGCAAATATATATTCGAGCTTTATTAAAACTAATCTAGGGTAATTAAGTTGTACGATTAACCCTCTTCTGTGCGTGCAGCGTTAATTGCCTCCGTGCGCGCGCAAGTTGAGTTTTGTGACCTCCACATTTCATTTAAATTTTACAGAGGTCCCAGGAGAGATACAGAGAGAGAGTAAGAGAGAGAAAGAAAAGTAAAAGAAAGAGAAGACGAGGAAGAAAGGGAGCGAGAGTGACTGCGGACTCAAGTTGTTTTGCCTTGCTCCGACCTACCCTTGGTCTTTAATTACTTTCGTAGCTAATTTTCTTACAACAAAAGCGACAACTGCAACAAATGCAAGAACAGTGAGAGTCGTTACAAAAACTGAAACGTGCTTTTAATTCATCCTGCTGACTTATAGACAATTCCGTAGCAAGTTCACTACAACTTATCTGTTCCTGTTTCCATTCCATACACATATTTGTATGCCATTGGAAAAATCTGTATAACCAATAAAAATATTAAATTGATTCTCAATTGATTGGTTCTAACTCTTTTGGATCTCTCTTGTTGATACATTTGTCTTTCTTTCGCTTAGCCTCAAAAATTGATTTTTACTTCAAGCCCAATAAGTTTATTGACATTAAATACAAAGGCCTCACAAAAATCATCAAAACTTTTCTATTATGGAAGTTTTCCACATTGTGAATGGGTCGATATTGAATGCCTTCATAATTGTTATCAACATACTCCAAACTGCGTGCCGCGCCCAGTAATTTGTTGTATTTCACATTTGGTTTGTTCTCCGATTATGGTATATATGTATGAGTTGAGAGTTCAAAGTGATGAGCAATACAATGAGTGTGAGAAAAAGC
Organism: Drosophila cardini; assembly: GCA_018903735.1. NCBI lineage: Eukaryota > Metazoa > Arthropoda > Insecta > Diptera > Drosophilidae > Drosophila > Drosophila cardini. The sequence goes on along the minus strand of JAEIGM010000024.1, from coordinate 946,400 downwards.
AGAACGCAGATGGATTGAAATAACATAAGATGTTAAAGAAAGCGAATGTTAACAAGAATGTTCAATATGTGCAGATTTTCGAGCGTCTGTTGAACTCGAAACTCCCGACAACGTAATACCATTTATTAAAAACATCACTGAACTCTGAAATGGCCTCAATAAGCTCCAAATGCATTCAATGAGACAAAACAGATGAGAAGGCCAGAAGTGCGTTCATCAGCACTTCAACTAATGCAAATTTACATGATTGCCAATTGGTTTGATATTCTTTTAATAATTTGATATTGTTTTCGTCTAGTGAATTAAGATTTAGCAGACCAAAAATGTAGTCAACAGTATTTGAAAACATTTATTAGTTATTATTCCAAATAATTCAGTTACCAGACTTCTCTCGGTATTTTACCAAAAAATCTAAATAAAATTGATCGTCCATAACTTTTCTGTCCATTACATTTCGCTTCTGATAAAACTAATATACGAATGTTGTCTTTTTGACTACGTGGTCTACAAGGAACTGTGTTTAAATGTAAATCTGCTTTAAAGACGGTAGAATATTCTGGTTCTTTACATGGTCTATTTGTTGATATTATTATACACTCCAATTTAAAATCCTCGAGCTTGGTCTTTTATATGGCAAACTTGATTAGCTTTAATTTTGGAAGCATTCTTTGTTTTATCAAACACATTTTGTTCAATTTGGCTCTTTGAAAAATTAATTCATGTTCATTTATCTTTAACATGTCTCACTATTTCACTCTATCTCTCTCTCTCTCTCTCTCTATCTCTCTCTCTCTCTCTCTCTCTCTCTGCGAAATATTTGACCTACAGACAATGACAAAAATATTGCCACCTCAAAATTTGAATTTTAAAAAGTGAACTTAAAAATATTCCTATACATATAAGATCGGCCATTATGAGAATATAAATTAAATTATATAAGCAATACTCCTCGACTAGCAGAATGAAATATGCACATTATGTCTACTAAAAATTTTATAGAATGAAATATTTTTATACCCTGTGCCTCAAAATGTTCACTATGCAGAACGCAATGAAAAACATTTTAATAAATCAAGAGGCTGGGTGAGTGAACAAGCTCAATATTCCACATATAACCATATACTATACACATACATTATATTTGTGTATCCAAGTTGTAGCCAAAACAAAACTAAATACATATTTACTCAAGATATAGACGCAAATATTATGAAAATGAAATGAACAAATTTGTTGTCGACCAGTCAACAACGTAGACCAGTTTTTGTTGGCAATTTGCAAACTATTTTTGATATGGGTAAGTGTATATAGAGTATATATATATATATCTATTCCCTTCCCCCAGTCTAATGCTCTCTACATAGCGATGTTTTTGACATATCTTTCAGGGTTTTTTGGCCTGCTCATCGTCTATTTGTCTATGTTGTCTATTTACATGGTTTGCATTACAATTAAATAACCATAATAAACAAAAACAAAGAACAACTCAATTTTCTCAAGTGTCTGATCAAGTAGTATCAAAATGTGGAGGGGTAAAATCATTTTAATTAGGGTGTCGCAGGGCACATCAGATTCATAAGTCATTATTCTTTTTAAAGTACTCCTTAACAATACACGACCCCAAATAAAGTACCACAATCATCACAAAAAATGGAATTACACAAATACAAATTTTATATTATATTTACATTTTCTGTACATGTGACTCTCTAAAAGCACAGTCTATCTGTAGAATGTGTATGGTACCATTATAACTACACTAACCAAGTTTCATCCGGATCGGACAACTAAAGCCTATAGCTCTCATGGGACAAATCGGTAGAAAATAGGACATTTGTACGAAGACACCTAGTGTTACTTGAGCTATCGCAAACAAAATCACATACAATGTGTATATGGTGATTGTAACTATTCTTACTAAGCTTGATTTGGATCGGACAACTATATCCAACAGCTCCTATAGGACAAACCGGTCAAAAATTTCTTATTTGTATGGTAAAATGCGCAATAGAATGAGTACAGGGTCTTTTACAGTCGGTTCGCTCGACTGTAGCCTTTCTTACTTGTTTCAGTCAATATATTTAGGTAATCTTACCTTTTGTAATGCAAAGCATAAAGACTTAGTGGGCTCTATTAACTTTCATAAATTTAGAATCTTTGGTTCTACTACTACTGAGTTTCCGTTATATTAAATAACAGTATAATTTAGCTTTCATAGAAATTCAATTCGTAGTTTTCATACCACAGCTTTAAGCTGAGCATAATTATAAATAAATTAGCAGTTCTCGATTATCTGCATCTACATGTAATAGTTTTTGATTAAATAACAAAAGTTACTGTCAAATGTCCGCGACGGCTTTCGAACAGCAAACCTCATTGCTTAACATTCAAGAAGACTAAGAACAGGCATCTCTACCACTTATACCACACTCCTGACTTTAGTTGATGCAAATAATTAAAATTTAAAAAAACTTAATAAATATAATATAGCACTGACTGGAATCGAACCCGCGATATCACACACACGCGCCACAACCCTAACAGTTGCACCACGCCCCTCTCTTAAAAGTGTCCGACTATCTGTATTTACATGTAATATTATACTCTCTGCAAGAGAGGGTTTGTGAAAAGTATGTAATAGGCAGAAGAAAATGTGGCCGACCCCATAAAGTATATATATTCTTGATCAGCATCACAAGCCGAGTCGATATAGCCATGTCCGTCTGTCTGTCCGTCAATATGAACAAACAGATTTCAGAGATGGTAAGAGCTACAAGTTTGAATTTGGTCAGTATCGACTCGATATTTAGTCAGTCAATACAAGAATCTTTTTTTCGATGCCACGCCCCGTTCGCCCACAATGAGCAAAAAACTAGACATACCTCGTAAAAAATTTATGTTTTAGGCGAATATCTCAGTAGCTATGGCACTTAGGAACACCAATTTTGGTACGCAGGTTCCTAGAGATAGGGCAAATGCAATGTCATTCAAAATTTTTGCCTGCCACGCCCCCCAAGAAATAAAATAATTTTCCAACTTCAATGTCATTTTTAAGGCATTTGCACTTATCGTACGGTATTGTTATTTCAAATTCGTTTTGGAGACAAAGTATCACAAACCTGTAAGTTGCATACAAATCGGACTATAAACAAAAGAGCTACCAACGTAACAAAGTTTACAATTGCAGGCAATGTCAATGCATGTGTGCAAGCGAGACAGAAGCATATAAACATGTAAGCGAACGTTTTCGCTGCTTGCGTAGCGACAGCGCTGCTCGCGGACGATGCACGCACATGTATGCATACGATACGATAAATCATATATCGATATTCAATACGATAGTAATTATAATTGTGATATGATATCGACTGCGATATTTGGTCATTATGTTTATATCTATAGCGATATATCGTATTTTAATTCAGTTGTTGATAATATCGATATTTGATTTGATGTGATATTTTAATTAATATCGATATCGGCATTTTCTTGGCGATTTGCATCCCTTTTACAAACTGATGATTTTGTTTCAAAGTGTTTTATTGCAAATACTATGAGTACGGGGTCTTTTACAGTCGGCTAGCTCGACTGTAGCCTTTCTTACTTGTTTTTATAAAGCTCTCTTGAAAATCTATCAAACTTGACAAGTGAAGATGAAATTCTTCGGGCTCAGATTTGTGAACTCACTTTAGTCTGGACTACATTTTGTCATTGTTGTTATGTTAGGTCATTAATGCTTGGGATTGGATGCATACATATGTCAAACATTTTGTCAGATTTTGTTTATAGGGCCAAAATTGAGGAATACTTTGTTTCCCATTATTATTTCCTTGTTTTCGTTGAGCTTAAACTATTCTAAATTATCTTTCATTTAAAATGGTGTATACTATAATAGTTTGAATGTATGTAACAGGGCGAAAGAAGCATGGTCGACACCATAAAGTATATATATTCTTGGCCAGCATCAATAGCCGAGTCGATATAGCAATGTCCGTCCATCCGTCTGAGACTATAATGAATAAGTGCAGAGTCTTTTACAGTCGACTCGCTCGACTGTAGCGTTTCTTTCTTTTATTTTGCATTTTGTTTATTTTAAGGTCAGTTATATCTATTAAACAAGTGAGAGCTTGAAATTTTGATTAGTTTAACAATTGATATACTGACCAACATGAGGATTATGTAAGCTGATTCAAATCAGAGAAGATTGAATGTCTGTGATGTTTTATATTTTTGTTATTTTATTTCATTTATGTGTTTCCATATAAATGTATTTATATATTTGATTTGCTTTAATTTTAAGTTGTAGTTGTAGCGTGGGTGTACTTTTGTTTCCAGTCGCGAAATATAAATAACAAAAATAAAAGCTTCAGTCGAAAGTAATCGAATGCGAGATACCCTGCACTAAGGGCGATATAGATTATAACTTTCTAATTCGACTTCCGATCATATTGTAACAAGGGACCGACCCACTGAAATGGGTAAATAATATTGTGCGTACTTTTTGTGGTATTTCTTGGCTTTGTTTGCTGTTACAAGCTTTACATAAATGTCAACACTCTTCGAACAGGGTCCGAAAATATACTTTATTTTGTTTGCGACTGTAGTTGTATCTCGTATCTACTTAGTATTGTTTTTAGCTCTTCTCTTTGTTTTGTTATATGGCTTTGTGAACAAAAAAAAAAGACATTAAATACAACATGACGCTTCTACTGACGCTGCTTACGTCAGAGGCGCACAGCCTTACTGTTAGCAGCGAAATTGACGACGACGTCGATGCTACCAATGGCAGACTGTTTGGTGTGTTTGTCACTTGGCGTTAGTGTGTTAGTGTGGGTGTGTAGTTATGCGAGTGTGTGTTGGATACTGATAAGTGGCAAAATCTATAAATATTTTTACATGCCAGTTGAGCAAAGCAAAATGGAAAAACATAACTTGTTTATTTACGCATATACATTAGTTTTATATGTGTATGTATATAATTGAATCGGTTATAAAACTGCGGTTTTGGATAAATTCTTTAAATAGCAGACTTATGAGTAAGAGTGTATTAGAATCGTACAAAATATTAATAAGGCAGGAAAGAAATGATGTTTACATAACGAACAGTGTTGCAAATAATAAAACCTACTTTATTAAAAGGTGATTATGTATTTTGAGGATTCTGCGGCTTACCAAAATTCTAGTTTGACCAAATAAAATAAGTGAACGCAGCGGTTTGACCTTGACCTAGCTCAGATATTAGCATTATATGGAGGGTAAAACAGTCTGACAACAACAATATATTCAATAATTAAATCCGAACGCTTTGAAAACGTTATTAAATTTGTTCGCAACCGCTATTTTTTAGCATGTTTGTTGGTCAAACTTTGAGCTGGTTTGAGTTATGGCTAAGACTGAGGTTAAAAAACTGAAGTAGGAAGTGCCCGGAGCATTAACTTGGCCGCTTTCTCAAGGCTGTTGCTAAAAGATGATCGAACAAACATCCTACACTTTTAAAGCTATTAAAATACCAAGTTATAGCATTGCATTAAACATAATTAGATAAAGTTAATGTTTTTAAAATAATATTTTATATCTTATTAATTAAGTATTTATATATTTATATTTTTCAGCGCTGTGGAACTTGAAATACTCCCTTCGGCACGAAATTAATTATCATATTTTCGAAGCATCTATAAAATGAGCTTCAACAAAACGATGTTTTAAATAAGTATATGGAGCGAAACAACTGTAACAACCGTTAGAAACAAAGTTATAAGTAACAAAAATTTACGGTAAAACATACACACAAACCAACACATACATAACCGATCATTTATACCATATAGCGTATAGTATAACCACGAGACTACAGATATTTAGTTGTAAAGTACATAGTTTAGTTTAACAAACAAAATCACATAAAACAAAAAGTAAAACTCGTATAACAGAGGAAAGGCGAGAAATAGGCGCTAAAAAAGTCAAAAAGAATTTACAACATTTTTAAGTCAAGAAATGGCAACACTCCTAAATAAGTCGAGAACAAGAAGAACGGCAACAAAAACATTTGTGAAAGTATAAAACGCTTTATTAATTTATAAATAAAATAATTCCGCACCAAGTGCAATTGGCAAAAAAGAAATAAAATTACAAGAACAACAAGAGGAAATGTGAAAAGAAATAAAAGAAGATGAAGAAAAACAAAAAAGAGATCACCGAAGTTATATTTCAGAAAAATAATGGAAAAATAGTTTGAGAGGGATTAAAATCATTTGTTGAATCATTTCAGTGTTGGTAGACGTTCAAAATTTAACATTACAGGCATACGGAGTATTGTCAAATGCTTAATATACGAAACTACAAGTGTTGCAAAAGCCGCCAAAATCGTAAAAAATCAGTAACTTACCATTAACACAAAATAACGCTGAAATTCTTATGTGCCCTTTAACCCCTACCCCGCCCTTCGTCCCTTGCTACTTACTGAGCTTATGTTTGGCTCTTGATGTTTTAGGCGTTCTAGACGGAAAAATATGTACTATAAATGTTGTACAATCAGCGATGACGTGCAACAATAAAATATAAAAAAAAAAATATATATATATATATCAACAAAAAATACTGAAAAAAGTAAGGAAAATGAGGTATAGAGAGTAAAAGCAGCCGAAAGTTAATAAACATTCAATAGAAACACAGACACAAACACAAACACACACTTAACACCCAAATACACTCAAACACGCTCATCGACAGTGGCACCTAGAAGTAAGCGCACTCACCGATTACATACGTACATACATACATACATATTTACATAAATATTCGAAAGTTATGCGAGAAATATTTACGTATCACTCGCAGGATCTAGGGCCAAAACAGCGCCAGAAAGAACCACATGAACTACTCAAATTCTAAAATTAATAATAAATATTAACATGAAGAACATAAAAACGAAAAAAAACTAAAAAATATAAAAAGAGAAATCGCAGCAACAAATATAAAATCTAAATGTTTACATTTAAGTCACAAACAAATTTAAAAAAAAAAAAAAAAAAAAAATACTAAGTAAAAAAAAATAAAAAAAATAACTGAAATTTGTGTGTAAAAAAGCGTAAAATCGTAGCATTAATTAAACAACAACAAAATATTTAATATTATACACTTACATAATACATTAAAAGATACCAAGAATATGTGCAAAGAAAGAAGAAAGAGAGAGAGAATGAGAAGCGCCAATTAAGTTTAATAATTTAATGGGAAATGAGCAAAAAACGTTATATAAATATATATTCGAGTAAAGATTTATTATACATAAATATATTGTTTAACATTTCTACACAAAAAACAAAAAAAAACTTTCTCTAAAAGTTAAAAAAGATCTTAAGTGTTTACTATGTGGAGCAGCGAAGCCTTTGTTTTTTTTTAATAATAGGCTTAAAGTTGAACAATCATTTAAATTATTATTTTAATTGCTGTGCTTTTTGTTTATTTATTTTTAAATGCCAAGCCTTTTAAATTTTGTTGTGAGAAAATAAAAACAAAAACAAAAATATTATTTATGTAAACAAATGTATAACGTATGTTTTAAACTAAATGATGAACTCCTTTCATTTTTCTACTACTTGCGTCAAAAAGTCATAAATGTTAAAATATTAATTAACAAATAACTAAATAATTAACTAATGGAAGCACACATCACATTGTTTCTTAATGGTTTAAGAAGTTTTTTGTTTAAAATAAATTTTAATAATTTAACATAACACACACAACCACACACACAAACTCGTACACCAGCGAGAAACAAAATAGGCGCATTAATAAATAATTGAGAAAAATCTACATAAAAACATGCATACATCTAAATACATAGTCATAGTTTAGTATGAGCAAACAATTTAATAAAAAACACAAAAAACAACAAAATATTACAAAAAATTATATATAATAAAAATGTGTACCACATATAGATATGTCGAAAAATATTGAACAAGGACTCCCATCTTTTGATTCCTCTAATTGTTCTGTGGGAATTTTCGTTATAATTTCTTCTCATTAGTTAACTTGAAATGCTGTTTTTTAGCAATGCTCTACAAATCTTATAATTGAGCTTTAACGATTGCATTACGTATATTTGTATAGATGAGAATAATACACACTATTTATATATATATATATATATATATATATATACATTGTATATACATATATATATATATACATATGTGTATGCATATATATATGTATAACTTCCAAAAGAGATAACATCGTTTTAAGATAACAAATTCAACCTTGAAAATTGCAACACTATATGATTCTATATAGTTTGAAGTTTCGGCTTAAACAAAAATCAGTTTTGTCAAATAACCTTTTGTTGTTGTTTCATGTGTGTGCGTGCGTTTATTTCGACATACAAGTGTTTATTAATATATATATATGTATACACACACATATATATACATAATAAAACAATCTGCAAGAAGATCAACAAACAAAACAAAATTCAAATGATTTAATTTAGTTCATATATTTAAGTTTATATAGCAAGAGCATATATATAAATATTAAAAAAAAAAAAAACAAGCAAGATGAATTGTCATTTAAAACAAAATTCAAACATACAATAATAATTAAAAAGCAAACATAAAACAAATTTGAGAGCAAGTAAACCCAATATAAGAAATGATTGAAAGAAATTAAAGAGAGAGAAACAAACAAAAAGGAAAGTATAAGCAAGGAAAAAAAAATAAAACAAAACAAAACAAACAAACAAACAAAAAATCCAATAAAATGAATTTGAAATCCTTAAAAAATATATATAGAATGATATATGTGTTTTAATTGGGTAGGTAACTTTGATAAAATTGTGTATCCATATTCGGGTTCATTACGAACTGCCAAACTTTCGGCAAAACTTTCCATGGATATCTAAACATATGCTAATTTAGAAACTGTTGTGTCGTGCTAACAATTTATCCCCGAAGGAAAAACTTCTTTTTCTTTTTCAGTCTCTAATAAAAGTATATTTGGTGAATGCTTTCATACCTTCTCAGAGCGAAGTATTTCTTAACCACTCTATGCTAACAAACATAATTTAATCACTGATTTTCTGCTGAGGGCGCAAAAATTTCATTTCAGGCTTTCCTAACGACTCCAAGGTGTTGTCAAGGCAGTAAGTATACTTATATTCACAATTTTATATATTCAACACACACAAACCCACATAACAGAAATGTCAATAAAGGCTTACAAACACAGGTGCAAACTACACGCAAAGGAGGTGCAGGCACATGTACACGGAAAGAAAATGTTTTTCTGAAAAGTATCACGAACGTCAATAAAATCAATATTTTAAATTCGTCAAAGTCTTTTGTAAACTTCTAATTACGGAAAAGAATTTGACATTAAACTGAATAGTCTAGTCAGTCTTAATTAGAAATTTCTTTAATTAATTCTTACAATTGTGGTAAGAAATCATATTTAATGATTAATTCTCAATTTTTTCTCTCTGTGCATTTGTTTGTAAATGCCATAGACATACTGCTAGTGTACAGAAATGTATTATGCCAAAAGTGACAACTAAAAGCACCTGCTACCGTTAGTTGACACATGTATGTAAGTATATCTAATATATAATGAAGGTAAATGTATACATAACAAGTAAGAAAGCCTAAAGTCGAGCGAGCCGACTGTAAAAGACCCCGTCCTCGTTCTAGTGCGCGTTTTTCCATACGAGTCACCAATCTTCGAGCGATTTGTCCTATGGAAGCTATAGGCTATAGTTGTCCGATCCGGACCAAATTGGGTGAGGATAGTTATAATGTTACCATGCACATAATGTGTGGTCCCGTTAGCTTTAGCCGTTTTCAAGTTATTATAATGTGAAAATAGTTTCTTACAATTTGCGGGGGCGGTAGGGGCGTGGCAAAGATTTAAAATAAACTTGCACTGCGTACACTATAGACGGACTTTCATTCCAAATTTGTTGGAAATTTGTTCTTGTAGTTTAGAAGATCTAGGTGTTCATACAGACGGACGGACGGAAAGACAGACGGACAGACAGACAGACGGACATCGCTATATTGTCTCGGCTGTTGATGCTGATCAAGAATATATATACTTTAAGGGGTCGGAAAAGCCTCCTTCTGCCTGTTACGCACATTTCGCTTCAGACAAACTTAATAGACCCCTATACTCTTTTTTAGAGTACGGGGTCTAAAAATGTTTATAAAGAAATGGTGCACTAGGTGCATTATATAAATTCTTATTTAAACCAACATCTCTTTATTAAAAAAATGAGGGCTTAGCCTATATTGGAATTCGTTGAAAGATCAGGGAAAACGTAGTAAAATAGAGGCATATTATAAATTTTTATTGAAATGTGTTGAATATATGTGTTTCTTACTCCAGCAGCAGTACAATCGTCCCAAACTAAAAAAAATTACATAAGTTGCCTCTAAAAGAGAAATCCGCCTATTCTATGTGTATTGTCGATTTTCAACAATAATTTTGCGAGTTTCATTTTATTTCTCAAATAGTTTTTCTATCATTGAAGGCCTTTTTAATTATTATTTACGCAAATAATACATAGAAAACACTGAAGAATACAAATTGGAAACATTTTCAAAAAGTTTCAAAACGGTAATGAAGCTTTAAATGTAGGAGAACATAGACCCCTGGACAACCCACAAGAACTAAACTCTCACAATCATTTGCCCATACACATACAGAGACTACCAAACTTTTGTATAATTTTTTGAGGTTTTTTTTTTATACACACGACACACACACCCGACTCACACACCCTACACACACACACCCAACTCACCCACCCGACACTACTTTGACACAGTTGCCTTTTAGGGTTGTTTTACTTTAAACATAGAAAAAAGAAAGAAATATAAAATCCAAAAGTTTTTACTTTATTTCCTTGATTTCAGTAGCAGACTAAAAAGTTATAAAAGTTGTCGTGTGCACACGACTCTTGTACATGGCTTACACACACACAATCTTTTGCAAAGGTATGGGTATAGTACTTATTTATGTATTGCATATGTATTTATATGGTTTGTGAGGTTAGGGCGAGGCTCTTGTATCGTTTTTCCAAATACGGAGAGCATGTGGTAAAGTTATTTATAGAACACACTGTGGTTTTCGGCCATTTATATATACGAGAGAATTAAAATTACTTTGCCTTCTCGTTTGTTTGACTGCCATTTTCGCTGCCAACTTGGCCAAGACAGGACATGACCGGAAAGAACAGGACACCAGCTAAGCGGCTTTATGATTTACCTCCTCATCACTTTTCCCCGATAAACATTCCAAAGGCTGCACTAGAGGCATGTGAATACTTGCCACTAATACAAAAGAACTCTGGACTGTTTTGAAAATTGGAAAATGTAGGCTTAGTTTCTTTTATAAAATAATTTAGGGGTGGGTATGAGAACAGTCCCCGATTTGCACACGGACCTTTTCTTGGACTACAGCTGGCACACAAGCCTCAAGACGTTGCCTTAGTTGGTTGTGTGCAGTTATTCAACAAACAAAACAAAACTCTAAAGAACATTGGCTATATAACGCCAAATTGTGTTAATAAAAGGGAAGACGTGCAAAAACACACGAGATATTTCTGAAATATACTAAAAATATTCCATGCCGAAACGGTAAACACTTCTAGATATCTGGTTCACTAGTCAGGTATATGACAGAAACATTTATTTAGCGAAAGCATTGTTATGTCATGGAGAGGCCATCAAACATAAACTGTATTTATTGGGCATATTAAACAGGCGAAGATCAGACATATAAATTATCACGAAATTTCAAAGCAGATGGTCGAGTTGTCGAAATAAGTCCAACTAATTCAAAGGAGACCATTCGAATTGTGTAGACTGCGAATGTATAACGGAAACATTAACAACTGGGTATGAATCTCGTAGGAGAAGTTAACTCGACTGTATGATACCAAATTATTTGTTTATTGTTGGTTTAATAAATGATTACAAGGCACTTCTTACACTCTTTAATCTTTGGTACTGTGTATATTCCCACATGTTTTTATACTCTCTGCAAGAGAGAGTATATTGGGTTTGTGCAAAAAAAAAAGTATGTAACAGGCAGAAGGAGGCGTGGCAGACCCCATAAAGTATATATATTCTTGATCAGCATCACAAGCCGTCCGTCTGTCTGTCCGTCCGTATGAACAAACAGATTTCAGAGATGGTAAGAGCTACAAGTTTGAATTTGGTCTCTATCGACTCGATATTAAGTCAGTCAATACAAGAATCTTTTTTTTTTCGATGCCACGCCCCGTTCGCCCACAATGTGCAAAAAACTAGAAACACCTCGTAAAAAATTGATGTTTTAGCCGAATATCTACTATGGCACTTAGGAACACCCATTTTGGTACGCAGGTTCCTAGAGACGGCATAATTGTATTGTCATCAAAAATTTTGGACTGCTACGCCCCCTTTTCCCACAAGAAATAAAATAATTTGCAAACTTCAATGCCGATTTTAAGGCATATTTTCTTATCGTACAGTATTGTTATTTCAAATTCGTTTGAAGACAAAATATATTAAACTATCCTGAAAGTTGCATCTAAATCGGACAATAAACAAAAGAGCTAGACGTGTAAGAAAGTTGATAATTGAACGCAATGCCAATGCATGTGTGCAAGCGAGATAGAAACATACAAACATGTGAGCGAACGTTTTCGCTGCTTTCTAGCGGCAGCGCTGCCCGCGAATGCTGGCCGTGCCAACCAATTGTGTATGTATTACATATACACACATCCATATGTGCGTGCACACATATAATGTCAAATGTATATGTGTGTGTATAGTATACACTGTGTACATACAAACAGATGTTTTTATTTCAACGTGTTTTGTTGCAAGTATCAATTGATATACTTGGATACCGATTTTATTAAATGATCGGGAATAAATTGCAGAGAGTATTCTACGGTCGGGCGTGCTCGACTGTACTTTTCTTTCTTGTTATAAATTTTACCAACAAAAACGTATTAACTTAAATAATTATAAATAGAACAAGTTAGAAAGGCTACAGTCGAGCGAGCCGACTGTAAAAGACCCCGTACTCATTCTAGTGCGCATATAACCATACAAATAAGTAATTTTCGACCGATTTGTCCTATAGGGGCTATAGGCTATAGTTGTCCGATCCAGACCAAATTTGGTAAGGATGTAACCATAATGGTACCATACACGTAATGTGTTAATTTGGTTGCAATCGCTCAACTAAAACTTTATGTCTCCATACAAATCGCCAATTTTCGACCGATTTGTCCTATGGGAGCTATAGGCTATAGTTGTCTGATCTAGACCAAATTTGGTGAGGATGGTTATAATAGTACCATACACATAATTTGGTCCCGATAGCTCTAGCTCTTGCGGTTTAGAAGATCCAGAAGTTCATACGGACAGACAGACAGACAGACGGACATGGCTATATCAACTCGGCTGTTGATGCTGATCAAGAATATATATACTTTATGGGGTCGGCCACGCCTCCTTCTGTCTGTTACGCACATTTCGCTTCAGACAAACTTAATAGACCCCTCTACTCTTTTTTAGAGTACGGGGTCTAAAAAGTCAAAGAAGTTTTGTTTAAATTCTTCATGAGTATAATTTCTTGCGAAATTTAAATCAAATATTTCTATGTTAGCAAAATATTTCGTAAACTTTGAAAATTCACTTAATTTAAAAAGTATTTTAGTTGTTACAGAGAATCCCTGAGAGATACAGTCAAGTTCTCACATTTGTTTAAAAGAGAAAAACAACATTCAACTTTTTTGGGACTCAGCTACACTGAATGAAAATAATATCAGAAGACTGTGAACGGTACTATTTCGAGTAGGTTGAGAGTAACTTCCTTAAATGTATCTGAACGTTTTGTCAAACATTTTTCTTTTTAGACCCCGTCCTCTAAAAAAGAGTAGAGGAGTCTATTAGATTTGTCAGAAGCGGAATGTGCGTAACAGGCATGGCCGACACCTTAAATTATAAATATTCTTGATCAGCATCACCAGTCGATATAGCGATGTCCGTCTGTGCGTCTGTCCGTATACTAAAGCTAGAGCCACCAAACTTGGAATAAAAGTACGTCTATTAATATATCAGGTCAAGTTTATTTCAAATCTTTGTCACGCCCCCTACCGTCCCGGAAAATTGTAAAAAACTATTGGCATGGCTAGCGTCCGCGGGCAGCGCTGCCGCCACACATGCAGCGTAAACGTTTGTTCATATGTTTGTATCTTTCTATCTTACGTGTCTAGCTCTCTTGTTTATAGTCAGATTTTTATGCAACTTTCAGGACTGTTTAATATATTTTGTCTCCAAACGAATTTCAAATTACAACAATACTGTATAATAAGAACATATGCCTTAAAAGTGGCATTCAAATTTGAAAACTGTTTTATTTCCTTTCGGAAAAGGGGGCTTGGCAGTCGAATTTTTTTTAGTAACTTTGCATTTATACCGTCACTAGGAACCTGTCTACCGAAATTGGTACTCCTAAGTGTAACTATTACAGAGCTATTCTTTAAAAACATCGATTTTTTTCGAGGTGTATCTAGTTTTTAGCTCATTGTGGGCTTATGGGGCGGGGCATCAAAAAAAAAAAAGATTCTTGTATTGATTGATTAAATATCGAGTCGATACTGACTAAATTGGAACTTGTAGCACTTACCATCTCTGAGATCTATTTGTTCATACGGACGGACAGACGGTCAGATTTTATGGGGTCTGCCTCGCTTCCTTCTGCCTGTTACATACTTTTCACAAACCCAGGGCCGGATTTAACACATTAATGCTATGGGGCCAGGTGTGGTGGGGGCCTCTAAGGTAGAGCTCGATATCCCAGAGATAAAAATTAAATTTTAGAAGAATCTTATCTCGTACTTTATTTTGTTGAAAATTATAAGTACCCAGCATATTAACTCTTCTCCAACAGTAATTTTAAAGACAGATTACGGAGGACATCACTTTCCAAACTGAGACGTGTCAAATGTACCAATCGAGATTGTCCCATGGTTGTACGCAGTCGGTTTTTTATAAGCTTCGTTTTTGAAAACTACCGTTCTCCGATAAAATTCGTCACCAGCATTGACAAATACATGCGCAGGGCGATTTCAGCCTTGGGAAACGTTGAGCATAGATCGTTTTCTTTACTAAAGCGATACTAAAAGCGTTCAATTGATTCGTTGATCAGATATTAAAATTGTTGTGACAATAAAGTGGCTAGTTAACTGGTCCGACACTGGTAGAAATGCGCTGACACGAAATTTGTCTCTTGGCTCTAGCTCAGCAGCAGGTGCTTTCCATAGTCTAGTGGTCTACGTTGGGTACATTTATTTCGAGCGCGTACAACTTAATAATGTTGGATCGCTGATATTTTTTCCCCGCTGTTTCGAAGCTATCGAAGGAGCATCTCTTAGATTCAACAACTTTTTTAATGACTTCATCGAAATAATTCTAATTCATTTGATCTTTGCTTAAACTGTTACATTCTTTACGAACTTCTTTTAACATTAGTTTGGTACAGAAAATAGTTTGGTATAAAACAGCGATTTACAACATTTTTCATTGCGTGTGGTGGAGGCCCTCTCGTGGTGGAGGTCCTGGGGCCCTGGCCCCACTGGTCCCTACGTAAATCCGGCCCTGCACAAACCCAATATACTCTTGCAAATAATATAAAAATGTAAAGCATTCGCTAAAGCAGGAATGCATGCTGGATATTTTGTTTTGTAGGGACATCGTTAATTATTGAACCCACTGAGGATACCATTAGATCCCTTTTTATATCCACGATGCGAGCAAATGGATAGCCGCCAGCAATTCTTCTTATGTGGGACCGAGCCGCAATGCCCCAGACCGATATTCCATATCTCCAAACACGAATAATTGGGGTTTTATATAGAAAAACCAAATTTTTTAAAGACAACTTCGAACTAGGTCGAAGCTGCAGGTCCGCCTTAAGACTTGTGTCAATTGTACCTTAAGACTTGTGTCAATTGTACCTTAAATTTTTCTAATATGTGTGTTAAAAGTTAACCCTTTATCCAGCCAAAGCCGCAAGAATTTACTGTTGACGCTACAATCAATCTTGTCTTGTCCAAGCAAACTGTGGGATATGTTTCTGTTCTTTTCGTGAACGCCTGTATATACGTAACCACTCACTTATACTGCAAAACATCTTCTCTCCAACCAGGACGCAATAATTTTAAAAGAAGGGATAGAAGAAAAGCGCCCCAGCTTAAAAAGCAAGCCGTCATGGCAGGCTCGGTCAAAGGTCTGTTGTATGTCAAACAAGTAAAAAAGGGTACAGTCGAGCGAGCCGACTGTAAAGGACCCCATACTCATAGTAGTGAGCATTTTTCCATACAAAAAAGAAAGTGAAGAAGAACCAGATTGACTCCTATTTTATATATGTAAATACATACATAAATATACATACATAAATGTGTGTATACAAATTTATACATAATTAGATTTCCTACATGCCTTGGCTTAAAATTATGTTTTGCGTAAAAACAAATCTCGTATTATAATTCAAAATTAATATTTTTAATTTAATTTGAAAATAAAACAAGTAAGAAAGGCTACAGTCGAGCGCGCCGACTGTAAAAGAACCCGTACTCACAGAAGTCCGCATTTTCCATACGAAAAAGAAGAAAAACGGAGTATGTAAATTGTATACATACACATTTATTACATTTTACAATTTGAAATTAAATTTAAATTTAATTTTAAAAAATAAAATTTATATATAATTAACTTTGACTGGACTCGAGCCTGCGACCCATGCCGATTTGAAAAAGAACGAACCGTAACCCTACCAATTGGGTCACGCTCTACTTCCAAATAGCGTTGATTATTCTTATTGACATTTAGTATAACAAAAATTAATATTAGCGGATTGAGCTCTGGCGGGAGGACATTTTAAAATGTGTTATCGTGCGAGACAACAAATATACAAATAAATATGTATTAGAATTGAAATCTTTCATTAAAAATGGTAAAAATTAAAACAATATCTGCGTTCAGTAGCATTGCATGAATCTGTATAGTAACAGAATTTATTTTTGGCGCGTCCCAAAATCAGTTCGGAACAAGTACCAATGAGCGCTAAATGCCGATCAACTGAACAACTTACTTCAATTGAACTACGTTAAGCAGTTCAAAGCAGTTGAACAAGTGCAAAGCATAAGCAAAAATATGTATGTATGTATGTATGTATGTATGAATGTATATACATACACATTAATAAATGTATGTACGTGCAAGGGAGTTTTCTGAATTGTTTTGGACTTTCGTATTACTTTTTTTTATAGCATACCATGTTACGCAAATACATTTTAAATACAAATAAATGTTATTATTATTTAAAATAGATTTACAATTTGTGTTAAAATTAAAAAATTTGTATTTAACTTTGGCTGGACTCGAACCTGGGACCCACGCGGATTTGAAAAATAATGAACCGCGACCCTACCAATAAGACCACGCTCTGCCGATAATTCAGTTGGATTATTTTCATTCACATGCAATAATTGTTTATTTAACACAGTACACTGCTTGCTGCAGTTTGTAAATTTAAACGTAGACTTTTCTATTGCAAGCAGTGTAAACAAACAATTTGTACATAAAATTCAGCATTTTTGATTAATTTGTTTCATATGTTGTTGTTGTCCGATTTGGACCAAATTTGGTGGGGATATTTTTAATAATTATACACACATCCTCTGTGAGTTTGGTTGCGATCGCTCAACCAACATTACATGTCTTCATAAAAATTTTTTATTTTTGACCGGTTTGTCCTATGGGAGCTATAGGCTATAGTTGTCCGATCCGGTGGGATTGTTATAATGGTACTATAAACATAATGTGTGAATTTGGTCTCTCTAGCTCTAGTCGTTTTCAAGTTATGGTGATGTGAAAATAGTTTTTTACAATTTGCGGGGGCGGTGGGGGGCGTGGCAAAAATTTGAAATAAACTTGCACTGCGTACACTACAGACGGACTTTCATTCCAAATTTGGTGTCTCTAGCTCTTGTAGTTTAGAAGATCCAGGTGTTCATACAGACGGACGGACAGACGGACAGACAGACAGACGGACAGACGGACATCGCTATATCGTCTCGGCTGTTGATGCTGATCAAGAATATATATACTTTATGGGGTCGGAAAAGCCTCCTTCTACCTGTTACGCACATTTCGCTTCAGACAAACCTAATAGACCCCTATACTCTTTTTTAGAGTACGGGGTCTAAAAATGGCATTTGGCAGCAAAAGTCGTGATGGTTGATAATAAATCAATAAAATAATTAGTTAAGTCAATTATTATGGTGCAGTTGCCCTATAGAATGTTGAGCGTCGCATAAGACAATGAATCAATATGCGTCGTTGACACACGCGGCGTATGCGTAGTGTCAACAATTGTGAGCAAACACACCTCAAAATCCTTGACTAAAATGAAGGAGCCACTCCTATGCCATTTCAGTCGCTGTTATCCTTTAGTTTTATCCTTGAAACAAAATACATTAGAGATAGACCTAAGTGGACGTGCGATATCAAGCGTCCTCATCATTTTCAAGCATGAATGTTTTATAAGCAAATATTTTAGCCATTATTCCTTATACTTTATTCGCTTGTGGTGTTCTATTTTATGACCACACTGTGTCGTATGAGTAATTCGTTTGATGAAAATGATACAAAATAATAAAAAACAAGTAAGAAAGGCTACAGTCGAGCTAGCCGACTGTAAAAGACCCCGTACTCATAGTACGCAATAATAAACGCTGCAATAAAACACTTTGAAACAAAACCATCAATTTGTAATAGGGATGCAAATCGCCAAGAAAATGCCGATATCGATATTAATTAAAATATCACATCAAATCAAATATCGATATTATCAACAACTGAATTTAAATACGATATATCGCTATAGATATAGAAATAATGACCAAATATCGCATGCGATATTATATCGCAATTATAATTACTATGGTATTGAATATCGATATATGATAAATCGTATCGTATGCATACATGTGCGTGCATCGTCCGCAAGCAGTGCAGTCGCTACACAAGCAGTGCAGTCGCTACACAAGCAGCGAAAACGTTCGCTCACATGTTTATATGCTTCTGTCTCGCTTGCACACATGCATTGACGTTGCGTGCAATTGTAAACTTTGTTACGTGTCTAGCTCTTTTGTTTATTGTCCGATTTGTTTGCAACTTTCAGGATAGTTTGTGATACTTTGTCTCCAAACGAATTTGAAATAACAATACCGTACGATAAGTGCAAATGCCTTAAAAATGGCATTGAAGTTTGAAAATTATTTCATTCTTGTGGGAAAACGGGGCGTGGCAGTCCAAAAATTTTAATGACAATGCATTTATGCTGTCTCTAACAACTTACATACCAAAAATGGTATTCCTAAGTGCTATAGTTACTGAGATATTTGCTTAAAACATCAATTTTTTCCGAGGTGACCATAGTTTTTTACAATTTGCGGGGGCGGTAAGGGGCGTGGCAAAGATTTGAAATAAACTTGATCTGCTCGCGAAGCAAACGGACTTTCATTCCAAATTTGGTGGCTCTAGCTTTTGTAGTTTAAAAGATCGAGGTGTTCATACAGACGGACGGACAGACGGACATTGCTATATCGTCTCGGCTGTTGATGCTGATCAAGAATATATATACTTTATGGGGTCGGCCAGGCCTCCTTCTGCCTGTTACGCACATTTCGCTTCAGACAAACTTAATAGACCCCTCTACTCTTTTTTAGAGTACGGGGTCTAATGAACGCACATAATTATAATTTTTTTAAATACTTAGTGTCTCTATCCATAAATACACCGAACTGGACACTTGACTGTTATTTTTATAACCGACTGAAAATAAGCGTTCATTGTTTATGAGTTTACATGATTCATTTTCAGGCATAATTTAACTAAAAGAAAATAAGTGTGAAACATTATTTCACGGAATAAATGCCCAGTTTACATTTTAGTTATTGTGTCCATAGTACATTGGATGTTTTTATGTTAAAATTTAGCTTTAATGACTTAAGAACTGCAGCTTATACTTAAACGTGAGATAAGTTCTGTGAGCGTTTACCCAATATTGATGAGAAATTCTTCTGTAGTGTCGCACAATATTAAGAGGTAAGAAAGGCTACAGTCGAGCGAGCCGACTGTAACATACTACTACTTATTCTAGTGCGCAGTTTTCTAAAAAAATAAACAATTTTTGATTTATTTGTCCTTAGGTAGCTATAGGATATAGTTGTCCGGACTAAAATTGGTAAAAATAGTTATAATGGTACCATACTCCCTATGTGTAAATTTGGCCACGATAGCTTAAGTTGTTTTAAAGTAATGTTAATGTGAAAATAGTTTTTTCAATTTGCGGGGGGCGGTAGGGTTCGTGGCAAAAATTTGAAACAAGCTTGATCTTCTCGCGAAGTAGACAGATTTTTTTTTTCCCCCAAATTTTGTGGCTCTTGCTCTTATAGTCTCTTTGATCTGGGTCTCAATACTTATAGCTTCAGCTTTATGTTGCTGTATAACAATGCATATTTTCGAAAATCAAGAGTTTTGTAAGCTCATTGAGTCATTGGTTGGAAAAAGTTAATTCATTCAGAGTAGTAAATGGGTAATTTTAACTTTGGACGAACACTCCGTTATAGAATATAGTCCAACTGAGTTGCCCATTTAATCGAAATTTTTTGACAATTTATGCTGCATATATAAGCAATCAATATTGGGTTGTTGTTGCTGTAGTGTGTTAACTGTACTGTGTACACTGTATTCGTTGGTTTCTCAGTTGATTTTGTTGTTAGTGTAATTTAACTGTCATTTACATTTCAGTGTTTGCTTCAGTGTTTTCCATTCGCTGTCGTCGTTGCTTTTGTTGCTCTTTCTGACAAAAAAAATCGAAATCAATAAAATGAAAATTGATGCTTTCAGCCGTAATACAAAACGGAAATTGAAATGTGGTTAAATGTAGATATATACATGTGTGTAACATAGAGAGTGAGTGAGATGGAGAATGGCCGACTGAACCTATAACTGGTGCAGCTTGCCAGTTCTCAGGGTCGATTTCGTTCTATTACTGATACTAATTTATAGCCCGCACTATATTCAATGGCTTAAGCGCTTGCATCTCTTCTCGACCCATTTTAATGAAATATTCGTATATGTTTGCATATCGATTACCATTTGGATCGAATTTAAGGGTCACTAGCTCAACAGAAAACTTCTAATTTTATTTCAGTTCAGTCATTTCTGATAATTATGTTCAATTAAAAAGCAATCACTCATCGCAGCTGTAAACTTTTAGCTCTGTCAACGCGTACAAACATGGCTAACAAAAAACTTATTAGTTTTCAATAAAAACAACACCAACAACAACAACACGCGAGCCACCTAAGCGCCCACAATACAACAAAATTGCAATCATATCTAAGCCAAGTAATCGGACTCTCACTCACATAAACAGACCTATAAACACACTCATATAGATACATACACTTATATCTATGTGCGTTTATGGCAAGATTAGATTAAATTTAACTTCGCTATGTCATTTAAGTAGACTTTTTTTAGACCCCGTACTCTAAACAAGAAAGAAAGGTACAGTCGAGCACGCCCGACCGTAGAATACTCTCTGCATTTTATTTTCGATTATTTTAATAAAATCGGTAGCCGGGTATATCAATTGATACTTTCAACAGAACACGTTGAAACAAAAACATCTGTTTGTATGTATACACACACATATACATTTGACATTAAAAGTATTCACGCACATATGTATTTGTGTATATGTTATACATACACAATTGGTTGGCACAGCCAGCATTCGCGAGCAGCGTTGTCGCTAAGCTACGCAAGCAGCGAAAACGTTCGCTCACATGTTTGTATGTTTCTATCTCGCTCGCACACATGCATTGGCATTGCGTTCAATTATCAACTTTCTTACATGTCTAGCTCTTTTGTTTACTGTCCGATTAAGATGCAACTTTCAGGATAGTTTAATATATTTTGTCTTTAAACGAATGTGAAATAACAATACTGTACGATAAGAACATATGCCTTAAAATCGGCATTGAAGTTTGCAAATTATCTTATTTCTTGTGAGAAAAGGGGGCGTGGCAGTCCAAAATTTTTGATGACAATACAATTATACCGTCTCTAGGAACCTACATACTAAAATGGGTGTTCCTAAGTGCCATATTTACTGAGATATTCGCCTAAAACATCAATTTTTTACGAGGTGTTTCTAGTTTTTTGCTCATTGTGGGCGAGCGGGGCGTGGCATCGGAAAAAAAAAGATTCTTGTATTGACTGACTTAATATCGAGTCGATAGAGACCAAATTCAAACTTGTAGCTCTTACCATCTCTGAAATCTGTTTGTTCATACGGACGGACAGACAGACAGACGGACAGACAGACGGACATGGCTATATCGACTCGGCTTGTGATGCTGATCAAGAATATATATACTTTATGGGGTCGGCCACGCCTCCTTCTGCCTGTTACATACTTTTCACAAACACAATATACTCTCTCTTGCAGAGAGTATAAAAAGAGTAGAGGGGTCTATTAGGTTTGTCTGAAGCGAAATGTGCGTAACAGGCAGAAGGAGGCGTGGCCGACCCCATTAAGTATATATATTCTTGATCAGCATCAACAGCCGAGACGATATAGCAATGTCCGTCCGTCCGTCCGTCCGTATGAACACCTCGATCTTTTAAACTACAAAAGCTAGAGCCACCAAATTTAGAATGAAAGTCCGTCTTTATGTCAGGCAGATCAAGTTTGTTTCAAATCTTTGCCACGCCCCTTACCGCCCCCGCAAATTGTAAAAAACTATGGTCACCTAGGAAAAAATTGATGTTTTAAGGAATATATCAGTAACTATAGCACTTAAGAGTACCATTTTTGGTATACAGGTTGCCAGAGACAGCATAAATGCATTGTCATTAAAAATTTTGGACTGCCACGCTCCGTTTTCCCACACGAATCAAATAATTTTCAAACTTCAATGCCATTTTTAAGGCATATGCACTTATCGTACGGTATTGTAATTTCAAATTCGTTTGGAGACGAAGTATCACAAACTATGCTGAAAGTTGCATACAAAACGGACAATAAACAAAAGAGCTAGACACGTAACAAAGTTAACAATTGCACGCAATGTAAATGCATGTGTGCAAGCGAGACAGAAGCATATAAACATGTGAGCAAACGTTTTCGCTGCTTGCGTAGCGACAGCGCTGCTCGCGGAAGATGCACGCACATGTATGCATTCGATACGATAAATCATATATCGATATTCAACACGAAAGTATTTATAATTGCGATGTGATCTCGAATGCGATATTTGGTCATTATGTCCATATCTATAGCGTATTTGAATTCAGTTGTTGATAATATCGATATTTGATTTGATGTGATATTTTAATTAATATCGATATCGGCATTTTCTTGGCGATTAGCATCCCTATTACAAACTGATGGTTTTGTTTTAAAGTTTTTTATTGCAAATACTATGAGTACGGGGTCTTCTACAGTCGGTTAGCTCGACTGTAGCCTTTCTTACTTGTTTTAAATTGATGTTTTAAATTTTGAAAAAGGTAGAGTCAAACAATTTAAATATTATTTTATATCAGTACTGGAGCAATTATTACAGAAATTAAAAACTATTAAAACAAGTAAGAAAGGCTACAGTCGAGCGAGCCGACTGTAAAAGACCCCGTACTCATTCGAGTGCCCGTTTTACCATACAAATAAGTAGTTTTCGAACGATTTGTCCTATGGGAGCTATAGGCTATAGTTGCCCGATCCAGACCAAACTTGGTGAGGATAGTTATAATGGTTCCATACACATAATGTGTTTGGTTGCAATTGCTCAACTAAAACTTCATGTCTCCATACAAATCACGCATTTTCGACCGATTTGTCCTATGGGAGCTATAGGATATAGTTGTCCGATCTGGACCAAACTTGGTGAGTATAGTTATAATGGTACCATACACATAATGTGTTAGTTTGCAATCGCTCAACTAAAACTTCATGTCTCCTTACAAATTACCCATTTTCAACCGATTTGTCCTATGGGAGCTATAGGCTATAGTTGTCCGATCCGGACCAAACTTGGTGAGGATAGTTACAATGGTACCATACACATAATGCGCTAGTTTGGTTACAGTCGCTCTACTAAAACTTCATGCCTCCATACAAATCACCAATTTTCGGACGATTTGTCCTATGGGAGCTATAGGCTATAGTTGTCCGATCCGGACCAAATTTGGTGAGGATAGTTATAGAGGTACCATACACATAATGTGTGAATTTGGTCTCCCTAGCTCTAGTCGTTTTCATGTTATGGTGATGTAAAAATAGTTTTTTACAATTTGCGAGGGCGGTAAGGGGCGTGGCAAAGATTTGAAATAAACTTGATCTGCTCGCGAAGCAGACGGACTTTCATTCCAAATTTGGTGGCTCTAGCTCTTGTAGTTTAAAAGATCTAGGTGATCATACAGACGGACGGACAGACGGACAGACAGACAGACGGACATCGCTATATCGTCTCGGCTGTTGATGCTGATCAAGAATATATATACTTTATGGGGTCGGAAAAGCCTCCTTCTGCCTGTTACGCACATTTCGCTTCAGACAAACTTAATAGACCCCCATACTCTTTTTTAGAGTACGGGGTCTAAAAAGAGAATTTGCTCACTAGCTTACAATGTGTATTGACCACAGAGCTATAAATTCGAATTTGATGTCCTTTTGCGAGTCTTTTGATGTGTCCGGGTGTAGGTGTATGTATATCTGTGTGTGCGTATCTTTATCTGTATCTGCTACTGTTGATCATGAAGGTCTGCGTTTCTTATGCGCTTCTATTAAATCAAGTGAAGAGCAGATTGTGAGTGTTTTCTAATTACGAGTGAGAGAAAGAGTGAAAGAAAGAGATATAGAGAGAGGAGAAGTTTATTGTGGGCGTTTTTGTTATTTTACTGTTATAAACTTTCATTGGCATTTGCAGCTGACATGCCTGAAATTATTTTGCTGACCGAAAAATTTTAATATACATATATTCGCCCACAAAAGTCTCTTATAACAGTGAAAACTAACCGTCGATCGAATTTTGTTTGGTCGAAAAAAATCTGTCGAGAGTAATTTGTTAGCAAATAAATACAGTTACTAAAGATATAACAGTGTTTTTATATTAGTCTTTACCAAAACTTAAACTAAAGATTTATTGCATTTTTACAACTTTTGATACATGTTTTTTCTTTTATAAATAAAATACCATTTTTTTTTCGCAAAAAATTAGAAACGTGACATTTTGTCGTTTAAAAAATTGTGTGCGTCGTGTCCAATTTTAAGAAGTTCATGTTACGCCCATGTTAGAATAATATAAGTCTAGTGTCTGCGTCAGACAGGCAAACTGTTCTGACGCATAAAGAAATCAAAATCAGAGAAAAATTTTCCTCTTAAAGAGGTTCCACTGTATGTAGTCGAGTATCTTCAAAATTTTGTCTTTTTAATTTTTTGATGTCTCTACCGTGAGTAGTGACACACAAAAAAGGAAATCAAAATTAAAACAATCCAGTTGAAATGCTTACTTAACACTGGAAGTGGGTAACTTGGAATTGCCAAAAATGGCAAAAACGTTGACTTCCACAGAGCCTCTTAAGAGACACAACATACCCAGACTCATAATATAATTACTCAGCGTTATGTGACGTACATATGAACAAAATGTTTTGAACTTGCTATGCTGGAAAGAGACAGAGTATTACCAAGAGAGAGAAAGGGAGAGAGAGAGATATAGAATGAGAGAAGAAAGAGTAATGCTTAAAATAAAACAGAATTACTTCAAATTTAGAATTCGGACTTCAATTAAAAATTGAAAATAAAAAGAATGATAATTAAAATATTTATTATATTACATTAAATATAACCATAACAAGGAAGATAGTCTACAGTCGAGCGAGCCAACTGTAATAGACTCCGTACTCATTCTAGTATTTCCATAAAAAACACCAATTATCGGAAACGACAGAATAAATCGGTCAAAAACAGGAAAACATGAAGTGTTAGTTAGCGAGCTCAGATCATACATTGCTATCCTTACTAAATTTGGTCCAGATCGGAAAACTATAGCATATAGCTCCATAGGACAAATCGGTCGATAATTACTTATTTGTATGGATAATGTGCACTAGAATGAGAAGGGTCATTTCTTACTTGTTAGACCCCGTACTCTAAAACAGAGTAGAGGGGTCTATTAAGTTTGTCTGAAGCGAAATGTGTGTAACAGGCAGAAGGAGGCTTTTCCGACCTCATAAGGTATATATATTCTTGATCAGCATCAACAACCGAGACGATATAGCGATGTCCGTCTGTCTGTCTGTCTGTCCGTCCGTCCGTCCGTCTGGATCTTCTAAACTACAAGAGCTAGAGCCACCAAATTTCGAATGAAAGTCCGTCTGTAGTGTACGCAGTGCAAGTTTATTTCAAATCTTTGCCACGCCCTCTACCGCCCCCGCAAATTGTAAAAAACTTTTTTCTCATCACCATAAATTGAAAACGACAAGAGCTAGAGAGACCAAATTCACGAATAATGTGTATGGTACCATTGTTACTGTCCTCACCAAGTTTGATCCGGATCGGACAACTATAGCCTATAGCTCCCATAGAAATCGGTCGAAAATTCGTTATTTGACTGTAGACTCGACTGTAGCCTTTCTTACTTGTTTCTTCTTTAATTTGTTTGAAACAGCTTTATATTTATATAAAAGAGCCTATAGCGTTTGGGCCATTAATTGTAAGCATTGCGTAAAGTATTTCAATATTTTCACAAAGCACATAACGCAGTGAATGAGGTGTGCCACACCACATAAAGAATTTATATTCTAGTCTTGTGTGTTGTTGTTATAAATAAAATAAAATAAATTTACATAGCATGAGTTTATAATAAAAGAATAACCAGTTAATTACACGTATTATATTTAAAATAGTTAGTTAATTTGTCATCTTTCATGATTTATTTTGAAAGCAGCTGAAAAAGTAAAAGCGGTTAAAACTCAATCTGAGTACTTCATATATAAATAAAAAAAAAAAGTGTAAAAAAAAAAAGAAGGGGAATCACCCCCAAAGACTTTTTTAGGTTGGGGGGGTTTTTAAACTTTATAGTAAAATAAAAATTAAAAAAAAATTAGCTGCAGTAAAAAGAAAGGATTTTTTTTAACCCCTTAAAAAGTATACATCACACGTATTACATTCGGTAGATGTCGTGCAATAACGAATTTGTTGCTCTCGCTGCTCAAAGTTTTAGAAATATCATAGATAAGAATGAATATGAATGGGCGCACGAGTTATGCCTTTAGCATCCCATCCCAGACTTTCAGCTGAATTAAAAGGTTTACAGTCCACTTTAATGTAAAAATAACAGACACCAAAAGTGTCATAAGAATATTTGACAGTTATGCATTCCATTAGCCAAAGGCGTAAAAAGAATAGTTGACAGCCCTTAGCTCTATTGAACATAAATGTAAACAGAATGTACAATAGCCCAGCATAGCCCACACCACAAAATGTAAACATAAACACTTTGGCGCAGCTCTCGCTGCATAATGTAAACACCTAGAATTAAATAAGACGACAACCGAGATTGAATCGGCACCAATAGTTGTATAAGAAATCAGTTGTATTTTTACACTCAAATCACTCAGATGTATTTCGCTTAAATAAAAACGCTTTAATACATAATTGGCGCAGCCGGTACTCAAGTAGCCACAGATCGAAAATTATTGTGGAAACTTTGGATTTATCCAAGATAACGAAGCAATAAAAGAATTGTGTGCTCAAAATAAATAACAACTATTCGAAAATTATTGTGGAAACATTGATAGTGCATCAAAGTTAACGAAACAATAAAAGAATTGTGTGTTAAAAAAAAGTGCAGAAACAACTATTATGGAAACTTTAGATCTAATCTAAGCAAACGAAACAATAGAAAAAACTGTGCAAAATATACCAAATTTTAAAAAAAAAAATAATTATTGTGGAAACTCTGGATATCATCCGAGAAAACGAAACAATAAAATAAAATAAAATTTGTGAAATAAAAAACAAATTCTTAAAAATTATAAACCAACCAAAACCTCAAGATGGCAAACCAACAACAAATTAACGAAATGCAGCAGTGCATCCAATTACTAACAGCAGTAATTGCCGCCAAGCATGGAGAGAGCAGAAACCCAGTGACAACCCAGAGGAATTGCATAGAAAAGGAAACGAGATACTTACCAGTTTTTAGTGGACAGGAAGGAACCTTACATGGATTCATCTCTGCAGTAGACCAAATCATGGAGGAGTTTTCACAGTCATATTCAACACAAAGATTCAAGGTCAGGCTAGAACTATGTTAAATATTAACCCACCAGCTAACTGGGAAGATTGCAAAATCCGCTTAAGACACCATTATAGACCGAGGACCGACCAGATGGGTCTGACCAGAAAAATAAATAATCTAAGGGTAACTAGTGTTAAAGATTTAGATTATAAAATAAGAACAATAGTGGAAGAAATAACCGATTTTTCTGTTTTTGAAAATAATAGTAGACTAGTTGATATCCTCAGTGGATTATTAATACAAAGAGTAAAAGAATTGGCATGTGGACCAATGGCAATAGCCATAATGAATAAAACTACCCTATCAGAAGTTAGAAATGAAATAGCCAAATTTATTGGACTTAATTTTGGAAACCTGAATAAAAAACTATTAATCAACAAAGATAATGATTATTCTTCTTATAATAATAACAGACAGAACAATGATCAATATAATCAGAATTCAAAACAACACACTGATAACAGAAATCCTCAATACCGCAACACTAACAACAATCGTTATAATGAACAACACCAACAAAATAACAACGACCAAAACCCAAATAGACAACAGTATAGCCAAATGGTTAGAAACGACCAGTATCAGAATAGGCAACAGCAAAGCCAAAACACTAGACAAAACCAAAATGTTAACAGACAGCAAACACAGAACGTAAGGCAGAACCAAAACTATAACAGACAGCAACAAAATCAGCCAACAAGACAAAACTATAATGCTAATCAACAGCAAAATAATCAACAACCACCACCAGAAGCAATGAGTGTAGACAATCTAAATGATGAAGAAGCAAATAACAATACAATCATTGAAAACAAGCAAGATAAGTTTTTTACAAATTAGCCTCGGACCATAGAAAGATTTATATCAAGGGAACAATTGAGGGAGACACATTTCTAATCCTAGTAGACACAGGATCTACCATAAGCATATTAAACACTACAAATGTACACACAACAAAATATACAATAATTGAAAAATTTTCAAAAACAATTTATACTATTAATGGAGAAATAAAAAATAACAATTATTTGGTCAAAACAAAAGTACCAAGTGAGTTCAAATATTCAAGTGTTGCACGAACACTATGGGTAGCTATGTCCCTAGAAAAACCTTATGATTTTCTATTGGGCATGGATTTTATCCAAGGAAATGTGAAAAACATTGATTTTAAAAACAAAAGAATAAAGCTTAACAATGGTGTCGAAATTCCATTCCTATCCAAACTGTCAGAAGACAGTTGCGTTATGGAAGTAAGTGAAATTGATGATCTTAGGCTTGATGAATTAAATGTTGAGGAGGCTCAAATAATACAAAATTTAACGAAAAAATATGAAAAACTATACTTCAAAGAAGGAGATCAGTTAACCAACACCAATACAATAGTTCATAAAATCAGAACAACCACAGACCATCACATTAACTCAAAACTCTATAGGGTTTCCCCAAAATATGAGGAGGAAGTGAGAAATCAAATTATAGAAATGGAAAAAAGTGGAATTATAAGGAAAAGCCGAAGTAAATACAGTTCACCTATATGTGTGATTCCGAAAAAAATAGACAAGTCAGGTATTCAAAAATACCGCATTTGCGTAGACTATAGGAGACTAAACCAAGTAACCGTTCCAGATAAGTATCCTATACCTATCATGGACGCTGTATTGGACAAACTTGGTAAAGCCCAATACTTTACTACTCTAGACTTAGCTAAGGGATATCATCAAATTTTAATGGCAGAAGAAGACATAGAAAAAACAGCTTTCATAACACCAATGGGTCTTTATGAATATGTACGAATGCCATTCGGGCTGAAAAATGCCCCAGCCACATTCCAGAGATTGATGAATGAGATTTTAAGAGACTACATAAACAAAATTTGTGTAGTGTATCTTGATGATATATTAATATTCTCAACAACACTCGAAGAACACAAGATCGCTATTGAAAAAATTTTGAAAGTACTACGAAAACATAATTTGAAAATTCAGCCAAACAAATGCTCGTTTATGAAAAAACATACAGAATATTTAGGACACATTCTTACTAAAGAGGGTTTGAAACCAAACCCAAAGAAAATAGAAGCTATACAGGAAATCCAGTTACCAAAAACCGAAAAACAATTAAAAGGGTTTCTTGGCATGACCGGATTTTACAGGAAATTTATTAAAGACTATTCCAAAATAGCTTATCCAATGATAAGATATTTACAAAAAGGAATGACAATAAACACAAATGACCCGCAGTATATTGATGCATTTGAGAATCTCAAAGCTCTTATAAGCTCACACCCAATTTTGAAATATCCAGAATTTGACAAACCATTTACAATTACTACAGATGCTAGTGATTACGCTATAGGTGGAGTGTTGTCCCAACAAGGACAACCAATAGCATTTGTGTCACGAACACTCAACAAACACGAAAAAAACTATAGTACAATTGACAAAGAATTTTTATCCATAGTACATGCCGTAAATTATTTTAAACATTATTTGGTAGGAAACAAATTCCACATCATAACAGATCATGCCCCTATTAAATACCTAAATTCAAAGTTTAAGGGAAAAGAAATGACCACTAGACACCAGAGATGGATTTTAAAATTGCAAGAATTTGACTATGATATAACATACTTAAAAGGAAAAGATAACAAAGTAGCAGACTTTTTAAGTAGGCAGCAAACAGCTCAGCTAATAAATAATGAAAATAAAGATGAATCTAACTTTGAACTCACAAACACACAGCACTCTGCAGATGAAGAAGAATTAACTCATTTTTGGATAAAAGAAGACATTGTCAATATATACAAAACTCAGATTATTATTACATATACAGCAACAGATAACATTATTGTAAAACACGGAAGAAAAATAATTGAAATTAATCCAGCAGATTCAGAATCTGAAAATGAAATTAAATTACAAAATAATATAGAAAAAGGAACAGTACGAATTTTTTCAGAAGTACCAGATTCAGTATATCACAAAATTCCATGCATATTAATAAACATATTCTCACATTGCAAGAACATAAAATTTTTAAAATGCACAAAAAGAGCACAGGAAATATCAACTGAGGAAGAATTGCATAAGCAAATTTCCTTATACCACACTAAAGATTCATTACACAGTGGTATAAATGAAACATTCCATTCACTAAAGGATAAAATATATTACCCAAAATTAAGAGAACATATTCAGTTAATAATATCCAATTGCAAAAAATGTAAAGAAATAAAATACGATAGAAATCCAATTAAACCAAAATTTCAATTCACAGAAACCCCAGATACAAAAAATCAAATTATACACTTAGACATCTTCCATATAAAACACAAATCGTTTGTTACAATCATAGACAAACTTACAAAATTCGCAGTCGCTTACAACATAACAGATAGGAATTGGAGAACCAAGATGCAAATCATGATTGAACACTTTGCAAAATTCAATAAGCCACAGAAAATTATCATGGATAATGAATTTAGAGCAGAACAGATAATTCAATTTTTAGGCAAAGAAGAAATTGAGGTACATTATACAAAGCCAAATTCACATACAGGAAATGCAGACATAGAAAGATTACATTCCACATTAATTGAAATAATAGCTGGAATAGATAATAATGAAATATCAATAGAATCCAAAATTCAGATAGCAATTGCAGCTTACAATAAACGTCATCATTCCACAATAAAGTGCACACCAGATTATGCTAAAAACATTGAAGACGAAAGAAAACTTAAAATTACCATTGAAGAACATAAAAAAAACATTTTGACTAAACGAAATAATACAAGAGAAGAGTACACTGAAGAAAGACAAAGAGGCCCAATCAAGAATTATAAAAGAGTTAGACATAAGGATGAACCTTACTTCAGATTTGCAGAACTAAAAAACATTCATCCATGCAATATCAAAAGACCATTAAATCAGGAAAATAACAATTAACAATAACTAAAAAAAAAAAAAAAAAAAAAAAAAAAAAAAAAAAAATAAAAAAAAAAAATAAAAATACATTTAATAAAATACAATATCAATGATATATTTTGTTTTCTCTAAATTTTTTTCCCAGATATTTATCGTATGTTGCATCGTTTTATTAAAACTTACAATGGTACAAACAAGATTACAAATTGAACCAATTCAATTGAATGCAGGATATACACCCATACAAATTTACCCAACGGAAACAGTAAATGAGACAGTTATAATATTGCATATTATTAATATTGACCCATTAGTTGACATAATGAACCAAATAGAAACAAATATTAAAAGCGTTAATATAACAGACAAGAATGAGTTGTTCACAGAAATCAATTTAATTAAAGCAAAAATAAAATCCATAACACCACATAATAGAATCAAAAGAGGAGTATTAAACATTGTAGGAACCACATATAAATGGCTATTTGGACTCATGGACGATGAAGACAGGACAGACATTTTAGAACATCTTGACACAATTGATCAGAACAATCATAACATTATAAACAACATGAATCAACAAATTGTTATAAATTCCCATTTTAATGACACAATACAAAAATTAGCGGAAACTATTAAACACGATAGAATAATCATTAACGAAACACTTCAAAGCATAAACACCCAAAATAAGAAAATAATAATGAAAATTATACATACTGACCAAATGCAAAAACTTAAGAACATTGAATACAAAGTAAATTACATTCAAGAAAGCATTGCCTCTGCTAAGAACAATATTATATTACCAGAAATCCTATCTGAAGAAGAAATAAATAGATTTGACATTGATTTTTATAAACTAAAATTAATCCGCATGGGAATACTAAAATATAAGAATAATTGCATTATAATAGCAATTAAGATACCTAAAAATTATATAAGTGTAAATGTTAAATTACTAGTCCCAATGCCGAACAAAGAATATATTCAAATAGATCAGGAAAATCTTTTAATCGTCGAAATTAACAATAAGACACTTGAATACAAACCAAACACAATTTTGAAAGAACTTCAGTCAAGCAAAAGTTGTACTATTAACAACAATTGCAAATTCATATTTAATAACATAACAAGTATTGAAGAAATCGATGACGATACATTAATAATTAAAAATGCCAGAGAAGAAAAATTATACCAAAACTGCGACGACAGAAATATTATATTAAATGGAAATAATCTAATACAATTTGGAAATTGCAATATAAAAATTTTAACAGAAACATTTTCTAATGAAAAAATAGAATTTTATGAAAAATTTTATTACCCTACAGAAATTTTAAACCAAACCTACAAAAACACTATAAATTTTGATCATTTAACTATAAAAAATTTTGAAAACCTAAAAGAAATAACAGAACTAAAATATCAGAAAAAAAGTAACAAATGGCATTATACTAATATTTATATTAATCATTGTATTATGTTTTATCATATATATATACTTACGCTGCAAAAAGCAAAATATTAACATTAATGTAAAAAGAATTCAGGAGAATTCATATTTTAAGGGGGGAGGAGTTATGCCTTTAGCATCCCATCCCAGACTTTCAGCTGAATTAAAAGGTTTACAGTCCACTTTAATGTAAAAATAACAGACACCAAAAGTGTCATAAGAATATTTGACAGTTATGCATTCCATTAGCCAAAGGCGTAAAAAGAATAGTTGACAGCCCTTAACTCTATTGAACATAAATGTAAACAGAATGTACAATAGCCCAGCATAGCCCACACCACAAAATGTAAACATAAACACTTTGGCGCAGCTCTCGCTGCATAATGTAAACACCTAGAATTAAATAAGACGACAACCGAGATTGAATCGGCACCAATAGTTGTATAAGAAATCAGTTGTATTTTTACACTCAAATCACTCAGATGTATTTCGCTTAAATAAAAACGCTTTAATACATAATTCACGTGCACTATTCGCGTAATGGGCTTTAAAAATAATTCACAATTAAACACTGATTTATATAAACCCCTCCTAAAAATTAAAATATTTTTTTTAATTAAAAAATATTTTTTTTTTTTTTTTTCGGGAAATTTTTCTAAAGAAATTGATACAACATGTTTTCGATGAATTTAAAACTCTTTTGAAGCTGTTTTTCGTATAGATATAAGAGTAATAAGAATAATTTTTTTTCACAAATCACATAACGCAGTGAATGAGGTGTGCCACTCCACATGAAGAATTTATATTCTTGTTCAACAATAGTCGAGTGAATGAAAAGACTTTGTTTATTAATATTAAAATTCTTGTGTTGTCTTCTATTATTAGTTTTGCATGTGTTTCGAAAAATTTGTTAGTTTTAAGTTTGGCTTTTGAGGTGTAAAATGCTGCATAAATTCTCACGATCTGTGAGAATTAAAACAAAACAAAAAATTGACAGTATTTTCTCTTATTAAAGATATTACTATGCAATTTTAATTGTAATT
The DNA here is from genome assembly GCA_018903735.1 of Drosophila cardini. NCBI lineage: Eukaryota > Metazoa > Arthropoda > Insecta > Diptera > Drosophilidae > Drosophila > Drosophila cardini. The sequence goes on along the minus strand of JAEIGM010000024.1, from coordinate 911,534 downwards.
TATGGTAAGTGCATCAAAAGACTTTAAGGTTTGAGCACAAAAATTGAACTCTATAGTTAGAGAACTAAATTTGAACTGACTTTATTTCTTACAATCCTAGTCTTATATAGCATCAGACAGAGACCTCAACAAAAGTATTCTTAGATTCAAAATAAAGGGTTTACATAACATGTTCATTTTGGAACAGTTATAAAAACTGATACTTCCCTTTGTTAAAATATTGACCAACTTAACACTTTCTATTGATTAAAAAAATTATCATACATATAACAGTGATAAGATTGCGTTAATAAAATTGTTAAATTGTCTGGATATAATTTATAATCAGTTCAGTTCTTTGTATAGTACATAATCAATTCATCAAGTCAATTGTTGTTGACCCCAACCAATATGCCTGAATCTCCACATAAATGATAAGGCTAATCTAATGCTTGCTGATTAACTGCAATGAAGCATGCGGCGTCGATTGAAGACACGTTTGCTTCTATCGACGCCGCATGCTTATATTATTTAGACGTTGATGTACTAACGAGACAGTACATTCAAGTGGTCCAACAACACCAAGCAACGTGCTTGTTAACGCGCGGAACCCTGCAAATAATGCAGCCACCTTCCGCCCAACCGACCGAGGATTTATTAGTAAAAAACGATTACAATATAATAAAAATACATTACAATATGACAAAACATTACAATACGACATAATATATGATAATTTATGTTTGTAAACTATATTAATTAAGATCTAGACAGGTGAGAAAGAATAGAATCTCTAATGAAAGGGATAGAATTAGAACTACCTACAACTCGAGAAAGTTGGTTGTAGTTACTACACAAGATTCGGAAAGGGTTATGGACAGCAAAGTTAGTAGTAAAGGGTTAAAGAGAAAGGGGAAGAAAGTTTCTATTGGGTCTGATCGGCACAGCGAAATTAATCTGGCTAATTAATTCAGTGAAATCAATTTCGCAGTTGATTAGTTTGTGTAAGAAAATTACACCGAGCACTGTCCTACGATCAGACAAAGAAGGAAGATTTAATAGCAGAAGTCTACTACGATAAGATGGCAAGTATGTTAGTATTCCAGTTAAGGGCCCTTAGAGCAAAAAGAAGGAATTGTTTTTGTACTGATTCTATTCTATCTTGATGAATCCGGTATTGGGGAGACCAAATACAAGATCCATATTCAAGAATAGGAAGTACCAAGGTGGTGAAAAGTGTTTTTGTTAAATAGGGATCGTTAAATTCTTTCGATCAGCGCTTTATGAAACCCAGGACACCAAAAGCACGATTAGTAATTGATAAAACATGCCTATCAAACTTGAACTTTGGATCCATAAGGTTACCCAAATCAATGACCGACTCAATTCTGTGAAGGGAGTTGCCACTCAGAATATAATTGTTTAGAAAGGGGAGTCGCCTGCTGAAGGACATAACGTTACACTTACTATAGTAAGGATTTAATAAATTAGCTTGGCACCAGGTTTGAAAGCTATAAAGATCAGATTGTAACCTGGTTCGAAGGAGTGACTCAGTGGCCGATACACAGAGTTTAACGTCATCGGCATACATGAGCACCCGAGAGTGACTGATTGCAGATGGCAGATCACTTATAAACAAAATAAGTAACAAAGGACCAAGATGGCTGCCTTGTGGAACGTCCGAAGTAACTTGAACAGACTTAGATAGTGTTTCATTAAAATACACCTGTTGTGTTCTAGAACTTAAGTAGTTCGAAATCCGTAGTATAAAGTTATAAGAAAGTCCCAAAAGACTGAGTTTATTTATTAAGAGGCTGTGGTTAACGGAATCAAAAGCCTTGCTTAAATCTGTATAAATGACGTCAGTTTGCAATTTTTTATCAAAGCCCTGCAAAACGAATGATGTAAACTCTAACAGGTTAGTGGTAGTGAAACTATGTTTCCCAAACCCATGCTGGCAGGATGAAATCATAGATCTACAGAAATGTTGCAGTTGAGAAGTTATTAATTTCTCAAAGGTCTTGGGAATAGCAGACAACTTGGAAATACCTCTATAGTTGCAGACATTAGATTTGTTCCCTTTTTTGTGAAGAGGAATAATGTAAGATGATTTCCAAACTTCAGGGAAGCAGCATGATTCAACAGACAATGTAAATAGTTTATACAGGGGCTTTAAAAGGCCGTCTGCACAGTTTCTAAGCACACAGCCTGGGACTCCGTCTGGCCCAGGTGAAACAAGTAAGAAAGGCTACAGTCGAGCCAGCCGACTGTAATAGACCCCGTACTTACTCTAGTAAGCATTTTACCATACAAATAACTGACTGACTGATCTGTCTTATGGGTGCTATACAGAACTGTAAATCGCCAATTTTTGACCGATTTGTCCTATGGGAGCTATAGGCTATTGTTGTCCGATCCGGACCAAACTTGGTGCGTATAGTTATAATGGTATGTGAATTTGGTTGCGATCGCTCAACTAAAACTTCATGTCTCCACACAAATCACCAATTTTCGACCGATTTGTCCTATGGGAGCTAAAGGCTATAGTTGTCCGATCCGGTTCAAACTTGGTAAGGTAACAATGCTACCATACACATATTGTGTGAATTTGGTCTCTCTAGCTCTTGTCGTTTTCAAGTTATGGTGATGATAAAATAGTTTTTTACAATTTGTGGGGGCGGTAGAGGGCGTGGCAAAGATTTGAAATAAACTTGCACTGCGTACATTACAGACGGACTTTCATTCGAAATTTGGTGGCTCTAGCTCTTGTAGTTTAGAAGATCCAGGTGTTCATACAGACGGACGGACGGACGGACAGACAGACAGACGGACATCGCTCTATCGTCTCAGCTGTTGATGCTGATCAAGAATATATACACTTTATGGGGTCGGAAAAGCCTCCTTCTGCCTGTTACGCACATTTCGCTTCAGACAAACCTAATAGGCCCTTATTAGAGCTCTTTATTAGAGTACGGGGTCTAACACTTTTCCGCTGTTGGGTCATGTTGTTGTTCACAGTTCTGAGTTTCTTCATTTTTACTTTATTTTCCAATGCCAAATTTAAATAAACATTGTTCATAAGCTATTTGAGAGTTAAATAAGTTCTTTGTTCAGTGATCCGTAGTATAAATGCGTATTCGTAATTAATATAGTTGGATTACTCATTTGCCAAACGAGCTGGCATTAGTTGTCTGACAATGTGCATTTGAGATGCTAGGATTTCGTTAAAGTGCTGTTCAACTTAACTACATTTACATTTAAATGCACTTAAATATTCTATAATTTGTACTCAACTTTAATCTGACTAACATTTTCATAAAATTTTAGGACTTTTCGAAAAAGCCAGAGAATTAGCTAAATATTTGTAAGTCCAGAAGTGGCACTTATCCAATCCATCAACCTGAATACTATACTTACTATGCGTCACTGTCAATCGAAGGCACCTTGAACTACATAACTTGTGAATTTTTCATAAAACTCAAATGAAAAGAAAGCAAAGTTAGTTCTATAAAAGTCGTAGATTTCAATCAAACTCAACTCATTCAACTCATTCTGACATGCGAAAGTAGACAAATGAGATGCACTAAAAATTGATTTGGCATCTGGCATAGGCCGAACTGCGTGATTTTCTATATGTACGGTAAATATTGTTCACTAAGTTTGTGTATTAAATAAAAAAATTTAAACGTTTTCGAAATAAATAATAATAAAAATAGTTTTGGAAAGCAATTAGGTAAAATTATACAAACTACAAACGAAAATGAAATTTATAAGTCACTTGAAATTCTTGTATTTAGATGATATTTCTTATTAGTTTAATAACAAATTCAAACATCTAAATGCTTGTGTTGCTCTTATTAAAGGGTATTAACTTTTCGTAGTTGTTAGATATTTTTTTATTAGTTATTTTTATTCTGTTCAACTTTTCCACACGCTACTTTATGTAAGCATTAAAACTAGCGCTTCACACAAAATATACGCCAGAAGATATAGTTTTAGATACAAATACAAGTACAAATTTAGACATATAATGTTGTCGTGCGGATTTTATTTTATTGTTGTTTCTGTTGAATTTTTGCATATTTGTTACAAGGTCATTTTCCTTGATTGTTACCGTTAAAAAATACTAAAATCATAGATATTCATATATTTATGACCCCAAAAAAAATTGAATATGTTTACAGAAATAAATCTGAAGTTATAAAAATTTTATTGTAAATTTAACAACACTTCAATATTAAGCCAAGTTTTATATATTCTAATAATATACGCATTTACTCTATGGTAAAGGGTATAATAACTTGTTCCATTATTAAGCTTTCATAGTCAACTCGAGCATACTTACCTAATTAATGACCGGAATTTTTATTTAAAATAAGTTGAACATTTTTAGACCCCGTACTCTAAAAAAGAGTATAGGGGTCTATTAGGTTTGTCTGAAGCGAAATGTGCGTAACAGACAGAAGAAAGCTTTTCCAACCCCATAAAGTATATATATTCTTGATCAGCATCAACAGCCGAGATGATATAGCGATGTCCGACCCCATAAAGTATATATATTCTTGATCAGCATCAACAGCCGAGATGATATAGCGATGTCCGTCTGCCTGTCTGTCCGTCCGTCTGTATGAACACCTGGATCTTCTAGTCCGTCTAAAGTGTACGCAGTGCAAGTTTATTTCAAATCTTTGCCACGCCCTCTACCGCCCCCGCAAATTGTAAAAAACTATTTTCACATCACCATAACTTGAAAACGGCTAAAGCTAGAGAGGCCAAATTCACACATTATGTGGATGGTACCAATATTACTATCCTCACTAAGTTTGATCCGGGCCTATAGCTCCCATAGGACAAATCGGTCGAAAATTGGTGATTTGTATGGAGACATGAAGTTTTCGTTGATCGATTGAAACCAAACTAACACATTATGTGTGTGGTACCATTATAACTATTCTCATCAAGTTTGGTTCGGATCGGACAACTATAGCCTATAGCTCCCATAGGACAAGTCGCTCGAAGATTGATGATTTTTATGGAAAAACGAACACTAGAAGGAGTGCGGAGTCTTTTGGAGTCGGCTCGCTCGACTGTAGCCTTTTTTACTTGTTATACCCTGTGAGGGAATTTTCGGTTTGTTTAAACAAGCCTTGACCGTCTGTCCGTCCATATGAACGCTAAGATTTCAGTGATGACAAATGCTAGAATCACCAAATTTTGTACATAGACTACATTTATATTCAGAAAGATCAAGCATAACAAGAAAGAACAAGAAAGAAAAGTACAGTCGAGCACGCCCGACCGTAGAATACTCTCTGCATTTTATTCCCGATTATTTTAATAAAGTCGGTATACTCGGATACCAGTTGATAATACTTGCAATAAAACAAATTGAAACAAAAACATCTGTTTGTATGTATGCACATATATATTTGACATTACATGTTTGCACGCACATATGTATGTGTGTATATGTAATACATACACAATTGGTCGGCACAGCCAGTATTCGCGGGCAGCGCTGCCGCTAGAAAGCAGCGAAAACGTTCGCTCACATGTTTGTATGTTTCTATCTCGCTCGCACATATGCAGTGAAATGGCGTTAATTTATAAACTTTGTTACTTGTCTAGCTCTTTTGTTTATAGTCCGATTTATATGCAACTTTCAGGATAGTTTGATATACATACTTTGTCTTCAAACGAATGTGAAATTACAATACTGTACGATAAGAACATACATATGCCTTAAAATCGGTATCGAAGTTTGGAAGTTATTTTATTTCTTGTGGGAAGAGGGGGCGTGGCAGTCCAAAATTTTTAATAACGATGCATTTATGCCGTCTCAAGGAACCTAGTAGAGGTGGGCACGGGCCGGGTTTTCATCGGGTACCCGCGGGCACCCGTGGGTATGGGCTGAAAAATCGAATTTCGGGCGGGTACGGGCGGTTGCGGATTAGACTTGCTTAATCCGTTTTACCCGAAAAATTTAGAAATTATGTTGTTAATTTGCATAAAAGGCGGGCAAGGCTATCAAGCGCAAATCTGGATATGCTCCTTTTTAGACCCCGTACTCTAAAAAAGAGTAGAGGGGTCTATTAAGTTTGTCTGAAGCGAAATGTGCGTAACAGGCAGAAGGAGGCGTGGCCGACCCCATAAAGTATATATATTCTTGATCAGCATCAACAGCCGAGACGCCCGAGACCGCCCCCGCAAATTGTAAAAAACTATGGTCACCTCGGCAAAAATTGATGTTTTAAGCAAATATCTCAGTAACTATAGCACTTAGGAATACCATTTTTGGTATGTAAGTTGCTAGAGACAGCATAAATGCATTGTCATTAAAATTTTTGGACTGCCACGCCCCGTTTTCCCACAAGAATGAAATAATTTTCAAACTTTAATGCCATTTTTAAGGCATTTGCACTTATCGTACGGTATTGTTATTTCAAATTCGTTTGAAGACAAAGTATGTATATCAAACTATCCTGAAAGTTGCATATAAATCGGACTATAAACAAAAGAGCTAGACAAGTAACAAAGTTTACAATTGCACGCAACGTCAATGCATATGTGCAAGCGAGATAGAAGCATATAAACATGTGAGCGAACGATTTCGCTGCTTGTGTAGCGACTGCACTGCTTGTGTAGCGACTGCACTGCTTGTGGACGATGCACGCACATGTATGCATACGATACGAACTATCATATATCGATATTCAATACCATAGTAATTATAATTGCGATATAATACCGCATGCGATATTTGGTCATTATGTCTATATCTATAGCGATATATCGTATTTAAATTCAGTTGTTGATAATATCGATATTTGATTTGATGTGATATTTTAATTAATATCGATATCGGCATTTGCTTGGCGATTTGCATCCCTATTACAAATTGATGATTTTGTTTCAAAGTGTTTTATTGCAAATACTATGAGTACGGGGTCTTTTACAGTCGGCTAGCTTGACTGTAGCCTTTCTTACTTGTTTTCTATAAAAGTTTTTAATGTTTTGGAAATATTTTTGTAATTTTTAAGAAATAAAATTTTTTTTTATAATTGTTTCGGGCGGGCGGGTTGGCTGCGGGTATGAAAATTGTTTAGGCTTTCGGGTACGGGTAAGATTTTGAACTTTTGACCGTGGGCGGATCGGGCCGGGTGCAAAAAAGTCGGCCCGTGCTCACCTCTAGAACCTACACACCAAAATTGGTGTTCCTAAGTGCCACAGTTACTGAGATATTCGCCTAAAACATCAATTTTTTACGAGGTGTGTTTAGTTTTTTGCTCATTGTGGGCGAATGGGGCGTGGCATCGAAAAAAAAAAGATTTTTGTATTGACTGACTTAATATCGAATCGATAAACACCAAACTCAAACTTGTAGCTGTTACCATCTCTGAAATCTGTTTGTTCATACGAACAGACAGACAGACGGACATGGCTATATCGACTCGGCTTGTGATGCTGATCAAGAATATATATACTTTATGGGGTTGGCCACGCCTCATTCTGCCTGTTACATACTTTTCACAAACCCAATATACTCTCTCTTGCAGAGAGTATAAAAATAATAACCATTTTTGTAATAATAATAATATAATGTAATAATGTAACATAACTCCTTTATCAACACTTAAATGTTATGTTATAAAACTTACATAACAGAAATCCCTATTATTAAGATACGGGCACATTGTATATTTACTTGATCTTCTTCTTCCTGTTTGGTGTGTTTAAAGTGGCTGGTTGTGTTTTAACTTAAAGAAATATAAATCAAAGAATATAAAACTAATCAAACCATAAAACAAGAAAGAAAGGTTATCTTCGGCTCGCCGAAGATTATATACCCTTGCAGTCATGCATGTTGCGTTCATTGGATTCAGTTACCAGTGGTTCCTATGGATGCTGAATGATATAAATGTCTGATTTAGAGCAGATTTGGTCAGTATATAGGGAATAATAGCAAAGGAGTAGTGCGTGAATTTAGCTGAAATCGCTTAATAGACTTTACAGATTTTCATACCATGCCTTTAAACCGATTGTTCCTATGGCAGCTATATGATATAGTGGTTCGATCCGAATGAAATTTGGTCAACAGCTGGGGAATGATAGCAAATGTTTATGGCGTGAGTTTGGTTGAAATCGCTCAATCGACACTGAAAATTTTCATACTAGGCATTTTCATCATTTTCAACCGATTGTTCCTATGGAAGCTATATGATATATTAGTCCGAATTGGATGAAATTTGGTCAGCATATAGGGAATGATAGCTTATGCGTACTGCCTGAATTTGGTTGAAATCGATCAATAGACATTAAAAATTTTCATACTAAGCCTTTGAACCGATTGTTCCTATGGCTGCTATATGATATAGTGGTTCGATCCGAATGAAATTTGGTCAACAGCTGAATGATGGCAAATGTTTATGGCGTGAGTTTGGTTGAAATCGCTCAATCGACACTGAAAATTTTCATACTAGGCATTTTCATCATTTTCAACCGATTGTTCCTATGCCAGCTATATGATATAGTGGTCCGATTCGGATGAAATTTGGTTTGCACATGGGATTTGGTACTAAATGCATATAGGCTTAATTTGGTTGAAATAGCTCAAAAAAATTTTTTTTTTCAACCGATTGTTCCTATGGGAGCTATATGATATAGTCATCCGATCCGGCCGATCTCTGCCTGCAGAGAGAATACACATCTGTGCCAAGTTTCATCAAGATAGCTTTAAAACTGAGAGACTAGTTCGCATAGAAACAGACGGACAGACAGACGGACATGGCTATATCGACTCGCCTGTTGATGCTGATCAAGAATATATATACTTTATGGGGTCGGAGATGCCTCCTTCAATGCGTTACAAACTTCGTGACAAAATTAATATACCCTCTGCAAGGGTATAACAATAAAACTGTGTCATTATTTCAAACTCACTATCATCATAAATAGGAAATTGATAAAATTGATTAACAGATTTTTAGTGATGTTTCTTTACGAACTTCTTTGAACATTAGTTTGGTACAGAAAATAGTTTGGTATAAAACAGCGATTTACAACATTTTTCATTGGTCTCTCGTGGTGGAGCCAGGGCCCCAGGGTCCCTATGTAAATCCGGCCCTGCCCCTTGTTAATAATATAATAAAACTGAATAAAGGGTATCCTAAAGTCGCGAGCCGACTATAGCATTCTTTTTTGTTATACCCATTACTGGTAGAGTAAAAGGGTAAATTGTAATCGTTGGAATGTATGTAACAAAGAGAAGGAGGCATGTGAGACTCCACAAAGTATATAGATTCTTGATCAGCCTGAATAGCCGACTCGATATAGCCATGTCCGTCTGTGTGAACAAAAGCATCTCAGAGACTGTAAGAGTAAGTAAATGAAAGATAAAATGCACAAGCAATACAAAATTGTTTTTTTGACACGCCCACTTAGGTAAAAGTACACGTCTAGGAAGCAAATGTACTGACCAAATCGGACAACTGTATGGTATAGCTCCTATAGAGACAATCGTTTAAAAATACGCTCCAAATAAGAATTTATATGAATAACTTTTGCGTTGACCAAGCAATGTTAGTGAAACTCACACAGAGTATATTTGTCAATAATATAAACATGCTGACCAAGTTTCATCCAAATCGGACGACTATATTGTATAGCTCCCATAGGGACGATCGGTCAAAAATTTACTGTAAATATGAATTTGTATGAAAGTTTTCTGTATTTCCCAAGCCATCTGAATTAAACTCACTAGGGTCGATTGCCTAAACGATTGTAGTACTATTATTATCATATCCCATTGCATTCTTTCTTCTTTTTGGATGGTATCGCCTCTTTACTGTTAACTCTTTCCTCTTCTCTTCTCCATTATAAAAACAAGTAAGAAAGGCTACAGTCGAGCGAGCCGACTGTAAAAGACCCCGTACTCATTCTAGTGCGCGTTTTACCATACAAATAAGTAGTTTTCGAACGATTTGTCCTATGGGAGCTACAGGCTATAGTTGCCCGATCCAGACCAAACTTGGTGAGGATAGTTACAATGGTACCATACACATAATGTGCTAGTTTGGTTACAGTCGCTCTACTGAAACTTCATGCCTCCATACAAATCACCAATTTTCGGCCGATTTGTCCTATGGGAGCTATAGGCTATAGTTGTCCGATCCGGACCAAATTTGGTGAGGATAGTTATATAGGTACCATACACATAATGTGTGAATTTGGTCTCCCTAGCTCTAGTCGTTTTCAAGTTATGGTGATGTGAAAATAGTTTTTTACAATTTGCGGGGGCGGTAAGGGGCGTGGCAAAGATTTGAAATAAACTTGATCTGCTCGCGGAGCAGACGGACTTTCATTCCAAATTTGGTGGATCTAGCTCTTGTAGTTTAAAAGATCTAGGTGATCATACAGACGGACGGACAGACGGACATCGCTATATCGTCTCGGCTGTTGATGCTGATCAAGAATATATATACTTTATGGTGTCGGAAAAGCCTCCTTCTGCCTGTTACGCACATTTCGCTTCAGACAAACTTAATAGACCCCTATACTCTTTTTTAGAGTACGGGGTCTAACAAGAAAGAAAGGTACAGTCGAGCACGCCCGACCGTAGAATACTCTCTGCATTTTATTCCCGATCATCTTAATAAAATCGATATCCGGGTATATCAATTGATACTTCCAACAAAACACGTTGAAACAAAATCATCTGATTGTATGTATACACACACATATACATTTGACATTACATGTATGCATGCACATATGTATGTGTGTATATGTTATACATACACAATTGGTTGGCACGGCCAGCATTCGCGGGCAGCGCTGCCGCTAGAAAGCAGCGAAAACGTTCGCTCACATGTTTGTATGTTTCTATCTCGCTTGCACACATGCATTGGCATTGCGTTCAATTATCAACTTTCTTACATGTCTAGCTCTTTTGTTTATTGTCCGATTTATATGAAACTTTCAGGATAGTTTAATATATTTTGTCTTCAAACGAATGTGAAATAACAATACTGTACGATAAGAACATATGCCTTAAAATCGGCATTGAAGTTTGCAAATTATCTTATTTCTTGTGAGAAAAGGGGGGCGTGGCAGCCAAAAATTTTGAATGACATTGTATTTGCGCTATCTCTAGGAACCTGTGTACCAAAATTGGTGTTCCTAAGTGCCATAGTTACTGAGATATTCGCCTAAAACATCAATTTTTTAAGAGTGTGTCTAGTTTTTTGCTCATTGTGGGCGAACGGGGCGTGGCATCAAAAAAAAAAAAGATTCTTGTATTGACTGACTAAATATCGAGTCGATACTGACCAAACTCAAACGATAGAGGATACAAGGGACCGATCGTCCCTGTGGGAGCTATACGATATAATTGTTCGATTTGGATGAAACTTGGTCAATATGTTTATATTATTGACAAATATATTCTGTGTAAGTTTCACTACGATTGCTTGGCCAACGCAAAAGTTATTCATATTTGGAGCGTATTTTTGACCGATTGTCCCTATGGAAGCTATACGATATAGTTGTCCGATTTGGATCAAACTTGGTCAGTATATGTACTGCCTAGACGTGTACTTTCTGTGTCAATGTGGTTTTGATAGCATGCTAACAAAAAAGTTTTCTATACTAAAACATGCTCTTTTTACCTGTTTTTACCTTTGTATGCACATAGAACGCCTTAAAGTGGGCGTGTCAAAAAACAAAAACAAACTTGTACTGCTTGGGCATTTTATCTTTCGTTTGCGACCACTCGGGCCTTTCTAGCTCTTATAGTCTCTGAGATCCTTTTGTTCACACAGACGGACGGACGGACAGACGGACATGGCTATATCGACTCGGCTTGTGATGCTGATCAAGAATATATATACTTTATGGGGTCTGCCATGCCTCCTTCTCCCTGTTACATTCATTCCAACGAATACAATATACCCTTTTACTCTACGAGTAACGGGTATAAAAATAAATGTCTACAGGAACTTGATTACTAATTTTTATCAAGTTATAAAATCAATATCTTAAAATAATAAGTCAAATACAAAAACATTTGGATACATTTTTGGAATTGAAATCCCTTTATTTGATACAAAAACGGTCAATCATATTAACCACGAACTTTAATTACGAAATTGCAAAGAGTTTTAAATCAACATTTGACCCTCATATATTTTCACAGTGTTATTTCTTAGAAAGGCTTCTAGCGAAAAGCAAGTTTGACCGTCATAACTTACCGAAATCAATTTGCAAAGCCAAAAACAGCAAAATCTACAAAAAAAGTTGTAGTAGGCAAAGAGAAAAAAAATATAATGCGAATGCCAATAAATCACAAAGGCTAAGAAAAGGGATAGTAAACTAAGAAAAACCCGAGGATAGCAAATGCGGAAAATAAAACGTAAAAGGAAATTTTTAGCAACAACATAACGAGCACGCACCGATGATTCAAAAAAAGGAAGAGAAACAAGTAAGAAAGGCTACAGTCGAGCTAGCCGACTGTAAAAGACCCCGTACTCATAGTATTTGCAATAAAACACTTTGACACAAAACCATCAATTTGTAATAGGGATGCAAATCGCCAAGAAAATGCCGATATCGATATTAATTAAAATATCACATCAAATCAAATATCGATATTATCAACAACTGAATTTAAATACGATATATCGCTATAGATATAGACATAATGACCAAATATCGCATGCGATATTATATCGCAATTATAATTACTATGGTATTGAATATCGATATATGATAAATCGTATCGTATGCATACATGTGCGTGCATCGTCCGCAAGCAGTGCAGTCGCTACACAAGCAGCGAAATCGTTCGCTCACATGTTTATATGCTTCTGTCTCGCTTGCACACATGCATTGACGTTGCGTGCAGTTATAAACTTTGTTTCGTGTCTAGCTCTTTTGTTTATTGTCCGATTTGTATGCAACTTTCAGGATAGTTTGTGATACTTTGTCTCCAAACGAATTTGAAATTACAATACCGTACGATAAGTGCAAATGCCTTAAAAATGGCATTGCAGTTTGAAAATTATTTCATTCTTGTGGGAAAACGGGGCGTGGCAGTCCAAAAATTTTAATGACAATGCATTTATGCTGTCTCTAGCAACTTACATACCAAAAATGGTATTCCTAAGTGCTATAGTTACTGAGATATTTGCTTAAAACATCAATTTTTTCCGAGGTGACCATAGTTTTTTACAATTTGCGGGGGCGGTAGGGGGCGTGGCAAAGATTTGAAATAAACTTGATCTGCTCGCGAAGCAAACGGACTTTCATTCCAAATTTGGTGGCTCTAGCTTTTGTAGTTTAAAAGATCCAGGTGTTCATACAGACGGACGGACAGACGGACATTGCTATATCGTCTCGGCTGTTGATGCTGATCAAGAATATATATACTTTATGGGGTCGGCCACGCCTCCTTCTGCCTGTTACGCACATTTCGCTTCAGACAAACTTAATAGACCCCTCTACTCTTTTTTAGAGTACGGGGTCTAACAAGAAAGAAAAGTACAGTCGAGCACGCCCGACCGTAGAATACTCTCTGCAATTTATTCCCGATCATTTAATAAAATCGGTATCCAAGTATATCAATTGATACTTGCAACAAAACACGTTGAAACAAAAACATCTGTCTGTATGTATACACATACACATTTGACATTATCCCTTCAGTTCTATTCAGGCCTTCCACATAGATGAAATCAGTCATGAAATGGATGTTTCAGTCTTGAAAGTGTCGCATCCATCACGTACATTTGGGTCATAAATTTTATACAGGCATGTCCTAGGGCCTCACCGATCGGTGAGACGTTCGCTTCTTTTTGCATAGCTGATTTCAGCCCTGAACATGGAAGTGAATTTTGACATGTTTTCATGGTTGAAAGTATATGAAGCCCTGCCATGAATCCGGCCATGAATTAAGCCATGATTCATGGGTGAAATTGTACGAAGCACAGCCATGAATCTAGGCTGTTTTCATAGGTGAAACTATATGAGACTATTTAGACCCCGTACTCTAAAAAAGAGTAGAGGGGTCTATTAAGTTTGTCTGAAGCGAAATGTGCGTAACAGGCAGAAGGAGGCTTTTCCGACCCCATAAAGTATATATATTCTTGATCAGCATCAACAGCCGAGTCGATATAGCGATGTCCGTCTGTCCGTCTGTCTGTCTGTCTGTCTGTCCGTCCGTATGAACACCTGGATCTTCTAAACTACACGAGCTAGAGCAGCCAAATTTGGAATGAAAGTCCGTCTATATGTCAGGCAGGTTAAGTTTATTTCAAATTTTTGCCACGCCCCCTAGCGCCCCCGCAAATTGTAAAAAACTATTTTCACATCACTATAACTTGAAAACGACTAGAGCTAGAGAGACCAAATTCACACATTATATGTATGGTACCAATATAACTGTCCTTACCAAGTTTGATCCGGATCGGACAACTATAGCCTATAGCTCCCATAGGACAAATCTCTCAAAAATAAAAAATTTGTATGAAGACATGTAATGTTAGTTGGCCGATCGCAACCAAACTCACACAGGATGTGTGTATAATTATTAAAAGTATCAACACCAAATTTGGTCCAAATCGGACAACAACAACATATAAAACAAATTAATCAAAAATGCTGAATTTTATGAATAAATTGTTTGCTCGCAATAAAAGATTTAACTCTACGTTTAGCTACTGCAACTTTAATAAGGAGAGTGGTCTAGGTAGTAGAGACGCGCGCTTCGTACGTGTTTGTTAGACCGGGATCCCGGGTTCGAATCCAGTCCAATCCAATTTTAATTATTTACATACACTTCAAAGCGGAGTGTGGTCTAAGTAGTAAAGATGCCTGATCTAATTCTTCGCACTTGTATGTTAACCCGGGATCATGGGTTCGAGCGCCGTCAGGGACATTTTATTAATTTTTGTTATATAACAAAATAACAAAAAAAATATTACATTTAAATGCAGATAGTCGAGCACTTTTAATAGAGGGGCGTGGTGCAGCTGTTAGGGCTCTGACGCGTGAGCATGAAGTCCGAGGTTCAAATACCGTCAGTGAATTATTTTGATTATTATTATATTTTATTTCAATTTAAATCTAAAATAATAATTTCGAATTGTAAAATAATAATTTCAAATTGTAAGACATGGCTTATTTTTAAAATAAGCCAAGTATGGAAATTGTGCATTTAATTGTGTATATATTTACATACATTTGTATATAAATATGTATATATACAAAATGTGAATCACTCCGCTTTTCTTCTTTTTCGTATGGAAAATGCGCACTTCTGTGAGTACGGGGTCTTTTACAGTCGGCTCGGTCGACTGTAGCCTTTCTTACTTGTTTTACTATAAAAAGTACTATAACAAGAAAGAAAAGTACAGTCGAGCTCGCCCGACCGTAGAATACTCTCTGCATTTTATTCCCGATCATTTAAATAAAATCTTTATCCGAGTATATCAACTGATAGTAATTGCATTAAAACACGTTGAAACAAAAACATCTGTTGGTATGTATGTACATACATATACATTTGACATTATATGTATGCACACACAAATGTATGTATGTGTGTATATGTAATACATATACAATTAGTCGGCACGGCCAGCATTCGCGGGCAGCGCTGCCGGTAGACAAGCAGCGAAAACGTTCGCTAACATGTTTGTATGTTTCTATCTCGCTCGCGCACATGCAGTGACTTGAGTTCAATTCTAAACTTTGTTACGTGTCTAGCTCTTTTGTTTATTGTCCGATTTATATGCAACTTTCAGCATAGTTTGATATAATTTATCTCCAAACGAATTTGAAATTACAATACTTTACGATTAGAACATATGCCCTTAAATCGGTATTGAAGTTTGCAAATTATTTTATTTCTTGTGGGAAAGGGGGGCGTGGCAGCCAAAAATTTTGAATGACATTGTATTTGCGCTATCTCTAGGAACCTGTGTACCAAAATTGGTGTTCCTAAGTGCCATAGTTACTGAGATATTCGCCTAAAACATCAATTTTTTAAGAGTGTGTCTAGTTTTTTGCTCATTGTTGGCGAACGGGGCGTGGCATCGAAAAAAAAAGATTCTTGTATTGACTGACTTAATATCGAGTCGATACTGACCAAACTCAAACGTGCAGCTCTTACCATCTCTGAAATCTGTTTGTCCATACGGACGGAGAGACAGACGGACATGGCTATATCGACTCGGCTTGTGATGCTGATCAAGAATATATATACTTTATGGGGTCTGCCACGCCTCCTTCTGCCTGTTACACACTTTTCACAAACCCAATATACTCTCTCTTGCAGAGAGTATAATGACATGCTTTAATATAGAAAACTTTTTTGTTAGAAATGTTATCTTAACTTAATTTACATAGGAAGTTCATATACTGACCAAGTTTGCTTCAAGTCGGACGACTATAGCGTATAGCTCCCATAGGGACGATTGGTCAATAATTTGAATTAATATGAAAAACTTGTGCATTGACGAAGCTATATTAATCAAATTCATACAGAATACATTATCTAATAATAAAACATTCTGACAAAGTTTCATCTAAATCGGACGACTATATCGTATAGCTTGGAGCTAAAGTCGATCGGTCTGAATAATGCTCTAAGTATGCAATTGTATGAAAATTTTCTGTGTTTACCAAGACATATTATATAATTATTTTTGTTATTATGCCGACAAACCTAATAGACCCGTCTATTATTGTTTAGAGTACGGGGTCCAAAAACAAGGCATGTAAGGAAATCTAATTCTTCTTCTTTTTCTTTATTTGTATGGAAAAATGTGCACTACTATGAGTACGAGGTCTTTTAAAGTCGGCTCGCTCGACTTACTTGTCATCTATTATTTTGACAGTCAAACGAAACGACGCAGGAAAATGAGATATATTCTGAAATACAATATGTAGAGAAAGTATTGGTCCATTAGACCTTCCTGAATGATATTAGATAATTTTATAAGTTTAAGTATTTAAAAAACTGATAAAAAATTAAGTTATAAGAAAATTAGAACAATAACCCATATATGTATTAGACTAACATTAACTACATTACGAACCAAAAACTTAATTTTAACTGTCAAGAAAATTTCATTGGTTAAATGTAATGTTGTTAGGCTTGAAATATCAATTTTATAATCGGCTTTTGTATTAATCGAGCAATTATAAATTTCACACTGCCATTTCGCCATCCTGCTTAATTTTCCATATTAAGTTTCAACTAGTCTACTTACTCATTTTTTTTTATTGCCCTCATTTTCCCATCTATAATATACTTTGTAATATTGTTCAAAGTTTTTTACAGTCGTATGTAGTCGTTTCTCTTAGTTTAAATAAATGCTATATATGAATGCAAGAAGTCCGAAATTTTGGTTCTGGACAAGTCTTCTCATTTTCCCATTTTGAAATTTGCCTAGTCTGTGTAGTTCAAGGACAATTTCTGGTGCTTATAGACGAAGAGCTTCACAATATTGTGTTTGACATCATTTGTTTCTATTCTTTTGCCCTTACTTACTTTTTGATGACGTTCAGCGCAAAGTTTTTAATATGCGTCGCAGCCTAAAAGTAAGCAACAAAATATAACGTTTGTTTGTTACTGTGAACGAGACGCGTCACAGCCTATAAATAAAATACGAAACCCTTCACAAACAGACGTTGCTGTTGTTGATGATGATGATGATGATGATGATGATGATGATCGGGTCTATCAAAGAGAGAAGTAAGAGGTAGAAGTAGGGGATGGTGGATATGTCGTTATTCACCTTTGACATAAGTGGCGTAAACAAGAAAACTCGTTTGCTGCGGAAATGCAGCGCGGGTAAAGGCAAAACAGAAATATGAATACTGCTGCGCAAATGCGCATTTAATTGTGCATTCAATAGGAAGGCCCAAAAGCGAAATGGGGAATGGATGAGAAATTCCATGTCGATAGGACTTCGAAAATAGGGAACCAACCAACAGCTGTGCTCAGCTTTTAATTTTTGATCACTGGAATTAGGTCTATATTTCCCTTTTAACACTTTTGCTTGCGTTGATCGTTCTTTATAGTCCTCTGTCCTTTAGTGCAAAAATGGCCACTACGCTAATTGTTTTATTGAACTTACCAACGATTGTGTTGTGATATGTTCCCATAAATTTGAATAAACTTTTGTATTTGAGTTTATAAATATTAACGGAAGAGTAGAATATGTGAAACTAAGTAATAACTAAAAAGTAAGTGGGTTACAAATGTAATTATATCCGTTACTCGTAGAGAAAACCGGTATACGGTAATAGTTGGGATGTATATAACAGGGAGAAGGTGGCGTGGCAGACCTGCAAGGGTGTAAAAATCCTTACATGTATTATAATATTATATAATTATTTTTATTATTATTATTATATGTATATTATATAATATTATTAATATTAAAATTTTTATTTGAGTTACTAAAATCATTTCCTTATGTTTGTTAGCAAGTTTTCTCAACTTGGTGTTTTTTGAAATTGCCCATAATCAACAGCAACATAAACACAGAAATTCAGAATGGCAAGCCATAGAGCAAAGGTTGAGAGTGCGGGTGGAGGGTTTTTTCATCCTTTTTAGACCCCGTACTCGAAAAAAGAGTAGAGGGGTCTATTAAGTTTGTCTGAAGCGAAATGTGCGTAACAGGCAGAAGGAGGCGTGGCCGACCCCATAAAGTATATATATTCTTGATCAGCATCAACAGCCGAGTCGTTATAGCGATGTCCGTCTGTCTGTCTGTCCGTATGAACACCTCGATCTTTTAAACTACAAAAGCTAGAGCCACCAAATTTAGAATGAAAGTCCGTCTTTATGTCAGGCAGATAAAGTTTATTTCAAATCTTTGCCACGCCCCTTACCGCCCCCGCAAATTGTAAATAACTATGGTCACCTAGGAAAAAATTGATGTTTTAAGGAATATATCAGTAACTATAGCACTTAAGAGTACCATTTTTGGTATACAGGTTGCCAGAGACAGCATAAATGCATTGTCATTAAAATTTTTGGACTGCCACGCCCCGTTTTCCCACACGAATCAAATAATTTTCAAACTTCAATGCCATTTTTAAGGCATATGTACTTATCGTACGGTATTGTAATTTGAAATTTGTTTGGAGACAGAGTATAACAAACTATCCTGAAAGTTGCATACAAATCGGACAATAAACAAAAGAGCTAGACACGTAACAAAGTTAACAATTGCACGCAATGTCAATGCATGTGTGCAAGCGAGACAGAAGCATATAAACATGTGAGCGAACGTTTTCGCTGCTTGTGTAGCGACAGCGCTGCTCGCGGACGATGCACGCACATGTATGCATACTATACGATAAATCATATATCGATATTCAACACGATAGTAATAATAATTGCGATATGATCTCAAATGCGATATTTGGTCATTATGTCCATATCTATAACGTATTTGAATTCAGTTGTTGATAATATCGATATTTGATTTGATGTGATATTTTAATTAATATCGATATCGGCATTTTCTTGGCGATTAGCATCCCTATTACAAACTGATGGTTTTGTTTCAAAGTGTTTTATTGCAAATACTATGAGTACGGGGTCTTCTACAGTCGGCTAGCTCGACTGTAGCCTTTCTTACTTGTTTTACTTTCAGCAAGTAACGTCAATGTCAGGCGACCCAAAGGTTGGGCCATAAAGGCGGCGGTTTCATAGTTGGGTTTGGGCCAACATCAACGGTGGCAAAATGCTTTTGAGGCTTAACGCAGCGAACCAGGTGGCAGAGTCGAGCGAAGCCATTGAAGCGTACCAAGGACATGCGTGTGCCATGCCCTCGGCCCCCTTCCTGCCTTTTTATTTCAATAAACACCCATACTCCCCTTGGTCCATTTCTTTGGCTGACTCACTCTTTGTTCCTGTCAACAGTAGTCAACAGAAGTTGACATTGCAATTTATTTTGCATTGTTACTGAATTTTCGCAATGTTGTTTTTGTTTCAATTATTGCAGTTGCTTTTATTCGCAAACAAATCGAAAGACAAATGCACCGTTGTTACGCCACAAAAAAGGGCAATAGTAGATAGGAGAAATTGGAATAGGGAATTTGGTTTGGTTGCTCTGCACCATTTGTGGCAGCTGTTTTATTGGGAGTTTGCTAAGCTTCGATTTATTGTAGAGTATATGGCATTGCTTTCTCTTGAAGCTCAGGCATTCACAGGCAGGGATGCTGAGTTTATGACGAGTTTAGTATTTCGAATATCTTTGATTTCAAAGCCTGTTAAAAACAGAGTATTATTATTACTATCCCGTTGGTATACGAGCAACAATTATTAATTTTTAAATATTAATGCATTCCAGCAATATATATGTGATATTTGTATAGAATTTAATTTATTATTTTATGTATCGAGTTCAGTTTCATCAAGTACAATAATATTTAAGTCTTCTTTGTCTACTGATATTCTTTCTGATCGGACTCTGATGACCCAGCGCCGTCAGTGTTTACCGTATAGCTCCATAACTTCATGTTGTTATTGCATGTGGATGTATAGTTTGGTCATTTGGCATCTGTTGCTTTTACGTACGTCACGACGCGTCGTATCGCCAAGCACATTTCAACTAGGCTATTTCAAAAGGGGCTAGGAATTCGCTTGCCAACTTTTTTCCCGCAATAAATTTAGTTCTACGTATGGATTCGAGATCTCCCACTTTGTATTCAAACTCGCTTTTCCGATTGTAGCTGTTTTGAGCCGGCTGAATATTTGTCTTTGCTGATTTGCGCATGTCATTCCTTTCGTCATCGAACCCATCCTGCATTTCCTTTTCAAGCAGCTTAGGTATGTCGCTATTTGATCCGTTTCGCACTTTTAAGCCAATCATAAGGTCAAATGGAGATCGCTTTGTAGATTTATGAACTGTGGAGTTAATTGCCTTCTGAACTCTGGGTACGAACTTAAAGCACTTCTCCGGATCATCCGACGACAGTTTGGAACTAACACTCAAGATTGATCGGTTAACTCGTTCGACTTGTCCATTCCCTGTTGGAATCCCTGTGGTGGTCCAAACATGTTCGATATTGCCTTGGCTTGTGTATTCCTCAAATATAGGTGATGTAAACACTGTACAAAGATCGCTGAATATTATCTCAAGATTTCCAAAGATGTCAAACCATTCCGTTAACTTTTTTATTAACTCTTCGAAATTCGTTGTTTTGGTAGGGTACACCCATACAAATGTACTGAAGCTATCAACCAGTACGAACATATACTTGTAGCATTTTGAAGTCGCAAAGCAAAGCTTATAGTTTCTCGCTTTGTCGATTTGATGAAGAAATATCTCTTCTTGCCAGGTTTTTTGTGGTAAATAATACATTTCCAGCAGTTTCCAATGATTTTCATTACTTTGCCTTCCAAATGTGGGATCTAATAACTATGCTGAATTCCGTACATAGTTTTTCTGTATAACAAAGTGTCCGACATTGAGCATCTGTTATTATCTCTATCTAGCTTGCTTGCTTTTTAAAACCTCCGCCACTGTATCTTCTTGGTGGACTTTTTTGATTCTAGCTGTGACTTCTGACAATACCATTAATATTGGAATTTGGTATCAGCTGAGGCAATCTATTGTACATGCTTCATTCGGTCCACAGGTCTGTGCTCTACCTCAAAATCGTAGTCCCGCAAATAAACTACCCACTGAGCAACTTCTCGCGGAATGTATTTCTTGCATAGTTTTTGCTTGAAGGCGGATCTCAGTTACGATCTTAAACGAAATTTCTTGCATGTCAGGAATGCGCCTTAAGCTTTTTGTATAAAGCTGTGTAGTCGTGATTCCGATGTTTTCTTCCTTCAGAATAGAATGGGATGCAGGCGACCATCGTTCCGCTGCTGCAAAGCCATCTTCTGAGGCATCTTTGTCCATTAGATATTAATCCCATATCCAGCTGCTGCATTCAGGACCTTCTTCAGCTTTGTAAGACAATCGCTTGCCGTTTCAGCGTGTATTATTACGTCGTCTATATACAAATCGAGAATGTTTTCGCTGATGAGATTTTGAAAACTAAAATTAACAAAGCGAATGAATACTTCTGGCGAATTGCAAAATCCAAACGGCGCGCGATTGAATTCAAACAGGTCTTCCTTTGTAATAAACGCCGTATACTTTTTGTCGTTTCCTCTACTGGAACGCGAAAAAATCCGTCCGCTGTCCGTCCGTATGAACACCTGGATCTTCTAAACTACAAGAAATTTGGAATGAAAGTCCGTCTATAGTGTACGCAGTGCAAGTTTATTTCAAATTGGCACGCCCCCTATCGCCCTCGCAAATAGTAAACAAGTAAGAAAGGCTACAGTCGAGCGTGCCGACAATTTCAAAAAATGCCGCAATACAACTTTGATGACTCCTTCCACAACGTACGAACAACCTTTAACTTATGTACTCGGGACTCAAGATCTTCAACAGTCACGCTCGACAACGACTTCTTTTTCAACTACTCTTTTTCATCTTTTCTTCATCTCCTTTATGTGTCGGGTTGCCATCCCGTTGCGTTCCATCCCTTCGTTTCCTCCATATATGGGGTTGCCATCCCGTTGCGTTCCAGCCCATTGTTACATGTATGTGTGTATATGTAATACATATACAATTGGACGGCACGGCCAGCATTCGCGGGCAGTGCTGCCGGTACGCTACGCAAGCAGCATACGGACAGACAGACGAATAGACAGACATGGCTATATCGACTCGGCTAGTCATGCTGATCAAGAATACATATACTTTATGGGGTCTGCCATGCCTCCTTCTCCCTGTTACATACATTCCAACGAATACAATATACCCTTTTACTCTACGAGTAACGGGTATAAAAAGTTTTCAATTTAAAAGCATGTGTGGAAAGAACAAAAGAGCCATGATGCAATCACGCGATCGCAGTCTAATAGAGGTACCGCAATGTGCGAAAACGAATAAGGCAGAACACAAAAGCACGCAGAAGATGATACAGAATTTTACGAAGCAGCAATAGTCAGAATGCAAATAAACGATATGTAAGCAGAAAATAATAGAAGCCTGCAACAAATTATTCAGTTGCTAACGTTAACAAGAAAGAATGCTATAGTCGCCTCGCGACTTTAGGATACCCGTTACTCAGTTTAATTATATTATTAACAATATAATATATTATTAATAATATTAATAATAGTACAATCGTTTAGGTAATCGACCCTATTGATTTTAATTCAAATGACTTGAGAAACGCAGAAAATTTTCATACAAATTCATGTTTACAGCGTATTTTTGACCGATCGTCCCTATGGGAGCTATACGATATAGTCGTCCGATTTGGATGAAACTTAGTCAATATGTTTATATTATTGACAGATATATTCTGTGTAAGTTTCACTTCGATTGAATGGCCAACGCAAAAGTTATTCATATAAATTCATATTTGGAGCGTATTTTTGACCGATTGTCCCTATGGGAGCTATATGATATAGTTGTCCGATTTGGATCAAACATGGTCAATATGTTTTTAGACCCCGTACTCTAAAAAAGAGTAGAGGGGTCTATTAAGTTTGTCTGAAGCGAAATGTGCGTAACAGGCAGAAGGAGGCGTGGCCGACCCCATAAAGTATATATATTCTTGATCAGCATCAACAGCCGAGTCGATATAGCGATGTCCGTCTGTCCGTCCGTCCGTATGAACACCTGGATCTTTTAAACTACAAAAGCTAGAGCCACCAAATTTAGAATGAAAGTCCGTCTGCTTCGCGAGCAGATCAAGTTTATTTCAAATCTTTGCCACGCCCCTTACCGCCCCCGCAAATTGTAAAAAACTATGGTCACCTAGGAAAAAATTGATGTTTTAAGCGAATATCTCAGTAACTATAGCACTTAGGAATACCATTTTTGGTAAGCAGGTTGCTAGGGACAGCATAAATGCATTGTTATTAAAATTTTTGGACTGCCACGCCCCGTTTTCCCACACGAATGAAATAATTTTCAAACTTCAATGCCATTTTTAAGGCATTTGGACTTATCGTACGGTATTGTAATTTCAAATTCGTTTGGAGACAAAGGCTCACAAACTATCCTGAAAGTTGCATACAAATCGGACAATAAACAAAAGAGCTAGACACGTAACAAAGTTTACAATTGCACGCAATGTCAATGCATGTGTGCAAGCGAGACAGAAGCATGTAAACATGTGAGCGAACGTTTTCGCTGCTTGTGTAGCGACAGCGCTGCTCGCGGACGATGCACGCACATGTATGCACACGACACGATAAATCATATATCGATATTCAACACGATAGTAATTATAATTGCGATTTGATATTGAATGCGATATTTGGTCATTATGTCCATATCTATAGCGTATTTGAATTCAGTTGTTGATAATATCGATATTTGATTTGATGTGATATTTTAATTAATATCGATATCGGCATTTTCTTGGCGATTTGCATCCTATTACAAATTGATTGTTTTGTTTCAAAGTGTTTTATTGCAAATACTATGAGTACGGGGTCTTCTACAGTCGGTTAGCTCGACTGTAGCCTTTCTTACTTGTTTTTTTTTTATTTCAATTCAAATTTAAAATTAAATTTAAATTTAATTTCAAATTGTAAAACACGGCATATTTTTAAAATAAGCCAAGTAAGGAAATTGTGTATATATTTACATACATTTGTATATAAAAATGTATGTATACAAAATGTGAATCACTCCGTTTTTCTTGTTTTTCGAATGGAAAATGCGCACTTCTGTGAGTACGGGGTCTTTTACAGTCGGCTCGCTCGACTGTAGCCTTTCTTACTTGTTATTATTGACAAATATATTCTGTGTGAGTTTCACTACGATTGCTAGGTCAACGCAAAAGTTATTCATGTAAATTCATATTTGGAGCTTGTTTTTGACCAATTGTCTCTATGGGAGCTATACGATATAGTTGTCCGATTTGGATGAAACTTGCTCAGTATATGTACTCCCTAGACATGTACTTTCTGTATCAATTTGGTTTAGATAGCATTGCTAACAAAAAAATTTTCTATATTAAAACATGCTATTTTTACCTGTTTTACCTTTGTATGCACATAGAACGCCCTAAAGTGGGCGTGTCAAAAAAACAAAAGCAAACTTGAACTGCTTGGGCATTTTATCTTTCGTTTGCGACCACTCGGGCCTTTCTAGCTCTTATAGTCTCTGAGATCCTTTTGTTTAAACAGACGGACGGACGGACAGACGTACATGGCTATATCGACTCGGCTTGTGAGGCTGATCAAGAATATATATACTTTATGGGGTCGGCCACGTCTCTTTCTGATACATTCTGTTACATACTTTTCACAAACCCAATATACTCTCTCTTGCAGAGAGTATAAAAAAAGGCTTAAGATGCATTTATTTCAGAGCCAATGTTTCTCTGAAAGATTAATCTGCAGTTGTAGCTGCTAAAAGGTTGCGTTCGTGACCTTTGCCAGAGTCACCTTCCGTAGTTGTCGCAACGTTTTGTTCTCGACATTTCGTTGCGTTGCTGTTGATTTGGAAGCTCTCACACTCCCACTCCTACTCACACCTATACACAAATCAAACATAAGCATGTGCACACTCGTCTGTAAGTTACACGCTCGCTTTACTACGTACCAGAACTGAGCCAATTTCTAGCACGCACATTTTCTTTGTATGTACGTAGGATTTACATATACGAGTAAATTTATACAAGACGTGCACACTCTTCTATTTATACATGTTCACTGAGAAAAGTTTCCTTCAAAGTTGTAATTTTTTAGACTTAACATTTAATTGTTTTGATACCCAAAAATATTTAATTTGAGATTATTCGAATGTGCTTTTAGAGTATTTCTCTTCTTGTTTGCCTTGACATCTGCATTTATATATTTTTATAGGTATATCTACACATTGTAGTCTTCACATGAACAACTGACCACCGCATTGCACTGTTGTCGGAATAAAAACAAGAAAGAAAAGTACAGTCGAGCACGCCCGACCGTATAATAGTCTCTGCATTTTATTCCCGATTATTTTAATAAAATCGGTGTCCGAGTATATCAACTGATAGTACTTGCAGTAAAACACGTTGAAAAAAAAACATCTGTTTGTATGTATGCACATACATATACTTTTGACATTCTATGTATGCGGATACATACATATGTATGTATGTATATGTAATACATATACCATTAGTTGGCACGGCCAGCATTCGCGGGCAGCGCTGCCGCTACACCTTTTGTATGTATCTATCTCGCTTTCACACATGCAGTGACATTGCGTTAAATTATAAACTTATTACGTGTCTAGCTCTTTCGTTTATAGTCCGATTTATGTGGAACTTTCAGGATAGTTTGATACATTTTGTCTCCAATCGAACACACAAGCGTATGAACGAACGTTTACGCCGCTCGTGCGGCGGCAGCGCTGCCCGCGGACGCTGGCCGTGCCGACTAATTGTATATGTATTACATATACACACATACATATGTGCGTGCATACATATAATGTCAAATGTATATGTACATACGTGCATACATACAAAGAGATGTTTTTGTTTCAACGTCTTTTACTGCAAATACTATCAATTGATATTTTATTAAAATAACCAGTATAAAATGCAGAGAGTATTCTACGGTCGGGCGTGCTCGACTGTACTTTTTTTTCTTGTTTAATTTAAGCCGTAAGTTTTTTAACAGATTAGTTGAATTGGTAACACTGCCGTCAGCAACATATATGGATTACGAATACACACGCTTAAAAGTATACTACACTTTTCTGCACTTCAAAAAAGTTTCTTTTGCTTTTTCGCCTTTCAACTGCTGCGATTAAACTAGTATGATCTATAGCATTTCCATCGTCATTAAACCAAAATATTAACCTTAAATGCAAGAAGATTACCGACATTTAATAATGTAAACCACTTGTGTTGATTTTCATACATTCGGGTAATATAGATGTAAATAACTGTAAATAAAATGCAACTGTAGGTAAAATCAATTTTAAGTAAGATTACAGAATTTAATTTAATGTTGGCTATTGTTTTTTAGCCAATTGTTTTATATTCATTGACATTTTTTAGTGACCTTAGTCCGAAAAATGATAACTTTAGTTTTTTGTCAAAATTCCTTATGTCTTATTAAGGAAATTTGTCTTTGTTAAATCAACTGATTTTTGCTACTGACTATAGACTATACAGCACGAAAGATATAAACATAACTGTCGAGTATTTTTACAACATATTAAATTCAATCTTTGATGTCTGCATTCCATATAGTGTTGTAAAGTCCGTTTCACGTAAATCTTCTTGGTTCTCACCAAGACTATCTAACTTCAATAAAAAATCTAAATATTTTAAAAAGTTTAAGGAGAGAGGTTCTAGCTTAGACTTTTTAAATTATCCTAAAGCAAAAGCAGCCTTTACCCTTCTTAATTCTTAATGCTATGAAAATTATCTCGTTCGTTGCAAGACTCAATTTACGCGTGATTCTAAACAGTTTTATAGGTTTGTTACCTCTAAACGCAAATCTTCTACTTCACCCAATACCACTAAAGTCAGTGAGGACTCGGCTGCTTCCGATCTCTTTGCTAACTTTTTTAGACCCCGTACTCTAAAAAAGAGCACCAACAGCCAAGACGATATAGCGATGTCCGTCTGTCTGTCCGTCCGTCCGTATGAACACCTGGATCTTCTAAACTACAAGAGCTAGAGCCACAAAATTTGGAATGAAAGTCCGTCTATATGTCAGGCAGATCAAGTTTATTTCAAATTTTTGCCACGCCCCCAACCGCCCCGCAAATTGTAAAAAACTATTTTCACATCACCATAACTTGAAAACGACTAAAACTGGGGAGACCAAATTCACACATTATGTGTATGGTACCTATCTAACTATCCTCACTAAATTTGGTCCGGATCGGACAACTATAGACTATAGCTCCCATAGGACAAATCGGCCGAAAATTCGTGATTTGTATGGTAAAACGCGCACTAGAATGAGTACGGGGTCTTTTACAGTCGGCACGCTCGACTGTATCCTTTCTTACTTGTTACACCCGTTACTCGTAGAGTAAAAGGGTATATTGTATTCGTTGGAATGTATGTAACAGGGAGTAGAGCCGAGTCGATGTCCGTCCGTCCGTCTGTGTGAACAAAAGGATCTCAGAGACTATAAGAGTTAGAAAGGCCCGAGTGGTCGCAAACGAAAGATAAAATGCCCAAGCAGTACAAGTTTGTTTTTGTTTTTTGACACGCCCACTTTAGGGCGTTCTATGTGCATACAAAGGTAAAAAAAGGTAAAAAGAGCCTGTTTTAGTATAGAAAACTTTTTGTTAGCAATGCTATCAAAACCAAACTGACACAGAAGGTACACGTCTAGGAGTACATATACTGACCAAGTTTGATCCAAATCGGACAACAATATCGTATAGCTCCCATTGGGACAATCGGCCAAAAATACGCTCCAAATATGAATTTATATGAATAACTTTTGCGTTGGCCAAGCAATCGTAGTGAAACTTACACAGAATATATTTGTCAATAGTATAAACATATTGACTAAGTTTTATTCAAATCGGATGACTATATCGTATAGCTCCCATAGGGACGATCGGTCAAAAATGTCAATAGGGTCGATTGCCTAAACGATTGTACTATTATTATTATCGCATCCCATTGTTAATAACGGGTATCCTTAAGTCGCGAGGCGACTATAGCATTCTTTCTTGTGTTATTTAAGATTCGATTGAAAAGAAAATGTATCAAACTATCCTGAAAGTACCATATAAATCGGACTATTAACAAAAGAGATACACGCGTAACAAGTTTATAATTGAACGCAATGTCACTGCATGTGTGCAACCGCTCGTGCGGCGGCAGCGCTGCCCGCGGACGCTGGCCGTGCCGACAGTGGTATATGTATGCATGCATGTATGTATTACATCTATGCTGAAATGCCATATGTACATATATGTATGTGCGTAGATACAAACGTACATACATATGTTTTTGTTTCAACGTCTTATACTGCTAGTACTTTCAATTGATATACTCGGCTACCGATTTTATTAAAGTAACCGGAAATAAAATGCAGAGAGTGTTCTACGGTCGGGCGTTCTCTACTGTACTTTTTTTTCTTGTTTTACTTTACTGGCCTATACTGTTTATTTTGTGCTTTTTGCATTATTTTTGATTTTTACTCAACGCTGATAACTGAAACGCCTTACTGACTTACTGCTGATGAAGGTAAAGCATTAGAATAGCTGAAGGACACAAGAAATAACCAATTGTCGAGATTATTATAGTCTCTGCAAGAGTATATTGGGTTTGTGAAAAGTATGTAACACGGAGAAGGCCGACCCCATAAAGTATATATGTAGAATTGTACTGTGGCATGCACCACACAGTGTGGCATCCCTAACATAATAAACGGGCGATGTGGCTACACAAGCGAGAGAGAGTCAGTTGAAGAAAATGATCACAAAAGTAAGACGTATGCAGCAGGGCTAAAAGTTGTAAAATAGCTAACGTGTTTGAAAGTTGTTAAAGTCATTTCTTTGTCTCAACCAATATATTACAATTCTGTTCAATATACATTATTATTACATACAATAAATACACATTCATTGTTACATATATATTCTTGATCAGTGCCACGAGCCGAGTCGATATAGCCATGCCCGTCTGTTTGTCTGTCGTTATGATCAAACAGATCTCAGAGATGGTAGGAGCTACATGTTTGAATTTAGTCAGTATCGACTCCATTTTATTCAGTCAATACAAGAATTTTTTTTGATGCCACGCCCAATCGTCCACAATGGTCCAAAAACTAGACACACCTCCTTCTGCCTGTTTTCACAAACCCAATGTAATCTTGCAGAAAGTATAAAAAACTTATTATAAGTATTTATATGTTGTGAAAGCCATGCAGGCGATAAATTGACGACTCTATATTTTTTGTTCAACCAGATAAACTTGGAACTTGATGTTACTTTAAACATTTTACTACATTTGCTTTACTTTAAGTATTACCACATACTATAGCTAACCCGCTAAGAGTTGCATGTCATAATGATTTACATTTGTCGTGGGTTGAATAAACGAAGATGCGAAAAAGTATCTGACATTTTCAAGTACACATTTTAATTCTATCGCAACAAATGCATGCACATTTAATTTGATATATATATATTTGATATATATATATATATATATTATACACAATCACTTTGAGAAGAAGAACAAAAACGTGTACAACAAAAGCAAGTTCTGAAAATCAGAAAATAAATTATCAATCCTTTTGTATAAAATAAAATAAAAACGACGGTGATTACAAATCAGGTGTAGGGTTTGCCCCGAAACTTTGCGTTTCATGAATTACGGCCAAATTATCAAATTAAATAAACCTACATTACTTGAGCTGCTAGCAGCCAAAGGAGTGCCCTTTGACAAGAAAGCGCCGATTAATCAATTGCGTTCATTGCTAAAGGCAGTTATGTCGGAGAAGTACCCGAAGAGACATGTCCCTCGGTGCCTGCTAATATGGTTGCCGGACAGCTTGTTGATCTGGTCCGGGGCGCTTTTTAGAGTTGCCCGATTTGGAGGTTATAGACGAACAAACCCTCATAACAGATCACGCTACTGTTAACGGGACTTCCCGAGAGCCAATTGAACGTGCTCATACGGACGGACGAATGAGCGAAGCAGACGAACTGGCTTCAGTAATGAGTAGCATAGCATTGTATACAGCACGTAAAAACCTCGCTGAGCTGAAAACACGTGTTGCTGAACTGGAAGAAAATTGAAATGGTCCTGATTAAAGCTGCCGTTTAAATCTAAAAGATGTCGAAGCCACTCTACCGACATTTTCTGGTGATGACGATCTGTAAATTCATGTGTGGATTCGCGAGCTGGAAAAAGCTGCTTTGGTGTATGTACTAAACAATACACAGCCACTAACCATACAACACATGTATGGTTAGTGACACAACGTTGGTCGTTGGGCAACCGGCTGTTGCAAGGATCGGTTAAATTATACATGACGTATGAGCAGACCACCACTCGGCAGGAGTTAAAGAATGCCTTGTTGAAAGTATTTGGCCTTCAGATGACTAATTATGAGATTGCTAACCGCATGCGAAGCCGCCCGATTGCCAAAGGAGAGTCGTTCTTACAGTATTTCATCACTATGCGAAACATGGCTCAGCAGGGTAATTTTGAAGACACCGACGTGGTCAAATATATTGTGAATGGACTACAAGACCGTACCGGATTGTCTGCACCGTTATACTACTGTACTTCACTGGACGAACTGCGAGGAAAGATGATGCGCTTTCAAACAGTTCAGCCGCTTCCAAAGTACTCCGCTCCCCGAACACAATAGTCATCAGACCATAAGCAGTCCGTTCCGCCTGCTACAAAGGAGGTAAGATGTTACAACTGTCGTCGGATTGGTCATTTGAGCACCAGCTGTCCAAGCCCCAAAAGACCTAAAGGAGGTTGTTATCACTGCTTTGATGTGGGCCACCAATACCGGAGCTGTCCAAAACGTACCCGAATTGCCGGCATGGGTACTCAAGAAGATTCGGATGCCACCGATGATATTCCATTTATTCAAAAAGTAAGCTTAAGATTATCTAGTATAGAGGGATGCTCCGATATTGATAACATTTTTGCCTTATTAGATTCCGGAAGCCCTGTAAGTTTTATGAACAGAACACTGACACCACATTTAAAATGTGACAAATTATTTAAAAGTGAACTTCGAGGGCTCAGCGGCGGCTCCATTCTTACTTACGGAAAAATCAAATGTTTAGTTCTTTTCTTGAAAAAATATTAAGAAATTGAAGTTTTAGTTATTCCTGATAATATAATGCCGACACCACTTCTTCTTGGCAGAGATGTTCTAAAAAAAATTAGGTCTTAAGTTCGCAAAAAAAGGAATATGTACAAGAATATGAAATAAATTCTGAATCATTCAAGAAAAGTGTTGGTTTAGCATAAAACTCTTTCTGTGCATCCCTGTTTACTACATTTTCTACGTATAACACCATTAGTGATAATATAACTAATATGCAAAATACTGTTAATGAACTCAATGTAAACACGAATGCATCCCCGTTTCGAGAGTGGTTATTAGAATCGCAAACCGTTTGCGCATCGTTTTTGGAAAACGAAAATGTCACCGTTGGCAGTGAGTTTGTAAAAGTATAATGGCAATACGCCTGACAGATACTACACCATTTCATAGCAGTCCTAGAAGGTTATCGTATTATGAACGAGGAATCGTCACTAAAACAGTTAATGAGTTGTTAGCGAATAATGTAATACGGCCAAGCAATTCTCCTTATGCTTCACCAATTGTCTTAGTGCGGAAAAAGGATGGAAATATAAGAATGTGTGTAGATTATAGAGGGTTAAATAAGAAAACTGTGAGGGATAATTTTCCGTTGCCTTTGATAGAAGATTGTTTGGAATATTTAGAAGGCAAAACCGTGTTTTCCGTTATAGATTTGAAAAGTGGGTTTTACCATGTAGGGATGGAAAGTGAATCAATCAAATATACTGCTTTTGTCACACTAAATGGACAGTTTGAATACTTAAGAATGCCTTTTCAGCATCATAAATTGTTGGTCAAATTGTTAGATCGTTTTATAGAGTATAATTTGGAGGTCAGCTTAAAGAAAATCATTTTATAGACTACTTGGGATACGATGTTAGTGAGCATGGCATTTTACCAAACAATTCACATTTAAAATCCATTCAAGAATATCCAGAGCCACTTAACAGCAAAACATTACACTCTTGCTTAGGCCTTTTTTCATATTTCCGTAAATTTGTTCCGAATTTTTCCCGTTTAGCAAAACCATTAACTGAATTGCTTAAGCAAGGCGGACCTTTTCCAATGAACGAAATAGCAAAAGATGCATTCCTTAATCTAAAATCCGCTTTATCTAGTCCGCCGATATTATCCATATTCAACCCTGATTACGAAACTGAGCTGCACACCGATGCCAGTTCTAATGGTTTTGGTGCAGTACTGATGCAAAGACAGACAGACAGACAGATGGCAAGATGCACCCGGTTTTCTACTATTCACGAAAGGCGACGACCGCCGAGTCTCGTTATCACCTAG
The DNA here is from genome assembly GCA_018903735.1 of Drosophila cardini. Lineage (NCBI taxonomy): Eukaryota > Metazoa > Arthropoda > Insecta > Diptera > Drosophilidae > Drosophila > Drosophila cardini. Next base: position 878,401 of record JAEIGM010000024.1, on the reverse strand, counting down.
AACATAGACCATTTTTAATAGTTACAGATTGTAACTCATTAGTACAAACACTAAATAAGAAATCGATAAATCCTCGTATCGCAAGGTGGTCATTGGAAATGGAAAGCTTTAATTATTCAATCGCTCATAGACCCGTATCGAATATGGCACATGTAGATGCGTTAAGTCGACAAACCGATTTGTTACAAGAAATTACAGAAGAAAGTTGTGAACCGTATGTAGCTTTGGAAGAAAATTGTATTAAACCTTGTGAACCGTGTGTACCTTTGGTAAAAGATTGTATTTAACCTTGTGAACCGTGTGTACCTTTGGCAGAAGTTAGTCCTAAACCGTTCGAACCTAGTGAAGACTCATCCGGACTGTGTAGCCCTTTGGAAGAGAACCGAACAGATAACTGCAAAATATCATTTGAAAGCCGTGACTTAAATTAACTCGCTAAGCTGGTTGGTGTAGTTGGTGCATCTCCGCATGATGTTGACTTGTTGTTGCAAACAGAGCAAATGAGAGATCCGGATGTACGTAAGCTAAGGGCAAGTTTAGAAGAAGGTGATGTGATAGGTTTCTTGTTAATTGATGGTATATTTTATAGGAAAAACGATAAAGAAAAGTTATGCCTGTATGCCCCGGCTCAGATGCAAGGGGATTTAATAAGACAATGCCACGAAAAGTTGGGTCATTTAGGTACTAATAAATGTGTGAACAAATTAAAGGAAAATTACTATTTCCCGTTAATGAAGACGAAAATTGACGTATTTATAAAAAATTGTCTGCCGTGCATATTACATTCTGTTCCCAAGACTATACATAACAGAACATTGCACAGTATTCCAAAGAATCCCATTCCTTTTGATACCATTCATATTGACCACCTAGGTCCGTTGCCAAGTGTAATTTCAAAAAGGAAGCATCTATTGGTTATCATTGATGCTTTCACAAAATTTGTTAAACTGTACCCAGTAAATTCCAATACTACTAAAGAGGTCAATGCGTTGTTAGAAAAATATTTTGAATATTATAGTCACCCGCGAAGAATTATATCTGACAGGGGTACGTGTTTTACTTCATTTGAGTTTACTGAATTTGTTGGGAGCCGAAATATTGAACACATCAAAGTAGCAACAGCAGCTCCTCAAGCAAATGGACAGGTCGAGCGTGTAAACCGAGTGTTGACTCCTATGTTAGGAAAGCTATCCGAGCCTCTAGCCCAGGCTGATTGGTATAAACTAATTAATTTGGTGGAATTTGCTATTAACAACTCAGTGCAGTGCAGTACCGGTAAGACCCCATCTATGTTGCTATTTGGTTGCGATCAGCTAGGTCCCATAGTTGACGAACTAACAGAATACTTGGACGAGAAATTTAGTTCAGTCAAACCTTGTAATTTTGAAGCTGTCAGAGAAGAAACAGGTGTGAAAATTCAAGAGTCACAAGAGCGTAATGAAAAACGGTACGCCCTTAGACATAAGGCACCATTAACATATAAGGTTAACGATTTTGTTGCTCTTCGCAATGTCGACGTCACTCCTGGGTCATGTAAGAAGTTCGCTCCCAAGTACAGAGGTCCGTATAAAATAAATAGAGTACTTCCGAACGATCGCTACGAAATCACTGATATCGACGACTGTCAGCTTATTCAATTACCGTACAAACGTATTCTAGAATCAGCCCGACTCAAGCCGTGGATGCATGCGTGTGATAAAACTGTGAACCTATGTTTGTAAGTGAAATATTGTAAATTTGTGAATGTTATTCTAAGTATGTATATAAATGATCGTGGTCGATCAATTGTCAGGATTGGACGAATGTAAACGGCCACACTGAGTTAAGAATGCCACTCTTTAATGCCATTCACCACGGTGAGGTATTATTAGCAAAAGGAGTGTGGTCACACAATCACTTTGAGAAGAATAACAAAAACGTGTACAACAAAAGCAAGTTCTAAAAATCAAATTATCAATCCTATTGTTTAAAATAAAATAAAAACGACGGTGATTACACTTTCTTTCTTTCGCTCTATTTTTGTACAAAATGCAGAGAAATTTAAGACAATTACAATTTCGGTTGCAGCACCAGACGCAGAAATAGGATGAGAATCTGAAGAACTGGAAGACTGTTGCGAACGAGTGTACTTGTGCAGGCTTCTAATACAAACATATAAATCAACGTTTACGCTTAACGTATGTATATATGTATATGTCGGCGCGTACTTAGATGTATGTGTGAGTGGCTAAGAATATTTGGGAATTTCATCATAATGAGAATAGTCTAGAAATATTAATTTCACACTATTGGGAATATTGCATCATCCTTTAATTGAGCTGTGATTGGTTGTCTGTTGTAGCTTTGTGAAGTTGTAGCTTTGAGAAGTACCGTTATAGCGAGACGACAGCGTTGTGTCGCTGTCGTCGGGTGTGGTTCGACGGTAGGCACGAAGAAGGACGCTACGACACAAGTCAGTGGTGTTGAGAACTTCGGTGTGGTCGAAACTCGCTGCGCTTAAAAATGGAAAGGACTGAGAAAGATAACGCAACTACGACAAACAATGGCATAAATCCGACATCAGAAGTGGGATCGGGTCCTCTACCTTCAACAATGGACGAAGCATGGCGTACGATGATGAAACTGCAGAATACAAATTTGATTGAACTTGTGCGCGCTTTACAAACATCATCGTCGGATGCTGGACAACGCAAATTGGTGCATCTGCCTTAGTTCAATTCTGACACTGCAGGTGCGAACGCTTCATCCTGGTGCTCAACTGTTGAAATTATTCTACAAGAAAATGTTCTAAAAGGCAGTGCGCTAGTTGTGGCTTTGAGTTCAGCGCTGGATGCTTTCTCAAGTGTGCTATGCTGATATTACTTGGCCGGAATTTAAAGAACTTTTTATGCAGCGTTATGATACAATCGAAACACCAACAGCCATGTTTTTAAATATGCTGTCAAATCGACCGACTGAAGGCGAGTGTCTTGCAGTGCATACAAGCCGCATGGTTACTGAGTTGACCACGAAATGGCGCCAAATAGATCATGAAGAAATTGCTGTGTCTGTCACTCTGGCGCTGCTGGCAAGCTTCGATCATCGGTTGCAGCGCTTATGTTTCACATCAAATATTCGGACCAGAAGCGGTCTACAGTCTGAGTTGAAAGCGTTTACTTTTAATAAAAGGAAAAGTGGTTCTATGGAACAACAATCTGCAGCTTATCCAAAACGCCCAAAAACAATCTTCGATGGACTGTCATTTTTGCGGCAAATTGGGCCATAAAATGATAGAATGCAGACTCATGAAACAAAAAACTCAACTCGCGAATGGCAATGAACGACATCACCGTGAAAAACCAAGTGTAACCTGCTACAAGTGTGGAGCCTTAGGTCACATTTCCACTCAATGTACAAAAAAAGAAGTGGACAAAAACAAGATGTTCAACCGGGAAAAGCGAGTGGAGCAGTGCAGTATTGCAGTACCAAAGGGATACATGAGCCATAAGGACCAAATTTTTGAAGTTACATTTGATTCTGGAGCGGAATGTTCATTGCTGAAAGAAAAGCTAAGTAAAAAATTTTCTGGCAAAAGATTTAATAATATTGTTACATTGAAAGGCATAGGCAGTTATGGAATATGTAGTACTGTACAAATATTAAGTAATGTAAGAATTAACGATAATAACATTGAAGTATTGTTTTATGTAATAAGCGACGATCATATGCAACACGATGTTGTCATTGGTCGAGAAATTTTGAATCAAGGCTTCGATATTGTCGTCTCATCAGGTCAATTTAAAATGTTAAGAACCAAAACGATTAATTTATGTACAGATAGCGAGCCTGCCGATATTGATACTGAGCTTGATGGACAAGATAAAATAAAATTACATTCACTGTTGGCAAAGTATTCAAATTCTTTAATGAAAGGTATCCCTTGTACTAAAGTTAAAGTTGGCGAAATGAAAATAAGACTAGTCGATCCAAAAAAAACAGTTCAAAGAAGGCCATATAGATTAAGTCCAGGTGAACGAGATGTAGTGCGAGAAAGGATTGGAGAACTTTTAAATTGCAACATAATTAGACCAAGTTGCTCACCATACGCAAGTCCCATAATGTTAGTAAAAAGCAAGAAAGAAAAGTACAGTCGAGCACGCCCGACCGTAGAATACTCTCTGCATTTTATTTTCGATCATTTTAATAAAATCGGTAGCCGGGTGTATCAATTGATACTTGCAACAAAACACGTTGAAACAAAAACATCTGTTTGTATGTATACACACACATATACATTTGACATTAAAAGTATGCACGCACATATGTATTTGTGTATATGTTATACATACACAATTGCTCGGCACAGCCAGCATTCGCGAGCAGCGCTGTCGCTAAGCTACGCAAGCAGCGAAAACGTTCGCTCACATGTTTGTATGTTTCTATCTCGCCCGCACACATGCATTGGCATTGCGTTCAATTATCAACTTTCTTACATGTCTAGCTCTTTTGTTTATTGTCCGATTAAGATGCAACTTTCAGAATAGTTTAATATATTTTGTCTTCAAACGAATGTGAAATAACAATACTGTACGATAAGAACATATGCCTTAAAATCGGCATTGAAGTTTGCAAATTATCTTATTTCTTGTGAGAAAAGGGGGCGTGGCAGTCCAAAATTTTTGATGACAATACAATTATACCGTCTCTAGGAACCTACATACCAAAATGGGTGTTCCTAAGTGCCATATTTACTGAGATATTCGCCTAAAACATCAATTTTTTACGAGGTGTTTCTAGTTTTTTGCTCATTGTGGGCGAGCGGGGCGTGGCATCGGAAAAAAAAAAGATTCTTGTATTGACTGACTTAATATCGAGTCGATAGAGACCAAATTCAAACTTGTAGCTCTTACCATCTCTGAAATCTGTTTGTTCATACGGACGGACAGACGGACATGGCTATATCGACTCAGCTTGTGATGCTGATTAAGAATATATATACTTTATGGGGTCGGCCACGCCTCCTTCTGCCTGTTACATACTTTTCACAAACACAATATACTCTCTCTTGCAGAGAGTATAAAAAGAATGGGTCAGATAGACTGTGTGTTGATTATAGGGAGTTAAATTCAAATACTGTTGCCGATAAATACCCGTTGCCACTTATTCAAGATCAGATAAATAGACTAAGAGGAGTAAATTATTTTACATGCCTGGATATGGCTAGCGGTTACTATCAAATTCCCATGCATGCAGATTCTATTGAGTATACAGCGTTCGTCACTCCAGATGGCCAATATGAATTTTTATCAATGCCGTTTGGACTTCGAAATGCACCTTCTGTGTTCCAACGACTAGTAATGCAGGCGCTTGGGGATTTAGCAAATTCTTATGTTATTGTTTATATGGACGACATTATGATAGTTGCCTCAACAAAATGCGAAGCGTTTGAAAGACTACAGATTGTTCTAAATATTCTTACAGAGGCAGGGTTTTCATTTAACATTACAAAATGTTCATTTCTGAAAACATCTGTCCAATACTTAGGTTACAAAGTTAGTGCTGGCGAAATTCGTCCAAATCCTCAGAAAATTGAAGCGTTGACTGCTCTTCCACCTCCACAGTCTGTCACATCGCTTAGACAATTTATTGGCTTAGCATCGTATTTTCGACAATTTATTAAAGGATTTTCACAATTAATGAAGCCATTATATTTTCTAACCTCAGAGAAGAATAAATTTGTTTGGAAAACAGAGCATGAGCAGATTCGACAAATGGTTTTAGCTGTTCTCACAGATAAACCTGTTCTTGTTATCTTTGATCCAAGTTATCCTATTGAGTTGCATACAGATGCAAGTAGTAGTGGTTACGGTGCAATCCTACTACACAAAATTGATAACAAGCCCCATGTAATAGAATATTTTAGTAAAACCACGTCCCCTGCAGAGTCAAGATATCACTCGTATGAGTTGGAAACTTTAGCCGTTGTAAACTCGATAAAACATTTTCGACATTATCTCTGGGGCAGGAACTTTGTTGTTTTCACCGACTGTAATTCGTTAAAGGCGTCAAGAAACAAACAGGAGCTGACTCCTAGAGCACAGCGTTGGTGGGCCTATCTGCAGTCATTTACTTTCGAAATTCAATATAGAGAAGGAAAGAGACTGGCACATGTTGACTTTTTGTCGAGAAATCCTGTTTTACCTAAATCCATTTCTACTAAAAATGTGATTGTTGAGAAGAGAGTTAACTTAGCCGAAATTTCGAGCAATTGGCTAATTGCTGAACAGCGACGAGACCCTGAAATAGCTGAAATCGTGAACAAACTTAAAGATTTTTCTCTTCCGGAAGACATTGCAAAAACTTATGAATTAAGGGCAGAAGTTCTCTACCGAAGAATACATACCAGTGGTACCACGTGCTTTCAGGTGGTCCGTTATAAACCAAGTACACGAGTCCATAATGCACTTAGGTTGGGAAAAGACACTGGATAAATTTTACGATTTTTATTGGTTCGACAATATGTCAAAATATGTTAAAAAATTAGTTGACAACTGCATAACTTGCAAAATGTCAAAGTCAGCTTCAGGAAAAGTACAAGCTGAATTACACCCAATTCCAAAAGTCACTATTCCTTGGCATACTATCCACATTGATATAACAGGAAAACTTAGTGGCAAGAGTGACCAGAAGGAGTATGTTATAGTTCAAGTAGATGCTTTCACAAAGTTTGTCTATCTTAGCCATACAACTAAATTAGACTGTGAAAGTTGCATAAACGCTGTTAAATCTGCTGTTGCGTTGTTTGGAGTACCAAACCGAATAATAGCTGACCAGGGAAGGTGTTTTACGGGTACAAGATTAAGCCAATTCTGCTCTGATCAAAAAATAAACTTACACTTGATTGCCACTGGCGCTAGCCGAGCTAATGGACAAGTGGAGCGAACCATGAGCACATTGAAAAATATGTTAACGGCGGTTGAGGCAGGAACTCAGTCTTGGCAAAATATGTTAGGAGAAGTGCAGTTGGCAATCAATTGCACAACTAATCGGGTGACGAAGGCAAGTCCTTTAGAAATGCTATTGGGAAAGGTTGCACGTCCATTAGGATTACTTTCTCCAGGTAACATAGAAGATGATATGGACCTGTCAGACTTAAGAGCGAATGCTGCTAAGAGGGTTTTAGCTACAGGAGTTTATGACAAAGCACGATTTGATAAAAACAAAGCGAAAGTAATTAAACATAAAGTTGGAGATTTTGTGCTATTAAAAAGCGAAGAAAGGCATCAAACCAAGTTAAGCCCAAAATTCAAAGGGCCTTTTGAAATAATAGAAGTACTAGATGGTGACAGTTACAATTTAAGATCCTTAACCAATAAAAGAAGCTACAAATATGCACATGAAGATCTGAGAAAATTGCCAGACGGAGAAGTGCTCATTGAGTTGAATGTTTGTGATGATTTTAACAAAATTATTGAGAGCAACAAAACCATTGGAGATGGTGAAGAAAGCGAGAATGAAGAAATAGAGAATGTTGAAGCCACTGAAAAAGAAAGTGAAGAAAACCAATTAGGGTTATTGTTGTTGTTGGCCAAAGCAAATGGCAGAGTGTACAAGTCATAATGCAAGCACAAGTGCAAAATAACTAATGTTGTTTTGATCATGGCGTGTGGGGCATCTGATTGTGTAACGCTAATACTAAATAAAAAAGAGTAAATAATTTTGTTAAAAATTACTTAGAAAAAAATTAAGAAAAATAATAATGACTTTGTTAAAGTTAAGTAAGGACACTTGTATTGTTTTGTGAAATTATGAATTATGAAAAGAAAATTGATTTTTGTTATGAAAATACTTAATATTGCATTTAAAAAAAAAAAAAAAATAATAATAATAATTATAATAATAAATAACAAGAAATTAATGGACTTTGGCTTTTCTACACGAGGTCGTGTAATGGTCAGGATGGCCGTGTCGGCGCGTACTTAGATGTATGTGTGAGTGGCTAAGAATATTTGGGAATTTCATCATAATGAGAATAGTCTAGAAATATTAATTTCACACTATTGGGAATATTGCATCATCCTTTAATTGAGCTGTGATTGGTTGTCTGTTGTAGCTTTGTGAAGTTGTAGCTTTGAGAAGTACCGTTATAGCGAGACGACAGCGTTGTGTCGCTGTCGTCGGGTGTGGTTCGACGGTAGGCACGAAGAAGGACGCTACGACACAAGTCAGTGGTGTTGAGAACTTCGGTGTGGTCGAAACTCGCTGCGCTTAAAAATGGAAAGGACTGAGAAAGATAACGCAACTACGACAAACAATGGCATAAATCCGACATATACATGGAGCATACATATGAATGTACATACATATAAAGTCAAAGGTATGTGTAATACCAATACCGATTTTAATAATATAATCATATAATCTGGCGTGCTGCATGGTAATTTAACCTTGGGCGAGCCGAAGATAACGGTTTATTTCTTGTTATACTCTCTGTAAGAGAGAGTATATTGGGTTTGTGAAAAAAAAGTATGTAACAGGCTGAAGGAGGCGTGGCCGACCCCATAAAGTATATATATTCTTGATCAGCATCAGAAGCCGAGTCGATATAGCCATGTCTGTCTATTCGTCTGTCTGTCCGTGCGTATGAACAAACAGATTTCAGAGATGGTGGGAGCTACAATTTGGTCAGTATCGACTCGATATTAAGTCAGTCAACACAATAATCTTTTTTTTTGCGATGCCACTCCCCATTCGCCCACAATGAGCAAAAAACTAGAAACACCTCGAACAAAAAATCGATGTTTTTGCGAATAGCTCATTAACTATGGCACTAGGAGTACCAATTTTGGTAGGGAGGTTCTAGAGACGGCATAAATACATTGTCATTAAAAAATTTGGATTGCCACGCCCCTTCTCTCAAAAGAAATAAAACAACTTTCAAACTTGAATGTCATTTTAAAAGCATATGTTCTTATCGTACAGTATTGTAATTTGAAATTCGGTTGGAGACGAATTATATTTTTAACTATCCTGAAAGTTGCATATAAATCGGACAATAAACAAAAGAGCTAGACACGTAACAAAGTTTTTAATTGAACGCAATGGCAATGCATGTATGCAAGCGAGACAGAAACATTCAAACTTATGAACGAACGTTTACGCTGCCCGCGGTCACTGGCCGCACCGACCAATTGTATATGTATTACATATACACACATACATATGTATGTGCATACATATAATGTCAAATGTGTATGTACGTGTACAAATACATACAAAGAGATGCTTTTGTTTCAACGTGTTTTATTGCAAGTACTATCAATTGATATACCCGAAGACCGATGTTATTAAAATATTCGGGAACAAAATGCAGAGAGTATTCTACGGTCGGGCGTGCTCGACTGTACTTTTCTTTCTTGTTCTATTTTAACTTTAATATTTTCATGCTTGTGCTTAAAGAGAACTTAATTATAAGTTACCCATTACATACTGACAATAAATTAATAAATTCATTAAGACCCACTTCCAAATTAAATAAATTTAATTTAATTTAACCCTTTATTGTACTTTTTCTCTGATTTTTGTTTTATTTTATAGGGTAAACGAAATAAAAAATACACTTTATTTTGCTTTTTTCGATTTTTGGGTATTTTGGCTTAAAATGAAAGAAAAGGATGCGTTGCTTATTTTTAACATATGCACAAAGGGTTATAATTTGTACAGTAAATGAATTAAACAAAAGAAACAAAATATACAAAACAAACGTAAGAAACATAGATTATTTAACAAAAATAAATTTAATAGATTTTCCAAATTACTTTTGTAAGAAAAAATTAATTTAATTTTTTTAAAATTTGCAAGGCAAAATTTTCTACACTGGTCACTTTTATAAATCGCAAAATTGGCGGGAAATTGTCGAAATGTATACAAATAACATATGATAGTGACACCAAACCTCTAAAAATAGAAAGAGCCAACTGTGTAGATATACCTCATATCAGTAAAGAGTTTCTTTAAGGTCCACACTTTTTTTTAAGTGGTAAAAGCCTGCCCGTTGCAGATATGCATCACAGACTAATAAAGGGTTAAAACTCTATTGAAAACAGTCATACGTCTTTTCTTAGTCATCTGCATACATATTGCGTAATACGCTGAAAGTAAGCAATTCATATGCAGAAGTGCTGCTATGCCAACAACCAGCTGAACATTACATACTATCTAACGCCTCTAGCTGATTTTGTACAGCCTATTTCAGATTATGATGTATTTATTATAATAAGTATACGGAAGGGAAACCATTTGGAATCGCATTAAAAATAAAAGAATTGCCTATTTCTAGGCAGCACAACAGCTGCGCCTTGTGGTTGTTTTCGCTCGGCATAATTTCAACAAATACTGTCTAACTTTCTCAACGAAGTGGCAATGATAAAGTGCCAAATGGGAAATGGGCGTTCGGGCGTAGACGCATATACATATATTCCGTTTATCCGAGAGGCTCAAGAGGCACTGTGAATCTTTGTTCTATGCCTGCACCTTTTGTTGTTGTTGTTGTTATTTTATTTTTCTACTTTATTGGGAAACTCTCGTAATGATTACGAGCCAGCCAGCTGTTTGCTATGCCACGCGCCATGCCCGAAGATTTTTATGTTTTCTAAATTTTTTTTCGATTGCCGTTTTTATATCCGTTACTCGTAGAGTAAAAGGGTATACTGTAATCTTTGGAATGTATGTAACAGAGAGAAGAAGGCATGGCAGACCTCATCAAGTATATATATTCTTGATCAGTATTAATAGCCGAGTCGATATAGCCATGTCCGTCTGTCCGTCCACACGTCCGTCCGTCCGTCTGTATGAACAAAAGAATCTCAGAGACTGTAAGAGCTAGAAAGGTCGCAAATGAAAGTTAAAATATCCGAGCAGTACAAGTTTGTTTTTGTTTTTTGACACGCCGATTTGTTTTATGTTCTATGTTCATGTAAATGTAAAATAGGGTAAAAGCTTTGAATGTTTTTGTATAGAAAACTTTTTTGTTATTTATTTATTTATTAACGCAGACTAAAAGCAGTCGAGAGTATTTAATTGTATGATTACGTGGTAAATAGATATATAATTTAAATTTAGACAATATCAAAAGTAATTATTAAAAATTTTAAATTTAAATTAAACTGAAATTAAAAAAGATAATAATTAGACCATTAATCTGGGAATAACAAGCAAAGAAATTGATCCAACATTTGTTGCAAGGGTTGGGAAAAACCCAGAAAAACCCAACCAGATCAATAAAAATATGCCAAAACTAACACGAAAGATCTCTGATTTAAGGGGAAGAATGAATGGCAGAGACTCCATTCTTACTGCCCTTGGAAATCAGAGATATAACGGAGTTGGCTGTAAAGAGAAGCTTTAAGATGGAAGAGAGAGAGAGATGTGTCAATCAATCTAAAATGTTCATTATAATTAGCGCATAATACCCGAAAACGATTGTGCAAAGCGTAGTCAGTAGTGCATGTAGGAAGAGTTAAAGGGATGTAGTACCTAGTGGTCCTGGTGGGAATATTAAATTTAAGGCGTTCTAAAAGAGAGGGGGAGCAGATATCACCGATTATTAATTTATGGAGGAAGATTACTCCAAGAACTCTTCTCCGATTAGTAAGGGATGGCAGATTCAGAAGCAAGAGTCTGCTAGTATAAGATGGAAGGCGAAGGTTGGGGTCCCAATTAAGTCCACGAAGCGCGAAGAGTAAAAACTGCTTCTGCACTGACTCAATTAATGATTGACTATCAGCATGTTGAGGAGACCAGACACATAAGCAATACTCAAGAATGGGACGGACAAGGGATGTGTAAAGAAGTTTGGTGACAAATGGATCATTAAATTCTTTAGACCAGCGTTTAATAAATCCAAGAGTTCCCTTAGCTTTATTAACTATAGTGGAAATATGATGTGTGAAACTTAATTTATTATCAAAAAGAACACCGAGGTCATCGACTGATAATATACGTTTTAAAGGTATATTGTCGCTAGCTGAACTAAACGATTGTACTATTATTATTATGATACCCCATTGTTAATAATTTAATAAAAGTGAGTAACGGGTATCCTAAAGTCGCGAGGTTACTATAGCGTTCTTTGTTGTTTCTTTTTAAGCCTGGTACTAAAAATGAGTACAGGGGTCTATTGGATTGATCAAAAGCGAAATGTACGTAACAGGCAGAAGGCAGTATTTCCGGCCCCATAAAGCATACATGTTCTTGATTAGCATAAACAGCCGAGTCGATATAGCGATGTCCGTCTGTCTGTTTGTCCGTCCGTCCGTATGAACTCCAGTATCTTTCACCAAGTCTTGAATGAAAGTCCGTATATATGTCAGGCAGATCAAGTTTATTTTAAATTGTTGCCACGCCCTCTACCACCCCCGCAACGGCAAAAAATATATACACATCGGCATAACTTGGAAACCACTAAAGCTATTTAGTCTAGATCTGACAACTATATCCTTTAGCTCCCATAGGACAAATCGATCGAAAATTGGTGATTTGTATGCAAAAAGGCCCATCAGTATGAGTTCAAGGTCTTTTACAGTCGACTCTATCAACTATAGCCTTTTTTACTTGTTTATTCTATCTGCAAGAGTATATTCGGTTTGTTAAAAGTATGTAAAAGGCGAGGCGTTTATATGTATACTCCAATGCAATGGTATATATGTATATTATATATGTACACATATATACAGATCTTTTGGTTTGCAGAGAGTATTATATGGTCGGGTGTGCTCGACTGTACTTTTTGTTATTGTTGTTGGGCATCGTCAAGACGGGACGAGTGGAGTCAAGCTCAGGGCGTCGTCAACGGCTGCTAAGAAATTTTGGGTCTTAACCTTGACTTCCTTACGGCGTGCACGAGCGCGCGCACTCAAAATGGAGGAAGCCTATGGGGGAAGCGCCATCTTGACGAATGCTGCTGCCTGTTGTCACTGGGTTTTGGCATCTTATTTTATCTGTTACATTGGGGGTACACACCCGAACCTCAATTCTTTTAAGGTCGTGTCCTGAAAGTCATTTTAAATTATGTACATCATGTAAAAACAGACGCTTCGTCTAGAGCTTCTGCTTCGGAAGCAAGTACTGTTGAGAAAAAGAAACCGAAGGGAAAGAAAATCTTTCTAATTTAGTCCATGCGACTTTTATAACTTAAATGGCCCACCACTTTTGCATCTTCCCCCTTAAGCCACTCTCTTACATCCTGTCCAAGCCTGTTGACTGTCGCCTGGGGATTTGTCATTAGGTATTATTGTTGTTATTCTTGCTCTTCCATATCATTGTGCCCAGTCCCAGCAGTCGCTTCTTGGGATAAGGTAAGTTGCCCAGCTGACGTTTGAGCCTTTGCATTGATTTTTATTTTTGTTTTCCACACACTTTTATGATGTTTCTTGCTGTTGTGTTGTGGCTATATATAGTTTATGTTTAAGGCCACAAGGGAAAACAATTAAGCCGATTTTTTTGTTGGACAATTTCGGTACGAATTTTCACTCGTTTTAGGTAGTTTTGGATGGGTCTTATGAAATTGATTGCCAATTAAAAATAAAAAAAAGTTTTAGACATTGTTCTACTATGGAACAAACGTCTTATTAGACCCTGTACTCTAAAAAAGAGTATAGGTGTCCGTCTGTCTGTCCGTGTGTCCGTTTGTCCGTCCGTCTGTATGATCACATAGATCTTTTAAACTACATGAGCTAGATCCACCAAATTTGGAATGAAAGTCCGTCTGCTTCTGCTTTGCCACGCCTCTTACCGCCCCCGCAAATTGTAAAAAACTATTTTCACATCACCATAACTTGAAAACGACTAGAGCTAGGGAGACCAAACTATCCTCACTAAATTTGGTCTGGATCAAACAACTATAGCCTATAGCTCCCATAGGATAAATCGGCCGAAAATTGGTGATTTGTATGGAGACATGAAGTTTTAGTTAAGCGACTGTAACCAAACTAACACATTATGTGTATGGTACCATTGTAACTATCCTCACCAAGTTTGGTCCGGATCGGACAACTATAGCATATAGCTCCCATAGGACAAATCGTTCGAAAATTACTTATTTGTATGGTAAAACGCGCACTAAAATGAGTACGGGGTCTTTTACAGTCGGCTCGCTCGACTATAGCCTTTCTTACTTGTATTTATCTTAATTTGTATTTAACGAACTACATTGCAATTTATGGTCCTTTCAAATATTGTGTATTCAAAGTTTTAAGAAAATATCAGAAAACGGTAATAAATTGAAAGTTTCTACAACAATTTTGAATTAAAATGTAATATTATAGTTCTTGTTTAAAGCCCGATTAATTGAAATCAATCAAAGTAAAAAGAGTTGTTGATTTTAGTTAAAATTTACGTACAAGTAAAACACAAAAGAATGCTATAGTCGCTTCACGACTTTAGTATACCCATAACTCAATTTTAATATTTAATTTACAATAAGAAATGATAGTAAAACGAGAAAGAATGCTATAGTCGCCTCGCGACTTTAGGATACCCGTTACTCAGTTGAAATTTATTATTAACAATGGGATACGATAATAATAATAGTACAATCGTTTAGGCAATCGACCCTATTGGTATTTTTGACCGATCGTCCCTATGGGAGCTATACGATATAGTCGTCCAATTTGAATAAAACTTAGTCAATATGTTTATACTATTGACAAATATATTCTGTGTCAATTTGGTTAAGATAGCATTGCTAACAAAAAAGTTTTCTATACTAAAACATGCTATTTTTATCTGTTTTTACCTTTGTATACACATAGAACGCCCTAAAGTGGGCGTGTCAAAAACAAAAACAAACTTGTACTGCTTGGGCATTTTATCTTTCGTTTGCGACCACTCGGGCCTTTCTGGCTCTTATAGTCCCTGAGATCCTTTTGTTCACACAGACGGACGGACGGACAGAATAAGATCAAGAATATATATACTTTATGGGGTCTGCCATGCCTCCTTTTCCCTGTTACATACATTCTAACGAATACAATATACCCTTTTACTCTACGAGTAACGGGTATAATTAGTGATACATTCAGGTGATGGATGATAATTTATATTTTAAGCATATTTCCCATTTAGTAGTCAGGCTTTTGATGCTGATCGAAAATACGTATACTTTATGGGGTCTGCCACGACTCCTCCTCCCTGTTACATACAATCAAACGGTTACAGTATACCCTGTTACTCTAGGAGTAACGGATATAAAAATAATAATTTCCAACTCACTGTTTAAGTTGCTTATGGATACTGAGCAATTTAATCTTAGTTTTGTTTTAACATTGCAATAAGACCAACGCATACAATATTCGTTTGGTATCTGTGTTTTGTTATTAATCGATTGGTCAATAACTAAATAAGTCAAATAACAATATGGGAAAATATACTATAAAAGTCAAAGACAATGACAAATCACAAGTAAGTTAATTGCTGAAATTAAACATTTGCTAGAAACTGTCAACTAATAACAGAACATTGTGCGGTAGTTTCTTCTGGATACTTTAAATTGTGCACAGAAAATAACCCGCAATTGAGTGAAAACAATTCTAAAATTGTGCTCATACATGGGAAAAGGCAAATGCAATCAATAATCTCGAATGCTGTTAGAAAACAGTTTCAAGAAAAATATAGAATAGGGGGGGAAGAGCCTTTGGTTGCTCATCAAAGGACTCTTTGCATCCACACCACTTTCCAGTTCATTAGGTAGCCGACGCGTATGAACTGTATCTCAAATCTAAGCGAATGAGTATCTGCAAGTTTGCACGAAAAGGCAGGGTTCTGGGCATGTCAAGTGTCTTTGGCTTGCACGTTGTCGCTTTGACATGTTTAAAAATAATATTAAAAACAAAAAACGGAAAAATGGAAAAGAAATAATGTTGAACAAAACTTTTCTAGGGAAAATGCTATACGTTATAATTAATATGATCAACTCATTGGGCAATTAATTAATTTAGCGTTAATAATATTAAGTGATGTTGATGGCACAAATGGTTTGGGGGTAGCATCGTACTTTTAGCATACACTCTGTGTTGCTATTTTTATCAATGCCAATAGCAACGTCAGAAACTTCAACGGCATCCCGGTCTTATGGCATCTCTTTTAAGGAAGTTTATCAAAGTCAAGAACAACCACAGACTCAGAGACAGATACAGACACATGTATATATACACAGAAAGACCAGTGTCTACCTGCCAGGCAAGCTGACACATGTGTGTGAAAGTGTGGGTAAAGAACGGAAATTTATTTTATTACAGCTCAGCACCCAACACAATTGTGTTCTACTATCTGTCTGACTGACTGTCTTTCTGCCAATACGTTGACTATTTGACTGGCAAGGAGCTTTCGTTTCAGTTTGCCGTTTTTATACTCTCTGCAAGAGAGAGTATATTGGGTTTGTGAAAAGTATGTAACAGGCAGAAGGAGGCGTGGCAGACCCCATAAAGTGTATATGTTCTTGATCAGCATCACTAGCCGAGTCGACATAGCTATGTCCGTCTGACCGTCTGTCTGTCCGTATGAACAAACAGGTTTCAGAGATGGCAAGAGCTACATGTTTAAATTTGATCAGTATCGACTCGATATTCAGTCAGTCAATACAAGAATCTTTTTTTTTTTGATGCCACGCCCCATTCGCCCACAATGAGCAAAAAACTAGAAATACCTCGTAAAAAATGGATGTTTTAGGCGTTACTTAGGAACACCAATTTTGGTATGCAGGCTCCTTGAGACGGCATAAATGCATTGTCATTCAAAATTTTGGACTGCCACGCCTCCTTTTCCCACAAGAAATAAAATAATTTTCAAACTTCAATGCCGACTTGAAGGCATATGTTCTTATCGTACAGTATTGTAATTTCACATTCGTTTGGTGACAAAAAAATTTTTCAAGCTGTCCTGAAAGTTACAGATAAATCGGACAATAAACAAAAGAGCTAGACACGAAACAAAGTTTATAATTGAACGCAATGCCAATGCATGTGTGCGAGCGAGATAGAAGCATACAAACATGTGAGCGAACGTTTTCGCTGCTTTCTAGCGGCAGCGCTGCTCGCAAATGCTAGCCATGCCGACCAATTGTATATGTATTACATATATACACATACATTTGTGCGTGCAAACATATAATGTCAAATATATATGTGCATACATACAAACAGTTTTTTTTGTTTCAACTTGTTTTATTGCAAGTATTATCAACTGGTATCCGAGTATACCGACTTTATTAAAATAGTCGGGAATAAAATGCAGAGAGTATTCTACGGTCGGGCGTGATCGACTGTACTTTCCTTTCTTGTTATCTATTTGTCAATGTATATTTCAGATAGTAGGTTTCCTGCTGAAAAACATCTACTACCCATATACTAGACTTTCCATGGTTGGTACCATGTACTTTTGCTTTTAGCAAAAAATTCAATTAATTTAAATTAATTCTATGACTTATTTGCGCTGTAAAATGATGGTTGCGTAAAAAAATTTCGCATCTTATATCGTTTTACCGCCACACATCTTTTTTCCCCGAGAGATAAGCTAAGTATTGAAAATATGTTTGGCAGACTGGATACTGAACCGTAAGCTCACTGGCTGAGAGCATTTGGGAGTTATGTTATAACATGGGCTGACAACTAAATTTCTAGTTCTCATTAGCCTCAAAATCCACAATAGACAAAGCAAATTGAATTTGGTAAGCCCCATCAACCAGTTGAAAGTTTTGTACAGGGTATGGATAACATATGAATTAATGGATATGAATTGCTTGTTTAATTAGCACATGTGTAAATTTCCGATTATTAAATTCAATCCTATAATTAATGGCCCATATCATTAAAAATTGGATTAAATTATCTATGTAATCCAACTAACTTTATTGTGAAAATAGGGGTAGGGAGCGTGGCTAAAATTTGAAATGAGCCTTACCTGCGTACACCATAGACGGACTTTTATTCCAAATTTGGTAGCTCTAGCTCTATTAGTTTAAAACATCCAGGTGCTCATACGGACAGACATTGCTTTATCGCCTCAGCTATTGATGCTTATCAAGAATATATATACTTTATGGGGTTGGCCACGCCTCCTTCTGCCTGTTACGCACATTTCGATTCTAACAAACCTAATAGGCCCCTTTACTCATTTTTAGAGAACGGGTCTAATAAAAAAATTGTTGACCAATTTGTCCTTTGGGACCCATAGGACATAGTTGTCCGATCCGGACCATAACGAACAGATTGAAGAACTAAATTCAGAATAAATACATTATAAAGCACTGAAAGCCATTCAATCTTGGTTTGATTTGCTTTGCCAATATATGGCGTTCCGTATTTGAGACAGTCTTGCGGAAATGCCCACATTAAGAGTACACTGACAAAGTTTTGAACATCCATTATTATGCTTACAAGCTTATTGAAAAGCTTTTGCGTTTAGCTTTATGATGATATAGGCATAGGTTTGTATATTGGCTAAGCCATTGGGAAAGTTTCTTAATATATCATTCAACTTAAAGCTAAAATCCATAAAAGCTATATTTCCCCATCAAAAGAAAATTCACTATTGTGAACAAGCTTAAAGTGTTAATCTGCTTGAAGTATTACCTGTTATATAGTCTCGACTATTTGTTAAAGAACTTTGAAATTTCCTTTACAAACGGATATTTAAACGGGAATTTACGATATTAGAATCTTAATGTCTTAAAGCTAATTAAATCATGTTATCAACACGATTTTAGATTGCCTTTAAAACATTAAGATAATTATTTCAAAATATAATTTTATATCAATTAACAAAGCAAAAAATTATCGAAAAATGTTTTTCAGTTTTCTTATAACTTATCAAAACACAGGTCTATTCATGCGTCTGGCGGTCCAAATAAACTATGCATTTTATTGCAATATCGATTTGGAAAAATAGAAATCTACGTTGTTCATTACCGATCTCAAACCGGAACGTTGTGATTATGTTAGTCCCTAATGGAAGTTCATTAAGAAAATCTGATAGGAAAACCAATACTGTCCAATTAAATTGACTTTTATTTAATTTGAACACAGTCAGCAATTTAGTTTTTTAGACCCCGTACAGTCGGCTCCCTCAACTGTAGGTTTTGCTTTTTGTTATAAAAGTAAAATTTTCATTAGGTAGGTTTCCAAACCTTAGGTTTCCAAAACCTGAAAGTCTTTTGAAATGGATTGATCGGGCTTTTGACATTATCAGTCCCAAATAAAGTTGCCAGCAAATTTATAGCAGGCATTAAAGACATTAAACTTTGCTTTAACAATAACGTTTTTAATACTTTATACAGTTATATATACATAAAAGCTAGTCCCTAGTTAACCACCTTTTGAGGTTTACCAGCCATTCTGCTTGTGCAAGACATGCTTGTAAATGGTAAAGGGGACTGGGTAGGGCTTTGGCACAGGTATTTTAATATGTTTAATCACTTCGACGGGATAAGGTTTCTCAATTTCCACAGGGTATGGCTTCTCCACAGTGTAGGGTATCTTGCGTTCCGTTATTTCGGGAACTAATTTATAGACAGGCACTTGAATTTCCTGTTGAACGGGTACATGAACCGCGTAGGGTTCTGGTATTTGCAGCTTGATAACATTTGGCACCTTCACAATGGGTTAAAGCAGTGATTCATGAGCTGGTTTGCTGGCATTTAAAGGGTTACTACCTGAACAGCTACAGGATGCGGTATGGGCAGTGGAACCTTCTCGATAACATGGACAGGCACGTGTTTTGATATCTCCGAATAAGTGGTGGGAGTGTCATGGTGCTGCTGATGATATGATTCTGCACCGCCGCTTCCCCCGTATTGTCCTTCGTCCGAGTGCTCCGAAGCGTAACTCAGGGACAGGCCACACACAAACAGCTACACGAAGGTAATATAATTAAGATGCACTTTTGTAGATAGACTCCATTTATTAAACTTACAATTAACCACATTGTACTGATAATATAGCTCCCCATGCTGCGAACGCCAGTTGAGTAATGCAAGTTGCCTACTATAGTGTGTCGGCTTTTATAGTAATCCGAAAAGTGAAAGATTTTGCAATTGCAAATGCAATTGGTCAAAATGCTGAGTTGATGTAACCATAACATTGAAATAGAAAGTATTGCATTACCAATGGCATCGCATAATTTTCATTGTGTTTTTCAAGCAAATGTTATAACAACAAATTGGGTTCAAGTGGGGATATCAAGTGTTGCACATTTCGCTGGCCAAGTGAATGGACCTGTCATAGTTCCTCTCATCCCCTCTCACCTCCCATCCACCTTCTTTCACTTCTAGCCCAAGCTATGGGGTTAAGGTTGTAACACGTACTTGAGTTCTGCTATCACTTCCGTCAACCGTAACCGGGTACAGGGAAAGTGATAGTTAAACTGCAGCCAGTCAGACCACTTTAAATAGGAACTTGAGACTTGCGCAAACCTGCCGAAATAAGGGGCGCTACTAAGGCATGAGCTGGGCCGAAACTGGTTAGCCCAGTCGCAGATTAAATAGGAAAACTTCATCAAATTGCTGGAATGCCTAACGTAGAATTACTAAATTCCAGTTTCCGTTTATAATAAAAATAATACAATAGAGTCGATAAAAATCGATGTCTTCCTCAATACTCAAAGAAATAAGCTTAAAAGTTCGTAGTCGACTGTAAGAGACACTGAACTTCTAATAACAATATATAAAATTTTTCAAACTTTTAACTGATTTGAAAACAAATGTTTCTTGGTCAGCTATATTATAATGTAAACGAATTATAAACAAATTTGGTCAGTATTTGTTGAACAGAGTTCCGGTTATACGCAGTTATAAGACAAAAACAAGAAAGAATGCTATAGTCGCCTCGCGACTTTAGGATACCCGTTACTCAGTTTAATTATATTATTAACAATATAATATATTATTAATAATATTAATAATAATACAATCGGTTAGGTAATCGACCCTATTGATTTTAATTCAGATGACTTGAGAAACGCAGAAAATTTTCATACAAAATCATATTTAGAGCGTATTTTTGACCGATTGTCCCTATGGGAGCTATACGATATAGTCGTCCGATTTGGATGAAACTTAGTCAATATGTTTATATTATTGAAAGATATATTCTGTGTAAGTTTCACTTCGATTGATTGGCCAACGCAAAAGTTATTCATATAAATTCATATTTGGAGCGTATTTTTGATCGATTGTCCCTATGGGAGCTATATGATATAGTTGTCCGATTTGGATCAAACTTGGTCAGTATACGTAATCCCTAGACGTGTACTTTCTGTGTCAATTTGGTTTAGATAGCATTACGAAAAAAAAAATTTTCTATACTAAAACATGCTATTTTTACCTGTTTTTACCTTTGTATGCACATAGAACGCCCTAAAGTGGGCGTGTCAAAAAACAAAAGCAAACTTGAACTGCTTGGGCATTTTATCTTTCGTTTGCGACCACTCGGGCCTTTCTAGCTCTTATAGTCTCTGAGATCCTTTTGTTCACACAGACGGACAGACGGACATGGCTATATCGACTCGGCTTGTCATGCTGATCAAGAATATATATACTTTATGGGGTCTGCCATGTCTCCTTCTCCCTGTTACATACATTGCAACGAATACAATATACCCTTCTACTCTACGAGTAACGGGTATAACAAGAAAGAATGCTATAGTCGCCTCGCGACTTTAGGATACCCGTTACTCAGTTTAATTATATTATTAACAATATAATATATTATTAATTATATTAATAATAGTACAACCGTTTAGGTAATCGACTCTATTGATTTTAATTCAGATGACTTGAGAAACGCAGAAAATTTTCATACAAAATCATATTTAGAGCGTATTTTTGACCGATTGTCCCTATGGGAGCTATACGATATAGTCGTCCGATTTGGATGAAACTTAGTCAATATGTTTATATTATTGAAAGATATATTCTGTGTAAGTTTCACTTCGATTGATTGGACAACGCAAAAGTTATTCATATAAATTCATATTTGGAGCGTATTTTTTACCGATTGTCCCTATGGGAGCTATACGATATAGTTGTCCGATTTGGATCAAACTTGGTCAGTATATGTACTCCCTAGACGTGTACTTTATGTGTCAATTTGGTTTATATAGCATTGCTAACAAAAAAGTTTTCTATAATAAAACATGCTTTTTAGACCCCGTACTCTAAAAAAGAGTAGAGGGGTCTATTAAGTTTGTCTGAAGCGAAATGTGCGTAACAGGCAGAAGGAGGCGTGGCCGACCCCATAAAGTATATATATTCTTGATCAGCATCAACAGCCGAGTCGATATAGCGATGTCCGTCTGTCTGTCTGTCCGTCCGTATGAACACCTGGATCTTCTAAACTACAAGAGCTAGAGCAGCCAAATTTGGAATGAAAGTCCGTCTATATGTCAGGCAGGTTAAGTTTATTTCAAATTTTTGCCACGCCCCCTACCGCCCCCGCAAATTGTAAAAAACTATTTTCACATCACTATAACTTGAAAACGACTAGAGCTAGAGAGACCAAATTCACACATTATGTGTATGGTACCAATATAACTATCCTCACCAAGTTTGATCCGGATCGGACAACTATAGTCTATAGCTCCCATAGGACAAACCGGTAAAAAATAAAAAATTTGTATGAAGACATGTAGTGTTGGTTGAGCGATCGCAACCAAACTCACAGAGGATGTGTGTATTATTATTAAAAATATCCTCACCAAATTTGGTCCAAATCGGACAACAACAACATATAAAACAAATTAATCAAAAATGCTGAATTTTATGAATAAATTGTTTGTTTACACTTGCTTGCAATAAAAGTTTTAACTCTACGTTTAGCTACTGCAACTTCAATAAGGAGCGTAGTCTAGGTAGTAGAGATGCGCGCTTCGTACGTGTTTGTTAGACAGGGATCCCGGGTTCGAATCCAGTCAGTAAAATATGCTATTTGTTTACTTTTTAAATTTTAATTATTTACATAAACTTCAAAGCGGAGTGTGGTCTAAGTAGTAAAGATGCCTGATCTAATTCTTCGCACTTGTATGTTAGCTCGGGATCATGTGTTCGAGCGCCGTCAGGGACATTTTATTAATTTTTGTTATATAACAAAATAACAAAAAAATATTATATGTAAATGCAGATAGTCGAGCTCTTTTAAGAGAGGGGCGTGGTGCAGCTGTTAGGGCTCTGACGCGTGTGCGTGAAGTCCGAGGTTCGAGTCCCGTCAGTGAATTAATTTAATTATTGTTTTTTTTTTTTATTTCAATTTAAATTTAAAATAATAATTTAGAATTGTAAAATAATAATTTCAAATTGTAAGACATGGCTTATTTTTAAAATAAGCCAAGTAAGGATATTGTGCATTTAATTGTGTATATATTTACATACATTTGTATATAAATATGTATGTATACAAAATGTGAATCACTCCGTTTTTCTTGTTTTTCGAATGGAAAATGCGCACTTCTGTGAGTACGGGGTCTTTTACAGTCGGCTCGCTCGACTGTAGCCTTTCTTACTTGTTTTACCTATTTTTACCTTTGTATGCACATAGAACGCCCTAAAGTGGGCGTGTCAAAAAACAAAAGCAAACTTGTACTGCTTGGGCATTTTATCTTTCGTTTG
Organism: Drosophila cardini; assembly: GCA_018903735.1. Classification (NCBI taxonomy): domain Eukaryota; kingdom Metazoa; phylum Arthropoda; class Insecta; order Diptera; family Drosophilidae; genus Drosophila; species Drosophila cardini. The sequence continues at coordinate 854,769 of JAEIGM010000024.1, read as the reverse complement.
CGACCACTCGGACCTTTCTAGCTCTTATAGTCTCTGAGATCCTTTTGTTCACACAGACGGACAGACGGACATGGCTATATCGACTCGGCTACTCATGCTGATCAAGAATATATATACTTTATGGGGTCTGCCATGTCTCCTTCTCCCTGTTACATACATTCCAACGAATACAATATACCCTTTTACTCTACGAGTAACGGGTATAACAAGAAAGAATGCTATAGTCGCCTCGCGACTCTAGGATACCCGTTACTCAGTTTAATTATATTATTAACAATAAAATATATTATTAATAATATTTATAATAGTACAATCGTTTAGGTAATCGACCCTATTGATTTTAATTCAGATGACTTGAGAAACGCAGAAAATTTTCATACAAAATCATATTTACAACGTATTTTTGACCGATCGTCCCTATGGGAGCTATATGGTATAGTCGTCCGATTTGAATGAAACTTGGTCAAGATATTTATATTATTGACAGATATATTCTGTGTAAGTTTCCCTTCGATTGCTTGGCCAATGCAAAAGTTATTCACATAAATTCATATTTGGAGCGTATTTTTGACCGATTGTCCCTATGGGAGCTATACGATATAGTCGTCCGATTTGGATGAAACTTAGTCAATATGTTTATATTATTGACAGATATATTCTGTGTAAGTTTCACTTCGATTGATTGGCCAACGCAAAAGTTATTCATATAAATTCATATTTGGAGCGTATTTTTGACCGATTGTCCCTATGGGAGCTATATGATATAGTTGTCCGATTTGGATCAAACTTGGTCAGTATACGTAATCCATAGACGTGTACTTTCTGTGTCAATTTGGTTTAGATAGCATTACTAACAAAAAAGTTTTCTATACTAAAACATGCTATTTTTACCTGTTTTTACCTTTGTATGCACATAGAACGCCCTAAAGTGGGCGTGTCAAAAAACAAAAGCAAACTTGTACTGCTTGGGCATTTTATCTTTCGTTTGCGACCACTCGGACCTTTCTAGCTCTTATAGTCTCTGAGATCCTTTTGTTCACACAGACGGACAGACGGACGGACGGACATGGCTATATCGACTCGGCTAGTCATGCTGATCAAGAATATATATACTTTATGGGGTCTGCCATGTCTCCTTCTCCCTGTTACATACATTGCAACGAATACAATATACCCTTTTACTCTACGAGTAACAAGTAAGAAAGGCTACAGTCGAGCGAGCCGAATGTAAAAGACCCCGTACTCATTCTAGTGCGCATTTTACCATACAAATAAGTAATTTTTGAACGATTTATCCTATGGGAGCTATAGGCTATAGTTGTCCGATCCGGACCAAACTTGGTAAGGATAGTAACAATAATACTATACACATGATGTGTTAGTTTGGTTACAGTCGCTCTACTAAAACTTCATGTCTCCATACAAATCACCAATTTTCGGCCGATTTGTCCTATGGGTGCTATAGGCTATAGTTGTCCGATCCAGACCAAATTTGATGAGCATAGTTATAATGGTACCATACACATAATGTGCTAGTTTGGTTACAGTCGCTTAACTAAAACTTCATCTCTCCATACAAATCACGAATTTTCGGCCGATTCGTCCTATGGGAGCTATAGTCTATTGTTGTCCGATCTGGACCAAATTTAGTGAGGATATTTAGATAGGTACTATACACATAATGTGTTTATTTGGTCTCCCTAGCTTTAGTCGTTTTCAAGTTATGGTGATGTGAAAACAGTTTTTTACAATTTGCGGGGGCGGTAAGGGGCGTGGCAAAGATTTGAAAAAAACTTGATCTGCTCGCGAAGCAGACGGACTTTCATTCCAAATTTGGTGGCTTTAGCTTTTGTAGTTTAAAAGATCCAGGTGTTCATACGGACGGACGGACAGACGGACATCGCTATATCGTCTCGGCTGTTGATGCTGATCAAGAATATATATACTTTATGGGGTCGGAAAAGCCTCCTTCTGCCTGTTACGCACATTTCGCTTCAGACAAACCTAATAGACCCCTCTACTCTTTTTTAGAGTACGGAGTCTAAAAAGTAATACGAAAATCCAAAACAATTCAGTAAACTCCCTTGCACGTACATACATTTATTAATATGTATGTATATAGATTCATACATACATACATACATGCATATTTATGCTTGTGCTTTGCACTTGTTCAAGGGCGATCGTGTATTTGAACTGCTTAACGTAGTTCAATTGAAGTAAGTTGTTCAGTTGATCGGCATTTAGCGCTCATTGGTACTTGTTCCGAACTGATTTTGGGACGCGCCAAAAATAAATTCTGTTACTATACAGATTCATGCAATGTTACTGAACGCAGATATTGTTTTAATTTTTACCATTTTGAATGAAGTATTCAATTCTAATACATATTTATTTGTATATTTGTTGTCTCGCATGATAACACATTTTGAAATGCACTCTCGTCAGTGCTCAATCCGCTAATATTAATTTTTGTTGTATTAAATGTCAATGAGAATAATCAACGCTATTTGGAAGCAGAGCGTGGCCCAATTGGTAGGGTTACGGATCGTTCTTTTGCAAATCGGCATGAGTGGCAGTTCGAGTCCAGTCAAAGTTAATTATATATAAATTTTATTTTTTAAAATTAAATTTAAATTTAATTTCAAATTGTAAAACACGGCTTATTTTTATTAAAATAAGCCAAGTAATGAAATTATGCATTTAATTGTGTATATATTTACATACATTTGTATATAAATATGTATGTATACAAAATGTGAATAACTCCGTTTTTCTTCGTTTTCGTATGGAAAATGCGCACTTCTGTGAGTACGGGGTCTTTTACAGTCGGCTCGCTCGACTGTAGCCTTTCTTACTTGTTTTCAATGCCACACCCCATTCGCCCACAATGAGTAAAATACTAGAAAAACCTCGAAAAAATCGATGTTTTATGCGATTAGCTCAGTAACTATGACACTTAAGAGTACCAATTTTGGTATGCAGGTTCTTAGAGACGTTCTAAATGCAATGTCATTAAAATTTTTTTGGCTGCCAAAAGAAATAAAACAATTTTAAAACTTGAATGTAATTTTTAAGGCATATGTTTTTATCGTACAGTATTGTAATTTGAAATTCTGTTGGAGAAAAATTATATTAAACTATCCTGAAAGTTGCAGATAAATCGGACAATAAACAAAAAGAAACATACAAACATATGAACGAACGTTTGCGCTGGTTGTGTAGCGGCAGCGCTGCCCGCGAATGCTGGCCGTACCGACCAATGGTACATGTCTTACATATACACACATACAGATGTATGTATGTGCATACATATAATGTCGAATGTATACGTATGTGCATAAGCACGATCAATTGATATTCCCGGCTAACGATTTTATTAAAATAATAGGGAATAAAATGCAGGGAGTATTCTACGGTCGGGCGTGCTCGACTGTACTTTTCTTTCTTGTTCTTAAAGTCTAAGTTAGTTTGTGGATTTATGACTTGAGTTTAAACCTATTTTTACAAAATGTGTTTGTAAAGCTATGCATTTTTAAAAGAATTTACATTTTTTTTTTGGGCATCAGTTGACTATATTGCATGTACACTTAGTGTTCTTCGTCCAATTCCTCATCCCATTCCCAGTTATTGAACTCCTCCTGAAAAAAAAAAAAAATTAAGCAAATTAATATTTTTGATCTGGTGTAACTCTTGAATCACTTACGTAATCATCTATGCTGCCCTTTTCCTCCGGTAAGGCTGTAGGGGAACATGCTAGATAGGGTACCCCCGAATTGTGTCCAGAACACTCACAAGTCTGTGTAGAAATTGGCGTGGCACTTTGGGCAACACGCTTGGCAAAGATGGTGGCAAATCTTATAATTGGATATTTGCGCTCTGGCGCCAGCTTTCGAGCACTAAAAACGGATCCATTTGTTTCCAAGGCCAATGGTGTGCAGATACCCAAATTTCTCTTGGAGATTGTGGCTTTTGCACGAGTATTTACGTCGCCTTCGGGATATCGCTTTGAATATACAAGCTTTTTATCTAAACCAAAGAAGTGCCTTAATTTCTTGTCGCGCTCAAAATCGAATTCCGTATCGGCCAAAATATGTAAGTTTACACCCTCCTCGAGCATAAATTGCAATATAGAGGTGTAGTCAAATCGCATATCCTTTGACGCACAGTTGCTGCAGGAGAGCAGTATAAACGTCTTAGAAACGCCAGGACGGAAGTTCAAACGTGATGCGGTTGAGACGGCCATAAGTATATCGTTGCTGCTACCATTGCCCGTGTTAATATGAGCAAAATATTCCGCTAACAGTTCGGGCTTCGAGGTAAACACATTACGCTCATAGAAAATGCTGCGAGGTTTATCAAATGGCTCAACGCCACCAAAAGCTACCACTGCATAACTGTAAGAAAATAATTATATTTGATAGATTGTCTAGTTCAAAGTACTTTCAATTAGTAGTTACCGATTATTTGTCAGCTTGGTAGCTCTTAACTGTTCCTCGATGCTGGCCACGACGCTCATAATGCTCTTGGACTCCTTGAGGTTTGCGTTACAGGGTTTCGCTTCTACAATGAAGACAACATCGCTACTTCTCGGAATGTCCGTTCCACTCAGCTCCATAAATTTACCCTCTGGCACATATGAACCATTGGTCAATTGACAGCTAAACCAATATTTATTAAATTAGATTTTTTTCACAAGTTTGCCTTGATAAATAAGGTCCACACCAGTGTTGCTTTTGGTATTACAATTATAAATAAGAAAGGCTGCAGTCGAGCGAGCCGAGTGTAAAAGACCCTGTACTCAAAGTAGTGCGCATTTTTCCATACAAACAAAGAAAAAGATGAAGAAGCAGAGTGATTCATATTTTATATACATACATATGTGTGTATGTAAATGTATACAAATTTAGATTTCCTTACATGCCTTATTTTGAGTAAAAATAAACTTTGTATAACAGTTCGAAATTAATATTTTTAATTTAAATTAAAATTTAAACAAGTAAGAAAGGCTACAATCGCGTATTTCCGAACCAAACTTGTCCGTCTATAGTGTACGCAGTGCAAGTTTATTTCAAATTTTGCCACGCCCCCTACCGTCCCCGCAAAAAAAAATTTTAGTTCGGATCGAACAACTATAGTCAATAGCTCCCAAAGGACAAATCGGTCGAAGATTGGTAATTTCTATGGCAAAATGCACATTAAAAACATTACGGGGTCTTTTACAGTCGGCTAGCTCGACTGTACAATAATTTTGCTAATTGTTCGATGAGTATACTTACAACACACACTGATCCGGCACACGCATTGGAACCTTCAAAGAGGTGCAGGTTTCTATGTAGGCCAAGGCAGCAGCACATGCACCCTTTATAGCAGGATGACCCGGACGAATGGGCTGTGATTTCATACCCAGATCAAGGCACATTTCGTGGAAAGGTGCTGGATCCACGACAGCACTGCAGGCAGACAAAATGCCCGAATTGAAGAAACTGTGACAAGTAGTGCTCACTTCGTTTGTGGTTATATCATTTACTTCCGATTGCCTTGGCTTGCAGTGTTGCATACTCCACGAGTCGGTGAACTCTTGCGTTTTATTCGTAATCAGACTGTTCGACATAGTGAACTCATCGTAAGGTTCGTTGTTAAGTGTTCCCAGTAACCCCGCAGTCCTGGCAAAGTACCAGCCGCTCACCTCGAACCAACAAAGATCAAACTGAACATTACAATGCAAACTAAACTGCGTGTCGGAAATTATGGAAAGTATGTCCAACTCGCGATAGATGTTGACTGCTCCAAGTTTTAAAGGTAAAATCGGCTGTGGATTGCCATTGACAGTAATGTGCTACAAGAAAAAAGGATAGAGGTTTTATTATCATGTAAACGAAATAATTCGTACTTACGTCTGTGCCCAGATCAATTTCAATAAGCTGTCCATTGGCTATAAAGCTAAGCTTTCGTGCAGGCAATAGTCCGGAATCGCGAGAAGGGTTAGATTGTGCCTAAAATAAGGAGGTAAAATGTATATCAATATTACTGCTATTATTTTTATTAAGGTAAATTAGGTATTAGAAGCAAAATGTGCGTAACAGGCAGAAAAAGGCTTTTACGACCCCATAAATTATTTATTATATTCTTGTTCAGCTTCAACACCGGGACGATATAGCGATGCTAGTCTGGAATTTTGAAATGAAAATCCGTCAATGTTGATGCATGCCTGCTGACAGGTAGATCCAGTTTATTTAAAATTTGTGTGCCACGGCCCCATACCGCCCCCGCAAATTGAAAAATCTATATTCTATTCTTCATATGTATCTTGAAAACTAGCGGAGGTATTGAAAAAATTCACACATTTTTTGTATGGTACCATTAGAACTATTATTTCTAAGTTTGTTTCAGAACGGACAACTGTATCCTACTTATATCGGTTGAAAATTGGAAAATTGTATGAATAAACAGTGTTAGCTAAAAATACCACATTTGGGATACGGACTCTTTTTATGAGCAGGCAGATTAAGTTTATAGTAAAGTTTTAATACCACGACCCATCCTAAGAAGGGCTACAGTCGAGCGAGCCGACTGTAAAAGATCCCGGACTCATTCTTGTGCGCGATTTTCATTACAAAGCAACATTTTTCGACCGATTTGTCCTATTGGACCTATATGCTATGATTTTCCCAAACAGATCACAATTTTTTGACCGAAAAAGCGGGTAAGAAAGGCTAAAGTTGATCGAGCTGACTGTGTAAGACCTCGTACTCATTCTAGGGCACGCTTTTCCACGCTTGTCCGAATTGAACCAAATTTGGAAGGGATATATATACACATTATGCGTAGGTTTGGTTGAGACTGGTGCATTACAGTGTTTTCATGCAAATCACCAATTCTCGACCGAGTGGTCCTATATGAGCTATAGGCTATAGTTGTTCGATTCGGACCAAATTGGCTTAGAATACATAGAATTATGATGTACATGTAGTCTGTAAGTTTGAGGTTGTGAGGATATAGTTGTCTGGCCCGGACCACACTTAGTAATATTACTATACACATAATGCGCGAATTTGGTCCCGATAGCTTTAGTCGTTTTTATATTCTCTGCAAGAGAGAGTATATTGGGTTTGTGAAAAAAAGTATGTAACAGGCAGAAGGAGGCGTGGCCGACCCCATAAAGTATATATATTCTTGATCAGCATGACTAGCCGAGTCGATATAGCCATGTCCGTCCGTCCGTCTGTCCGTCTGTGTGAACAAAAGGATCTCAGAGACTATAAGAGCTAGAAAGACCCGAGTGGTCGCAAACAAAAGATAAAATGCCCAAGCAGTACAAGTTTGTTTTTGTTTTTTGACACGCCCACTTTAGGGCGTTCTATGTGCATACAAAGGTAAAAACAGGTAAAAATAGCATGTTTTAGTATAGAAAACTTTTTTGTTAGTAATGCTATCTAAACCATATTGACAAAGTACACGTCTAGGGATTACGTATACTGACCAAGTTTGATCCAAATCGGACAACTATATCATATATGTAGCTCCCATAGGGACAATCGGTCAAAAATTCGCTCCAAATATGAATTTATATGAATAACTTTTGCGTTGGCCAAGCAATCTTAGTGAAACTCACACAGAATATATTTGTCAATAATATAAACGTGCTGACCAGGTTTCATCCAAATCGGACGACTATATCGTATAGCTCCCATAGGGACGATCGGTCAAAAATACGCTGTAAATATGAATTTGTATGAAAATTTTCTGTGTTTCCCAAGCCATCTGAAATAAACTCACTAGTGTCGATTGCCTAAACGATTGTACTATTATTATTATCGTATCCCATTGTTAATAATATAATTAAACTGAGTAACGGGTATCCTAAAGTCGCGAGGCGACTATAGCATTCTTTCTTGTTTTTTCTGATTTAATTATATTATGTTATTCTTTAATTAATGATCAAACGGCAATTATACTCACCGCTGGTTCGAGAAGTAGCGAAAAGTTTCGTTTGAAAAAGTCGTGAGCCAACAGATAACTGCATTGAGCTTCAGACAACTGCTCAAGTTTCAAATTAAGGCCCACAAAACGCTGATCGAAGGTCATATAGTGACGTGAGTCGATAAGTAAGGCACGTGCTACAAAAAAATTACGGATTTGGAATTACTAAGCACAATTAGCTAAACATAAGGACTTTAATATATTTTTAAAGCTTTAGTATCTTGTGTAGTTACTTACAGTAATAAGGCGGCAACCAAGTCTTGGGGTCCAAATGTGCTCGCATATTGTATAACTTCATAATGATCGAGGAGTTTGTCTCACTAAGGAAATTTTGTGCCTTAGAGAGCATTCTGTACTCGGGAATTTCTTCGAATTTGGGCGTCTCATTGAAGGCATGCCAGGACATGGGAAGCTTTTGCTCGAGATCAATAACCCCCACTTCGGGGTCAAAAATAAACTTTGTCTTAGCCTCTCTATACATGTCCGCTGTTTCTAGTGCATTCAGTGCATAATTACGGAATTTATTGCGTAGTAAGCCGTAGAGTTGATGAATACGGTACTCGAGTTGAAGCTCATCGGCAATCCATTCCATTCGGGACAAGACTTCATGGTATTTTTGAACCAAAATTTGAATTTGATCAATCTTTTGCAAATCCTTTATTGATTGCCAGATTTCTGTAAGCACCTCATTCAATTCGGCACCAAACGGTACAAGTTTGAAGTACTTCTCCTTGATAAACTTCCAAGTAAGAGTGGAATACTTTTTAATATTGGTAATTGCATCATTTGCCTTGAAGTCTCTATACAAACGTTCTGCATCTGCTGTAAAACTGGAAACCTTATTGAAATATGGTGATTCTGCCAACTCGTTGGTGCGTTTATAAATAAAATCAAAGACTTCCTTGCTCAGATCCCAAGCTGTTGTTTCAATAAAACTGATGATCTTAAACATGTGGGGCTCAAAACGCTTAAGAACGGTCTTCCAATAGGATTCCGCCAGATGCCATGACTTATGCCACAAGTTCTCAATATATTTAATAAACTTAATGTGCAAGTCCTTGACAAACCTATCATACTTCTCGATGCCTTTCTCCATTAGTGATGAGATGTACGTCAAGCTTTCGCCGTGGAAAAACCGACTAATGGCATCCAAGACATTGTTATAGGTCTTCTTAACGGTATTAATCAACCAAACAATGCTGTTCCGTAAGGCTTTCCCGGATTCTCCCATTGCCTGCCAGAGTTCCGTAAAGATTTTCGGCAATGATTCAATGTGATCCCTAATGGCGAGCTCGTCTAATATGGTCAACGTAAAGTTCACCACGTTCTTTATATAGAAGTCATTTGCCTCATATGATTGATTAACAAACAGGCGCAGATCATTGAGATCATCCTCTAAGACACTCAATTGACTTATGTCCTCTACAAACTGCTTGTTATATTCTTTGGCTGTATTCCAGATGACACTCATCGATTCCGCCGACTCTGTGTAGAGTGATTTTATCCAAAAATCAATGCCTTCGGAGAAGGACCCGTAAATGGAGTTACCCAAACTATTGATCTTCTCACGTAGATCATCCTGTATACTAGGACGCCAATGGAATCTTCCGGTAATTAGGCGCGAGTGGTTCATCTTTAAATAAGAGCTAACGTCAATGATCCTTATCTCCTCATAGTTCCGCCAGATATCCAAATATCCACTGCGTGTGTCGGGTATATGTCCAACCATTTGTAGATTCTGACTCCCATCCTCTGTTAGATTAAAGTCCATCCGAGCAAGACGCCTGGCGATATCTACATAGATGTATCCTGAATGATTTGTGTCTGGAGTGTCCCACACCTCTGCATTCAGTCCATAAATGGGGTACCTCATCGTAGGTAACATCCAAAGACGAACCGTGTGGTATGGTGATTGACGTTCATATTCCAATTCCTTTTTGTTAAGATCCAACATGGCCAGGAACTTGCCATGTCTCGGAGAATAATCACGTTTGTAGTGCGCCGTTGACTCCGTTTTGTAGTATGAAGGACGTGCCGCCAAAGTTCCGTTTAGTTCTACATCCAATTCAGAAGCAGGATGATAACCATAGAATTTGAAAGTATAATTTGTGTGTCCCAAATCATTATATAAGTCTTTAAGTTGGGCACCCAACACAATCAGCTGTTCGGGACTGTTTGAATAATCAATTGTTAAATGTGTCCTTAGCAAGTCCTTTATACCACGATAATAGTCCGCCTTGCAAATGATATCCTTTTCAAGGTATGGATGTGACACAGTAAGACCAAAAGTCTGGTGATCACGATCATCCCTTTGCAATGGTTCCGAAGTCCATTGCAAACTGCTTCGAATATTTCTCGACTCCTCATGACGTCTTGTTCCCGCCCATTTTAGAGTCAAGTCGGCATTAAAGTGTTTGTCTGTTAGATAATACCACCCGGACGTAGATAGGTTACGTTTTGGGTAGAACAACTCCAAGGCTACGTGCTGTGATTCATTACCGTGCTGGAAAAACAAGAACAAGTATGATCAATTTTATTAGTTGTGTTAATTAATATTTTCATACAGATCTAATCTAAACTTTGTACTATCCAAAGTAAGTATTTGCATCAGAAAAACTGTAGAGTATTTGAAATTTTGGGTTATAGGAAGTACTTTCTAATAGTTTAAAGTGTTTTTACCGTACTGAAGTTTCCCATTTCTAAATTGTACCCAATCCACGCGGTTTCCGATAGTTCGACTTTGGCATGATGTTTGACAATCTGTGAACTGACATCCTCGTATCTCGTGGTGACGACAACGGTACGATTTGGATGTATAGCGACTATTTTAAACTCCTGGGCTTTGAGGGAGGTTAGAGCATGAAGTTCCCCGGTCAAGTTAAAGTTCTTTGTATTGCGCAGCTCAAAGACTTCAATATGTTTCACATCTCGTACAACTGCTGAGTTCCTCATGTCCCGAGTGTTAATATAATGAATGCCAAGAGGCTTCATGTCGTTCTCCAGGGTAATGTCTGCGGTGTCCTTATAGATGGGATGCTTCTTAAGCTCCACACGCTTATATTTGCCATCTAAAATCTGTTGATCATTGTAGACAACTTTCAAGTTACCCGAATCCATATTGGGGCGCTCCTGTAGCCCATAAGAAATATCGGCGCGTTGTCGTGTGGTCAACGGGACCTCTATTTCAACATTTCCATTAAGATTGTGATTTGTGTTGTCGCTGTCATAATTGCTGTTCAGCTTGAAAAAGGCACTGTCCTTGGGCCAATTGCAGTAAATATAACGATAACTGTGACCGCTGTGAAAGATTATAACAAATTTTTGGTTAGCGGAATTATGTGATAAATTGCCCTTTGAGTGGATAGTTCTGAGTAGTCCCTTATTGCTCGAAATTATCATTTACACCAAATAAAATGTACTCCAAATACGTTAAGGCATAAACATAAAAGATATATCTTTCGAACTGATTTTCTAGATTTGTGAGTATAAAACAAGTAAGAAAGGCTACAGTCGAGCGAGCCGACTGTAAAAGACCCCGTACTCACAGAAGTGCGCATTTTGTATACATACATATTTATATACAAATGTATGTAAATATATACACAATTAAATGCACAATTTCCTTACTTGGCTTATTTTAAAAATAAGCCGTGTTTTACAATTTGAAATTAAATTTAAATTTAATTTTAAAAAATAAAATTTATATATAAATGACTTTGACTGGACTCGAACCTGCGACCCTTGCCGATTTGCAAAAGAACGATCCGTAACCCTACCAATTGGGCCACGCTCTAATTTCAAGTACCGTTGATTATTCTCATTGACATTTAGTATAACAAAAATTAATATTAGCGGATTGAGACAACAAATATACAAATAAATATGTATTAGAATTGAAATCTTTCATTCAAAATGGTAAAAATTAAAACAATATCTGCGTTCAGTAACATTGCATGAATCTGTATAGTAACAGAATTAGAAAATTATTTTTGGCGCGTGCCAAAATCAGTTCGGAACAAATACCAATGAGCGCTAAATGCCGATCAACTGAACAACTTACTTCAATTGAACTACGTTAAGCAGTTCAAATACGCGATCGCCCTTGAACAAGTGCAAAGCATAAGCAAAAATATGTATGTATGTATGTATGAATGTATATACATATTAATAAATGTATGTACGTGCAAGGGAGTTTACTGAATTGTTTTGGACTTTCGTATTACTTTTTTTATAGCATACCATGTTACGAAAATACATTTTAAATACAAATAAACGTTATTATTATTTAAAAAAAAAAATTGGTTTACAATTTGTGTTAAAATTAAAAAAAATTTGTGTTTAACTTTGACTGGACTCGAACCTGGGACCCACGCGGATTTGTAAAATAACGAACCGCGACCCTACCAATAAGACCACGCTCTGCTGATAATTCAGTTGGATTATTTTCATTCACATGCAATAATTGTTTATTTAACACAGTACACTGCTTGCTGCAGTTTGTGTAGTTAAACGTAGACTTTTCTATTGCAAGCAGTGTAAACAAACAATTTATACATAAAATTCAGCATTTTTGATTAATTTGTTTTATATGTTGTTGTTGTCCGATTTGGACCAAATTTGGTGGGGATATTTTTAATAATTATACACACATCCTCTGTGAGTTTGGTTGCGATCGCTCAACCAACACTACATGTCTTCATACAAATTTGTTATTTTTGTCCTATGGGAGCTATAAGCTATAGTTGTCCGATCCGCACCAAACTTGGCGAGGATTGTTATAATGGTACTATACACATATTGTGTGAATTTGGTTTCTCTAGCTCTAGTCGTTTTCAAGTTATGGTGATGTGAAAATTGTTTTTTACAATTTGCGGGGGCGGTAGGGGGCGTGGCAAAAATTTGAAATAAACTTGCACTGCGTACACTACAGACGGACTTTCATTCCAAATTTGGTGGCTCTAGCTCTTGTAGTTTAGAAGATCCAGGTGTTCATACAGACGGACGGACAGACGGACATTGCTATATCGTCTCGGCTGCTGATGCTGATCAAGAATATATATACTTTATGGGGTCGGAAAAGCCTCCTTCTACCTGTTACGCACATTTCGCTTCAGACAAACCTAATAGACCCCTATACTCTTTTTTAGAGTACGGGGTCTAAATACTCTGCATCAGCGATAGCCACGCATTTGAGCATACGATGAGCATAGAAATATGAATACCAACTCACCTTTTTGTGGTGAATTCAAAGTCAGTTTTGAACCAGGTTACGTTGAGGAAAGGCGTGCTAGAATTGACCACTCCATGCATGTTAGTGAGCGAGCTGAAGGACACATCCAAATCGGTTATTCGACGACTTACAGGATAATCCAGAGCACACATCAAATTGTGATAATCTGCGCTCGTTTTGTCATAGTGTCCTTTTAGGCCAAAAGTATGTTCTCCCTTAAATTTTGGTGTCATCAGCCTAGCCAGGAATTCTCTGCGGGGTCCTTGCTTGCGCTCAATTAAAAAGTCGCCCTCGATTACAGAAAGATTCTGTACTTTTCCCCATGCGATGTGGGCCAAACCTTTGAAGTCATTCGTCATATTGCAGTATGATAAACGCGAAAGTAGTTTCTGTTGGGCCTTCAATGACTCATAGCCAGCCTCAACGGAGAAATCAAGATTGTGGAACTGTTTGCTGTACAGATTGCCGCTATATTTGGCGCTAAAGTTGTGAGTGTCGCCCACAGGCAAAGGCAACTGCGTGACGACTGCAAAATCAAAATCATCTGCGGACTTAAAGTGCAGACTGCCATTTGCCTCCAAATTCCACTTAGAGTCTACACTCAAACGTCCTCCGGACTCCATTTGTTGGAAATCTTTGCCAGGATTTAAGAATCTTGCACTAGCATGCACAATTCGGGGCTGGGCAGCTGGACGTTCCATGTAACTTTCCAGCACAAGCTGCAGATTCTCGGAAAGAATCCAGGACCAAAAGCAGCTGCCACGCCCAATATGTTTACCAATTTGATATTCTCCGATGATTTTGCCGCCGTCAGAGCGCACCCCAAGATCGGAATGCAAATGAACTGAATCAATGCCCATATTTTTCCATGGAGTCTCCAGGTTCAAGTCGCCTACAAGACGTCCGTCCTCCACTGGTTTCAGATTGCCATAGAAATTAATGCGAGCGATTTCTGGTTCAGTGCTCTCTACAAGTACTGAGAAGTCCATGGCGCCATTGTTACCACTTACGCTATATCCGCCCGCTATCTGACACATTTTGCCATTCTCAATGGCACTAAATGAGAAACGAATTTTTTTTGGTCCGGCTTCCTGAATATTTAACTCAATTATTCCATCAGGACCTCCCGATTTCGGCTGCACTCTTAAAGTGGTCTCCATAGGCAACCCATCTGTCATGCGAATGACACCTGTTACGCTGTAGGTAGCCATATTGCGGTATAAGTTTCCAGAGACATCAAAACGCTGTGAATCTATAGCATTCCTGATAATTGAACCATGCATTGAAATATTTCTGTAGTTCTTCATTGGAGTCCAAATTTCAATATTATACACCTCGTTCTTCTTATTGGCTCGCGTCCCATACGCAATATTTTGACCATCGCGACTGATAAATATAAGATCACAATTCAATTGTGGATTTGCTCCTTTTGTTGCTATCAACGAGGTGGACGCCAGTTTCAGGGGCAGCATTGTAGTATATACCTTCCCATTAACATTAAAGTAATGAGATGGATCGTTGTGCCAATCTGTTTCTATTCTAATCTATAAAGAAAATGGTTGAGTTGAAGTTCAGATGTAGCTCAAGAACCTATATGGACTTCTAAAAGCGTGTTATCTATAATTTGGATTGGTACCTGGTTTAGAGTGCCATCATCTGTGACTTCAAAACGTATATCGATGATGTTATCCACGGCAGAAAAGTCCTTCTTGAAGTACAAATTGCAAGCATAATGTGGTATAACATTCGTTTCGAGTAAAATGCCCACGGAGGTTTCCAAGAAGTTGTCCTCGTTCTGAATATAAAATATTTAATTAGTTATGTCTGTAAACCCTAACTCACTTCCCTTACCTCGACAGCTGCGGCCACCGACAGGAAAGTGTGGGCTGTTGTGGAGCTAATGTTTCCCGTATAGGCGTTGTCATCTGATTCGATGTGGCCATGAATACTTATCTGCGGTAAAACTTCATAGGGCGTAATGAGATTTAATTGAATATCATGGGCCTTTGGTCGGACACTGTCAACGATCTTAGTGTAGTTCAATTCAAAGCCGGCTTCTTTAATGTCCAATCCGTTGCGAGACATAAAATGAATACGCTCATAAAACGAATTTGAGTCCAAATCGAGGTGGTATTCAACAATGGATTTGCAATCCTGGACAATGTCAAACGGTGAGGTCACTGTGAGTACATTCAGGAGATTTACGTAGTCGGGATAGTAAAGACGATCCTTAAACTCAATACGTCCCTGAGGTAAATCAACATTACCCACCACAAAATACATATCAAGATTCTCTTGAATATCCACCTGACCAACAATTGTAGGCCAGACCAAAGAGTCCAACTCGAATGAGGTTAAATAAGACAGAAAATCTATATCAGTTTCTTCATCGGTTCTTGGCGGTTGAAAGTCATCATCGAAGTGTAAATCAAGCTGCATTTTCTGACTACTCAATTGATTGACGAGCTTTGGCTTGGGATGTCCATTGATCTTGATACCCAACTTGTAGCTAGAGAGTTTTCCATGCAATTTGAAAATGAATGATTCACGTTTCAAGAGCTGCGCTATAAAACCATTTACTTCAAAGCCCGCCAGTGGTGTGAATACCAGGTAAGAGTATTCAAAGTCGGTTAGATTGGTCATATGCCAGACTCCCGTAAAGCCCAACGTGGCATTATTCCAGATGCCTCGCATGTCGACTCTCTCGGTGTTGACCTTGGCGAATAGGGCTGCTTGCTGGAAACTTTCAATGGGCGTGGCAACACTCAGTTTGACATCGAAGTCCAGTAGATTCCTTATATCTGCAAGAGCTTCAATTCCTAGAGCAGCGGTTGGAGCACGTACCTCAGCTACAACATGACGTTTCTTCTCATTCAACCCGAAACGGCCATAAATCGTTTGGAATTTCTCCAGAGGAGTAGTTATATTGATTGTTAGCATATTATCAGTAACTTTCTTGACGTAGCCATCCATTATCAGGCTGAACTCTCGGACGTCAAACGCAAGGGATGCCGCCCCTTCAATTTGTCGTTTGTCATTCAACATAAACATGGCAACTAATCCTCCCTTCCGATAACCCTCGAAAGGACTAACCAAGGACACTGTTCCAGAGACATTGTGATAGCGCTTGTTCCGTATCACATCCCAATTGGACTTTACGCTGTACGTGTTGAAGGTCTCGTTTTGCTTGTACCGCAAATAGAGATCCGTGTCGAATTTCTTGAGATCTTGCCAGTGTTTTACCTTGATGTTAATCGTGGGTATGTCTTTAATGGTGCTGTTAATCCCAAGACGCACATCGAAGCTAATCAACTGATCTCGAATGTCGTGATCGCTCTTGAATCCAAGCTCCAACAATTGATCTTCAGCCCAGGACAAGGTAGAATTTATCAATATCAAGTTGTTCTGATTATAGACACCTGCTCTGAGTTTATTCGATTGCCAGCCATTGAACGGTGTCTTGAGCTCGGCATGCACCCAATTATGGAGTGTTTTTCCCGGCATTATTCCCGCATCGTAACTGAACTCAATGATTTCAGAAACACTCCATGAAGCATGTGCTTTGCCGTAATACTTTGGACCACCCGTATATGTATTGAAACCACAGTTAATGGTACGTTCTGGGTAAGTCAGCATAACGTTGCCATCATAATGCTTATTGCCCGGACTGTTGTACTCTAGAAGCAATCCCAATCTCTGGCTTGGGTCCCGATTCGCATCCCATTTAAGCTCTAAGATCACCTCCTTTCGTTTTTCGATATTCAATAGGCTCAGTTCGATGTGCACATCACGAGTTCTGTACAGTAATAAGAATCATTAGTGAATAAGGCGGTTCCTAATAAAAGCTGATAGTAGTCGCCGTCAAAACTTAAAAAATCAATTATAACTTTTAACGGGTGAAAATAAATTTAAGAGAAGCGGGCAATTCAAGTTGTGATACATGTGAAAATGTGCAGAATTCTTTAACAAAAGTGGAATGCTATTAAAGTAAAGAAAATCAACAAGTAAGAAAGGCTACGGTCGAGCAAGCCGACTGTAAAAGACCCCTTACTCACTCTAGTGAGTATTTTGCCATACAAATAACTAACTGACTGATTTGTCTTATATGAGCTATGCGGAGCTGTAAATCACCAATTTTCCATATAGGCTATAGTTGTTCGATCCGGACCAAATTTGGGAAGGATAATTGTAATAGTACCATACACATAATGTGTTAATTTGGTCCTAATAGCTCTAGTCGTTTTCAAGTTATGGTAATGTCAAAATTATGTTTTACAATTTGCGGGGGCGGACGGACAGACAGACAGACGGACAGACGGTCATCGCTATATCGACTCAGCTGTTGATGCTGATCAAGAATATATATACTTTATGGAGTCGGAAATGCCTCCTTCTACCTGTTACGCACATTTCGCTTCAGACAAACCTAATAGACCCCTCTACTCTTTTTATACTCTCTGCAAGAGAGAGTATATTGGGTTTGTGAAAAGTATGTAACAGGCAGAAAGAGGCGTGGCAGACCCCATAAAGTATATATATTCTTGATCAGCATCACAAGCCGTGTCGATATAGCAATGTCCGTCTGTCTGTCTGTCCGTCTGTCCGTATGAACAAACAGATTTCAGAGATGATAAGAGCTACAAATTTGAGTTTGGTCTCTATCGACTCGATATTAAGTCAGTCAATACAAGAATCTTTTTTTTTTCGATGCCACGCCCCATTCGCCCACAATGAGCAAAAAACTAGACATACCTCGTAAAAAATTGATGTTTTGGGCGAATATCTCAGTAACTGTGGCACTTAGGAACACCAATTTTGGTATGCAGGTTCCTAGAGATTTAATAATTGCATTGTCATTGAAAATTTTGGACTGCCACGCCCCCTTTTCGTACAAGAAATAAAATAATTTTCAAACTTCAATGCCGATTTTATGGCATATGTTCTTATCGTAGAGTATTGTAATTTCAAATTCATTTGAAGACAAAATATATCAAACGATCATGAAAGTTACATCTAATTCGGACAATAAACAAAAGAGCTAGACATGTAAGAAAGTTAATAATTGAACGCAATTTCAATGCATGTGTGCGAGCGAGATAGAAACATACAAACATGTGAGCGAACGTTTTCGCTGCTTGCTAGCGGCAGCGCTGCCCGCGAATGCTGGCCGTGCCGACCAATTGTTTATGTATTACATATACACACATACATATGTGCGTGCATACATATATTGTCAAATGTATATATATGTGCATACATACAAACAAATGTTTTTGTTTCAACGTCTTTTACTACAAGTACTATCAATTGATATTCTCGAATACCGATTTTATTAAAATGATCGGAAATAAAATGCAGAGAGTATTCTACGGTCGGGCGTGCTCGACTGTACTTCCTTTCTTGTTTAGAGTACGGGGTCTAAAAATGTCTAAATGGCCGTAGACTTACTTATCAATGTGAATTTCTAGCTGTATGAGTTTTGGCTGCTCTGATAACACTTTAGAACTGATCCAATAATCTTTCTCCTTGACTTTTAAGCGTACTTCAGCATTTGAGTTTCGATTGTGGGCATTGGAATCGTATTGAATGGTTAATCCATATGGATCCTTGCCATATTTTGCTTGAATATCGTAAAAGATCAGCAGTTTAGAGCGTCGATAAACAATGTTCAATGATGTGGCCTCAATTGAAGGACTGACAACGATCATTTTCACATGGTGTAGGGCCTCAACACGTGAACCGCGATTCTTGTAGTTTCCCTTAATGGTAATCGAGTGTCCCGTAAACCAGGAACCATTAACAAACACCTAAGAAATAACATTATCATAAAATAGAACATCTTTCTACTGTAGTTAAACAAACCATATAATCCTTAGCGACCATTTCATTGACCTTGAGACTCAATGTACAGGAATTAAATTCAGGTACAGTAACATTCATATAAGCATCAATGAAGAAGAGGCTGCGGTGTGGCAAGTGTACTGAAAACACACCAGTAATCTCCTTTTCCGGCGCATACTTTACACCAACAATAACATTATGCTCAGTGCCATTTTTAACTCGCTCCTCGTGTCTGTTTAAAAAGAAGTATGTTAATGAATTCTTATATCAAACATATTTACCTACTTGACCGATATGCGATAATCAATTTTTGATCTTGGAACTTTTAGTTCCAAACTGGCGCGTGTGTTGGTGCCGTCGAAGATGGCTTCCTCAGCTTGAGATCGTGCAAAAATCATCCTAACCATGCTAGTATAGTTGGGGTTTATATAATCCGGGGCATTGTTATAGGTAAGGACACCCTCTGTATGTCCTTGCACACTCAACCAAGTTGCATTCGAGGCAAAGTTTAGTTTAGGATAGACCGTTGTCCTCAGCTTCATATTTCCGCGATATTCCGTCTTAGTTTTGTCGTGATTGTCCATCAGGCGGCCGGCGAAGTTAATTGTCTCGATTTTAGCATCCTTGAACTAAAGGTGAAATTAAATAATAGTTTTTTTTTTTTAAATTGTCTCCGCTTGCATACCCTGTAATTAACGGTCATATTGGTGGAGGTAAGCACCTCATTTTGCACAATGTTTCCACTGATCAACGCCTGCAGATTTTTCGTCTCAAATGATAGATCAACGTCATGCTGCGTAATACCATTCTTTTGATTGATCTTGATGGAACCTACAAGGCCGGTGACCTTGACCCCTTGAAGGGTCAAGAGCATACGTGGCTTATAAATCCAGGCAGTAAAATCTTGAAAGCGTCGCAGTTCCATGCCTAGATCAATATACCGCTGCTGATTGTTGTCCACATGAACATCGAGCCGTCTGTAGTCGGGATTGTTGTCGAAATTGCAGACAGCGGAGGATCGGCTTTCACCATTAACGAAAGTGACAGAGGAATTGAAAGCATTTGGAATGCTGGTCATGTTGGCCACCAGAATGCGAGGAACCTTTGAGCCCGGTGTGGTGAAGACCAACGAAAAGTTATTGTTATCTGGCTGCTCCTGATCCTGATCCCAGCTGTACTCGAACAAATACTTCTTGGCCGACAAATCAGACTTTTTCAGTATAAGGCTGAAGTTAAGGGGACCAGAGAGCAACAAGCTGGGATACTCAGCAGTGGCATTGCTCAAATCAGGAACACTATAATGGGAACACATTTCCAGACCCACCGCCTTGTCCAGAACCGACCAGGTGCAGGTGGAATTGGCACTGCGCTTCTCAATACCATTTTGGGGAAGCTCTTGATCTTTTCTGACAACCAACAACTCAGATCGAGCACTAAATATCTCATTTTTATCCTGCGGCAGGTTGAAGGAGAAGGAAATGAGGTTCCGACCACGCATTTTTAAATTGGCCTCCACCTCCGAGTTGGAATACAAATTACTCTTCACTTTTATACCCGACTGACCCCAGTACATATCCGTCTGCATCGTTGTGATGACATCCACGGACACCGATGGCTTAAAAAGTCCCTGCACATCAAAATGCCAATCGGCATCCAGTTTATCTAAATTACCAGAGATGCTTAGATCAACGGAAGAAGCACCAAAGGCGTGAATGGCCAAAGGCATTCCAACAGATAGGGGAACGCTGTAAGATGCATCCAGAAAAACACTAGACTTGGTGTAAGTGATGGGCTTTCCGGAGAGCAACTTCTTGGCCTGGTGGACTGGATTAAATTGGGTAGCCAGCAATGCCACCTCCGTCATGGATTCAACATTAAAGTAACGCAAGTCGTTTCCGAAAATTCGCAACCCAAACTGGACCCTCGGATTGTTATAGTCGTATTTTAGCTTATAGCCCAGTTGATCAATATTGCGATCAATTCCTTGTTTCCTTGCCTTGGCTGCCGTATCAGCACTTCGTTTTTTTCGTGATGATTCCTCAAACTCTTCTTCCTCGAAGGTATACTCTTCATCCTCTAAATCAGAATCGTCAAAAACTTTACGCTTGAGTCGTAAGTTATCCAAACTCAAAAAGTTTTCTAAAGTGTCATCTTGCTCGGCACTCTCGGTGCCCAGCCAACGATTAAGGAAAGAGAACTTTTTTCGTAAGAGCTCGCCGTTTAAAGGTCCATTAGGCCCAAAAACATTAGCAACTAGTTCCTCAAAGCCTTCGGCCCTTGCGTTAAACTCGAAGAAATTGACCGATTGCCCAAAGAGATCGGCGGTAAAATTAACACTCACATGGCGTGGAAGATAGGAGTCGGTTCCAAAAATCAAATTGGCATCCGTTGTGGTGCCTAAAAGGAAGAAATACATATTTTTCATATTTCTGCCGAACATTTGATAATAATTAAAAATCTTTTCACCTACCGAAATTGTACTCATCAAAAAACAAGCTATGCTCGTAGTTCCGGGAGAATTTTCGAATGTCCATTTTGAATTTCTCCGATAGTTCATCGTTTAACAGTAATCCCTGAGCCTCAATGCGCACTGGAGAATTTGATTTGGCCAAATTTGTCAAATGAGACCACACAAAGGATCCAACTTGATTAATATGCTCGTTTTCAAGTATAGTCTTAATTTGTCCAACTGTCATATAGTCGGGACACCGCATAGTTTGCAGATAACTAAATATTCGTAACTCCGAGTTGAAAGTATAATTCGCATAATAGTCCAGGAAAAACTTGCGATGCTTTGGACAGTTCACACGTCTGAACGAGAAAATACCCTGCAGTCGAATGTTAACAGGCACCGAATTATCCTTGATAATCGATTGCAACTGCTCGGCGAAATCATCGGACATAACTCCAATATTTCCCAAACCTTTAAGGAGAATTGTCAAACGTTCATGTTGTTTTCGCTCGCCATGATACCTTCTAAACTGACTAAGGAACTCGGTTTCCAGCAGAGTGATAATTTTGGTTACTTTGAGATTCTCCTCGCAGTTTTCATGATGCTTGCAAAAGCTGTGAATAACAGCTGTAGAGCCCAAGTTATACTCCGGATCTTGTTTGTTTTTCGCATAATCAAGAATGCTATAAAAGGTGTCCAAGGTCTCCTCGTCCGGACGTGTTATAAAGGACAGTGATGTCATCCAGCTGTGTGCCATTTCCTTTGAGATTTTCTCATTAACAATTTGATCTCGCATTACTTGATATGATGCCGTGCTTCCAATGTATGGCAGAGATTCCAGTACGTGGTTTCTACAATAAATAGTTAAAAAAAAAAATACTTTCAGCTTCCGTCCGATCGAATTATCACTGACTCAAACAACTTACTTGCCCTGGGAACAAATACTCGCCGATCGTTGAAGTAGAACGGTCAAAGTGTTGTAGTTCAGACTCTTTGAGGACTGAAGAAAGTTAGTAAACACGTCGATAAACTCACGCTGTATGTTTGGGAAGCCGACCCGGCACATTTCAACCAACAATTCACGTGAGGCCTTGATCTCATCATGCGTGGGTTTCACAGCAGGCGTATGATCAAAGATTAGTGGAGAGCGTCTCTCAACCATCTCAATATCTACATTTTACAATGGCCAAAATAATGTATTTATTTCTACATTCAATGTATGTGAAATGCATGTTAAATAGATAAATTTATTCTGATTGCATTTGATAATAAATAAAGCTCATACTCAAAAAATTTATAGTAAAGATTTAACTCGTTCTGACAATATTCACGAATTTTGTAGATTATCTCATTTTAGACTCGTACTTAAATCGAGTGATAAACAAGAAAAATCGGTTATCTTCGGCTCAGCGAAGATTACATACCCTTGTAGTCATGCATATTCTGTAAATTTTGTTTTAATTACAAAATGATAACAAATGTGTATTGAGTGAAGTTGGCTGAAATCGCTCAATAGACACTGAACATTTTCATATTGGGCATTTCAGCCGATTGTGTCTATGGCAGTTATACTTTTAATATTGTGGTCCGATCTGGATGAAATTTTGGTTGCACCTGGGACTTGGTACTACATGCATATGGGTTCAATTTTGTTGAGATAGCTTTAAAATTGTTACAATGGCAGCTATATAATATAGTCATCTGATCTGATTTTAACATGTGAACTGCGTGCAGAGAGAATACACATCTGTATTATTTATCGACTCGACTGTTGATGCTGATCAAGAATAAATATATTTTATATGCTCTGCCACCTTCAGTGTGTTACAAACTTTGTGACAAAAACAATATACCATCTGCAACCGTATAAAAATGTTAAAAAAATATATAATAACACAATAACTTGAAAAATATTAGAGCTTTCGTGACCAAATTTACACATAATGGTACCACTTTAATTATTCCTACCAAGTTTGGTGCGAATCAAATAATTATATTATTTAGTTCCCATAGAAAATCGGTCGAAACTCGACCATTTGTATGAAAACGTGTAGTACAAATTGACAGATCACAACCAAAGTAACACATAAAGTGTATATGTTTGGTGCGGATCCGACAACTATAGTCTAAAACTCCCATAGAACGGGGTCTTTTACAGTTGGTTCGCTCAGCTGTAGCCTTTCTTACTTAATTTTTATTAATACTTACTTGTCTCAAGGAATTCACTGATGCTGTAGTCGTCGCTACCCGTTAGAAGAAGCGTGCTTTTGCTGGTTGTCAAAGCACCTGTACTTCCATTGGAAAAAGGCACCAATAAGTGGCTCTCCAGGCAGTTGATCTCGCGGTAGACATTCTTGTCGATTGTCAACTGTACAAAGAATAACATTAATGCGTATCGATTATATACATTGAAATATTTCCTACATTGCAGTAACTCTCTGAGCTCAAAATGGGCCAAATAGTCTTGTCATCTCGAAAAGTGTATGGTGTTGTTTGCAACACGGACTGTGTAGCATAACGGCGTCGACATGTGGCAATGTCTTTTGTTTTGCGTATGGTTACATAGACGCTGTCGGTTGTTTCGAGTTCATACCGTACTTGACAGTCGCCAGATACATCCGTTTCGGTGGAATTGAAGTCAACATCAAACCGCATCATTGTGTTTTGAATACTCGAAAGAATACCCTTTTTGAAGTTCAGCACCCAAGGAGATTCCCGCTCAGTTGGACAGACTTCACTTATCAGACCGTCGTGGAATGCGAATCGGAGCAGATTACTAGATAGTTCGGCAGACATTTCATAGCTTTTTGGATGAAGGTCTTCAAAATCGGTCGCCTCTCCCGAATCGGGACTGGGTAAATTGTCATAATAATCATCATAAACATTATTCGAAGAGCTGTCAATTTTCGGCTCATTTCCCTCTGGAATTACATCGTAGAGCTTAACAGAATTAATTCGCAGATATCCTTCACAACCCTTGGGAAAAAATATTTCAAGATCAGCTTTCAAGTACAGATCGGAGCTGTTATCGCCGGATCCAGAAAATTCCGTGCGCAATGATACCGCATAATCATATTTGTACAATTTGTTGCCGTAATCGAATTTCCAATTTTTTGGGTCACACTGTGGACGACCGCATATGCGTGGATCCTTAAGAGGATCTGAAAGAAAGGCATTATATTAAATACTGATATTTTATAGGTATGTATAACTTACTTTCCCGCACCGCTTGACTCTCTGCTAATATCAGCACCAGAATCAGCCAAAGAGCTGCCCGGAGGCTAACAGCGCCCATGCTGGGCGTGGCAATTTATTATATCAAGGCCTCGATTAAATAGGAAAACAGTTTAGCATAGCTCGAACGTGTACCTAAAAAATTAAAAAAAATAAACCCAACTTTAAATATATTCTTTTGCTGGAATTTATTAAATTTTCTTGACGCACAAACAATCAATTGTACATTTGATTTAACAAAGCGATTCTCTAGTCAAGTAAAGCATTGGAAGATCCTTTGTTGAAGTGACTTGTCTGACAAAGCCAGGGAATCCAAAATGCAGCCACAAATGCCAAATCTGATACAGTAAATATTAAAGCCGTTTCTTTTTGTTAAATTTGCAATGTTTAATTGTTGTTAGACCTTTCCTTGGTTTTGGCGAAGCCAACGTTGACCCCTTTGAAGCTCAATAAACGCCGACTGGAATAATAAAGTGTCAGTGGACAGTTTGCCAGTTATAATAACGCCTTTTGCGGATTACCCTTTGCCGCATCCTAAACCACAACAAATCAATTGAATTTCCACTTGATTCTACATAAAAACCATACAAAAGAACTCAGAAAAACAAAGAACATCCCAGGAACAAACAAGTAAAGCATTCATACCGTTGCATGGAGTGGGTTCTGCTATCATTAATTCCAGCAATAAAGTGGGAACAGATCGGTTGGGAGTTGTGATAACAAGTGTGTATGGGTGACGGGTGTAGTGGGTTGGGAAGCGACGGAAAGGGAAGGGTAGTTTTACGATGAATGCCAACTGTTGTTTGCATTTGCATTTGATTTGAGAAGAGTGAAGCAAACAATTGTTAACATTTTTTTCTCTATTTTACTTTTCCTTCAGTTTATATATGCTTCAACAGGGAATTTCAACTATGTCAATAAATGTGTAAGCAATAAAAGGCGTGGAAGTCTGCAACCAATTTGTCATAAAGCAATATTTCATTTATCTATAAAAAATGTGGTTATTTTCTGTGTAAGAGTATTTAGTCATTCGTGATGCAGAGTTAATATTCACTCATTTTTTGCTCTTTGCACTTTGCCTTGCATATAAATCGCAGTTACTGCTGTGGTTCGAGACTGGGTATGGCTCTGGAACTGGTTCCAGTTGCTCCTTACTCCAGGGTATTTTCTGACAATGATTGGAGGAACTGCAAGAAACACCAAAAGCACTTAACACTTTTTTGTGCGCTTGGAGTGCATATGCCCCATATACATACACAAGAAATACATATACACACATTTATAAATGTATGTATATTTTTGTGGGTGTTTCTTTGTCTGTTTATAGCACATATCAATTGTTTTTTTTAAGAAGGAAGAGAGGATCCTGTTAAAATGCTTCTGTTTGTCTGTCACAAATTGAATTGAATTGGGTTTTGTGCTCATTTGAAGAGAGGTAAATAATGACTGCAAATCAAACTGTTGACGCGTCTGACGCTAAATTGCATTTTCATGTTTGTTTTATCAAAGAAATCAGGTGTCTGCCTCACAGCTAAAAGTGTTCATGAAAGTTGACAATTTGCTATTTTTTGCCAGATGCTTATTAGACCCCGTACTTTAAAAAAGAGTTGAGGGGTCTATTAGGTTTGTCTGAAGCGAATTGTGCGTAAACGCCAGAAGGAGGCGTGGCCGACTCCATAAAGTATACATATTCTTGATTAGCATCAACAGCCGAGACGATATAGCGATGTCCGTCTGACCGTCCTTCCGTCCGTCCGTATGAACACCTGGAAATTCTAGATTACAAGAGCTGAAGCCACTAAATTTGGAATAAAGTACGTTTATATGTCAGGCAGATCAAGTTTCTTAGTGTATAGTAATTTATTTTCAAAATTAAAAATCTTATAACGCAGGAATATAAACAGCTTTATTGCTGCCGTTATGAAAGTATAGCAAATATCAGCTGGATATTTAGAGTCTGGTATACACTTAATGTATGAGTTTAGTTAATTTAAGCTAAATGTTTTCATAAAAGACACTAATTTTTGACCGATTTGTCCTAGGGGAGCTGAAGTCTATAGTAGTCCGATTCGAGCCAAATTTGGTAATCTTAGTTAAACACACACATACTGTGTGAATTTGGTTGCGATAGCTTAAATAGTATTGAAGTAGTGGTGCGGAATGTTAAATAAACTTGATCTGCCTGACTGGGAGCATACCCCTATAGATTGTATAGGATAAACTATTAAAGTGTTAGACAGTCATGGCGTGTGAATTAGCTTCTCTAACTATTTGAATTGAAAATTTTAAAAATATATTTAATATTCTGATGAAATAAACAAACTGTGGTTTCAAAATAATTAATTGTAAAAGCTGAACTTTTTATTTTTTGTAATAAAAAATGCAAACAAAGCGAAAACATTTTCCTGTGGTGTTCTGTGACAAAAACCTCTGTTAATTAAATACACAGTAAAGTATTCTATTGTTTACTGCACTATAGAGAGAATGTGTGTGTGTGTGTGTGTGTGTGTGTGTGTGTTTATTTATGGTACGATATTACTGTAACACTATTTCTGCTGTTCTCGTTTGTGTTATTTGCGTGATTTTTACATCCTTCCCTTCCACAGGGCAAAGCTGATAAGCGGCTTAACCATTACTGGATGTGCTTAGTGTTGTCCATGATGTGGACTGGACATAGTAGTAGTAGTAGTTCCAAGTAAATTCAATTTTCCAAAGTTTCTACAGCTCTTCCTGAAATATTCAGGAAAGCGTAGTTATATGCTTTTCTTACA
Organism: Drosophila cardini; assembly: GCA_018903735.1. Lineage (NCBI taxonomy): Eukaryota > Metazoa > Arthropoda > Insecta > Diptera > Drosophilidae > Drosophila > Drosophila cardini. The sequence continues at coordinate 827,258 of JAEIGM010000024.1, read as the reverse complement.
AAAATATGTAGACGATGACAATAAGAGCATTTTGCATCATTTAGCTCTAAATATTGTTGAAGGGACACGACTTACTTAAAAATTTTTCCTTTGACTTGTTGTTAAGATAATTACATAACTTTAATATCAGCTTAAAAGCTTTCTAAATGATTTATATTAAAGTATTTCTCACCAAATTAAGCAATAAGAACAACAGTGAATACAATCCAAACTGAACTAGACTTTTTATTATGTGGCGCGTTGGGCCAAATCCAAGAGCAAAAGCGCGATAAGATTTCATTTTTCCCTGTTCAAAACACACAGAGACGTAAACATACGAACAAAACGAAATATTTTTTAGACATTGCAATCATTTTTATACAAAATGCAATTTTCAAGTTAAGTAGAAGTTGAGTTGCGAGTTGATTACGAAGGGAAACGGGACTTAAAAAAGAAAGAGGACGAAGGTGGAGAGAAAGACAGCGAGGGGGACGAAGGCTTCCAACGAAGTGCACACAGCCAAGAAATTTACCAGCGAGAATCAAGATTAACGGATTTAGAAATGCTAAATTGCTTAGCAACGAATTGTAAGTTCGAAAATTTCTGAACAATTTCAAACCAAACATGAAGCATATTTTTATACCCGTTACTCGTAGAGTAAAAGGGTATATTGTAATCGTTCATACTTAGAGCGTCTTTTTGACCGATTGCCACTATGGGAGCCATACGATATAGTTGTCCGATTTGGATCAACCTTGGTCAGTATATGTAGACGTGTACTTTCTGTGTAAATTAGGTTTGGATAGCATTGCTAACAAAAAAGTTTTCTATACTAAAACATGCTATTTTTACCTTTGTATGAACATAGAATGTACTAAAGTGGGCGTGTCAAAAAGCAAAAAAAAAAAACTTGTACTGATTGGGCATTTTATCTTTTATTTGCGACCACTCGGGCATTTCTAGCTCTTATAGTCTCTGAGATCCATTGTTCACACAGACGGACATACAGACAGACGGACAAGGCTATATCGACTCGGCTTGTGATGCTGATCAAGAATATATATACTTTATGGGGTCGGCCACGCCGCCTTCTGCCTGTTACATACTTTTCACAAACCCAATATACTCTCTCTTGCAGAGAGCATAAAAAGAGTAGAAGGGTCTGTTAAGTTTGTCTGAAGCGAAATGTGCGTAACAGGCAGAAGGAGGCTTTTCCGACCCCATAAAGTATATATATTCTTGATCAGCATCCACAGCCGAGATAGCAATGTACGTCTGTCCATCCGTCCGTCCGACATATGAACACCTGAATCTTCTAAACTGCAAGAGCTAGAGCCACCAAATTTGGAATGAAAGTCCGTTTGCTTCGCGAGCAAACCAAGTTTATTTTAAATCATTTCCACGCCAACTATCGCCCCGCAAATTGTAAAAAACAATATTTACATCGCCTATACTTTAAACGATTAGAGCTAGAGACATCAATTATGTGTATGGTACCATAATAACTATCCTCACCAAGTTTGGTCCGGATTGGTCAAACTGGTCAATTGGTGAAAAAATACTTATTTGTAGGGTAAAATGAGCACTAGAATGAGTACGGGGTCTTTTACAGTCGGCTCGCTCGACTGTAGCCTTTCTTACTTGTTATACAAGAATATTTGTTGAAGTAATTTCAATTACTTTCTGTTAGGGGAAGGGTTGCAACGAGGGGAAGTCACTTTAATGGCGCACCATTAAGGGGTTTGCTAGGGACTTAGAGGCAGTCTAATATTTTGAACCTGTGACCTGTGCCACGGCATGAAAATTTAATAACAAAGTGAACAAAATAAAGTTGCAATAAGCAAACAACTGTAGCAACAGCGTCGACTCCCAATCGAAATGCTCCTGAGAAAGTCGAGACGAATTGCAGCCCTGGTGCTACGTCTGCTCCTCAGTAATTCAAGCTTTATGTTACTGTTAACGCTTATTGCAAATAAGATAATAAGTAATAAGTAAGAAAGGCTACAGTCGAGCGAGCCGATTATTAAAGACCCCGTACTCATTCTAGTCCGAATTTTACCATACAACTAAGATATTTTTGGCCGATTTTCCCTAAGGAAGCTATAGGATATAGTTGTCCGATTCAAATCATTTTTAGTAATAATAGCTACAATCATCAAATACACATTATATGTGATTTTGCATGCGATAGCTCAACTAACTACTTGTCTTCATACAAATGTCCTAAATTTGGTGGCTCTAGCTCTTGTAATTTAGAAGACCCAGGTATTCATAGCTCTTGTAATTTAGAAGACCTGTTACGCTCATTTCGCATCTGAAAAACTTTGCAGACCCCTCTACTCTTTTCTAAAGTACGGGGTCTAAAAACAAGCATTTACTGGCATACAGTTGCAGATCTGTTTGTATGGCATGAACAACCAGTTCAGCATCCTTTGAACGCTGGAGTGAAGTACACTCAACCGAAAAAAGCTCAGCATATGCATAAGACGCATAAAATGAATTGCAGGATATCAATTTACATTTTTCATGACTGCGCGGTTTCCAAAATTAGCTTCACACTCGTTCTTAAGCTACAAAACTATTTATAAATAAGATTGACATTAAAGAAAATTTTGATCAATGTTAATTTATACATATTTTACTTTTGGTATCTGAAACGCGAAATTTTTTCGACTCTGTTCCCTTTTTCAAGAATGCCCAAAAAGTTTGAAAACAAAACCTTGAAATTAGTTTGTTGTTTGATGACAGAAAAGGCATTCTAAGACTCAAGACAAAAAAATTTATATGTTTTACGAAATCTTTCATAAATTGGTATAGAAACTCTTGATATAAGTAATTTCATTGAAATTGGAAAAAAGTTTTTATGTTCTGCGGATTTCAGAACAAAATAACAATTTATTTCTTCTTTGTATTAATGTACAAATTTTATGACTTTTATTTGTCTGCTAGATGCACGAACACAAACATATTAAGCTCTAGACATCTTGGGCAATCGAATTTTTAACAGAATATTTTGTTGGGCAATATACCCCTTCTGCCGTTAAAGGGCGCTTTGACTAGCTTTGCATAGGCGGCTTGTCATTGTTCAGTCTCCATGTTTGTTATTGTTGTTTCTACACTGGATGAATGGATGCCTACACTTAATGGCCTTCATTTTTGGCCACTACTTTCGCTTCCCCTCCGTCTACTCTTGCTCGCCACTTTCCCTATGCAACTCTTGTGTGTATACCATGAATTTTTTCATGTTCGATAAAGACAAAAGGCTGCAGGGTTTAATTTGTGGTGCATGTGTGTGACTGTGGGTGCGTCTGTGTAGACAGGAACACTACATGTTACAGGTAGAGGCATTGCATCGCATTGTTGATACGAGGCGAGAAATTGCAAAATTGAAAATATTGTGTATCACTAGAAAAATGGCTAATAAACGAGATTAAAATTGCCAGCGGCGTGATTTTCAGCTGCTGTTCTCAGCTTTCATGTGAATGCATTCAATGCAAATTTTCCCAAGAACTGAGACAGAGGGAGAGCTAGAGTAGAGCGAGAAACAGAGAGAGACAGAGAAAAAGAGAGATAGAGTGAAAGAGCGACAGAGGAAGAGAGATGCGTCTGAAATACGGGCCATCGCGAAATGCAATTCACATTGGCATCTCTGTCCAATTATAGTAGAGGAGTCGACATTACAAGCAAACTGAGGAGAAGTACTATGTCCTGGGTTCCTTTTTAGACCCCGTACTCTTAAAAAAAATATAGGGGTCTATTAGGGTTTGTCTGCTTTTCCGATCCCATAAAGTATATATATTCTTGATCAGCATCAAGCCGAGACGATATAGCGATGTCCGTCTGTCCGTCCGTCTGTATGAACACTTGGATCTTCAAACTACAAGAGCTTGAAAACGACTAGAGCTAGACAGACTAAATTCACACATTATGTGTATGGTACCATTATAACTGTCTTCACCGGATCGGATTAATATAGCCTATAGCTCCCATAGGAGAAATCGTTCGAGAATTGGTGATATTTATGGGAAAACGTGCATTAGAAGGAGTACGGGGTCTTTTACAGTCGGCTCGCTCGACTGCAGCCTTTCTTACTTGTTTGTAATCCAGTTACCTAAATGTGCTCAGATTTTAACACAACCCAAGTGACATCTCTTATAGATGGGGTAAATACAAAAGTAGCAATAAAATTGTTAGTTTCAGATGAGGAAAATAAATTGTAATCAGCTTCAGTGATTTAAAAAAAAGGGTTGCAATTCGTAAATATAATTCAAATATAATTATATATATGAAATTTTCAAGAAGGAACTTATAGTTGTTCCTGTTATAATTGTAAGTTAAATTTAAATTCTTTCTTAACACCTTTTGTGTTTTCGGCAAACTATTTAAAAAATACAAAACTTAGTTCCTGAAGTCGTAATCCATATTCATATTTATTAATAAGTGTGCGGAATTTTGTGTGTGTGAACTTTACCATAAACTGTAAGTGTAAGCTTAAAGGCTGCTGGCAAAGAACAGCTGCAACAATTTGGGGCCATAGTTGTTTTAATTATAACGACAACTAAACAAACAAAATTAAAAAAGAACAATAAAAACTCGGAACCCCCAAATAACTAAAAGTTTAAGTAGTCTAACGACAACAGAGAAGCAACAAGGTAAAAAGGCTGGTAGTCTGAAACAATTTAAACCACATTAAACGCAAAAAAGAGCCAGACAAACAGCTAAAGCACAGAAAGAGAACGATTGTGCGATATATGGTAGAGTGAGAGAGAAAATTAGGGATTTAGCCAAAGTGGCGTTTTAATGCTTGGGAAGTCCTTGGCCCAGACGCCAACAGTTCTTCTGGCCCACTGAATGTCCCAAATGGGAGCAAAGAGTGAAAACTTTTTTTTTTGTCAAGTTTCCAAATAAATTTGCATACTCCTTTTATTAGTTTTTTTCATTTCTCGCTTTCTGCGTGCGGCGGTTCTTGATCGCTGTGTGCAAATGTGTAAAGGGAACTGACATCAAAATCTTAGTGTGCATTTCAAAATTATGCAAATATTTTCTTGGTTTGAATGTGCAATGCTTCTTTGTGTGTGCTTTTACAACACTGCGAATGCGTATTGGTTTCAACATTTAACGGTGGAGTGTTAATAGTGTAAGCTTCACCAACAACTCTCTGTTCGTTATTAAAATACTTTTTAAGACATTCTAACCATCGTCTGCTACTAAAGCTGCACAGAATAGTTAGTATAAGAAAATTAAGAAAATGGCTTAAAGTTGAAAACGTCTACAATCTTTGCTTTTTAACAAGTAAGAAAGTCGAGTGAACCGATTGTAAAAGACCCCGTATTCGTTCAGGATTACATTTTTCATAAAAAAAAACTAATTTTCGAACGATTTAGCCTATAAAAGCTATATGCTATGGCTATCCGATCCACACCAAATTTGATATCGATGTATAGAGTCCTAATATACACATAATGTGTGGGTTTTGTTCAATACATACTACATAGAAATCACCAAATGGCTGCTTTGACCAAACTATCTTAATCCCACTCAGTAGTATGCATCATAGTGTCCAAATCGTAATTTACACTTATATTTAGTTTATATGTTCCTCGTTACTCTGATTTGATATAAATCCATTTAAGGCAAGCTTTAAAATAAGTTTAAGAACAAGAGACAAGGAGACGTTTTTGACCCCACAAAGTATTTATGTTCTCGATCAACATCAACAGCCAAAACAATATAGCGATGTCCGTCTGTCCATCCGTTCGTATCTTAGACACTACAGGAACTACAGCCACCAAATTTGGAATGAAAGTCTGTTTATACTGTTCACAAATCAAGTTTATTTCAAATCTCATAATTATAACTGTCTTTATCAAGTTTGGTTACCTCTTCGGACAAGTACATCTTATAGCTCTCATAGAAAAAATTAGTCAAAAATTACTTATTTGTTTGGAAAAACGAGCACTAAAATGACTACGGGGTCTTTTACGGTTGGCTTGCTCGACCTTTGGCTTTCTAACAAGTTTTAAAATGGGTTAATATTAATCAATCTCTCAAACAGTTAGTTTAAAGCAGCTTCTACATGTCAATCGTGACATAAATCGCACTACAATTACCTGTGAGATGCACGACTTTTTACCAAATTAACAGCTAAATACATCATTCTGTCTTCCTGCAGAGGTGTCCCCAAACATCTGCTTTTATTCTGCCCTTTGGATTAGCTTAGATTGATGCGCTTAGAGCTGACAACCCCATATTATATCGTAGGTTATGAGTAGAATAAAGAAAGCATAAGCAGAATTTCGTTTATAATATTTGGTTTGATTTGAAGTTATGTGGAGGGTTAACAGACAAACAAGTGTATGCAAATCCCATTTAATTTAATATCCACTTTAAGATATACATATAACATACATATAACATACACAAGTTAAGAGAAAAATGAAAGACACTTCTATGTGTTTACTCAATTGCATCTTTGACTGTCACTTTACATTTGTCGAAAAAGAAAATGCAGAAAAACTCACATGCGCTCGCACTCAAAGGTATCATAGACAATAACAAAAGGTGGAAAGTTACTATGCATGCAATGCAATTTTAAGCGCAACAATCATACGCCGCATTGTACGAGAAACTTGAGGGAATTTTGAAGCGCTACTGAAGCTCTTAAAATATATTTGTAAAGTTACAAAGAGTGAGGAAGCTTTCCACTCTCAACGTGTCCATATTTCTTATGCAGTTGACAGCAGCTAAAGAGGGTGCGAAGTATTTTGGCAGTTACTGTCTTATGCTCCAGTTAATATTATAACCTACATATATATAGTAAGTGCAACTTATTCATTCGCTCGAGTGTATTTAAATTTAGGTTCAACTAAGAAATGTGCGTGCGTTTATTAACATTGAAGTTAATTTTTTAATACGATAAAATTGTAGTGGAAACCGTAAACCTTTACTGGGTATTTATATATTTTTACTTAATTATTTTTTATTTTAGTTCATGTTGTAATACGCAAATGTTATTCTGATTCTTAGTTTCATTGCGGCATAGATGGGCGTGATAAAAATCTAAAACAAGCTTAATTTGAGTCCAAAATACAAAATCCAATATTATTGCGAATCTTTTATAATCTGAGTTTGGATTTTCATAAGAACCAAATAATATAGTCCCCTTTGATTATACTAATAATAATATTAATTTAGTATGTAATTTTCATGAATTCAAATACTTGATTAAATTGAATTTATAGTCATAAATATAAATCAATAGTTGAACGTAAGACTTTTTATGTCCACTTAACTGACTTGTTGTTTTAGAGCTCTGATCCCCTATCAGTTTAATCATTAGCACGTTTCTAAATTAATTTCATTTGACCGTGGAAATGAAACACATTTCACAGTTGAGTTCAATACTTTTTTGCACATGTAAACAAAATGAATGCAAAATATTTAATTTGTAGCAATGGAAAATTCAATTCTCTCTCTCCCTCTTTCTCTCTCTCTCTCTTTCTGTCTCTTTCTCTATCTTTCTCTTTTTCTCTCTCTCTGTACTTCACACTCTATCTTTTGAACACACACATAAGCAGCCGTAAAGAGTTCCTTATCACGCACAGAGAAAGACAGAGGAGACACTTAGAGACTAAACTGAGATTGATAATTTAATATATTTTTAAAACTTGTTGAACTTTTCGAACTATTGAACTTTTGAACTGTTTTATCAGCAGCTTATGATTGATTCTAGCACGTTCTACATGTAAAAGTTTTAACAAAAAAATATTTAATTTCACATGTGTCACAGAATTTTATATAAATATTTGAGGTTATTTTTCAGTGTTTTCAAATTCACATGCTTTTCTTCTTTATTTAATATATTTATTTATTGCAACTTCTGGATTTCTTGTGGTTTAACTGTGTTAAATGGACTGCACTCGACTTTTCCACTTATCGTTAGTCAGTTTTTTAACACAAGTTATATATTTTTCATTTTTTGTCCAATTGGCACATAGTACATATATCGCATAAATGGGTCTTAAAATCACTTCCGGTGGGTTGAGCACACGACCGTGACAACACAGTATAATCGCCATTTTGAATGGATGCCAGATGGCAGCTAACCGAGACCCGTTACCATTTACCGCTGTTAGCAATGCGACGGCGCAACAGGATAAAAAATATAAGACGTGAAGTAAAAATTATCCTTACTTCCGGTTGGCGCGAAAAATCTCCTTTGCCGATAATTTTTAATTTTTTTTTTTTGTTAGCAAAAATCTACGCTGCGTCCGCTATGCACGAAGCAGTAAGCACGAATGAGCCGCTGTTTTTCCTCAGCTTCAGTTGAGGCTGTGGCTGAGCACCGTTTGTATCAACTCGTGCTTGCCCGATGCTCCTCGGCATCTCGGGTTTAACCCCTCGGTTTTTGTGGCGGAGATAACAAACGCGTTCAACACTTCAGTATTGTCTGTTGGTCGTGCTGAAGCATCTATAGGGTTTGGGTATCTGTCTCTGTTTTTGTTTTTTGTGTTTCATTCTCGCTGTTAGCTAGAGATTCAGTTTACAGAATGAACTGAGCTGATGTGTATAGATGTCAAATTGCGGCTCGTTGCATGAATGAAAATTGCCGCGCGTTTATCAAACGCATGCTATGTGCCATTCTAATGGATGTCAGTTGGTATTATCAAAGACTTTCCCCATATCATATCCAATCATATCTGTATCTCTTAGCTCATGCCCAACAGCTGTCCATATATCAAAGGCTGCCAGAAGCAGAATCTGAAACAGCGGCACGATTTCTCTATTTTGATTTGATTTGATTTCGTTCGATTTTGCTCATTTTTGTCGTATGTCAACAGACGTCCGTTTTTCCTTATCACTTTTGGACTTTACGCTATTTATTTTCTTAATCTTCTTGTCTCAATACCCTCCGTTCGACTATCCCGCTGTGCGCGTATTTATTTAATAGTAAAATCAACAAACAGAGTCAGCACATCAACAATGGTAGCAGCTTTGATTTGTGACTGAACAAGAATGATAATTGAGACTGTTCAAAAAATCGATTTCAATTTATATAAATCACATTTCAATTTGATTTATGATTAACTCAAAAAAATAATAAATTAAATTTTGTGAAAATGTGGTAGCAACAAATTGCTTCCAACTTAAACAGTGTTAGTTTAAATAAATTTCTTTAAAGTTTATTTTACGATATTGTAAATCATCCAGATATTAAACGCACAATTAGATTGATTTTATAACTGCAGGGAAAAAAAAAACATTTAAAACGTATACAAAATGTTAAAATCTATACAAAATGTTAAAATCTATTCATTTGCAATTCTTTCTTGACTCAATAAACATAGATTTTTGCAAAATTACTTACGTTAGAGAAAGAGGGATATGTGTTTTTAGTTATAAACTAAAATTTGGCGACATGACCTTAAATCAACATGCATTGCAAAGTGTAACAAAAATAGTCCACGTATATTGGTTTGCAAAAGGAAACAATAGCAATACTGTACGATAAGAACATATGCCTTAAAATCGGCATTGAAGTTTGAAAGTGATTTTATTTCTTGTGGGAAAAGGGGCGTGGCAGTCCACAATTTTGAATGACAATGTATTTATGCCGTCTCAAGGAACCTGCATACCAAAATTGGTGTTCCTAAGTGTCACAGTTACTGAGATATTCGCCTAAAACATCAATTTTTAACGAGGTATGTCTAGTTTTTTGCTCATTGTGGGCGAAAGGTTCTTGTATTGACTGACTTAATATCGAGTCGATTGTGACTAAATTCAAACTTGTAGCTGTTACCATCTCTGAAATCTGTTTGTTCATACGGACAGACAGACAGACGGACAGACAGACAGACAGACGGACAGACAGACGGACATGGCTATATCGAAAAAATGTATGTAACAGGCAGAAGGAGGCGTGGCAGACCCCATAAAGTATATATATTCTTGATCAGCATCACAAGCCGAGTCGATATAGCCATGTCCGTCTGTCTGTCCGTCTGTCCGTCCGTCTGTCTGTCCGCCTGTCTGTCCGTCTGTCCGTCCATATGAACAAACAGATTTCAGGATGGTAAGAGCTACAAGTTTGAATTTGGTCTCTATCGACTCGATATTAAGTCAGTCAATACAAGAATCTTTTTTTTTTCGATGCCACGCCCCGTTCGCCCACAATGAGCAAAAAACTAGACACACCTCGTAAAAAATTGATGTTTTAGGCGAATATCTCAGTAACTATGACACTTAGGAACACCAATTTTGGTGTGAAGGTTTCTAGTCAAGGCATAAATATAATGCCATTAAAATTTTTTGGCTGCCACGCCCCCTTTTCTCACAAGAAATAAAATAATTGTAAAACTTCAATGCCAATTTTAAGGCAGATGTTCTTATCTTACAGTCTTGTAATTTCAAATTCGTTTGGAGACAAAATATATAAAACTATCATTAAAGTTGCATATAAATCGGACTATAAACAAAAGAGCTAGACATGTAAGAAAATTAATAATTGAACGCAATGTCAATGCATGTGTGCAAGCGAGACAGAAGCATACAAACATGTGAGCGAACGTTTTCGCTGCTTGTTAGCGGCAGCGCTGCTTGCAGACGCTGGCCGTGCCGACCTTAATGCTATTTTTGACAAAATAGTTATCCAGCTAGGTAGTTAAGCCTCTTTTATATGTATGGTTTTGGAACGAAAACTTTCAAGTGTCGTGATGGCGTTGCCGGTTAAGTGCTTGATCGGCGAACGAAAAGTCGTGGGTTCGAGTCGCGGTCAATCCTTTAAAAGAATATAATTCAATAGCTCCAATTGTTGCATGTTTTCATTTAGTAATAAAATTTTTTTTTTTTATAAAAACCAGTTTAAAAAAAATTTTCAATTGTTTGTTAATAAACAATTTTTTTTCGATAATGCAACATATTTAAACAACACAATAAAATATATCCTTTTTGATGACGGACCAAGATTCGAACCCACGACCTCCCGTTTAACGATCGAATACTAATCATCCGCGCCACCCCATTACTTAGAAATTTACGGCCTAAAACCATAGATATCTTTATAAAAGAGGCTTAACCTCCTAGCTGAACGTCTTTCAACGTCTTTTACTGCAAGTACTATTAGTTGATATTCTCGGATACTGATTTTATTAAAATGATCGGGAATAAAGGGCAGAGAGTATTCTACGGTCGGGCGTGCTCGACTGTAATTTTTTTTCTTGTTGATTATAAAATTGTCGGAATTATTTTTTCCATTTTTCTCGAAAATTTCATTGCAAGCACGGACTCTAAGCATATATCAATCACTCGTTAATTTCTTTTACTATTCGTTTTTATTATACTCTCTGCAAGAGAGAGTATATTGGGTTTGTGCAAAAAAAAAGTATGTAACAGGCAGAAGGAGGCGTGGCAGACCCCATAAAGTATATATATTCTTGATCAGCATCACAAGCCGAGTCGATATAGCCATGTCCGTCTGTCCGTCTGTCTGTCCGTCTGTCCGTCCATATGAACAAACAGATTTCAGAGATGGTAAGAGCTACAAGTTTGAATTTGGTCTCTATCGACTCGATATTAAGTCAGTCAATACAAGAATCTTTTTTTTTTCGATGCCACGCCCCGTTCGCCCACAATGTGCAAAAAACTAGAAACACCTCGTAAAAAATTGATGTTTTAGCCGAATATCTCCGTAACTATGGCACTTAGGAACACCCGTTTTGGTACGCAGGTTCCTAGAGACGGCATAATTGTATTGTCATCAAAAATTTTGGACTGCCACGCCCCCTTTTCCCACAAGAAATAAAATAATTTGCAAACTTCAATGCCGATTTTAAGGCATATTTTCTTATCGTACAGTATTGTTATTTCACATTCGTTTGAAGACAAAATATATTAAACTATCCTGAAAGTTGCATCTAAATCGGACAATAAACAAAAGAGCTAGACATGTAAGAAAGTTGATAATTGAACGCAATGCCAATGCATGTGTGCGAGCGAGATAGAAACATACAAACATGTGAGCGAACGTTTTTGCTGCTTGCGTAGCTTAGCGACAGCGCTGCCCGCGAATGCTGGCCGTGCCAGCCAATTGTGTATGTATAACATATGCACACATACTTATGTGCGTGCATACATATAATGTCAAATGTATATGTGTGTGTATACAGATGTTTTTGTTTCAACGTGTTTTGTTGCAAGTATCAATTGATATACCCGGATATCGATTTTATTAAGATGATCGGGAACAAAATGCAGAGAGTATTCTACGGTCGGGCGTGCTCGACTGTACTTTTCTTTCTTGTTTGTTATGCATTAATTGTTTTATTAACAAATTTTTAAATTATCAAATGGTCACTCTATGTAAGATGTAACTTAGTAGTCTCCAATGTTAAGAGTGCAGCCAACTGTCTAGCAAATGGTCATCCCTTTACTCTTTGTGAGTCAATGAAATAAATGCTTTAACATTTGCCACTGCGTCTGTTGCACATTTTATGCATACACATAAGAGTAAATACTTTTCAAAGAAATCTTTTCTACTTTCCCTCTACAAAACTCTACACCTCACACCTAGGGCATCTTGTAAAGTTGTAAAACACATAGCTTGGCTTGATTTTGGGGGAAAAAGTTTAACTCTAGTGTAATGAGTTCAGTTGCGGGGAGCGACATTTGCCTCAAGTGATTGTAAACTTTACTTAAAAGTTTCCATAGTTTATGGTATAGAGCATACAAAGGGAGAGGACTGAGAAATTACTCTTCTAGTTACTTTAAATAAAGTACTATAAATTTATTTCACTTGTTTAAGCTATTTTTAGAATTGAATTATTTTTTGTAGGAATTCATATTAATATATAGTATCTTATCAACATGATGCTTGAACTTTAACTTTTGGAAAACCAGAAATACTTCAGATAAATTTAATAGAGTTCTAAAATTTTTATTCAAAAAGTATTTAGCGAGCTGATTTAGTTCAACTCATCAGTCAATCAATTTTAAAAATTAAATTCATTTTCTTCAAATTGCCAAAATTATTGGCTGTCATTTTCTTTTAGAACTATACTTAAGTGCTATTTCCTTCGAGAAACCCACAAGTTGACCAAGCAGAAAATTGGCTGCAGCAAATTGCCAACAGCTCATAATTTTTTGGCACAAATTTCTCATTTGTGGCTTGGAAAAGCAGCAACCAAAAACCAACATGGCAATAATTAAAACGCAGCAACATCAACAAAAAGAACAACAACAAATGCTACGAAGAGGGAACAACTACTATTTATCTGGGAAGCGTCGCATCGCCGTCTGCTGTCATAATAAAATACGCAACAGCAACAGCCACTGACAAAATTGCGAACAATTTAAGGAACTGCTGAAAAATAAAAAAAAAACAAAATGTACAAAATAAAGCCACTAAATAAATAACAGCAAAATAAACGCAAAGGGTAAAAAAGCAGCTAACAGCTTCAAAAACATACAAAAAAAAATGTTGAGGAAAAAAGAGAAATAGCGAAAATAAAGCTATGAAAAATCGCAGCACTTATAATGAAAGAAGTTTTAAGCTGCGAGTTGAGCGCTAGGGGATAGTGGATTGGAGATGGGGTCTAGGGGTTAGATTCAGGGAGATGAGTGCTCTCTGAGCTGGATGCCAGCCGAATAATAGAGCAGAAAAATAATAAACTCATAAATAGTGTGACAAGCAGAACGCGAAATGAAACAAGTAAGAAAGGCTACAGTCGAGCGAGCCGACTGTAAAAGACCCTGTACTCACAGAAGTGACATTTTCCATACGAAAAAGAAGAAAAACGGAGTTATTTACATTTTGTATGCATACATATTTATATACAAATGTATGTAAATATATACACAATTAAATGCACAATTTCCTTACTTGGCTTATTTTAAAAATAAGCCGTGTTTTACAATTTGAAATTAAATTTTAATTAAAAAAAAAATTGTGTTTAACTTTTGACTGGACTCGAACCTGGGACCCACGCCGAATTGCAAAATTATGAACCGCGACCCTACCAATAAGACCACGCTCTGCTGATAATTCAGTTGGATTATTTTCATTCACATGCAATAATTGTTTGTGTTCTTCTTCTATTACAAGCAGTGTAAACAAACAATTTTTAGATAAAATTCAGCATTTTTGATTTATTTGTTTTATATGTTGTTGTTGTCCGATTTGGACCAAATTTGGTGAGGATACTTTTAATAATTATACACACATCCTGTGTGAGTTTAGTTGCGATCGGCCAACTAACATTACATGTCTTCATACAAATTTTTTATTTTTGACCGGTTTGTCCTATGGGAGCTATAGGCTATAGTTGTCCGATCCGGACCAAACTAGGTGAGGATTGTTATAATGGTACTATACACATATTGTGTGAATTTGGTCTTTCTAGCTCTAGTCGTTTTCAAGTTATGGTGATGTGAAAATAGTTATTTACAATTTGCGGGGGCGGTGGGGGGCGTGGCAAAAATTTGAAATAAACTTGCACTGCGTACGCTACAGACGGACTTTCATTCCAAATTTGGTGGCTCTAGCTCTTGTAGTTTAGAAGATCCAGGTGTTCATACAGACGGACGGACAGACAGACAGACGGACATTTCTATATCGTCTCGGCTGTTGATGCTGATCAAGAATATATATACTTTATGGGGTCGGAAAAGCCTCCTTCTGCCTGTTACGCACATTTCGCTTCAGACAAACCTAATAGACCCCTATACTCTTTTTTAGAGTACGGGGTCTAAAAAGAGAGATGAGTAAAGAGCGATGAGGGCACGACAAGGGACCCGCGAAATGAAAGCAGGAGGACAAATTACGCCAACAGCTGTGACAGCTTTGTTGGACAACGCTAAGAAAAGGAAATGCTGCGGATCATAGGCAACTGATGAAAGATTTACGAAAGCTCCGGCAATAAAAGTAAAATCATAGAAAATGCAGCATTGACATTCGATGCTGAAATTTCCTTTTGGTGATGGGACGACTGCGCAACGAAGTAGGTCTAATGATCATAGAATACTTTGTAACGAATAAAAGTCTTTTAAATAATGAAATAATACAAATTTTATTTATAATTTGATTAAAAAAAACTGTTGCCAACAACTTTTTAAAAACTGAATTTACTTTATGGGCCGGAATTCCTACTTTCACATTTACACAAGGTACAAATTATATGTATTTGCAATATCAAGACTTTAATGGACAGGACAATAAAAAAAGGTTGTTGTTTGGGTCTGTTGCAAAGCACGCAATTTCTACGTTATGTTCACTTACAGAAAAACTTCTGTTAGTTTATATATATTTTTATATTATTATATATTTTTATGCAATCTTATATCTAATGTGATCTTACAGAAGGATGTGTGGATACGTTTATAGAAATAGTAGGAAAGGCTACAAATTACCGAGCAGATAATGGAAGAAGTTGTCTTATCAAAAAGACAAAACATTATTAAAAACTGGTTTTCTGAAGAGGTTCAAACGGAGTCGGAACTTTATCCAAATGACAACTTCAGACGAATATTAATTTCGAATTGAGATCTAGGTGTTCTTACAGACGGACGGACAGCTGTTGATGCTGATCAAGAATACATATATACAACTCATGGGTTTTCGCACGACACGGTCTTATAATCATAATAATAACTATAATAATTAGTTAAAGGGTAGCAAAGAGCTTTTTCTCTCTTTGTATGTGTACCCTTTGCTTTGTTTGAGTACAGAACCCAAAACTTGTTTGCTGAACAAAGCGGACCAACAGGGTATGGCTGCCGCTTTGGCGTGCTGCCAACTCGTATTTGGGCGCAGCAAATCTAATCAACGCCCACGCAACAAATTTGTTGCATCAAAGTCGCTGACATTGTTTTAATTTGCAAAAACTCACTTCGTTTGGTCTTTTCTGACATCGGATGTCAAACTTTTTGGAGTGTACAGACTTTTTCCTTTTCATTTTATTAAGAATGTGCAGCTTCAGTTTCCAAGCAGTTGCCAAGCAATTGACTCGCAAAACTTTGAGTCGGGTCGCCTTTTTTTGCTTTCTTGCTTCCGTTTTATCCAGTTTTGTGTTGTTGCGGTTGCGATCCTTGTTGTAGATTGTGACAATTGCAAAGTTCTTCCTTGGAACGTGTTGCTTTTGGCCTAAAACTTTTTTAATGAACGCGTCGCATAGAGGGATACTATACAATAAAGGTTTAAATTTTTGTTTTAATTAAATACCACCGAAGATTAAATTGAGTTAATTTTTGTGACTGTTAATAAATTGTTGTCTGTTACCTTATTAGTCAATACCCAGCAAGCATATTTGAAGTTAACAGAACATAAATGAGTCTTTTATGAGTCGCGCGACTGATTAAAATAGTCATATATGCGCTCTTTTTCTGATCATAAATGACTCTTCCGTTGGGAGAAAATGATACCCTAGTCGCGACTCTTCTTGATGAGTCGCTTATGATTCCTTTTTTTAATCACTTCTGATTCATTTTCGAGTCATAATTTAGTCATATTAGAGTCTTCCTGGCGGCATCTATTAAATTATTTTTGACTCTTTTTTGAGTCATATTTTCAATAATTTACAACCGAAAAAAAAATTTCTTTTGAAATTCATTTTATATTCATTTTGTATTTACATATATAATCTTAGACTTATTATTATACTTAGAAATACTTCAAGTGAATAGAAATTCATATTATTTTACATATTCTTAATATATATAAGACATTTATTGAGTATAAGCCGGCTCGGTGTCCTGGATATAAAGAGAAATTAAATTAGAACTTGTGAAAAACCTCAACTTGGCAGACCAGATAGCACTACTCTCAACACAGCTTGCACTTCACGTTTGCACTTTAACAAATGACAAAATTTGCACATCTCTTCATGTACAAAAAGTACCATTTAATTAAGATCAGTTAGGTTTTAGAAGATAACAATTGCTTTTGGATCATCCCAGGGAGTAGAATAGGTTGCACAGCAAAATAGAAATGATCATATTTTAATCAACTGCATGCTCAATTGGCGATTGCTTTGCGTTTTGTTTTTGTATTTCAAACCAATCATATTTCATAAAGGGACTCAAAAAAGACTCCTCAATACGATTTCTGTTTAAACAGTCTTCTAAATGCTTGCTGGGTAATTATTTATAGTTTCATTTACTGAATATATAACAATTTTCCCTAAAAAGTTTTTTATGCATAGTAAGCAGAAAAAGCGTATCTGCATAAAAATCGTAGCACCTTCTGCCATCGTTCGATACACAAATCAAATAAGGTGCAATTGGCAGTGTCATTTCCTATATCGAGGTCGTAACCACAATATCGCATCAGATATTAGTATTGATAAGGAGATATATACAGAAAGACCTTCGCTTTTCCAAACGGCGGAAATGAATTAAACTGCTGGCAGTTTCATTCTCAGTGCTGGTGTGGGTTTGTTTGTGAGACTGCAGGGTGCAAGGACTACGATAGGTACTCGGATGTGCACGAACATTGCACAGACATTTTCAGAGTAGGAAAGAGAGAAAGATATATAGAGGGAGACGATGGCGCCGGTAAAGTTTGTTAAACAGCCGCCGGTTAAAGTTATTGAGGAAACGTTGCCCAAAACTACAAACCCGAAGCACGAACTGGAAGTAACATTTGTGAGCATATACTTTATAAGGTTGTGTGTGAGCTTTCCACAGTCTGCTGCAAAGTGCTTAAGTAGCAAATGACTGCAGAAAAGAAAATGGGAAAATCAGCGCATTTGTGTGTCGTGTTCAATGAGTTTTTAAGCGCACTCCCTGGCACAATTTGCCAGCTGGGAAAATTGTTATTAGCATCCTGCGCCAAATCAGAAACAATTGTGAAACTCAACAACCGAGCACAGATTGTTTCCGACGTGATCCATAAATAAGAACTATCTCAGCAGCAGCGATAATATTACATTACCTTATATCCAGTATGGGTATCCTTAGCAAAGACATTGAAGCCATCTCGCTCGATTGCTCTGGGCAAAATTGAAGTGTCTCCACACTTATGGCATTAGCCATTGGTCACTTATGGCAACGACAGCTGACTGAATGGTTTGTTGTGAAAAAGGGAAATATGAAGAAAAGAGTGCTGGCTGCTTTTGTATGTTGAGGCTGCAGGACTTTGTAATATCCTTTTGGCTTTGACTAACATTTTGTTTTAAATCATATCAGTTGAGTAAATCATACCTAAAGCATTTTTAAACTTAATCATTAAACAAATAAGTATCCGATCCAAATAACAGTGTTTTAATACTAGAATAAACTTATTCATTGTGAGAAGTCCTTTTCAAATAGGCAAGTTATGCGCCGAAGGTCATCACAATCCCCAACTAATTAATATCAGCTCCTCATTAAATCGCCAAAGTATGATCTCACACACACTTCCTTTATAACTAGCCAAAACATGTTTAAGTTGCAATTTTTTTGAGAACACGGGTTTTATATATTTGTCAGTATGATACATATACAAAGTACGTATACGCCACTATCGCTAACAACACAGACAACAATCTCATACAATTGATTTTCCTAATTCAATCCCCTACATTCTCGCAAACACATAACTAGCAGAAAAAGCTGCAGTCAAGCGAACATTTTTCAAAACAGTAGGTTATAGGAGCTATAGGATACAGTTGTGTGCTCTGGACAAAATTTTCCAAGGAGACATAGAATCATGATAGAGATAGTTCAATAAAAACTACATTCTTTCATACAAATGACAAATTTTCTACCGATTAGACCTATGGGAGCTATATGTCATAGTTGTCCGATTAGGATCAAACTTGGTGAACACTGTTATAGTGGTAACATACGTATAATGCGTAACAAAAGCTCTAATGTTTTTCAAGTTATGATGGTAGGATGCGTAGATTCAATTTGAAATAAACTTGATCTGCTCTACAAAGGACTGCTCCAGACGGACTTTCATTCCAGCTAGGTGGACAGACTTACACAGGTTCAGATAAAGAAAAATTATTATTTTATGTTTGATTTCCGTCTAATGATTCCAGTTGAGAGTTATCCTCAATAGGGCTCTTAAATACATTTTCAAACAACAACAGATTGATCACCTTAACTCATGAATTAATATTTAAAATCGGTTAAAACTAAAAATTAATTATTAATCAACCGTTTATTTTATTAATAATTCCACATTTTGTAGTCTTTGAAATAAAATAAAATAATACAAATTATGCTAATAAAAGTAACTGTCGTTTGGTTACATTATGTATTATATTAATAAATATTGCTTTCCAAAACGGGAAGTTTTTTAAAAATCATTTGTAACTCAATATCAAAATTTGATAAGTCCAACAGTTATACTAGATTTAAAGGTAATTAAAGATTTTTGATTTTTTAAAGATTGATAGATACATGTACAGAATAAGTTTGATTGAATGATATATAATCAAGCACTCAACTTGTTATTCCTAACAAACTTCTTTTTATACCCTCTGCAAGAGAGAGTATATTGGGTTTGTGAAAAGTATGTAACAGGCAGAAGGAGGCGTGGCAGACCCCATAAAGTATATATATTCTTGATCAGCATCACAAGCCGAGTCGACATAGCCATGTCCGTCTGTCTGTCCGTCCGTATGAACAAACAGATTTCAGAGATGGTAAGAGCTACAAGTTTAAATTTGGTCTCTATCGACTCGATATTTAGTCTGTCAATACAAGAATCTTTTTAGACGCCGTACTCTAAAAAAGAGTATAGGGGTCTATTAGGTTTGTCTGAAGCGAAATGTGCGTAACAGGTAGAAGGAGGCTTTTCCGACCCCATAAAGTATATATATTCTTGATCAGCATCAACAGCCGAGACAATATAGCGATGTCCGTCTGTCCGTCCGTCTGTATGAACACCTGGATCTTATTAACTACAAGAGCTAGAGACACCAAATTTGGAATGAAAGTCCGTCTGTAGTGTACGCAGTGCAAGTTTATTTCAAATTTTTGCCACGCCCCCCACTGCCCCCGCAAATTGTAAAAAACTATTTTCACAACGCCATAACTTGAAAACGACTAGAGCTAGAGACCAAATTCACACAATATGTGTATAGTACCATTATAACAATCCTCATCAAGTTTGGTCCGGATCGGACAACTATAGCCAATAGCTCCCATAGGACAAACCGGTCAAAAATAAAAAATTTGTATGAAGACATGTAGTGTTGGTTGAGCGATCGCAACCAAACTCACAGAGGATGTGTGTATAATTATTAAAAATATCCCCACCAAATTTGGTCTAAATCGGACAACAACAACATATAAAACAAATTAATCAAAAATGCTGAATTTTATGTATAAATTGTTTGTTTACACTGCTTGCAATAGAAAAGTCTACGTTTAACTACACAAACTGCAGCAAGCAGTGTACTGTGTTAAATAAACAATTATTGCATGTGAGTGAAAATAATCCAGCTGAATTATCAGCAGAGCGTGGTCTTATTGGTAGCGTCGCGGTTCGTTATTTTACAAATCCGCGTGGGTCCCAGGTTCGAGTCCAGTCAAAGTTAAACACAAATTTTTTTTAATTTTAACACCAATTGTAAACCTATTTTTTTTTTTTAAATAATAATAACGTTTATTTGTATTTAAAATGTATTTGCGTAACATGGTATGCTATAAAAAAAGTAATACGAAAGTCCAAAACAATTCAGTAAACTCCCTTGCACGTACATACATTTATTAATATGTATATACATTCATACATACATACATACATATTTTTGCTTATGCTTTGCACTCGTTCAACTGCTTTGAACTGCTTAACGTAGTTCAATTGAAGTAAGTTGTTCAGTTGATCGGCATTTAGCGCTCATTGGTACTTGTTCCAAACTGATTTTGGGACGCGCCAAAAATAAATTCTGTGACTATACAGATCCATGGAATGCTACTGAACGCAGATATTGTTTTAATTTTTACCATTTTGAATGAAAGATTTCAATTCTAATACATATTTATTTGTATAGTTGTTGTCTCGCATGAGATGTATGCAGATGTATGAGATGCATGTCAATGAGAATAATCAACGCGATTTGGAAGTAGAGCGTGGACCAATTGGTAGGGTTACGGTTCGTTCATTTGCAAATCGGCAAGGGTCGCAGGTCCGAGTCCCAGTCGAAGTCAATATATAAATTTTCTATTTTAATTATAAGCACTATTTTAAATAAATTATATATCTTTTATTTTAAAACCTGTTCCCAAAACATTGAATAATAAGAAGAAGTATTTCGATATTTAAAACATTTACATACTTATATAAATACGGCTTATTTTTAAAATAAGCCAAGTAAGGAAATTGTGCATTTAATTGTGTATATATTTACATACATTTGTATATAAATATGTATGTATACAAAATGTGAATAACTCCGTTTTTCTTCTTTTTCGTATGGAGTGAGTACGGGGTCTTTTACAGTCGGCTCGCTCGACTGTAGCCTTTCTTACTTGTTTATACTCTCTGCCAAAGAGAGTATATTGGGTTTGTGAAAAAAAAGTATGTAACAGGCAGAAGGAGGCGTGGCCGACCCCATAAAGTATATATATTCTTGATCAGCATCACAAGCCGAGTCGATATAGCCATGTCCGTCTATCTGTCCGTCTGTCTGTCTGTCTGTCCGTCCGTATGAACAAACAGATTTCAGAGATGGTAAGAGCTACAAGTTTGAATTTGGTCAGTATCGACTTGATATTAAGTCAGTCAATACAAGAATCTTTTTTTTTCGATGCCAGGCCCGGTCGCCCACAGTGAGCAAAAAACTAGAAACACCTCGAAAAAATTGATGTTTTAGACGAATATCTCATTAACTATGGCTCTTAGGAACACCAATTTTGGTATTCACGTTCCTAGAGACAGCATGAATGCATTGTCATTAAAAATTTTGGACTGTCACGCCCCCTTTTCCCATAAAAAATAAAATAATTTTCAAATTTCAATGCCGATTTTAAGGCATATGTTCTTATCGTACAGTATTGTTATTTCACATTCATTTGAAGACAAAGTATGTCAAACTATCCTGAAAATTGCATTTAAATCGGACTATAAACAAGAGAGCTAGAGACGTAACAAAGTTTATAATTGAAAGAAATGTCAACGCATCTGTGCAAGCGAGATAGAAACATACAAACATTTTAGCGAACGTTTTCGCTGCTTGTGCAGCGTCAGCGATGCCCGCAAATGCTGGCTGTACCGACATATGCACACATACATATGTATGTGCATACATATAATGTCAAATGTATATGTATGTGCAAACATACTAACAGATGTTTCCGTTTCAACGTGTTTTATTGCAAGTACTATTAATTGATATACTTGGATACCGATTTTATTAAAATGATCGGGAATAAAATGCAGAGAGTATTCTACGGTCGGGCGTGCTCGACTGTACTTTCCTTTCTTGTTAAAACAGAGTTTTATAAAATCTATGACCCTCGCAACTGAAACGGAAAGCGAGTGTTTTATAATGCGTATTACAAATTAAAACTCACATTGTTTATGTAAGATTTGTAAACAGTTTTTACAATTTTCTGTTGCGTTCCAAAATCTAACATAAAGTCAATCTGAGTGTCGAGCGAGATACAGCTTAATTTAAATTTATATCGTCCCCGACCGCGCCCGAAAATTGAAAAAAATAACCTTTTTAATAACACCATAACTTTGAAACTACAAATATCTGATTCGTTTTTTGTCAACACAGTTGCAGTTAGTGTATCAAATAGTGAGTCTATCACTGCAGGTATAGATAGCAGTGCACTGCTGTTGCTTATATGGAAGTAACTGCAGTAATAGATAAAAAGACGTTAGTTAGAGTCCAAAAACATCTGATGATGTCAAGGGTCTATTCAGGCCAAATCAAAATCCAAAATCACAGTAGAAAACTTTAAATTTTTTATCTTTGAGAAATTTTTCCTTTTGTCGATATTTTAAGCAGTTTATTTAAGTGTTTAATATTGCTTTATACATTTCAATGATATGGTATAACAAGAAAGAAAGGTTATCTTCGGCTCGCCGAAGATTAAATACCCTTGCAGTCATGCATGTTGCGTTCATTGGATTCAGTTACCAGTGGTTCCTATGGATGCTGTATGATATAATAGTCCGATTTAGATGAGATTTGGTCAGTATATAGGGAATAATAGCAAAGGAGTAGTGCGTGAATTTAGCTGAAATCGCTTAATAGACTTTACAGATTTTCATACCATGCCTTTAAACTGATTGTTCCTATGGCAGCTATATGATATAGTGGTTCGATCCGAATAAAATTTGGTCAACAGCTAGGGAATGATAGCAAATGTTTATGGCGTGAGTTTGGTTGAAATTGCTCAATCGACACTGAAAATTTTCATACTAGGCATTTTCATCATTATCAACCGATTGTTCCTATGGAAGCTATATGATATAGTAGTCCGAATTGGATGAAATTTGGTCAGCATATAAGGAATGATAGCTTATGCGTACTGCGTGAATTTGGTTGAAATCGATCAATAGACATTAAAAATTTTCATACTAAGCCTTTGAACCGATTGTTCCTATGGCAGCTATATGATATAGTGGTTCGATCCGAATGAAATTTGGTCAACAGCTGGAGAATGATGGCAAATGTTTATGGCGTGAGTTTGGTTGAAATTGCTCAATCGACACTGAAAATTTTCATACTAGGCATTTTCATCATTTTCAACCGATTGTTCCTATGGCAGCTATATGATATAGTGGTCCGATTCGGATGAAATTTGGTTTGCACATGGGATTTGGTACTAAATGCATATAGGCTTAATTTGGTTGAAATAGCTCAAAAAAAATTTTTTTTGCAACCGATTGTTCCTATGGGAGCTATATGATATAGTCATCCGATCCGGCCGATTTTAACAAATGATCTGCCTGCAGAGAGAATACACATCTGTACCAAGTTTCATCAAGATAGCTTTAAAACTGAGAGACTAGTTCGCATAGAAACAGACGGACAGACGGACATGGCTATATCGACTCGCCTGTTGATGCTGATCAAGAATATATATACTTTATGGGGTCGGAGATGCCTCCTTCAATGCGTTACAAACTTCGTGACAAAATTAATATACCCTCTGCAAGGGTATAAAAATTAAATTACTTCGATAATAGTTAAACGTTATTATCTCCGAAAAAATTATGCTGCAAATAATAAAAAGCGAAAAGAGTATACAACTTTTTTTAACTTTTATACATTTATAAATATTTGTTTTATTTAAATTTGATATTGTATTTATCAAAACACTTATCATAAAATTTATGCCGCTGTGAGCAATTAAACGACCCGTTTATAAGCTCCTTAATTTTTCACATTTTTCGGCATGGAAAACTGTCACAAAATGGCTGCAATTCAGAATATGCAGAAATGCTCATCAATTTCTCGGTGTCATCGCAATTCACACGCATTTTTCCACTTCATTTTAATTAAACTGTTTGCCTCATTTTAAGCACCACTCAAAGAAACACCAATAATTTGTCTTTGCCATATTTTAGAGAAGACTCCTCCACCTCTCCTCCTACCACTTCTGACCCATTTAATACACTTTTGGCCAATTTGAAGTAAAAAATGAAATTTTCATTGATGTTAACATTACCATTGCAAATGCAATCGATTCCATACGAACCGAGTTTGTGTTCCATTGGCCGATGACCAATGTCCGTAATCCACAGTACGGTCTGCCTTTAATTGCTCCCAACAATTTAATTGTAATTTTTCAAACAAAAGATTCGCACATTAGTCAAAAGCTCGACTGTTCCACAGCAATTAAATAAAGCCTAAAAGATGCACACAACAAGGAAGAAAAGTACAGTCGAGCACGCCCGACCGTAGAATACTCTCTGCAATTTATTCCCGATTATTTTAATAAAGTCGGTATCCGAGAATATCAATTGAAAGTACTTGCAATAAAACACGTTGAAACAAAATCATCTGATTGTATGTATACACACACATATACATTTGACATAATAAGTATGCACGCACATATGTATGTGTGTATATGTTATACATACACAATTGGTTGGCACAGCCAGCATTCGCGGGCAGCGCTGCCGCTAGAAAGCAGCGAAAACGTTCGCTCACATGTTTGTATGCTTCTGTCTCGCTTGCACACATGCATTGACATTGCATTCAATTATTAACTTTCTTACATGTCTAGCTCTTTTGTTTATAGTCCGATTTGTATGCAACTTTCAGGATAGTTTGATATATTTTGTCTTCAAATGAATTTGAAATAACAATACTGTATGATAAGATCAAATGCCTTAAAATCGGCATTGAAGTTAGCAAATTATTTTATTTCTTGTGGGAAAAGGGGGCGTGGCAGTGCAAAATTTTTTATGACAATCCATTAATGCCATCTCTAGAAACCTCTCTACCAAAATTGGTACTCCTAAGTGCCATAATTACTGAGATATTCGCCTAAAACATCAATTTTTTACGAGGTGTGTCTAGTTTTTTGCTCATTGTGGGCGAACGGGGCGTGGCATCGAAAAAAAAAAGATTCTTGTATTGACTGACTTAATATCGAGTCGATTGTGATCAAATTCAAACTCGTAGCTCTTACCATTTCTGAAATCTGTTTGTTCATACGGACAGACAGACGGACAGACGGACATGGCTATATCGACTCGGCTTGTGATGCTGATCAAGAATATATATACTTTGTGGGGTCTGCCACGGCTCCTTCTGCCTGTTACATACTTTTCACAAACCCAATATACTCTCTCTTGCAGAGAGTATAAAAATACAATGTGCTGCCAAAGTTAAAAAATAATAACGTCATGGAATCTAATATATATAAGAAATGTTACGTGCGAAAAGTCAGCCTGAAATATTCCATCGAGTTCAGTAATGGAAATTGTTATAGGTTTTTAGTTAAGTTATTGATTGTATATCTTAATGATAAGAATTCATATAATGCATATAAGACAACAAAGAAAAGTACAGTCGAGCACGCCCGACCGTAGAATACTCTCTGCATTTTATTTCCGATAATTTTAATAACACCTGTATCCGGGTATATCAATTGATAGTACTATCTGATTCTATGTATGCACATAACATACACATTTGACATTACACAATAGATGTAATACATACATGCATACATTCATACATACATACATATGAATGTATTTATATATGTATACACCATTGGTCGGCACGGCCAGCGATGCCGCCATACTAGCAGCGTAAACGTTCATTCATATGTTTGAATGCTTCTGTCTCGCTTGCTTTTTACGCCTCTAGCTCCTTTGTTTATTGTCCGATTTATATGCAACGTTCAGGATAGTTTGCCTTAAAAATTACATTCAAGTTTGAACATTTTTTCACTTCTTTTGAGAAAAGGGGACGTGGCAGCCAAAAAATTTTAACGACATTGCATTTATGCGGTTTTAAGGAACTTGCCTATCAAAATTGGTATTCCTAAGTGTCATAGTTACTGCGATATTCGCCTAAAACATAAATTTTATACGAGGTGTGTCTAGTTTTTTGCTCATTGTGGGCGAATGGGACGTGGCATCAAAAAAAAAAAGATTCTTGTATTGACTGACTAAACATCGAGTCGATAGTGACTAAATTCAAACTGTAGCTCCTACCATCTCCGAACTCTGTTTGTTCATACGGACAGACGGACAGACGGACCGACAGACGGACAGAGGGACAAGGCTATATCGACTCGGCATCTGATGCTGATCATATGTACTTTATGGGGTCGGCCACGCCTCCTTCTGCCTGTTACATACTTTTCACAAACCCAATATACTCTTGCAGAGAGTATAAAAAGGTCTATTATGTGCTTTAAATTTCAAATTAAAAGAATTTTTTCTTAACGTAATAATTATAGTGCCTTAGTGCATCTGTTGAAAAGAGCATAATCGATAGTGTTTGCAAAAGCGCTATAATCCTAAAAATTTAAATTGTTTTAATTTTCTATCAGGGTATTTTAAAGACGCAAGTGCTGCACTATGCCCCAGGCGTGTACACAAATGTACTTATAAAATTGATTACAACAATAACACTCTATATGAATGAAGCTAAACGAGACACGCACTCACACTTTACCGGATGAGTTATATACGAAGAAATTAAAGGAAAAAAAAAATAAATACTGTTAAAAACCACGAATTCTTTCTAGAGCACAATATTATAAGACAAATTTTCGATTGATTTGGTCTATGAAAGAGTTATCTGATTTGAATTGGAATAACGTGTGCATTTGGTCAAGATAGTTTCAACATTTTTAAAGTTTAGGTGTTTCTTTGTCGGCTTGACACTTAATAAGAGTACAGGGATCTATTAGGTTCGTCAGAAGCGAAATGTACTTAACAGGCAAAATGAGGCGTGGTCGACCCCTTAAAGTATCTATATTCTTGATCAGCTGTGCGTCTGTCCCCCCATCCGTATGAACACGTAAATCTTTGGGACTATTAAATTTGGAATGAAAGTCCTCCTGTGCGTCCAGCAGATCATGTGTATTTCAAATTTTTGACACGCACCCTACCGCTCTCACAAATTAAAAAAACAAACAAGAAAAATCGCCGAAGATTAAATACCATTGCAGTCATGCATATTGCGTTAATTTCGTTTCAATTATCAATTATTCCTATGGAAGCAATATGATATAGTAGTCCGATTTGGTCAGAATTTAGAGAAAGATAGCAAATGCGTACTGCGTGAACTTGGTTAAAATCGCTCAATGGGCACAGAAAATTTTCATATTTAGCATTTTCAGCATTCTCAACCGATTGTTTCTATGGCAGCTATATAATATAGTGGTCCGCATTGGATGAAATTTGGTTTGCCCAATTTGGTTTCGATAGCTCAAAACAATTTTGTTTCCAATCGATTGTTTCTATGGGATAGTCATCCGATCTGGCCGATTTTAACATATGCGCTGCGTGCAGAGGTACACATGTCTAACAAGTTTCATTCAGATAGCATAAAAACTATGAGACTAGTTCGCATAGAAACAGACGGACAGACGGACATGGCTATGTATACCGACTCGGCTGTTGATGTTGATCAAGAATATATATACTTTATGGGGTCGGACACGTCTCCATCAATACGTTATAAGCTTCGTGACAAAAACAGTATTCATCTCTTCAGCAAAGGTAAAGGTATAAAAACTATTTTCACAGCACCATAACTTGGAAACTGCATTACTCACATTACGTATATAATACCATTATAACTAACCTCACTAAATATTGTCCAGATTAGACAACTATAGCCTGTAGGTTACATACGACAAATCGGTCGAAAATTTGTGATTTTCATGGTGTACGGGTGTGTTACAGTCCGCTCTCTCGACTGTATCCTTTTTACTCGTTTATTTGTTCAAATTGTTCGCTAATACAAACCGGCTGAAATTGGATTAAAGAACAAAGCTCACTGTGATTAACAGGGCATGTGTCCAATGCGCCCAACACACATCGAATTAGTAATAATAATTTACACGCCATTATTGTTGGTTTTATTACTGTTGTTATTGTTGTTAATGACAACAATCAATAATCAATTTCCATTTCAGTTTTGGCTACAATTGAAAGTACATACTCTCCCTGATTGGCGGTTGTACTGTTCCCTCTACATATATGCTAACTATGTATATCCTGAATTTACGTGTAGATATATGACCGGTGTTGCTTTTAGTGTAACTGTAATTGCAATTGATTTGTTTCTCTACTTCCTGTCATCAACGTAGCTTCATCAATGTTCCACCAACGTCACACAGTTCGTTTTGTCTCAGCTCTTCGACCACAAATTTTATGAAATAAACTTGTTAAATCGGTCCCAGTTGTGTGGATGGATGCCCCTTGATAAATTTTTGATATAATGTAATATTTGAATGTCTGTTGATTTGGTGCGATAAAAATGTAAACAACTAGTAAAAACATCTTTGAATCTGTTTCCAAATTCGTACTGAGCTCATACGCTATGACATTGTGAATTAACAAGAAAGGCATGAAAGAAAAGTACAGTCGAGCAAGCCCGACCGTAGAATACTCTCTGCAATTTATTCCCGATTATTTTAATAAAATCAGTATCCGAGTATTTCAATTGATAGTACTTGTAATAAAACACGTTGAAACAAATCCATATGTAGGTGTGTATATGCAATAC
The DNA here is from genome assembly GCA_018903735.1 of Drosophila cardini. Taxonomy (NCBI): domain Eukaryota; kingdom Metazoa; phylum Arthropoda; class Insecta; order Diptera; family Drosophilidae; genus Drosophila; species Drosophila cardini. Next base: position 798,129 of record JAEIGM010000024.1, on the reverse strand, counting down.
ATATACAATTGGTCGGCACGAGCAATTATAAACTTTGTTACGTGTCTAGCTCTTTTGTTTAAAGTTCGATTAATCTGCAACTTTCAGGATAGTTTGATATAATTTGTCTTCAAACGAAATTCTTATTACAATACTGTACGAAAAGAACATATGCCTTAAAAATTACATTTTAATTTGAACAATTTCTTATTTCTTATGGGTAAAAGGTGCGTGGAAGCCAAAAAATGTTAACGACATTGCATTAATGCTGTCTTTAGGAACCTGCCTACCAAAATTGGTATTCCTAAGTGTCATTGTTACTGAGATATTTGCCTAAAACATAAATTTTTTACGGGGTGTGTCTAGTTTTTTGCTCATTGTGGGCGAATGGGGCGTGACATCGAAAAATAAAGATTCGTGTATTGACTGACTTAATATCATTAATATCATTAGTGTCTAAATTAAAACTTGTAGCTGTTACCATCTCTGAAATCTGTTTGTTCATACGGACGGACAGACAGACAGACGGACATGGCTATATCGACTCGGCTTGTACTCTCTTGCGGAGAGTATAAAAAGTACAGTCGAGCTCGCCCTACCGTAAAATACTCTCGCATTTTACCCCCGCTTATATGATTAAATTATTATTTTAAATTTTATGGATTGTACTTGCAATCCGGACCCAATTTTGTAAAGATGGTTATAATGGCACCTTACACGCGCTGCGTGATTTCGATAGCTCAAGTCCTTTCAAAGTTATGGTAATGTGAAAATGTATTTTCACAATTTGCGGGGGCGGTAGAAGGCGTGGCAAATATTTGAAACTTGATCTGCCTGACATATTGACGGACTTTCGTTTCAAAAATTGGTGGCTCTAGCTCTTATAGTCGCTAAGATCCTGTTGTTCATACGGACGGAAGGACAGACAGGTCTCTCAATGGTCGTGCGAACAAACACAAACAATATACTTTGTGACCGGAAAGTAGCCGAAATTTTTCATTTGAAATGCCCTCGCTCGATTTTTTTTGGAAATTTACTTTAATTGGTAGGACTGTCCTAAAATATACGACAACTGTCAACCGGAGAAGTTACAGCAGTTGTCCAAACTAGTCGACCTCAGTAATGTGTTTCGATTTTAACAACGGAAACAAGTAAGAAAGGCTACAGTCGAGAGAGCCGACTGTAAAAGACCCCGTACTCACAGAAGTGCGCATTTTCCATACGAAAAAGAAGAAAAGTGGAGTGATTCACATTTTATATACATATTTATATTTATACACAAATGTATGTAAATATATACACAATTAAATGCACAATTTCCTTACTTGGCTTATTTTAAAAATAAGCCATGTCTTACAATTTGAAATTATTATTTTACAATTCTAAATTATTATTTTAAATTTAAATTGAAATAAAAAAAAAAACAATAATTAAAATAATTCACTGACGGGTCTCGAACCTCGGACTTCACGCACACGCGTCAGAGCCCTAACACCCTAACACCACGCCCCTCTCTTAAAAGCGCTCGACTATCTGCATTTACATATAATATTTTTTTGTTATTTTGTTATATAACAAAAATTAATAAAATGTCCCTGACAGCGCTCGAACACATGATCCCGGGTTAACATACAAGTGCGAAGAATTAGAACAGGCATCTATACTACTTAGACCACACTCCGCTTTGAAGTTTATGTAAATAATTAAAATTTAAAAAGTAAACAAATAGCGTATTTCACTGACTGGATTCGAACCCGGGATCCCGGTCTAACAAACACGTACGAAGCGCGCATCTCTACTACCTAGACTACGCTCCTTATTGAAGTTGCAGTAGCTAAACGTAGAGTTAAATCTTTTATTGCAAGCAAGTGTAAACAAACAATTTATTCATTAAATTCAGCATTTTTGATTAATTTGTTTTATATGTTGTTGTTGTCCGATTTGGACCAAATTTGGTGAGGATACTTTTAATAATTATACACACATCCTGTGTGAGTTTGGTTGCGATCGGCCAGCTAAAATTACATGTCTTCATACAAATTTTTTATTTTTGACCTATTTGTCCTATGGGAGCTATAGGCTATAGTTGTCCGAACCTAATAGACCCCTATACTCTTTTTATACTCTCTGCAAAAGAGAGTATATTGGGTTTGTGAAAAAAAACAAGTAAGAAAGGCTACAGTCGAGCGAGCCGACTGTAAAAGACCCCGTACTCATTCTAGTGCGCGTTTTACCATACAAATAAGTAGTTTTCGAACGATTTGTCCTATGGGAGCTATAGGCTATAGTTGTCCGATCCGGACCAAACTTGGTGAGGATAGTTATAATGGTACCATACACATAATGTGTTAGTTTGGTTGCAATCGCTCAACTAAAACTTCATGTCTCCGTACAAATCACCCATTTTCGACCGATTTGTCCTATGCGAGCTATAGGCTATAGTTGTCCGATCCGGACCAAACTTGGTGAGGATAGTTATAATGGTACCATACACATAATGTGTTAGTTTGGTTGCAATCGCTCAACTAAAACTTCATGTTTCCGTACAAATCACCCATTTTTGACCGATTTGTCCTATGGGAGCTATAGGCTATAGTTGTCCGATCCGGACCAAACTTGGTGAGGATAGTTATAATGGTACCATACATATATTGTGTTAGTTTGGTTACAGTCGCTCTACTAAAACTTCATGCCTCCATACAAATCACGAATTTTCGGCCGATTTGTCCTATGGGAGCTATGGGCTATAGTTGTCCGATCCGGACCAAATTTAGTGAGGATAGTTAGATAGGTACCATACACATAATGTGTGAATTTGGTCTTCCTAGCTCTAGTCGTTTTCAAATTATGGTGATGTGAAAATAGTTTTTTACAATTTGCGGGGGCGGTAAGGGGCGTGGCAAAGATTTGAAATAAACTTGATCTGCTCGCGAAGCAGACGGACTTTCATTCCAAATTTGGTGGCTCTAGCTCTTGTAGTTTAAAAGATCTAGGTGATCATACAGACGGACGGACAGACAGACAGACGGACATCGCTATATCGTCTCGGCTGTTGATGCTGATCAAGAATATATATACTTTATGGGGTCGGAAAAGGCTCCTTCTGCCTGTTACGCACATTTCGCTTCAGACAAACTTAATAGACCCCTATACTCTTTTTTAGAGTACGGGGTCTAAAAAGTATGTAACAGACGCTGATCAAGAACATATATACTTTATGGGGTCTGCCACGCCTCCTTCTGCCTGTTAGATACTTTTCACAAACCCAATATACTCTTGCAGAGAGTATAAAAAGGTGTCTCAGAAATATATCTGGTATGAGCCAACAACCATTGCATTAATTTATCGTCTGGCTATGAAAAACGATTGGTTAAGATATATTTAAGTGTTAACAACTTAAAGTAGTTTCGGGAAGAGTCGACTTAAAGTGAGAGAAAAAATTCTGCAAAACAGGAGCTCTGACTATTTATTTGCCCCAATTTGCTATGGGTGGGATGTTGCGGTGGTGTTGTATGAACAGTTGAACCAAACACACATGCACACAGACACACAACGGTATTCATTCACACGTAAGTGCTGTGGGACTCCACCACATTGCTGTAATTCCTGTGTGTTGTTTTTGGGTTGCCAAAGAAACTTTGCCTCATAACTTCACATTGAAGAAGATGCATATGCAACACGTTCGAGCTATTCAATGTTGCATCACCTCCCTGCCGTTCTGCCGTTATGCAATTCTGCCTTGCTCCTCTTCTGCTTCTATGCCTTCCAACCCACAAACTCAACAAGCTTTTTTGCAATTGAGGGTGAACAAATATATACAGCTGCGTTTTTTCCGTTGATTTTTACATACATACATACATATATATACGAAAAGTTATGTATGTAGACTCGTAATCCTATATCTACCACTCCATCCTTTACATTCGACTTTTGCAGCCAACAGAAAGATCTTCAAGCCAATTGAAATGTATTAAACGTAACTAAAACTTCAGGAGCAGTCCAGAATGATGGGAATGAAAGACACGTCGAACATTTATCTGTGCTATTTTAATTTTTAACCATGTTGAAAATGTTCAACCTAAAGGTCATCGGATAATTCATTTAGGTAATTTTAATTCAAATATTTTCGCCTTATCACTGGTCTATATTCATTTTAATTTCTTACTATTTTACTATTCTGTTGGATAAAATTAGTTGTATATGCAATAATTAATTTCTTGCAAAGAGACAAACATACATTAAACTAGAGTTAGGATTCTTATTTTATTTAAAATGTCGTTCTAACTACTTTTAATCACTCTTTTTAGTGAACACAAGTAAGAAAGGCAACAGTCGAGAGAGCCGACTGTAAAATACCCCGTACTCATTCTAGTGCGCATTTTTTACAAATAAGTAATTTTTGACCGATTTGTCCTATGGGAGAGCTATAGGCTATAGTTGTCCGATCCGGACCAAACTTGGTGAGGATAGTTATTATGGTACCATACATATAATTGGTCTCTTTAGCTCTAGTCGTTTAAAGTTATGGCGATGTAAATATTGTATTTTACAATTTGCGGGGCGGTAGGGGGCGTGGAAATGATTTAAAATAAACTTGGTTTGCTCGCGAAGCAAACGGACTTTCATTCTAAATTTGATGGCTCTAGCTCTTGTAGTTTAGAAGATCCAGGTTTTCATACGGATGGACGGACAGACAGACAGACAGACGGACATCGCTATTTCGACTCGGCTGTTGATGCTGATCAATAATATATATACTTTATGGGGTCGAAAAAGCCTCCTTCTACCTATTACGCACTTTTGGCTTCAGACGAACTAAATACTACTCTACTTTTTTTTAGAGTACGGGGTCTAAACACTTCATTCTTCCGATCTTAAAAACTTTTTAAACAAATCTTTGACGTGTTAGTTGACAAAATATTAGGTGTGAAGAAGAAAGGGTAATACGCCTTCGGGTAGTTGACATAATCAGCTTTTACTCAGTCCGATTTAGAAGCTGGTCTAAAAAGATCCGTGTGAGGCGACGACGACGAGGGCTTGAAAGGAAATGCAAAGCATTGTCTAACGAATTTGGATGACATGCATGCCGGAGATTTTGTTTAATACAGACTGAGGAAATCTTTAGATTCATTTACAATTAAAGCAATTATTCATTTAGAAGTTTATTTCGCATTTATTTTAAAGTTCCACTTACTTTTAGTACATAGATTACTTTTCAGAATACGGGTAGAACAGTGTCCCTACATAGCTATAGACGCATTATCGTTCACGTATTGACATTATTTTACTTGGCTCATTATTGAAACGCTCGATTTTCAATGCTCCCTGATTTTAATCCGACTTTAATTGTGCCATCGCCACTTTGGTATTATATAATGCTTACTACGTATTATATTCGTTTTACAGGTAAATTGATATTTTCCATAAGTTTATGAACAAAATAACTATGGACGCCTTCGAAACGCTTCTATTTACAAAGTACATAATCTTAAATGTATTCAATACGATTTGAAAATGATTTACATTGCGTCTTATGCATCCAAAATATTACATATCTAACTTTAAGACGTTTAATAACTAATATTCATGGCTCATTAAAATAATTGAATTATTGTCAAACAAAAAAGAAAAGTACAGTCGAGCACGCCCGACCGTAGAATACTCTCTGCATTTTATTTCCGGTTATTTTAATAAAAGCGGTAGCCGGGTATATCAATTGATAGTACTTGCAGTAAAAGTCGTTGAAACAAAAACATATGTACGTTTGTATCTACGCACATACATATATGTACATATGACATTTCAGCATAGATGTTATACATACATACATGCATACATTTACCACTGGTCGTCATGGCCAGCGTCCGCGGGCAGCGCTGCTGCCGCACGAGCAGCGTAAACGTTCGTTCATATGTTTGTATGTTTCTGTCTCTCTTGCGCACATGCAGTGACATTGCGTTCAATTATAAACTTGTTATGCGTGTAGCTTTTTTGTTTATAGTCCGATTTATATGGAACTTTCAGGATAGTTTGATACATTTTGTCTCCAATCGAATCGCAAATAACAATACTGTACGATAAGAACATATGCCTTAAAAATGACATTCAAGTTTGAAAACTTTTTATTTCTTTAGAGAAAATGGGGCGTGGCAGCCAAATGTCTCTAGGAACCTGCCTACCAAAATTGGTATTCCTAAGTATCATAGTTACTGAGCTATTCGCACTATTCGACGGACAGACAGACGGACATGGCTATATCGACTCGGCTTTTGATGCTGATCAAGAATAAATATACTTTATAGGGTCGGCAACGCCTCCTTCTCCCTTTTAAATACTTTGCACAAACCCAATATATATTTTCTCTTGCAGAGAGTATAAAAAACGAATCATCTAAATCAATAAAAAATATGATCGTAGCGTTCTTCTACATCGTTCTAATAAAGAGCGCATTTTTATTGATTTCAACAAGTTAATTAATAGTAGCGCAATATATTTAATTTTACTCATTTAATTGAAATCTTTTGATTTAGAAACGTCGATCTATATACGCGAAGACCAACATGATATATATATTGCTTGGCAAAGAAAATTCGCATATAAGCTTTTGAAGCTACATTTTACAACCAACCAAATAGCATAATTTAAGATCTAACTTAATTTTTTGTCTTTCCATAACTTAAATATATGATATATTATTCTAAGTCTTTAGGAAATATTTTAGTTATTTATTTAAACTAAACTAAACTAAACTAAACTATTAAAACTAATTAACAGTACTGCTAAATTTTGTTTATTACGCGCATTACAAATATGAGAACCGTGAATATGTAACTAAAACTATAAACAATTTGACATGAGATTAAAATGACACATTACAATTACAAGTGTCCATATCTACATAGCTTGGCTACATAAACATCCTTTAAAACAGAAGAAATCTCAATCACCATGAGCACTCTTTGACAGTTGTGGGTGAACTTAAGCTCAGCTTAGAAAATATGAATGTGGCTTTCCTTTGCCGTTCTTGCTAATTGTTGCTAGAGGACCTGTTTTTAAATAGGAGGGTTAATAAGTTATTTAAAAAAAATAATCAAATGTGTTTCTTGCTTACCCTCAGAGTCTGAGGTGAAAGCCACGCTCATCTTTCGAAGTGATTGAAAAAGCACACCCAAATTGGATCGGCCATCCAGATACTTAGACTCCAGACGCACAGTGGGCGATTTTTTGTTTTTGGTCTGGGTATGCCAAACAAGAATTTCAGTACAATTTGTGCCCCTTGGCTCAATCTGATCAATGTGCAATCCAATGCTGCGTAGGAACAAATCTTCCTCATACCCTGGTTTGTATGGCATATTTACATTAGGATACAATGACATATATCCAAGGTTAACGGCAAAGCCAGCCATATCAACGGGCCAGCGTCGTCCGGCCACCCAAGAGTCCAGAAAGCCCACAACTTTACCCTAAAAAATAGGTTATCATAAAGTTAATGAACCAATGTTTAATAATCATATACAAGATAAATTTACTTACGTCCCGCACCACAGGTCCACTAACCGCATAATCCGCTATCAGTCCAACAGGAAACATCGAGACTCGCTGAGTCTGCCTAATTTCCGAAAATAGTCTCAAATCGTATGTATTGTCATCATCGCCAAAGTAGAGCACACCATTTGTAAGGTTATTTTGACGTATCCATTGCAGCGCTGCTCGCCGGTTTGCCACGCCCCTGGGCGCTGGCCTAGTATTACGAAATTTATGGGGCATGGGAGTGCCTAAATGTGTAAAGGGTATGCCTGTAAACAAAATATATACAGAAAGTTATAAGTCCTTAAAGTTCTATTCATTATACTGTATTGCACTAATATTAGGATATTAACTAATTATAAGAAATAAATTAGTATTCGAAAAAGAGTGTCTAGAAAGTAATTAAATAGAAACTTTAAAGCTTTAAGTAAGTGTATTTAAAGAAAAATAGGTAAAAACACAATATAAAGACTAATTATGGTCTAAAACTAAAATCTTGATCTTTATAATATATTTACCAAATCGCTCTAGCAATTGATTCATAAACTTATCACATCTGTCATCATCATTGGCCACTAGCCAGTGTAGACGAGGAACATGGAGCAGCGTGTGCGCCAGACGTGTGATTTCAGGTATTTGCTCCCGTCTTGAATATGTAGGCGTTACGAAATAGATCACAGGCAGCTGTGCATAGGCACTGCGGGGTTTATCTTGCATATAGAAACGGTTATCTTCATGGTTTTCACTGCAGATGCGCAACGTTTCGTTAAGAGCGTGTGTATTTGTACTGTCTGCAAAAAATAAAGATAGAAAAAAACAAAGCAAGATTAGGTATTATTTTAAGACACTGCATAAAATTAGACAATGAAATATATTGTTTTTATTTTTATAACGAAGTTCTTTTTGTTCTGAACATGCAATTAGCGCAACACTTCGATGTGATTATTCTAATAATTATGCATTACCTGGCGAAGTTAACACCTTTGGATACATTTAGATTGTCGAATAATCTCAATTGTATAAGCTTTTAGCCCCTTGCTATTGATAATACATCCCATTGCGTGCATGCCATATTCAATTTACACTAATGACATATAATAATAATTGCTTTTTTTATAAAAGCAAAATTTCATTCATTCATAAGCTGAAACCATTGACCTTTATCACATCATTTATGAATTTATTTAGCCTTAAGCACATTATTAAAGCTTCGGGGTAAATGAAAATGCTTGTAGGCATGTTTAGATACATGCTCTAGGTTCCAGATATAAATACTCTGATTTCTTTTTGCATATTATAGTTATATCTCAGATGTAAATGTGCTTAACAGCTATGAGATAAGTGCCGACGGCAATACGTTCATTTTGCTGATGTAACCATTATAGACAAATATTGATAGACATTTTAAATTCCATAATGGAAATTTCCAAGGTATTAATATTTAAGATCTGACCCGTTATTGATTTATCTCATTTGTCCACTTTTAGATAATAGTCAATAAAGATATAAGAAACTTTTAAGTGAGCTAACGGTACATCTAAATATTTCTAATAATGCAGAGGAAAATGACGCAAAAAAAAAGATTGAAGAGCTCATGCTTCTTGACCTTTTAAACAGAATATACAACCTTTAGAGAAACAAAACAAATTAGATTGAACTGGTGGAAAATTAAACAAGAATGAAAAGTACATTCGAGCACGCCTGAACGTAGAATACTCTCTGCATTTTAATCCCGATTGTTTAAAAAAAAAATCGGTATCTGGGTATGTCAATTGATAGTGCTTGCGTTTGCTTGCACGTTTAAACAAATACATGTGTTTGTATGTATGCACATACATATACGTTTGACATTCTATGTATGTGCATACATACAAATGTATGTGTATGTAATACATATACAATTGGTCGGCACGGTCAGCGTCCGCGGGCAGCGCTGTCGCCACAAAAGCAGCGTAAACGTTCGCTCATATGCTTGTATGTTTCTGTCTCGCTTGCACATATGCATTGACATTGCGTTCGATTATAAACTTTGTTACGCGTCTAGCTCTTTTGTTTATAGTCCGATTTATCTGGAACTATCAGAACAGTTTAATATAATTTGTCTCTAACCGAATTTTAAATTACTATACTGTACGACAAGATCAAATGCCTTAAAAATGGCGTTGAAGTTTAAAAATTGTTTTATTTCTTGTGGCAAAATGAGGCGTGGCAGGTCAAAAACTTTAATGACATTGCATTTGTACCATCTCAAGAAACCTGCCTACCAAAATTGGTATTCCTAAGTGCCATAGTTAGTGAGCTATTCGCTGAAAATATAAATTTGTTCCGAGGTGTGTCTAGTTTTTTGCTCATTGTGGGGCGTGGCATCGAAAAAAAAAGGATTCTTGTATTGACTGACTAAATATCGAGTCGATACTGACTAAATTCAACTTGTAGCTCTTACCATCTCTGAAATCTCGGACGAACCCACGACTCCGCGCTTGCCGATCAAGCACTTAATCACCAGCGCCACCGCGACATTTGCATGAAGCGGGCTTAAAACCATACATATCCCTATACAAGCAGCTTAACTTCCTAGCTGGATCGCAATTTTGTTGAAAACAGAAATTTTAGCAGTGAGCTGGTTGCTGAAATCTGCCGTTACGAGAAATCACATATTGTGTGTATCTGCCATGCCAGAAAGAGACAAACATATTAAAGCGAAACGAGAACACAAGCGACATAGCCGTGCTCATCGTTTCGCTGACTGAGGCAGACTAAATTATTTTCGCCTTTTGCTGAGCGGCGATCGACTCGCCGGGGCGCTATTGCGTTCGGCTTTTTGCCGAAGCTCTCTGGGGGTCCATGAGTAGGCAAGCGTTTGCTATCAAAAAATCTTGCGTTTGACGCATCTATGTGTTGTATGGTTAGTGGTAGTAGAGATGCGCGCTTAGTGTGTGTATGTTAACCCGGGATCGCGGGTTCGAATCCAGTCAGTGACATATTCTAATTATTTACTTTTTATACTCTCTGCAAGAGAGAGTATATTGGGTTTGTGAAAAAAAAGTATGTAACAGGCAGAAGGAGGCGTGGCCGACCCCATAAAGTAGATATATTCTTGATCAGCATCAGAAGGGTTGCCACGCCCCCCTTTCCAACAAGAAATAAAATAATTTGCAAACTTCAATACCGATTTAAGGGCATATGTTCTTATCGTACAGTATTGTTATTTCACATTCGTTTGAAGACAAAGTATATCAAACTATCCTGAAAGTTGCATATAAATCGGACTATAAACAAAAGAGCTAGACACGTAACAAAGTTTATAATTTAACGCCATTTCACTGCATGTGTGCGAGCGAGATAGAAACATACAAACATGTGAGCGAACGTTTTCGCTGCTTTCTAGCGGCAGCGCTGCCCGCGAATGCTGGCTGTGCCAACCAATTGTATATGTATAACATATACACACATACATATGTGCGTGCATACTTATAATGGCAAATGTATATGTGTGTGTATACAAACAATCAGATGTTTTTGTTTCAACGTGATTTACTTCAAGTACTATCAGTTGATATTCTCGGATACCGATTTTATTAAATGATCGGGAATAAATTGCAGAGAGTATTCTACGGTCGGGCGTGCTCGACTGTACTTTTCTTTCTTGTTAAATTTTAATTATTTACATCAACTTCAATGCGGAGTGTGGTCTAAGTAGTAAAGATGCCTGATCCTATTCTTTGCACTTGTATGTTAACCCGGGATCGTGGGTTCGAGCGCCGTCAGGGACATTTTATTAATTTTTGTTATATAACAAAAAAATATTACATGTAAATGCAGATAGACGGACGCTTTTAGAGAGGGGCGTGGTGCAGCTGTTAGGGCTCTGACTGAATCCCGTCAGTGAATTATTTTGATTATTTATTTTTTTTTTTATTTAAATTTAAATTTAAAACAATAGTTTCGAATTGTAAAATAATAATTTCGAATTGTAAGATACGGTTTATTTTTAAAACAAGCCAAGTAAGGAAATTGTGCATTTAATATATATTTATATTTATACATTCGTATGTAAATATGTACACTCATGGCCAAATTAATAGGTGTGAAAAAATATTTTTTTTGATTTATAATATTATTTAATACGAAGTGTTTGGTACTCCGAAATTAATTTTTTTGGTTTGTCCAGACTGTCTACACGTGATTTAGGTGAGTTCCCAAAATATATATTGCACATAGAATTAATTAAATAGACATTTCTGCAAAAACTAGGATTTGAGCTGGCCACATTAATAGGTATATTTTCAAAAGCTTTAAAATATAAATAATTAGATGGACTGTTTGGTTACTGAAGATATTAATCACAGTGCTGGCAATTTAGTTCATGTAGAAAAATTAGTTTTTCCGAAATTTGTTTTGTGTTAGATGGATGTTAGATACAGAAGAAATGAGAATTATTTGATGACTTCGTGATAACGGTAAAACTATCAGAGACATCGCCAACTTATTTTTCGGTCGCAAAACATTTTCACTAAAGTTAGAAAGCCAAAAAAAATATTTTGAATAGTGGAACCTCATAATCCTCATCAATAAAGACTAAAAACCGCACTGTGCCAGTATCTAAGCTTGATCCTTCAAGCCATTCAGGACAATTGGAAACCAAATTGGGACTAAAGTGAAACCCCGAACTGGTGGAAACCATTAAGTGGATGCAAATCTGCAAGGAATTGACAACCTCTGGCAACATCTAAAGCATCAATTACGAAAGAATATTTCCCACAACAAGGTTCCTTCAGGTGAATAATTTGGTACAGCAATGCTTTAGAGCGCTGAAGGACTTAAGCCTCGTCCATGCGACGAAGGACTATTAAATCTTGTTCAAATAACGGTGGATATTCTGGATATTAGCCCACTTTAAGAATTTATATTCAATATTAGCCCATTAATAGCTAAATTTAAAAATTTCGAATTGTTTTGTTTAATATACCTATTAATGTGGCCAGCTCAAACCCTAGTTTTTGCAGAAATGTCTATTTAATTAATTCTATGTGCAATATATATTTTGGGAACTCACCTAAATCACGTGTAGACAGTCTGGACAAACCAAAAAAATTAATTTCGGAGTACCAAACACTTCGTATTAAATAATATTATAAATCAAAAAAATATATTTTTTCACACCACGCCCCAATCGCCCAGAATGAGCAAAAAACTAGACACACCTCGTAAAAATGTATGTTTTAGGCAAATATCTCAGTAACAATGACACTTAGGAATACCAATTTTGGCAGGCAGGTTCCAAGAGACAGCATAAATGCATTGTCATTACAATTTTTGGGCTGCCACGCCTTCTTTTCTCAAAAGAAATAAAATAATTTTCAAACTTGAATGTCATTTTTAAGGCATATGTTCTTATCGTAATTTGAAATCCGTGTGGAGACAAACTATATCAAACTATCCTGAAAGTTACAATTAAATTGGACAATAAACGAAAGAGCTAGACGCGTAACAAGTCTATAATTGAACGCATTGTCTATGCATGTGTGCAAGCGAGACAGAAACATACAAGCATATGAACGAACTTTTTCGCTGCTTGTGTGGCGGCAGCGGTGCCCGCGGACGCTGGCCGTGCTAATATATTATATGTGTATTACATATACATACATACATACGTATGCATGCGCATATATAGAATGTCAAACTTATATGTATGTGCATACATACAAACATATGTATGTATTTGTTTTAACGTGTTTACCCGGATACCGATTTTATTAAAATAATCGGGAATTATTGCAGAGAGTATTCTACGGTCGGGCGTGTTCGACTGTACTTTTCTTTCTTGTTTTAGAGTACGGGTTTAAAAACTGGTAATGATAAATGAATCACTCAACATCGCACGCTTGCACGGAGTGGCTTAAAAACCGTTGCGGTAATGGGCGTGGCAAAAATTTGAAATGGGTTTGATCTATCTGCACATAAATGTAGTATGTGTACCAAATTTGAAGTTTCTAGCTTTATATCTGAAATCTCAGCGTTCATACGGACGGTCAGACGATCAATGCTTCTTTGAACAAATGTAATAAACCTATGTACCTTCTCAGGGTATAAAAACGCAATATACCCACAGAGTATATAAAAATCGATAAAAATACAAGATTCAATTACCTAATGGAATGCACCGTAGGGAAAAGTAAAGCTATATTTTTAGACCCCGTACTCTAAAAAAGAGTAGAGGGGTCTATTAAGTTTGTCTCAAGTGAAATGTGCGTAACAGATAGAAGGAGGCGTGGCCGACCCCATAAAGTATATATATTCTTGATCAGCATCAACAGCCGAGTCGATATAACGATGTCCGTCTGTCTGTCCGTCCGTATGAACACCTGCATCATCTAAACTAGAAGAGCTAGTGCTACCAACTTTGGAATGAAAGTCCGTCTATATGTCAGGCAGATCAAGTTTATTTGAAATTGTTGCCACGCCCCCTACCGCCCCCGCAAATTGTAAAAAACTATTTTCATATCACCATAACTTGAAAACGACTAGAGCTAGAGGGACCAAATTAACACATTATTTGTACACAGAGAAAAAAAATCAAGTATTTCGTACTTAAAAGGGCACATTTCAAACTTGATATCTGCCCGAGAATGAAAATACGAAAATAGAGAATTTCATTCTCAATTTAAGTACGATTTTTTAAGTTCGGAATTTTTGATTTAAGAATACTTCATACTTAAATCAAGTTCTTAAAATTCTTGGAACAAGTTCAGCTAATCACGATTTGAGATCATGTGTACTTAAAATATAAGTACTTTTTACTCTTAAAATAAGTACGGCAAATTTTGATTCAAGTTTTCGAGAACTTAATTTAAGAATTCATGAACTTAGAAAGTAAGTACAAAAAATTCTTAAATCAAGTATTAACCATCTTGATTTGAGTTTACTTGAAACTTGTTTCAAGATCTCACATACTTGAAAAAGTTAGTACATAATATTCTTGAATCAAGTATTTAATACTTAATTTAAGATGTTATATACTTAAAAAGTAAGTTCATAATATTCTATATATAAGAATGCGCAAACTTGATTCAAGTTTACCAATACTTGAATATTATCTCCCAATAATAATAAAAGACATTTTTATATTTCTATTACATAGTTTATTTATTACAAATTTTTTTAAATATATTTTATTCGTACATATGTTTGATTGTTGTTTAAGGGATACAAATGAAGAGGAGTAAAAAAATCTTTAATTTTAATTATTTCAATTTCTCTTAAAATATGTCATATTCAATACGCATGAATATGACGTTAAACAAATTAGGGAAAGTATTGTCAGGTGTAATTAATTGAACATTACCTTATTCATATTTGTCATCATTGATGCTTAAAAAGTTGTATAACTAAGCACTACCGGGCATCTGTTATTATAGCCTTTCTATATATCTTGGCGCAGTCGACATTAAAGCGTGCAGTTGGCGGCAGCACAGCATTTATTAGTATCGCAAGCAAATAATCCTGTGCATCTATTATGTAAAAAAACACAAATATTAATATATATATTTTTTCAATAAAATTTGTAAAAATATGTACCTTTTTTTGTTGCTGAGTTTGCTTAAGGGTAAAGTTGTTAAATATATCCCGCTATTAAAAAAAGCATCAAATCCTCTGGTGAATACATCAAATCCAAATCAATTTTTATCTGAAAAAAAAAAACAATTATATATAAGTATATAGCGTAATCATAGAGAATTTTAAATGAACTTACTATGTCAGAAGCTTTTGCATGAGCCAGCTTTGACCAAATTTTTATAAAAATCCGCTGCATTCAATTCTTTTTCATTTTCCCGAATATTAAAGTTGTTTTTCACTTTGTGGCATACCTCTTCCCAATTGGCGCAGACCCTGTTTAAAGCTAATGGAGGAATTTCTTCTACTTAGTCCGATCTTTCCAAGCACTGGAGGCTCTCATAGAACAATAGAAGCTATTCAGGGGAATCAATTGTTAAATACATATTTATAAATTTATTTATATTTACATGCATTTGTTAATGTATATTTGCATATTACATACATGTGTGTATATGTTTGCAAATATATGTATTTTGTGTGTTGAAGGGTATAGTTATATGCGTGCCTTTTCATAACCGCCAATTAATTGACTCAAGCAGAAAGCAGAAAAAATGTGCGATTATTTAAACGCACACATCTACATATATTTGCCCTTGAATACACACAATACATATGTATATACATACATGTATGTAATTAGTATTTTATATATGCTTGCATGTTTATGTACATACATATGTATTTTCTATTCTTCTATTAAACATTCTTTATTTGCTGTAACTAAAAAACCTTAAAAGTTTAAAGTTAGCAAATAAAAATGTAAATTAGAAAAAAAGAAAAAAACTGTAAGCCACTGCACACATATATTTTACATGCATATATTTTATTATTTCACTTTTTTGCACTATTTACTTACCTGACACATAAGACAGCACTTCAAATAATTTTATTTCATTAAATTAAAAATCCAAATCGTCACTCACAATATTATTATTAGTTTCCGCACTCCGACATCCTACTTGCAACAATGATAACTCAATAATGCAAGCAAACCAATTTCATACACAACGATGTGAAACAAAGCGAATTGTGAAATTATCCAGAAAAGGCACGAAAAATGCTTCTTTCTCTTTCCCACTTTATAGATTCCTATACATGTTAAAGAACAGCGACAGAAATTTACCGTTACTGTCGATATTCTCGCTTCGAATTTTACGCGTATAGAGACAAACTGTACGCAAAAAGAATAGAAAATTATTTAACCCTTGCTGGACCGCTGTCCTTAAATGTTCCAATGATTTAATCTTTGCCCATATTATTTAATTGAATATAAAATTTTTTGATTTGATGTAACTCTATAATTATGAAGGCATGTTTTGTTATATATTTAACCATATTTATATGAAAAAATTGTTAACAAATCATATTATATAATATATAAAGTCAGAGCTAAGAAAATAAGAGTTGCATAGGGGTTAAGCAGATCTTCAATTTTTGTGCCTACCAACAACATGCATAATTTTTGTCGCGACGGTCGGCGCGTCGAAAACCAGCAAAAATTTGTACATGTATGTGTGTTTACTACATGTATACTTGTAGTATAGGCATATGCATATGTTCGTACATTCATAAGTATATGTATAGATATATGTATATGTGCCTAGGCTCTAGGCTTTGCTTTGCCGCAGCGCTGCCTTCACATGTACAGTGCGAAGCAAAGTAAAGCAAGAAAATATAACAATCTTTTGCGTGTATTTTTGGACACACAAGCGGTTAATGCAGTTGTATGCGTGTTGACCACTGATTTACACACAAATACTTTTTTGGGTTTAATTGTATGTTTTTATGTGTTGTTTTATTTTTGTCATTGAGAATGAACATTCTTATTTTAAGTTTGATGTTCTTAAAATTAGTACTTTATGATTTTAGGCTACTTGTTATAAGATTTGATAAATTTAATTTAAGTTAGAGAGACTTAGATATAAGATTTAAAATTCTTGATTTGAAGTTAAACAATCTTGTCTTTTGGTAAAAGCTGTTAATGCTGTTTAAATATGTTTATACAGCATTTAATTGGAATTTAATAATATTAAGTACTTAAACAATTTTAAAAAATTGCAAAAAAAAGGAAAAACGAAAAAAAAATTTTTTTTTTCATGTCCATCAGCGGATTTGAACCGGGGCCCCGAACTTAAATTAAGAATTTCGTACTCAGATCGAGTAATTTCATATTAATACTTGATTCAAGATCGTTTGCTCTTATAATAAGTTACGTTGCACTTGTTTCAAGTATTTTTATGCTCATTTTAAGTAATTCACACTTAAATTGAGAATGTTTTTTAAGAATGGAAAATTCTTAAATCAAGGTCATTCGAACTTACTTTTAGAACGTCATTTTTTTCTCTGTGTATGTTTCCATTATAACTATCCTCACCAAGTTTGGTCCGGATCGGACAACTATAGCCTATAGCTCCCAAAGGACAAATCGGTCAAAAATTACTTATTTGTATGGTGAAATGCGCACTAGAATGAGTACGGGGTCTTTTACAGTCGGCTCGCTCGACTGTAGCCTTTTAATATACATATAATTTGGGAAAATTAGTGTTAATGTGAACGTTCTGTCGTCCTATATGTCATTAAAAAAGTCTCTAACTGTACGAATCCATCTATCTACAACTCCGAAAACACGCAGCTTAACTTGACACAAAGATATGCCACTATTGATAAAATCCACGTGTGAGTGCTTTAACGGTAATTATTGTAGCTGGGGGTCATCTATCCATAATCTAGCTCACAAATTCCAAATGTGAGTAGACCAAACTCGGTTTAATGATATATTAAATATTGATCGTCCCCATAGGGAGAAATATTGTTTTCCAAATAGACCCAAAGAAGGTGAAAGGGAGAATAGCATTGTGTATGAGAGTATTTACTTGTGCTAAATATATCCCAAGTGCAAATAAATAAAGTACTGTCACTAGAAAATCAAGTGCAATCACAGCAAATGCTTAAAATCACAGTATGTCTCTCTCTCTCTCTCTCTCGGTTGGCTTTCGAAGAGCTGATTAGCTTTGACTACCACTTTTTTTCTAAGTATCTAAGTTTTTTCCCAAATGACTTTTAATTATGGTTTTTATACTCTCTGCAAGAGAGAGTATATTGGGTTTGTGAAAAGTATGTAACAGGGAGAAGGAGGCGTGGCAGACCCCATAAAGTATATATATTCTTGATCAGCATCACAAGCCGAGTCGATATAGCCATGTCCGTCTGTCTGTCTGTCCGTATGAACAAATCTGTTTGTCAGATATGGTAAGAGCTACAAGTTCGAATTTAGTCAGTATCGACCCGATATTTTTAGTCGGTCAATACTCTTTTTTTTTGATGCCACGCCCCGTTCGCCCACAATGAGCAAAAAACTAGACACACCTCGTAAAAAATTGATGTTTTAGGCGAATATCTCATTAACTATGGCACACCAATTTTGGTAAGCAGTGAACGCATAAATATAATGTCATTAAAACTTTTTGGCTGCCACGCCTCCTTTTCTCACAAGAAATAAAACAATTTTTATACTTCAATGCCGAATTTAAGGCATATGTTTCTATCGTACAGTAATTCGTTTGGAGACAAAATATATCAAACTATCCTGAAAGTAGCATATAAATTGGACAATAAACAAAAGAGCTAGACACGTAACAAAGTTTATAATTGAACACAATGTCAATGCACGTGTGCAAGCGGGACAGAGACATGCAAACATGTGAGCGAACGTTTTCGCTGCTTGTGTAGCAAAAGCGCTGCCCGCGCTTGCTGGGCGCACAATACATACATATGTATGGGCATCAGTGTTGCCATATTAGCTTTTTAGACCCCGTACTCTAAAAAAGAGTATAGGGGTCTATTAAGTTTGTCTGAAGCGAAATGTGCGTAACAGGCAGAAGGAGGCTTTTCCGACCCCATAAAGTATATATATTCTTGATCAGCATCAACAGCCGAGACGATATAGCGATGTCCGTCTGTCCGTCTGTATGATCACCTAGATCTTTTAAACTACAAGAGCTAGAGCCACCAAATTTGGAATGAAAGTCCGTCTGCTTCGCGAGCAGATCAAGTTTATTTCAAATCTTTGCCACGCCCCTTACCGCCCCCGCAAATTGTAAAAAACTTTTTTCACATCACCATAACTTGAAAACGACTAGAGCTAGGGAGACCAAATTCACACATTATGTGTATGGTACCTATCTAACTATCCTCACCAAATTTGGTCCGGATCGGACAACTATAGCCTATAGCTCCCATAGGACAAATCGGCCGAAAATTCGTGATTTGTATGGAGGCATGAAGTTTTAGTAGAGCGACTGTAACCAAACTATCACATTATGTGTATGGTACCATTGTAACTATCCCCACCAAGTTTGGTCCGGATCGGACAACTATAGCCTATAGCTCCCATAGGACAAATCGGCCGAAAATTCGTGATTTGTATGGAGACATGAAGTTTTAGTTGAGCGATTGCAACCAAACTAACACATTATGTGTATGGTACCATTATAACTATCCTTACCAAGTTTGGTCTGGATCGGGCAACTATAGCCTATAGCTCCCATAGGACAAATCGGTCGAAAACTACTTATTTGTATGGTAAAACGCGCACTAGAATGAGTACGGGGTCTTTTACAGTCGGCTCGCTCGACTGTAGCCTTTCTTACTTGTTTTAAGCTACATTTAGCTTATTTTAAAATCAAATAGCTTGCAAAATATTTGAAATGCTTATAGCTTGAAATCTAGCTTATTTCAAATTACGGCTTAAAAAAAAACTTATTTTGTTCTTTGATTGCATTCTAAGTTTTGGCCATTTTAATCGATAACTAGGACAAAAATCATATTTTTTGTTCGTATTTTGGTCATTTCTCGCTTATAAGATATGTTTTTGAACATGAGAAAAATGCCGAAAGTTTCTTACAAGCAAAATTTCCGCGATTTGTGGTTAAATTCGATGAATTTAAGCGAACTGCTGATTTTGCAAGGCATTGATTACCGATACCAAAAAACATATTGCGTCCATTGCAAGTGTGGCACAATCTAACAAAATACCTTTTGTTAGAAAGATCAATAAAACAGAGGAGCAGGAGACTGCACTTTGTACATTGCGAAACACTCGGCCATAGCACCTATTGACCATTTGTCCCGGTGCCGCATTCGCTAACTTTTGACCAAAAATGCACTCGAGTAAAACACACTCAACAGCCTGTAACTTAAGAACCGACTGATATATTGCAATGATATTTTGGGATCACTTCAATAAAGGATAACTACGTTATTTGACGTTAATATTTTGTTTGTAAAAGTTGACGCTAGGTGTCGCTCCGCGAACTTTTCAACCAACCTAGTACAAACAGATGTTTTCGTTTCACCGTCTTTTACTGCAAGTAATATCAGTTAATATTCTCGGATACCTATTTCATTAAAATGATCGGGAACAAAATGAAGAAAGTATTCTACGGTCGGGCGTGCTCGACTGTACTTTTCTTTCTTGTTTTTTTTGGCTAATCAATTGGTCACGTTCCTGCTTTTGTGGTTTTTACAGTATCAATTTATGACTCAAGTGTCCCCTTGATATTTTTAACAAATTGTTTTGACTTAAGTACCAAATGAATCATCTACTATCGGCTTTCAAGCGTATGTTGTTTTTAAGTAGTAGTTTGTAGTTTTCTTTTCAAACAAATTTAATGCAGAATTTTGTTACATTCCTTGTAAAAAAGAATCGGCGACACCTTCTTCTCCCTGTTGCATACATTCCAATAATTGTTGTATACTCATTTACTCTACGAGTAACGGGTATAAAAGCCTCAGGCAACAATCTAGCAACTTCCTTATCAAAAGTAACTCAGTTTCATTCATAACTGTTATCAGTCGGATAAACAACGACTGTATTGTGTTCATAAAACTGTAGAGCATTTTGGCTATTAGTCATAAATTCGGAATTCCCCAGAGAAACACTTCTTGATTAAAGATTTTTTTAATTTTCATTGTATTTGTGCTGGATTTGTTTATTTTATTATTATCACGTGTAGTTCTGTTTATATGGTTTCCAAATCGCGTGCACTTTCAATGCCAGCTTTTGGGTCAGTTTAATGATGAAGTTCATATCATAGTTTTACTTAAAGACAACTACAACAACTATATGACATGCCATATCTAAAGTGCATTAAATATGGTCGGCTAATGGCAGACGTTACGAGTTTTCTATCTTTCTTACTGTTGATGTACTGGAAACTTTTAAGTTAAATTAAATAAAGCTAATTTATACACACAAAATTCCAAATTCTAGTCGAAGCATTGGCTATAAAAGACACAAACATTTACAATGAAATTAATATGCACAAGCGACGCAAATTAAATGGCGTCGTTTCACGGTGGCCATAAATGGGCAATGGAGAGAGGAACAGTGGAACAATGCTACTTAAAAACAGCCAATTTGCTCGGTGTTTCAAAAAAAAGGAAGACATTTAATACATTTTTTTAAGTGTTTACCCTACTGTAACTAACGCATTTGGAATTGAGACTACATTCAAGAGTTTGGAGACTTCACAGTATGCTGTTAACTTAACGTTAATAATTTTAACATAAACAGAAACTACAAATTTCTACTCTTAACAAGAACAATTATTGTGATGCACGACTAGTAAATTAATAAAAATAGTACGCCCAACAGCGAGTCACGCAAAAGTTTAAATCAAATACAGAAACGTCATGTGCAAAACAAATGTATATTTGTGTATTTGTTTATTATTTGTGTTACTTATTTATTAGACCCCGTACTCTAAAAAAAAACAAGTAAGAAAGGCTACAATCGAGCAAGCCGACTGTAATAGACCCCGTACTCACCCTAGTGACCATTTTACCATGCAAATAACATGCCAATTTTAGACCGATTTGTCCTATGGGGCTATAGGCTATAGATCAAACTTAGTAAAGATAGTTATACTGGTACCATACACATAATATGTGAATTTGGTTGCGATCGCTCAACTAAAACTATATGTCGCCATATAAATCACCAATTTTTGACCGATTTGTCCTAGGGGGGCTATAAGCTATAGTTGTCCGATCCGGACCAAACTTGGTGAGGATAGTTAAAATGGTACCATACACATAATATGTGAATTTGGTTCCGATAGCTCTAGTCGTTTTCAAGTTATGGTGATGTGAGAAATGTTTTTTACAATTTGCGGGGGCGATAGGGGGCGTGGCAACGATCTAAGTGTTCATACGGACGGACGGACAGACGGACATCGCTATATCGACTTGGCTGTTGATGCTGTATATATATATATATATATATATATATATATATATATACTTCTGACAAACCTTATAGAGTACGGGGTCTAAATACTGTTAGAAGTTAAGAGTACATAAATAATTGCAGATTTAGGTTTTGGAAACCAAATTTGTACTCAATGTTTTTGTGAACTTGAAATTGGAAAGACAACAATATTTTTTGAAGACCTTAAAAAAAATAACTTCAACTTATTTAATTAAAACATTTCTGTAAAGATATGGAAGCAGACATCAAAGAGGAGAGAGATCGATCGATATGTAGCCCAATCAATTGCAACAAAATAGTAGAACCAAATGAATTAAATTGGCTAATGAATTACTTACAAGAAATTAAAAGAAGAGAGCCGCAAAATGTGACCTTGTCAGCACCTGCTATGCCGTAATGCCGTAATGCTCAATGTTGCGGCCATAAAATAATGTACCGTAGTATCGATAAATATCTAATTGGAGAAAGACAATGTTGTGCAAATTAAGCCAATTACGGCTAAATAATAAATAGTAACAAGAACCGCAAACAGTTAACTCAAGCACTCAACTAACCCAACCCCAAACCCGTCAACTGGTATGCCATGATTACCGCACCTCTTTAGAGCCCAAAGCAACGGGTGGTCAATAGAAGAGCTGTGAGTTGGTATACAACTGACACTGACACTGACATTGGAGGCCTAAGAAGGGCAAACAGAATGGCAGAGTGGGAGTTAGTTACAATCAGCTAAAGAGGGAGGAGAGAATGTAGTAGTTTAATGTGGAGTGCTCGCTCGTTAGTCATTTGGTAGTGTTGACTTGCTTCGTATCGTTAGTCGGAGCAGTTAAGGGTTGGGCCTTAATGATCCATCGGGGAACCCTTTTTTTTAACCTATTTAAATATTTTTTTAAGCTATAGGCAAAGGCAGCTGAAAGCTTGAACAAACAAAACTTGAGGGCAATACATTACATGTGTGTGTGGGTGTGTGTGCACAAGCAGAGTGAGAATCAATATTTAATATAAACAAACTCAAAAATAAACAATAATTATGCTTTCAAGTAGAAAAACAAATTCAAAACAACAGATAGCGGCATATAAAATATTTTTTTTTTTAATAAATTATTATTTAACTGGCACGAGTTAAATCCTCAGCCAAATCCACTTAGCAAACATTATTTACATAAAATACTGATAAGCAAACAGATCAAATTTTAATTTCATTCATTTATTAGTTTCATTGGGGATTGACTACTAGTGAATGACGAGATACCTAACGACTGCGGCTACTAAGAGAGCCCTTAATAATTGAAAGCCCCAAATTAAATTCAAGTAATGATATTAAAGTAGCTCCGAAAGAGCAAGAGTTCCAGAAATGCTCAGGAAGCTGATAAAGCATATATTTTCCCTGAGAGAGAAGCTAAGAAATATTTCACGTACTTTCTCAGATAAACTTGCAACACATTAGATATATGCATGAATGTATTCATTTTAAGCATCATAGTACTGTACAGTACTATAGTGTTCTCAAAAAATACTGAACTCATATTTTACTGTACAGAAGATTCATTGTATCAAAAAAAGTAAGCACATCCTTGTTACTGTACTCATTCGAAGTGAATGAAAGCTAAACTTGTACTTTGATTAAGTAAGCACAGTGTAAGTGGCATTTTTTTTCGTTTGTACACTAAATAGATTATGTTTAATTATATAAACGAAAATTTTTTGGAGGAGAGATTTGTGATTTTCTAATGGACGAACCGATCATAGTTACAGATCTGGGCGCTAATATGAAGGCAGCATTTAATGGATTAAACACATTTAACTGTATTAATCACTTAGTTCACAATGAAATTTGTTGAGGATGGTCATAATGGTATCTTACACATAATTTATTTAATTTAATTTGGTCTTTCTAGCTTTAGTCGTTTTCTACACCTTAAAATTGTACAGTAAAAACACTGTACTCATTTTTATAATTTATGCATATGTCTACAACACATGCAAAATAAAATTTTCGAAAATAAGTTCCGACAAATAAGAAACTTCAAATATTATTTACTAATAACGAAACAATTACTTGGCCATCAGTACACGGCCCTAAATCAAGTTGGAGGTTGAAAAAAGTCGCCGACAATTAACTCACACGATGTTTTAGCTTCAGTCTTGAAATTTCTTTTATTTTGAATCCACCGCTTACCTATACCACTGTGCGCCTCGTTGTCATCTTCTACATCCTCGAAACCACTGCCAAGCCCCAGGGACTGTGAGCTGAACATGAAGTAGAAGAAGACCACGCAGAGGGGCAAGAGCAGCATCATCGGCATTATCCAGCACCGACGTCTGCTCGAAACGGAGCGACTAAATCGTGGTGTCATGCCTATTGTAGGAGTTTTGTCGTCAGAGTCCGCGTACTCTTCGTCGTCGTAGTCGTGAGCGAGATGTGGATGATAGCGCATGTTGTACACTGATGTCCTGTACTCGTGTTGGTGCTCTTCCTCGTCTTCCCCCTGATGCTCGTTCCCTTCGCATTCGTTTTCCTTTGATGCTTGCGGCTGAAGTGGTAGGTAATGGGCACTTGGCATTATGCTGCAGACAGACTATGGCATATCAATTGCAACTGCAACTGTGACGGCGAAGGCAACGGCAACGGCAACGGCGATGACAACTGCAGCAGCTGGCGATGAGGATGGTTTAGGAGCTGACGCTCTGCATCTGCCATTTGTGGGTTCAGCTCGATTTGTTTTTGGCTGATTCACGTACACACAAAAATTGTTTCTTTTTGAAGAATCTTTTGATACTTTCCCAGCACGAGTTATACAACAAAATAGTGCTTGCACTGCCGTTTTTGTTGTATTATTATTTTTGCACAAGATGTGAATATAATATTTACTCTTTGTCGCCAAAACAAAAGTCTATAAAAATAATATAAAGTAGCACACACTCTCACTTATCGAAGCACGAAAATGCTGCCGCCGCATGTTATTTCATATTTTCAATTTACTTATTTGTTACCTTCTCTCAGCTAGCTAACAAGAGAAACTAAAGGGGACAGCTGAAAAATGTTGGTTAATTTTATTTTCTATCACTTATTTCAGCTGTTAGTTTTATTTTTGTTGTTGTCTCGTCGAGTTTGACAGCGCCACTGAAACACTGCCCAACGCCACTTTGTGTGAGAGAGCAAAGAGGGAACACGACACTATACTCGCGACTTTTCGCTCTCCCAAAAAAAAGGTAAGCTGGTGTGAGCACTTTCTATACTGATGGCTGTGATAATACTGGGATTTTCAAAAAAAATAAAGTAGCAACAGCTGACGCAGGGTTGCATGTTGTGATGTGTAACTGCGATTGCTATCGATTGGCGCGCAATTCAAGTTTGTTTTAATAGACTTTGATTCTCAAAACTTGACCTGGAAATACGTGAATAACTTGATATTATTCGGTGGACATATTTTGCAAAAGCGAAACGTACTTTAAATTATTATCTCCATGACTGTTACTCGGGGATAAAACGGGTTCTGTTGACTATTAAAACGACAATGTTAATTAGTTCTATTAATATTGCAACAAAGGGAACGTGTTTCACATTTATTTATTTGATTTAATTTAGTTTTCGTTTTCTGGACTTTAGTTGCTGACAATTTGTTTGCAATGTGTTTGTACTAAAAATGCAAATATTCAAGCAAGATTTACGTTAAGCGTAATTACATAAACATTTAAAGCCACAATTCTGTAAATATTTTCAATTATATCTCAACGGCAGTGTTGAACACATCAAATATGCATATTCAAAAAATAATCACTATTTCCCAAAAGAAAGCTCTCAAAATCGTGAATGGAAATCAAATGGAAATTGGGTCTTCAATTAAATGTTGGAATATTTCTATTTTTGAGAGTGTTTGCTTTCAAAGCATGTGCTGAAGACGTCACTGCCAAACATTGCACTTATGGAATACACATTAAATTAGATTTTTTTTTTCAAAGAAAAATCATGAATACGTTAAATGAATTGTCTTTTAAGTTTTTTGTTTTATGTGTGTTTACTAGTATTTCTTATTGAGGAAAATCCATTAACAGGCATTAGACATATTAGGCTTTAGGCATTTAAGGCATAGCTTAGATCATCTTCTCAATGGTCTCGGCCAGTTTGGCGGCATTTGCACCTGCAAACTGCTCAACTTTGGTACCGTTCTTGATGAACAAGAACGTTGGCATACTGGACACTGAGTATTCCATGGCAATATCTTCACAGTCATCCACGTCAACCTAGCCATCAAACAAATAAATAACAATTTAATAATTTCGCTAAAAAATAAGGACCAAAGCTTAGCCAACTCACCTTGATCACAACAATCTTCTCGGCATGGAGTTGGGACAACTCCTCCAGTTTAGGGGCAATCATCTTGCAGGGTCCACACCAGGTGGCAAAGAAATCAACTACCACCAGCTTGTCTCCGGCATTTTTTAGCTGATTCTTGAAGTCTTCCTGGAAATATTAAAATTGGTGACAAATTTATTAATAAGTCCTTTTTTGTTATTAATGTAATTACAAACTAAACATTTCAAAGGAAGAATTTGTGCTTTAATCTCAACTAAAAAGGGCCATCGATTTGCTTTTGGCGGCTACTGTAGCACGTTCGCTCTTATCAGTGGTCGAACAACATGTCTGATAAGCACAACAACAACTCTGTGGCATTAGTAACAATGCTTGAGTATTACTTTATTCAAAAACGAAAACCTCAAACTGTTTTTATATTCCATACATTTACAGTATCTGTCAGTCTGTCAGTTAGTCAGTCTGTCAGTCAGTCTGTCTGCCTGATAACCCCATAACTCTCACCTTACCTCATTTGTATCTTTTTGCAATTTAATATTTGTATTTGGTCTATTGTATTTACCAAACCCCAACACGTGGCCCATAGGGGTGTTTTAGCCATTTGCTTAATTACTTTACCATCATTTGGATCAGGCCCAAAATACACCTACTCGACACCTATCGGGCCTCACACACCAAAACACATATACACACACATATGTATATGAAATTTAATATTCTAGAAATTCTTGTACCAATTTCTCGTATTTTATTCTGAAATTTGTGTATTAAATATCAGTGAAGAATTTCTTGAATATTTTCCAAAATGCAAAGTAACATTTCGTGAGGTAAAGTTGAAATATTTTATTGTATTCGTAATCATAATGATCTCATTCCCTACAAAAATTCAAACTGATTTCCTATCAAAAAGAAA
This sequence comes from Drosophila cardini, assembly GCA_018903735.1. Classification (NCBI taxonomy): domain Eukaryota; kingdom Metazoa; phylum Arthropoda; class Insecta; order Diptera; family Drosophilidae; genus Drosophila; species Drosophila cardini. The sequence continues at coordinate 770,511 of JAEIGM010000024.1, read as the reverse complement.
ACATAGTCATGTTGTATGTGGGCGTATACATTTAGCAGGCACTTTCACTTTAACAACTGTTTTGACCGGTTTCTAGGGTAAAAGACTTTGTGCCTGGTTCAGTCACGTTTCTCTGGGTGACCTTTAATTAATTGTAATCATTTCTATCACGATGTTTTGATGGTCGTGTAGTATGGATTATATTCGAAGTAAAAGCAAACACGACAATGATTCATTAAAATAAAACTTAGTATTGGTAACAGCTGAACAGGTAGTAACTATGGACAGTTAGCGCCAGAAATGAACGCCCACTAATGGTAATATTTCAATTATCCTAATTATATGTAACTTGAACTCAAATTAGTTTCTCATATGACTTTTTCTAAGCATTTTTATAGAACTCTTAATACTCAGTTTGGAAAACTTTTCAAAATATGTACTAAAAAAAGGTTTCGATTTTCTAAATTATCTTAAAAGCGAACCGGATGTGCCATAATGAAAAATTCAAATTTTATAATTCATTCTAATAAGATTCTCGCTTGTAAAACTTTTCTAGAAACTGTTATGAAATTAATTATTTATTTGCAACCTGAAGCTGATCAAATGTTTACTTAATACTTTAAGAATAATATTGCGAAATGTGTAAGTGCATGAACAATATATATGTATGTATTTGTATATATATATATATATATATATATATATATATATATATATATATATATATATATATATATGTATATATATAAAAATATGTATTTTAAATCCATTAACTCATTTTATTCGAACAAAAAACGAATTAATTTTTATTCTGTTTTAAGAGCTCTTATGTTTTTCTTTGCTTTGCTCTTGAGGGTGACGTCATAAAATATTAGTCAGAACGGGTATTTGTGGTTTTGACAATTAAATTGCATATTTAAATAAAAATTTACTGACACACTATTTATTAATTCTTAGAAAGAAGTGACTCCATATAATGATTTAAACCGGTTTCCCATGAGTCGCCCGCCAAAACCAAATTTGTAATCTCTCTACTGACACATACTAATATTTATGTATGTATGTTGGTAAAGGGGACATAGGTAACACCCTGTGTCTAACTATAAAATCTAGCTGATAGTGGAAAATGCGCAGTCATGGAAAATGGCGGAGGAACTTGGAACTGGGCTTGTCTAACATATATCATATAGTTAGTATATTGTCTTTGCATATACATATGCATATGCGTGTGTATGTGTGCACATACATAGATTTGTATTCGATTGACTTGCTAATATTTTTTAGAGAATGTATCTGAGAGGCGCAAAAAAAAAGTTGCCACTTTCTATGCCGTCGCGTTGGCTTTGCAAAAGAGATGATATCATTGTCATACATTATACATTATCGGCAGCTAAGTGTATGCTATGCTGCCTTTTCTCTATTAGCAGACTGTATTTTTGTTTTAATTTTCATTTGTAGTTTATGGATGAAAGCGTATGTCAACGAGATATGAGAACGTGTTATTCTCTGAGGTGTGGGGGAGGGGAAAAGGGGATTCTGTCAGTGGGGTTAGTTTATTGTTTCACATTATTACTTAACGCGACAACACAAGTTCACCAGAAAGAATGTCAGAGTGTGTAATTTTGTCGTTTAATACTTACACTGTCTTTCACGAGGTACACCATTTTGTTGATTGTTGTTTTTGGGGTTAAGTAAATTACAACCGGTAAAAGTTTTTTCCTAAGTTTACTTAATTAGCGAACAGCTATAGAAAAGTTCACGCTGTCGACTCGAGGGAATTTATCGCAATGAATGCCAATGTCCAACCCGAACAGACGTACACCTCGCTGTCCACAAGTACTCACCACCAGTACTCACCTCACGAAAGAGAGAGAGAGAGAGAGCGTTCACTTCGTGTGGGGAATCAGAGAGCCCTTCACCACAGTGCGACCATCTGGCAAGGCTGTTGCCTTTGTTGTGTGGTGATGTCCCAGGTAATAGCAGAGTCGTATTTGTAGTATTTAACACAAGTCAATTTATTGCATTTATTTGGTACATTACATTGGTTATTAAAGAAGAAAATTCATTCTATTTTTTAGATGTATCACATTTATAGCTAAGATAGCTTAGAGAAGTAAAAGTCCCATTACAAATAAATATAATAGAATGCAACTTTGTGTCACCAAGCGCCACCTACCATTCGAAAATGTAAGTTCTGCAGCTGCTTCCGCTTTCTTACAAAAGATGGCGCCAGTAATCCGTAACTAGTTGACAGCAGTTTATTTTCCAGTCTGCATTAATTTAATTTACAAGTCTGATTAATTTGCTAGTTTTACACATTAGTTTATTAATGAACGCTGAATGGATAGCAAGTTATTAATGTAATAATATTATTTACAAGCTTGCAAGGTCAGTGGAAATATATTCGTTCTCTTTCTCAGTTGATGCTGAAATATTTTTTTACAAACTAACAATTTCATTATTTATTTTAGCGACATAAACAAATTTGTCAACATTGAAATCAAGATTTCACAACTAAAAATAAATTCTACACCCTAAATGACCTATTATGTATGAGTAATACAGTTGTTAAGTACTGGTATCAATGAGCTGCGTGTGCTGATTGTGATTGTGTGTGATGCAAATGATGGTGATGATGATGATGGTACGTTAGTGTTGGTGTAGGTGGCGCCACTCCAGTTACCCCACTGACGCCAACTCCGACGCCAGTTGTCATGACAGCACCACCACCGACGGCGGCCGCAGCAGTAAAACCTCCAGCTGTTGCCATCTGCTGCTCATAGTTAGCGTAGTGATCGTAGTAGCTGCCGTAGCTACCGTGTTCCAGGCTCGCGTCATTAGCGCCGCTATTACCAGCTTCGTGGTTCGTGGCGCGGTCGCTGCTGCTTCCCGGCGCTGTTGTGCCCGTATCGAAGTAACTGACGCCGTTATAACAATTGGCGCTTTCGTAATAGTGTCCGTGCCCGGCACTTGTTGCTGCCGCGAACTGTTGCTGCAACTCGTAGTCTGACTTGGACTCGCGGTTGTAGTAGTAGTCGTAGTTGTCATCCGCATACCCCGCCACAGGCTGAGTCTCCACCGTCGCGTTGTACTTGATTGTCGGCGTCGCATCTCCCTTAGAACCGTGCTCCGAGTTGGCCAAGTGCTTGATCTGCGAGTAGTTAATAAACTCTGGCTCCGGCGTGGCCATTTGGGAGCCAGACTCGTACGCCAGTTGACAGTTGGCATTCGCATATCCCGACATACTCGACTGACAGCCTACAGATGGTCCGGGCTGGTGGTACCCAGACATCTCAGAGATGCACGTGTACGGCAGACCCGGCGACTTGCTCTGCACTGACGTGGCTGCGGTCGGAGTGCCGTGGTATATCGGATAGTTGTACGTGATGTGCTGGTGGTTGACTGTGAACACATTTGCTGGAGGATCGCAGGGAGTCGCCTCCGCAACTGGGAGTGACCAGGAGCTGCTCATATAGTTGGCGGCCTGGCTCATAGGATGAGGGCGTGTGGTCTCCTCCAGGTAGCTACAGGTGCAGTGGCTGTACTTGGTGCACTTGCCACAAGCTGCAAAAAGAATCGACAGTTGTACTCGATCGAATGGAAGATCTGTGAGCACAGATAAAAAAATCTCAGTAGTTTGATAGGTGTTCATACTCGACTGTGAATTGTAGGACTAGTAAGATACCCTGTAATTTGATTCCAGGAAGTGATTGAACTTGTGTCTTCATAGGTGGATATGCTTTACTGACAACAAAAAGTGATACATTATAAAATATTTCCAAATTGCTTTTCAATACCCTGTAAAAATTAATTGTTTTTGGTAAACAACCTTTTATTGGACTTAAAATAAATTGAAAGCATTATGCAAATTGGTATGAAGTATTGAATAGTTAGATACACAGGATGAACATATAATCAAATATACATATACCCTGTAAATTTAAACAACTTACATCTGCTACATTGAATGCCTGCAAAAATATTGAAGTTGCCAAAGGAAGTTCGATTTCGGTTAGCAAAATACCCTGTATATAATACCCTGTATATAATTCACCAGACTTCACCTCAAAAACTGAATAACTTCAAAAGGCTTTGAATATAATAAAAATATACCTACTTAACTACAAAAAGGAAAACTTGCTTGATACCCTGTAATAATGAAAAAAATTTGAGTATTCTGGAAAATTTGTGCTTCCAAATGCTTTTATCACATAGAAGACCTTCTTAATCTTCCCGAACGGACTCGAGTAGACAAGGAGAGATAAATTGATACCCTGTATTTTTAAACTGATTTTAATGTCTTACCATTAAACTGGTATATTTCTAGGGCAGAGTGGCTCAATGGATTACTTGGGATGTTCCTCTTCAGTACCTTGCCTATGAGATTCTGTTGTTGCTGCAATCGGAAGTGGAAAGAGAATAACCAAGGAACGTTTAAGTCTCAAAGAGTGTCAAAGGGAACTAACCTTGACCTGTTTTACTAGACCGGCTATTACCGATTTCTTGGGCGCTGCCCTGGAGGCTGTTGTGGACAGGCTCGCCTTGCCGGACGTTAGTGAGACTCGCCCAAAGGCCCGCTTTGAGACGCTGGAGTTCTTGGGATCGGGTCGCAGGTGATCGTGGACACCCTTTGCTTGAAAGAAGATGGCGTTGCCAGAGTGGCGCCAGAAGTGAGTTACCGGATAGCCGCAGTGGCCACGACAGGGCTTGATCTCTAGACGCCCGCCTCTGCAGCTTTTATTGGGACACGCCTTCCCCTCCTGCTTGCGCCTCGCCTTATCGCAGATGGCGGGCCTCAGGTTGATCTTGGATCCGTTGGGCAGTGTACAGTGCTGTGAGCAGATCAGGACTCCCAAGCAGCTCTTCTTCAGGATGTTCACATTGTGGTTGTTGGTATTTCTCATAGCCCAGCCAGAAATATGCTTCTTGGCCTCCTCATTCTGTAACGAGTAGATTAATCTCACGTGTCCATCACTCCACTCGCTGAACTCATCAAACTCGATGTCTGCCACTTGTGGCACGATTGCGTCGTTAATATCCCAGTCTCGCTTCGACTTCTGTGACGTCATCGGACTCTGAAAGTGGGACTGATCCTGTGTAAGTTTCTCTTGTTGCTGACGATGCTGCTGAGGTTGCGGCTGCTGCTGCTGCTGCTGCTGTTCGGTTTGTGAGAGTTGTTGGTAGTGCTCCTTGAAATTGTATCCATTTCTGTTAATAAGTTTAAGTTAGTTACGAATGGACAACAGTAAACTAAATTCCAAAAAACTCAACTTTCTACTGGCAACTTAATCTATTAATATTTACGTTTTGTTTTTTGACACGCCCACGTTAGGGTGTTCTATGTTCATGGAAAGGTTAAAAATGGTAAAAATAGCATGTTTTAATATAGAAAACTTTTTTGTTAGCAATGCTATCTAAACCAAATATACACAGGGAGTACATGTCTAGGGAGTACATATACTGACAAGTTTGATCCAAATCAGTCAACTATATCTATAAGATTTTTTCTTTAGAATCGGTCAAAAATATGTTCTAAACATGAATTAGTATGAACAACTTTTGCGTTTACCAAGTAATCTTAGTGAAACTCACACAGAATATATGTATTTGTCAATAATATATATAAACATACTGACCATGTTTTATCAAAATCGGGCGACTATATCGTATAGCTCCCATTGGGACGATCAGTTTGAATAATGGCTGTAAATATGAAGTTGTATGAACATTTTCTGTGTTTCCCAAGCCATGTGAATTAAACTCTCTAGGGTCGATTGCCTAAACGATGGCACTATTATTATTATCAGACCTTATTGTTAATTATAACAAAACTGAGTAACGGGTATCCTAAAGTCGCGAGGCGACTATATCATTCTTTTTTGTTTGTGTAGGTTATAAGAGATCTTTCAATAAAGTGAACTACTTTTTGTTCTCTTATCTTCATTTGACAAACATTAACATTCGCCTTCTTATCATTCAATTCATGGAATTTCCATTTTTCTTGGTGCTCATTTTCTCCTTCTTCCCATATGGCTATGGAATTCGCAATGGCCATTATGGCCTTTATTTTTAAACCTCACACATTCAAATATTGTTTATCACTTGCAAATTCTCAATTTCAAGAATTGGTTATCTTTAAACATATTTCAAAAGCTTTAACAAGGAATTCTTCGAAATACCCTGTAGAGTTAACATCTAAACCATTTCTTAAATTTATTAAGCTCCATATTAAATCTTCACACATTAAAAAACAGAAACAAAAAAAAAAAAAAAAACAAAAACATATATTTTGTTTTTAAATTAATCATTTCGAAAAGTGTTTTAACAGGATTTTTAAAAGTTCATTTTTGATACATTAAAGTAAACATTTTTTTAACGTTAATAACAATTTTTTATAATTATTCAATAACTAAAACTACATTTTTGAAACCTAAAATTTGTATTATTTTTTATAATTTTCACAATATAAAAATTTTGATCGTAATTTAAAAACTATTTACAAAATTTGTGTGGATTATACCGCTTTGAATATTAAAAATTTTTGTATTTGATTGAAATTTCAAGTAATTTTGAATAACTCATATTACGTGGTTTTTTAAAAGAATAAATATTAATAATAAATAAATATTATAAAAGTCTTTTTAAATTTCTGATTGAAATTTTAAGAAATTTTAAATAATTCTCATTATGTAGTTTTTCAAAAGAAATTCCAAAATGTTTTCTATATTTTAGTTCAATCTTAACTCTGAATTCTTAACTCCTTCTTTGGGTACTTAAGTGAATCCAGCTTAGATTCAATGATTTCTGTTTATATCTTAGACAATTAAAAAACTCATGGAATTTAACTAGGCTTTAATATTTTTTGTTTATTTCATGCACTTTGAACTTAATTGAAAACTAAACGATTTAAATGAAACGAGTTGAGTGAACTTTATTGCCATCGATGGCTCGTTTCGGCGTGGGCTTGAAATAGGAAGGTTTTTTTGAGAACGCATAACTCTTAAGGTGACATTAAGATGTCAGGTGGGACAGCAGGTACCGTTAGTTTTAGCCTAGTTAAGACAGCAGTCCTCCCCTCTCTCCTAACATCACTCTCTTCTCCACAACCTCCTACCTGGTCGGATAATTCGAGTGTCAGTTAAACAATCTTATTGACACTTAAAGCGCCGCGGCGCTGAGTCACAACGAGGGAAGATCGTTCAGTTTGGAGTCACTGTGTGTGGGAGACTCACGCATGGACGCTTGGATTTATGCCTCGGACGTTTAGTGGGCCTCGGCACTACAATTAGCAATAAATTTGTTACCTATCCTCATTAGATACTCAGCTTATGGGAGAAGAGGTAGGGGACAGTGGTCAGGGAATATGGGACGGGGGGCGCCCTGTGGACAAAAGCAAATGCCATTGTTTTTTATGCGTACCAAGAAGTCAGCAGGCTGCTTTGACTGTGGCTGTAACCAAACTGGGCTGTCTAATAAGCTGTTACCTGATCAGTGGTGGTCTACCCCCTGACCCTTCCGTACCCCTTTGTAATATAAAAATGAACCTGTTCCACACTTCTAAGCGCTTTGTTTTGGGTTCGTAAATTGAGCGTCTGACACTTCGTAGGTCTAATCTGATCTTGATAGCTTCACTTCTATGTTTCGACTTGATTCGATTCGATTTGATTCGAGAATCAACTCGAACCGAGAGTTTATTCTCTGCTATTTATAATAACTTTGTCACCTACAAAATATGTCTATCTTAACACACTCACGTCTATTTCGGTATTGACCCTTTCACTTGGCCCAATCAGCCCCCGCGTCTTTTGACCCGTTCTTTGGCCCTTTACCGGTGCGTGTGGTCTCTGCCCCGCCCCCCGTTGAAGTGGAGTGTCATTAAGATACCTACGACCACACTCACCACGATACTTAAGCATTTGAAATAATTTAAATATTGTTTCTCAACTGTTTTATTAAGGTTTTTGCTCAGATTTATGGGCCAAAGTCAGCTTGACTATTGCACTATTCTTATTGTTTGAATGGTATTTAATCTGTGCTACTTTAGAATAACTATTTATAACTTTTTTCAATACCACAAAAAAGAAAGATAAGAGTTAAGAAAAACAAATTTTGCAACCCAAAATTCAAACTAAAGTGAAAAGTGACAAAGTTTTTAATTTTAACTCAACAGTTAACACAAGCGTGTTACAATATTTGTAATAATAAAAACAATTGAAATTAATCCCTTATGACCGTTCTTATATTTCAGTTATTGAGAGTTTTTAGACTTATTTAGAAACCAATAATTGTTTAATTTGCGATTGTGTTTTGAGATTGTACCAATGAGATTTGCGTCAAACTTGTTTTGTTTTTCATTTTCAATAATTTATATATATTATATATAGAGGTATATACCATGCACCTCTCATATAATATATAAGATATGTGTACATATAATCCATAATATATATATATTTATAAATGTATATATAAGTGCATATATGAATACTTATTTGCGTTGTAAAATAATATCAAAGATTATGTACTACGGTATATAAAGCTTTTCATTTTAATTTTATTAAAAAAGTATTTTGTTTGTTTTACATTTTATGCAATATCATAAATTTTTTATTATTTTTACCCGCACTAAACTTTTGCTAACCGCAAAAAAAATTATTGATTTCTATAATTAACAATTACAATGAAAACTTTGTGTGTATTCAGTTAATAAATATATTGAAATTTATATTTGAATAATGGATTAAAGACTTTAATTACTGCGATATAAGTCTCTCGATATTTTACTTTACATTCTTTTCAATTTTCAGTAATTTTGAGTTTTTAAAATTTAATCTGTAATTTAATTATTAACTTTTAATTTTAAACATAATTTATTAACTAATGTTTTTAGTTTGCTTGAATAAATAAGTAAATAAATGGATTCATAGTTACGCATAAATCTGTGAAAAAACAACTACATTTTCTATAAATTAGATCGAAGTACATATATTTAAGAGATTCTACAATGGTTATTCTAGAATTTTCCTATAAATTAAAAATAATAATAATATTTACTCTTTTCTTTATGGAGCAAAGTATATTTAACTTGGGAACTTTTAGAATTTAAACGTTTCAAAAATAATTCATAATCTTTAGAAAAAATGCTTCGAGTTATTTGTTACTTATTCATGAAGTTACAAACGAAGTGATGAAATACCCTGTAAGAAGATGTAACTAAGGTGTTTGCCAGTTGCGATAATCAATTTAAAGTAATGGTAACAAAGTAAATTACTTATAATTACTATTTAAGAAAGGTGAAAAGCAATTGAAATTATAATTATTTAGGTATAGCCATAGCAAAGGGTATAATTGGAGTCGATTTGATTGATTCTAGCAAATTGTTTACTTAAGTATTTTAGTTTCTGCTGTATATCGGAATTTATTTTGCTTTCCTTCTCATTTCTTTGGTTTTCTCAAGGGATTATGCAAATTCGAGAAACGGAACCCGACTGTTGAGTGTTGAGCATAGAGGGGTTTGAGAGTCTGCAATATATCAGAGAACTTACAAAACAACCATATTCCAAATAAATGTGATTAATCCAGAGTGTTCTCAAAACTTGTGCTGATGTTCTTTCGAGTGTTGAACTTATTGTTCGGTTGTGCTGTATCCAATATTCGAAGCTCTTTCGAGCTTTCGGTGTTAAATTCACAAATCACAATTCACAATTCACAACTCACTTGGCCATTTTGGACGCATTTGATAAATGCCGTCGCCATTGGCGACTGTTAAATGACTTAAACTCACACACTCACTTCTATCTGTATCTGTATCTCAGATATACGATCCGTCGGTTAAAATACGCAAAATAGACTATTGACAACCAAAAACCAACAACCGAAAACCTACAACGATAGCGACAACCGTCGACGACGACCTTTCACTGTGGCAACCTGTGCGCTCTGTGTCTGCAGCAAGGCAAAAATTTACGTATCTGCCAGATACAAAAACAAAACAAAAACTTCGTGGCATCAAAAAAGACAAAAACGACGCTAGCAAAGTTTTGTCAACAATGACAATGATAGTATTGTTCGAGATCGAGTTCGAGTGTGAGTTCGAGCTTGAGTTTTGTGCCTGGCTCCACCTACAAAAACCAACAAGACGCCGCTGCTGAGAGGCCAACGAATAGACATGGATATGGATATCGGGAAGCAGGGACTGACTAAGGGAGGGACGAAGGGACTGCTGTGCCACCCGCATAAATTTGGCAACGAAAACTCCACAAATGAAGACGACGTCGGCGCATAATCAACTCCATGAGGAACAGGGAGCAGCAGGCGCAGACAGAGTCACAGTCTCTAATACAGCGGCAGCAACAGCTACAGCTTCAGCTTCAGCTGCCGTTATCATTGTGACTGTGTTGAGTGCGCGCACTTCCAACACACATTCCAGTTGCCGCTGATTGGTCGGATAACATCGCACACTTGAACGCAACAACACTCACACATAAACGCGCGCACACGAGCACTAATAGCTCTCTGGAGTATGGCAAGCGTGTGTACAGCCGGCATTGCTCATTATCTTCTCTCTCTCTCTCTTATGCTCTCACTGTGCGCTGGTGTGTGTGTGTGTGAGAGAGATTTTATACATGCAACGGTTTGTAGGGGGTGCTATTGTTTCTCCCCTTCCCTCACTCTTTTGCATGCCTGATAATTATCATTGAAAATTTAATTACTTACTTATCACACTCACTTGCTTATCACTCGCTTTGTACATTTTCTGCAAAGCAAAGGCTTGAGTCACCCTTTTTCTCTTCGCAACTCCCCTTTCTGACGTCTAACACCCCTTCCCTGTGAACAATTTTGCATAATCGATAACGATTCAATTGGAAGAAATATTTGGATTTTAAAATTATAAATTTAAAGTACATAATTTTATTATTTCATTTATTGTATATTAATAATGGACGGTTCTATATTCACTTTTAAAATGATTGAAACAGAAGCTTAAGCGATTATTGAATTAATTGTTAAATAATTATAAAACTATTATGTTTAGACTTATATTGCTATGGTACTTAAATTCAAAATGTTAATCTGATACAATAAATTTTATATTTAATATTTGCAATCTTTTTAATAAAATAGAACGAGTTCAATGTTAAAGAAAAATGTAAAAATAGAAAGTAATACATTTGTTCTAAATAACTTTTAATAAAGCCTTAAAAATGTTTTAAAATAAAAACTTTTACTTCATTTATTCTATTCAATACAGAAATGATTTAATTCGAAAGATCGTTAATTATTCAGCTGAAAGGCGTGTTATTAGCCAAGTTGGCAACTTGCCTGCAATCAAAATTACCAACAACGATTACTTCATTAACGGGAACTCCTTCGAATGGGTCTTAAAGACAAAAAGCGCCACAAACAAAGCTATGAAACACAATCTGCTGACGCCTTTAATTTTGGGCCAACTTTTTCTGAGGCCAAAAATAAGAAATGAGCAAAGAGAACAAAGAACAACTTGCAGTCAAAATGATAGCTTATGATTATGGTGTTAGTTTGGTTGAAATCGCTCAATCGACACTGAAAATTTTCATACCAAGCATTTTCATTATTTTCAACCGATTGTTCCTATGGCAGCTATATGATATAGTTGTCCGATCCGGATGAAATTTGGTTTGCACATGGGATTTGGTACTAAATGCATATTGGTTTAATTTGGTTAAAATAGATCAAAAAAAATTGTTTTTCCATCCGATTGTTCCTATGGGAGCTATATGATATAGTCATCCGATCCGGCCGATTTAAACAAACGATCTGCCTGCAGAGAGAATACACATCTGTATTAAGTTTTATCAAGATAGCTTGAAAACTGAGAAACTAGTTCGCATAGAAACAGACGGACAGACGGACAGACTGACGGACATGGCTATATCGACTCGCCTGTTGATGCTGATCAAGAACATATATACTTTATGGGGTCGAAGATGCCTCCTTCAATGCGTTACAAACTTTGTGACAAAATTAATATACCCTCTGCAAGGGTATCAAAAGCGTAATCATATGAATATAATGACTGAGAACTGCAATTGGTAAAAGAGGAAGAGTCTCAATTTGTGTTTTCACCTGATCAGCCCGCATCGGCATTTAGGCCAAAGTAACAAATGAAATAAAACAAATTTATGCGTACAATTGTTGGTTTTGGTAGTCAAGCTAACTTGGCTAACAATTAACCAGCAACCAATAAAATAAAAGCACTCGTCTTAGACAATGTTAATGGAAGTGGAAATGGTGATAGTTGCTTACGGGGAAAATGGGATGGAAAGCACTTGACGCAGCAAATAGGCGTTAAAGTGAAAATTGAAGTGGCGTTGACAGGAAATGCTAAAGAAATGCGATGAGAAAACAAAACAACAAAACAACATGGAAAAAACGGCTGCTGTTCATTGACTGTGACCCATAATTAAAAGGGCAGTACGCATTCAACTGGGCTGATTATACGGGATTGGGCCTCAAGATGTGTACTACCAATAAGCACAAATGGCTGACAGGCATTCTCTTAACTCTTACCACTTGGCTCATGGCTCTTGGCTCTTGGCTCTCTGTCCTCTTGTTGGCCTGTTGCCATCGTTGTTGTCGCTTTAACGCTCCAGTCAGCAAATTATACGGGTGACAAAAACATATTTCAGCGCAACAAAAATGGTAGAAATACACACTCATATAAACACACACACACACACACACACACACACATTCGAGTTTACAGTTTTTATTATTAAATGTTTAGTTTGTTGCAGCTGCGATCACTTACTTTTGACTTTTCGCAATTAATTGCCCATCATTATAATAATCATGCCTTGTTTAATGTAGGTACACTCGGTGTGGTCCCCTCCACCTTCAACTACATCATCGAGTCCAACTACGGACTCCAAATTCAGCTCCCACAGCGATGCCTTACTGTGATCTAATGAGCGCGTGCTCTTAACTCGATCTTTGTCTCCGTCCCCCGCCTACAACCCCCGACCTCATCTCCAGATTCTGCTTCAAAAAAGCTCATGCTGTTCCCAAAAGGGCCTGTCATTGCATACTGACAGAAAATACAAAAACAGAGTAATAATAAAGTCAAAAACAATCCAGGTTTATTCGAAATAAAGGGTATTATGGGCTCAGTCATCTTTGCCAAAACAAGTTTAAGAAATCTTTCAAGCTCTTTATGTATGTTTCAAATCAAAATTAGATTCATTTATTTAAGACACTTACAACAATTGAGCAAAACTAATAATCATGAATTTTGTAGTGTATAAAGAATTCGTCAACCCAAAGATTTATTTATTTTCTTCTTTTTTTAATTAAACATTTTTAGCGCATTCAATTAATCATTTTTCTGTTAAAATAAGTAAAAATTGGTATACTTTGAAATGGATTTCTAACGCTTTTGAGTAGAAATATTATTAATTAATTAGCTGTGCAAATGCACTGAGAGAATTAAAATAGATATTTTATTAAATGTTTTGCTGTAATTTATAAATTATATTTTTTATCAAAGCAATAAAATAGTTTTTGTCCTTCAATCCGTAACAATTTTGACTGAAAAATATATGAAATGAGGTATATTTGTGTCACTTTCAAACATAATTCAAAACTTTACTTTACAAATTACTCTGCCATTATTTCCTTGTGATTATAAAAATCCATGTTTTCTTTGTAAAAGATATTAAACTATCAAACTACCTTGTATGTATACAAGGAACACAAAAAGAGTACGAATAAAATAGCTCTTTAGAGATTGGCGCCATTTACGATCAGGTTTTTTTCAGTGTATATCAGAAATAAGCAAAGTGTGACTTGTGGCACCCAGCAAAGACAAAAGACCAAAGGCAATTTTTCCATTTACGCGATTAATTGGTCGACTCGCTGGGAGGTCCACTAATAGATTAAGGAAAATAACAATAATAGGAAGAGCTAGGTATTTTAAATGCGGATTAACATTTTGCCTATTGACTGATTAATATTTAACGCAGACACACATATATTTATATACACACATCACCCACAACGACATAACAATATTGAGAAACCTTTTGACAAATGTCTTTCAGAGACGAAGGCTAATGGTCTTGTGCTGTGTGGAGTCTCAGTCAATACGGAGGGGATTTTTGTAGTCGATGAGTGCGATTAGAACTCAATTATAGAGATGACTCTCTCTTCATCTCTCTCTCTCTTTAAATGAGCCCCAACTTACGCTTTAAAACAAAAGACTTTTTGATTATAAAAATTATGACTCATAAAATTAATTTTATGACTTTTTCGTTCAAACGCACATGATAAAAAAAAAAAAAATAAAAGACAGAAGGTGCTAAAATTATAGAGTTCGGAAATTGTAATTTAGCCACTCAAAGCTTTAAGAGCTGTATAGCATTGGAGCCGCAGGTTCTTGGCCATTTCTTCATCAGGGAAATTGGTCCCAAAATACCATACACTTAAATCAGTTAAATGAACTGTTGAAAATTTGCCACATTTGCAAAATAATGATTTTAATGAAAGTTCTCCGGATCGACTATCGAATATTGAGTATCCAATATCGATTCTGTCCACTGAACACGCGTTCTGTCGCTTGTTTAAACAATAAGCAGGCACCACGGGAAAATTGTCCTGAGGCAAAAGCCATTTGACACTAATGTGTTTTGGGCAAAAACATTTGATTATCCCATATAACATTGGCATGTCAAGGAACTGCAGCTCTAACCACAGTCCTCATGCTCGTACTCAGCACAATCAACGGTTATGCTCATCATGTAATTCGCTTCCTCATTCTCCCTCTCACAATGTGCAGTTAGACGCCTCAAGAAACATTGATATCGGTCTCCATTCAAACCCTTTTGCTTATGATTTCTTTTATTTTGAACTCAATTTTGAGTGAACTGGTTTTACTAGAACCATGACCTTGCACTTGATCAGTTTGAATGTCTTTTTTTCTGCTAACTCAGTCTTATCTTAACTGCAATAATTTAATTGCATTCAGTTTATGCTTCAACCAGCTGAGATACTCTGATAAGATAAGAATAGCTGTTTGAACTTCTGGGTGTCATTGAGAGCTGGGTTCGCTTAGTACTCAATTTAATTTTGATTGTTAAATAACAAGTAAACAGATATGCATTAAAATGAATATATATAAAAAATAAAAATATAAAAATATATTTTATAAAACAAATATAAATGCATAGACAATTAATAATGAACAAATTAAATAAATACAAAATACAATAATCTGAAAAAAACTAGTTGGATAATGTACAACCATAACACTACTACAAAGGCATAAATAATAATGTAAGTATAAATTAAAATTTAAAAAAAAAAAAAAAAACAATTAATCTAATAAATATAAGTTATTCTATAACTTTTTTCTATAGGTTATTTCAATCTCAATCTCTTGGTCTCTCGATAAAGCACCCTGCTGTTTGGGCATTAAAAATATCTTTAAGATTTAACCCATGCCAGCTGTCGGTTAATTTTGGATCCATTCCCTCTCTAAGTATGTGTGCAATCTGGAAAGAAACTGTTTTCATCCCGCATAAGCGTGAACTCCAATCAAGTGACCAGAAGTAAGCGTAGCGTCAGTTCAAATAGGTGCGACTGATTTCGATTTCAATATTCATTCCGAATCAGATTCAGACGACAATTCGACTGGTCCGCGGCGCGCATGAGCTACAACATGCGATGAAGAAGATGAGGAAGGAAGAAGAGAGGAAAGAGGGAAACTGGAGACAGAACGGACAGCGGACACCTTTTCTGGCCACTGTGGCAGACGCCATGTAGACGTTTAACTTAATTACGATTACGATTATGATTACGGTTATGATTACAAGGAGATGACGATTACGATTATAAAGTTAAAAGCGCAGGCGCAAATCAAAGGATCAACAATTTATTAATATTCGATTAATGTCCACAGACCTTGGTCAACAACAGGTGGTTGTCAGCTTCTTGCCCAGACTGCAACCTAAAGATTAAGATGAAAAAGTTAAAGTAAAGTAAAATAATAGCAAAACAATTAATTTAGTTCTGAAAGTTATGGCGAGCGACGGCACGTAGACGGCACGAGTTTCTCCGTTCCCTCTTTCCCCATTCCAATTCCTCAGACCCAATTCCCCATTCCTGATTCTCAAGCAGACCACGAAAAGGAAGTGGTAAAGACTGTAAGTAGAAGCGAGTGAGCCAGCTGCACTTCTTGGCTTATGCTGGCGGCTGTTGCAAGTGGTACACACAATACTGATTTACATGCTAGACAGGCTGCCTGCCACATTACTTGTGGCACGTGCTCCGCATACAAGAGGCAGACAGGGGACAGGAGACAGGAGACAGAAGACAGAAGACGCCTCACCATCGTAGTCAAGGTGCAAACTCCGAAACTCCCACGTTCATTTAGAGTTCCCCTCAAATTGATGCCACCCCTCTCACCACCCTCCCTCGTCAGACATCTTGGAATAACTGCAAGCCGAGTACCTCAATCACATGATCAATCATCAGTCCGTCTATCTGTCAGTTTGTTGTGCCCATTCGCACAAAGGCTGCAACAATTGGCATTGACAGTTTTTACCGTTTGCCAATTGTTGTTTGAGTCGCGCCCGATTATTTTGAACAGGGAGGATTATCTATTTTTGTGGAGTGTGTTAGCATCTATTTCATATTCCGTATGAATTTTTGCATATGTTCCTGTGATTGATACCTCTCTCTGTGCGAGAACTATTTGCAGCAGCTGTTAATAGATACCCAAGTTGCATTCACTGGCAAGTTTTAATGGTTTTTCAGTTTTTTGACAGAGCAAATTCTTATAACCTAAGTTAATTGACAAATAACAAGTCAGAAAGGCTACAGTCGAGCGAGCCGACTGTAAAAGTCCCCGTACTTCTTCTAGAGCGCGTTTTTTTATACAAATCACCAATCTTCAAGCGATTTGACCTATGGGAGCTATAGGCTATAGTTTTCCGATCCGGATCAACCTTGGTGAGGATAGTTATAATGATACTATACACATAATGCGTTAGTTTGGTTTCAATCGCTCAACTAAAACTTCATGTCACCAATTTTCGAACGATTTGTCCTATGGGAACTGTAGGCTATAGCTGTCTGATCTGGATCAAACTTGGTGAGGATTGTTACAATGGTACCATACACATAATGTGTGAATTTGGCCTCTCTAGCTCCAGTCGTTTTCAAGTTATGGTGATGTAAATATAGTTTTTTACAATTTGCAGGGGCGGTAGGGGGCGTGGCAAAAATTTGAAATAAACTTAACCTAACTGACATATAGACGGGGTCGGAAACGTCTCCTTCTGCCTGTTACACACATTTTGCTTCAGTTAAACTTAATAGACCCTTATACTCTTTTTTAGAGTACGGGGTATAAAAACATTTTGTGACATTAGTAAAGTCACAAAAAATAATATTGAATATATTGAACTATATTATTAGCAAGTCATAAAAACTATATCCAATACCTTGAAAGCCCTCTTAACTAACACCCCTTATAATCGAACGTCCCTCTTTTCTCAGATCTTGATGATGCATTCGAATTATTTTCTTCTTTCATATCTGGACACGCTTGTAGCCATATAAAGTTTGCTCGATGGTAGGTGTCCGCTTGCAAGATTTATGTTCTTAAATCAAATAGTATAGCACATTTTTTCAGTTTTAAGTTAAATTTCATTCAATTATTATTTTTGAAGTTTACATTTAAGATCAAAATAGACTTTTATCTGCTTAGCAAGACACTAACACATGAGTTCTTTAGAAAACTAAAAGATGATTTTAATATAGCAGGAAAACTCCTGCTACCCAAAGGAGTTTTCATATTATTAATGTACTTTTTAAAAAATCATTTCATCAAACAATCGAAGTGCATTCAATGATATTTTGTTCCACTTACCTTTATGCATGCATGTAGTCATACTTGGCTACCAACCGACAGCTACATCTATGGTATAGAGTATCTTTTGTCGCGTGCCCCTGAGTTCCACATTCCCGGAATTATCTATGGTTTTTGGGCACACGACTCGCTGTCGCTTTGGAAGACCATAAAAACTAACAAACAAATCCCACTAATTAGCCAACATTCGCGGGCGTATTATCAAATGCAAATGAACATAAAAGCAGCGGAAAAACAAATAGGAAAATGGAAAATATAGTTCACATTTCTGTTTTCATTTTTATGGCCAAAAACGAACAACAACAAAAGCCACATAAATAACTGAACATTTTTGGCCCGGAACGACCTCAAAAACGGGTATTCGATATCGAATTCGCATTGAAACCAAAATCATTTCATTAGTCAAGAGGGTTGCTTTGGTAGTACATACTCTGGCTAGGGACGCAACCAAGTTGAAAATCAAATGGGATGCTAATTTTGAACTGGGAAAATTGTAATACAATCCAATGATTATGCTCAATAAATTATATATTTTGACACTCGTACAGAAGGAGCGAGAGAAATGTTAGTGATTGGAATCTAATAGGTAGAAAGATAGATAGATTGTGGCATACGTAGATGGATGCATTTATATAGTAGATAGGTAGAGGATGAAGCAAGTAAAAACAAGAAAGAAAATTACAGTCGAGCACGCCCGACCGTAGAATACTCTCTGCCTTTTATTCCCGCTCATTTTAATAAAATCAGTATCCGAGAATATCAACTAATAGTACTTGCAGTAAAAGACGTTGAAAGACGTTAAAAGACATTCACCTAGGAAGTTAAGCCTCTTTTATAGAGATTTTTTTATTACTAAATGAAAACATGCAACAATTGGGGCTATTGAATTATATTCTTTTAAAGGATTGACCGCGATTCGAACCCACGACTCTGCATTTGCCAATCAAGCACTTAACCGGCAACGCCATCACGACACTTGAAAGTTTCCCGCCCAAAACCATACATATTAAAAAGCTTAACTTCCTAGCTGGATAACTATTTTGTCAAAACTAGAATTTTGGTCGGCACGGCCAGCGTCTGCGAGCAGCGCTGCCGCTAGCAAGCAGCGAAAACGTTCATGTTTGTATGCTTCTATCTCTCTTGCACACATGCATTGACATTGCGTTCAATTATTAACTTTCTTACATGTCTAGCTCTTTTGTTAATAGTCCGATTTGTATGCAACTTTCAGGATAGTTTGATATATTTTGTCTTCAAATGAATTTAAAATAACAATACTGTATGATAAGATCAAATGCCTTAAAATCGGCATTGGAGTTTTTAAATTAGTTTATTTCTTGTGGGAAAAGGGGGCGTGGCAGTCCAAAATTTTTAATGGCAATGCATTTATGCCGTTTCTAGAAACCTCCCTACCAAAATCGGTACTCCTAAGTGCCATAGTTAATGAGATATTCGCCTAAAACATCAATTTTTTACGAGGTGTTTCTAGTTTTTTGCTCATTGTGGGCGAACGGGGCGTGGCATCGAAAAAAAAAAGATTCTTGTATTGACTGACTTAATATCGAGTCGATAGAGACCAAATTCAAACTTGTAGCTCTTACCATCTCTGAAATCTGTTTGTTCATACGAACAGACAGACAGACGGACAGACGGACAGACAGACGGACAGACGGACATGGCTATATCGACTCGGCTTGTGATGCTGATCAAGAATATATATACTTTATGGGGTCTGCCACGCCTCCTTCTGCCTGTTACATACTTTTCACAAACACAATATACTCTCTCTTGCAGAGAGTATAATAAAGATAAAAGGTTATAAATAAGTATAGATAAATAGAATAGTGGACGTATTTACATAAATACTTTATACAAAATAAACTCAAAAATCGATGCAATATGTGCATAAATTGTTAAATAAATCAATATATCGAATGAGATTTTTTAGATTAATATCTTCTTTACCCAGTAATATTTGTAGGCCCTGTACTCAAAGAGGGTACAGTCGATATAGAAATGTTCTTCCGTCTTCCCGTACTACCATTAAAACACGACTTTAAGAGCTAGCTCTTAAAGCCATCAAATTTGGAGTGAAAGTCCGTTTATACTGTATGCAGATAAAGATTGCATAAACATTGCATAAATTGTAAAAAACATTTTCATGTCACCCTAGCTTGGAAATATGGTACCATTACAAATATCCTCACCACGTTTGATCCTTGTCTGACAACTATATCGTTAGGATCCAATAGGACAAATTGGTTTGCCAAAGTCGGTTCGCTTGACTATAGCCTACCTTACTCGTTCAATATACTAACGGTTGAATTTATTAATAATTAAAAATATTTATAACTGATAATTTTGACAATCAATAAAGTGCCAATGAACCAACAAATTGTGATTAAAGACAGTCCTTGGAAAAGGATCATGAGATGCGTATCTCATAGATCGATAGATAGGTGAATAGACAGCAACTATATTGTTTTCCAGCTGAAGATTTGATATCTTTAGACCACACGGAGCACTTTGGTTAGCAAAACGTCAATATTTGCTTACTTATTAAATCCAAACTGAAATTTAAAATCGAAAATGCAGTTTTTTATTAGGAAAAAACCCACAAAATCACTACAGGCCATCTCAAGCACAAGCACCGAGAATGTGAGTAGACACATGAGGCGCGGCAGGAGTCATGAAAGGAACACATGAAAGGTGACAGACAGACAGATACTCTGCACACACTTCACACCTCACGACAACGTTGCAGACACATCCTGTGGCGCATAGCACGATCTTCTCCTCTCCTTCCTTCTTCTTCTATCTGCTAAGTCTGCGTCTCTCGTCTGTTTGGTCATTAGTGTCTGGTCGCTGCTCCGGAGGCGTCTACAGTTTGTGTCACCTGCCGAGCTCGAGCCAAAGTCAGATCCAGAGCTAATGTTACAATTACCTGGTAATACGACGACCACAGAATGTCTAACAACTGCACATCTTGCAAAGATGTTTATTATGACCAAGAGCACCTCTAGGCGTAAAGACTGCCGCTGAGTTGACAACCAGCAAACCAACTTGGGCGAGGCATGCCCAGTACGTGGCTACTATCATCAATTATTCACACTGTGCTTTAGAATAAGCTGTAACTCTAGTTGGAAATGAAACTGTAGATGGATATGGATGGATAGATTTGGCGATAGTGTTTTGAAGCATTGTAGGAATGTGTTTTATTTAAGCAAAGTTTATTCAACCTTGTCTATTTTTAGGTTTATAATAAAGTCCTTTAAATTTTAGTAAAACACAAAGAGGTATCGAATAAATTAAAGCTGTTAAATATGAGGCAATGCTTATATTGAAATCAATAACTTATTATAACATTAAAAGTCCAATTACATTGTATCAGTTAACTTAACTCTTAATATTGAACATAGCTCCGAATCGTATTTGTTAAAACTATGTGAAGATCTAAATGGAACTCTTCTTTAACCTAATAATTGAAGTGTTTAGAAAAATGATCTCAGTTGTTAATTCTCAGCAAGATAATTTACCAACCAGTTGTGAAGTCTTTTGCCGAAAGACCAAAACAGGGTTCTTTTCACACTGTGAATTGGGCAGTGGGAAGTGTAGTAGCTGCTATCAAGTCGCCTCGATAATAACACAATATAAATCCAATTAGCACAGTTTTGTCTGAAACGAACACAACTCGCAATTTATTCGATGACCAAGAAAGATGAAAGGAACCAAAAGAAAACGCATAAAGGAAACTTTTAAGGCAGAGAACGAAGAATAAAGAAATACAGAAATGCTGAAAGAGGGGTGCGTCGTCTTGTGGTGCTGGAAAACTTTATGGCTTGTGATCACCTTTTATGCTCAACCATTAAACGCTATTAGCGAGCATTTAGGGATCACTTTTCTGCTTTTTTCCCTCAGCTATGTTCCTTTATTTATTGCGTTTTTGTGTTTTTGGGTAGGTCAGAGAGGAGAAGACCCTTCGGGTGTCTAATCTAATAAGCCACAAGCACGCAAACAAGTTCACGTGGGAAAACTGGAGCAGTAACAAATTGATAGACCCACTGCAAACGTGGGTTGATTTTGGAGGTGGCAAGGAGTAGGTGCGGGAGTTACAAAAGGTGTGTGTGGGAAGAACTTCAATGCAGTCTGTGGGTTATTTATGGATCTGTGCAATTGGATATGGGAAGAGAACTGCACCGAACAAGGAAGCAAATAAGGCAAAACCGACGCCCACATTCAGGTCCAACTCTAACTCCAACTTCAAGTGTAAAAGATCATCAATTTGCATATTTCATGTCACATAATCTAGGCCCAACTGGGGTACTATAAAAGCCGGTGGATGGCGTTCAGGTATCCACAGTGTTACTTAAGATGTGGCAAAAGCTTGTAGGGTTCCTGCTGTTCCTCAGTTGGAGCTCTTTCTCGATTGGCCAAAACAGCAGCGAATTGGCCAAGAAGTGGGATGACGATGAGGATATTCCTATTGGCAGCGACAAGGAACTATCGGATCTAGTGATTACGACAGCTTTGGGGAAGATTAGGGGTACTATCCTTACATCTCAGGCGGGTCGCAATTTCTATGCCTTTAGGGGTATTCCCTATGCAAAGGCTCCAGTGGAGAATCTACGGTTCAAGGCGCCCGAACCCATGGAACAGTGGTTTGATGTCTTCGATGCCACCTTCGATGGACCCAAGTGTCCGCAGCCAGGACTATTCAGCGAGGATGTCAGTGAGGATTGCCTTAGACTAAACATCTACTCCAGGGAGCTGCCCAGCGAAATGGATCCGAACCCCAAGAAGCCTGTCATCGTTTTTATTCATCCTGGTGGCTTTTATTCCCTTTCTGGGCAAAGCAAGAACTTTGCAGGTCCACAGTATTTTATGGATCGCAATCTGGTGCTGGTCACCTTTAATTACCGTCTAGGTACACTGGGATGTCTTGCCACTGGAACGGAGCAGGTGCCCGGCAACATGGGGCTCAAAGATCAGGTTCAGTTACTGCGATGGGTAAAATTACACATCTCGCGCTTTGGCGGCAATCCCAATGAGGTCACGCTGATGGGCTATGGAGCTGGGGCCATTGCAGTCACCCTCCACATGGTTTCTCCCATGTCCCGAGGTCTCTTCCATCGTGCGATTGTCATGAGTGGTGCCGCAACGGGTCAGTGGTCCCTTTCAAACCACCAAATGGACGTGGCTAAAAAGCAGGCAGCGTTGCTAAACTGCAACACGGAAGAAATTGATGAAATGCTGAACTGCCTAAGAGGGGTGAGTAAAATCTGACTACCACAGTAAGAGAGTGACAATATTGAACGCACATCAATGGTCTCCAGCATATTAAGATACAAAGGCGGACTTTCCTTCACTTTCCCTTCACAATTTAGTACTAAATATTTCGTTTCGATCCGCAGAAACATTATTTGGAGTACGCCAATACACTGCCGCACATGTTCGACTTTGGACACAACAATCCCTTGATCCTGTGGAAACCCGTCATTGAGCCGGACTTTGGACAGGAACGTTTTCTCACCGAGGACCCGGTTCGAAGCTACCAGAATGGGGACCATATGAAGATACCCATTATCACGGGGATGACCAAGGACGAGTTTGTGGGTCCGGCCATATGTGAGTCCTAGGTGTGGAACACATCATCTAAAACAACTAATTCAATATACATACCTATTAGCTGTCCTACAAAGTCCTTCGCTGCTGACAGCCTTCAACGAAAACTTTGATACTTTGGCGCCCATTTGTTTTCTCTATAATGGCAGCAATTCTCGTACTCAGAATATAAGTCGGGAGCTGAGACAGCACTACTTTGGGAATCAACCTATTAGTGCGAATGGATCGCTGGAATCATTGGCAGCGCTTTACTCGGATGCCTTGACAGGGTTTGGAATACATCGCTTTGTCCACTTGGCGGCAAGGACAACCAAGGTGTATTACTATCGCTTTGCCTATCAAGGAGGCCGCAGTCATATCCACTATCCCGAGGATGCACCATACGGTGTAGTGCATCACGATGATCTAATGTACTTGTTCGTTGAGCCTTCGATCAGTCCCATGTTCACAGAAGACGACGATGAGTTCCGAATGGTTGATATTATGACACGAATGTTCTCGGCTTTCGCCTACAAAGGGTAACTAGGTCAGATAAGGTGTCGATTAGCATACAACTGAAATAATCACTTCCTTAGGGATCCCAACAAGCCAACCGATTTACGACTTCGAGACATTCGCTGGCGACCTTTCAGCTTCAAGAAGCGTTACTACCTGGACATAGGAGACGAGATTGTACTCCAGGAAAATCTCAACTCGGCACGCTTTGAGATCTGGAAACATTTGTTTCCGCTAAACTGGCGACGTCAGACCAAGGACCATTGGTTCATCTGATCCTACTGTACTATCACCTCTTTTTGCTCAATTAAAACTTATGCAACTTGGCAATTTATATTTTCATTTTGTGTTCTCTACTGTTCCAATTCAGTCACGTTATTCATCTCCTTCGCTCCAGAGCTGACCCTTGTTTGGTTTTAAGCTACCAAGTGATAAACCAATTGGCATAACTTAAAAATTTGTTCTGTTCCAATTTGAAGTAAGCCCAAAAGTTGTTTTTACTTTGTTGTTTTTGAAGGTATGCGTGTCATCACTGTGTGGGTGCATATATTACTGTGGGTCGGGAGAGCATTGGTACGTGTCGTCCCAACGATCGCGTGCTATGAAATACACCGAGAGAAATTACTTGCGAACACACATAGACACGACTTATTTTTATACACAAAAAGTTCAGAGTAGAATTAATGCCCTTTCTTACTTGTTTTAACAAAAACATTGACTTTATTTGATTTTAAATTTAAAGATTTTTTATTCTAAATTTCGCAATACACGGGTTCAGCTTTAACAATTTTTTAATTTTATCGGCATTTTCTTTTATATTCAAAATTGTTCATCGTATGTTAGTGGACCATTTATAATCCTGTTCCGTTTTTTAAGACGCTATAAAAAAAACTTTTAAGCGAATTTATTTGGTATCATGGTAAATCAAACCAAGATATTTTTTTTCCCATTAGATCATTGAACATATTTTTAAAGAAAATATTTAACTAACGCCCGACTTTCTTCCAGTGTACCCCATTTGCTCAATGCCAAACACACTCAGCTTGTCACACTCACACTTCCACACATTTTGTGGAAACATTTGTTGCCCTACCCAAAAAGCTACAGCTATCCAGTGGTGCATTTGTATTTGTGGCAACCTCGCAACCTATTTTTATTTTTATTGCTCTTATCGGAGTTTGGTTACGCTTGACAGCATGACAATGTCAGAAGGCAACCGCCTCATCATCATCGTCATCAATTTCGTATTGGAGTTCAAGAGTGTCCTGCTCTGTGACTACTCATTAGCATAGCACAACACATGACGCTCAACAAATAGATGGAAAGAAATGGAATAAAGGAGACAGTAAGTGAGAAAGGGACAGATATATTACCAATTGGGAAGAGTTTTTGGAATTCCAACAGGGCAATGAGTCACGAGACACGAGTCACGCCATAGCATCATCACATCCCTCTGCGAGGGTGTTGCAACGACCCAGTTGGACTTCAACTACTACTGCTGCTTTACTCCTCCGTACATACGTAATATATTAATTTATGCAAATTGCCTGGTAGTGCGGTTTGAATGTTTCCTATCTGAAGCAATAGATCTGTGTCGCGGGGTTGCACATTTTGATCGTTTCCACTTTAGTTTTAATTGTTTGCCTTGTCAGCGTAGCATATGCCACATATGTCTGTCTGTCAGTCTGTCCATCCTAGGTTCAAAGGCAGATCGTGTCTATAATTTGTTAGACTGGAAGGAATGCTGGGGCATTCCAATTTCCAGCGAAATATTTCGCAAGGATTGCAATTTCCACGAAACGCTGCGCCAATAAAGTTGTGAGTTTCTACAGAGTCTCCGCATATCAGATGGACCTGGTCTTTCCTATTCACGCTGTGCCACAGAACGCATCCTCACGAATACAAAGATATTACTTCGAATTTGAAATTCGCAACACTTTTTTATTGACTGATGGAAATCGCTCAAATTACGGAAAAACGAAGTCTCTATTGAAAACGTGTTCGCCACAGAATGTAATTAGATTTGTCGCTAGGCATCACTGAGTCTACCAGTGTCTTAGACAGGCCAAAGTCTTGGCCAAGACGAAACCACAAGGCAACTTTTAAACACCTTCCATATGTGGTTTTTTTCGACGCGTGCTAAAATCTGGAGATGGAAACGTAACGCAATCCGTCGAAAGTCAA
The DNA here is from genome assembly GCA_018903735.1 of Drosophila cardini. Taxonomy (NCBI): domain Eukaryota; kingdom Metazoa; phylum Arthropoda; class Insecta; order Diptera; family Drosophilidae; genus Drosophila; species Drosophila cardini. The sequence continues at coordinate 744,323 of JAEIGM010000024.1, read as the reverse complement.
TATCGGTTTAAAGCATACAATGTACTTGTACAAATTCACAAAATTTCCGACTTACTTATTAATATTTAACTGAAATTAAAATTAATATAGATTTATATATTTTAATATTAAAATTAAGGTTAACCAAATAATATAATGTTATTATAATATTTAATAATATTTTAACACACCAACCTTTATTCAAAATAAATAAAGACTATTCGTGTCACGTTGTTATGTACCCGATATGTCCTTCTCTAGCTGGAACTCCTGCTGTCAACATCAATGCAAAGGAATCTTAGGTTTACAATGAAGTTGTCTGCGCAATTGACGCTCGATAAGAAAAAAGGCACAAGTTCAACTAAGCTGCAAAAGCGACCAACGAAAAACTAAGCAGTTTTCCACTCTATCTCTCTCACTCTCACTTGCTCTTACTTGCATAGAAAATTTGCAGAAACATCACAAAACTCATAAATAACAACGGCAGCAGTCACAACAAAACCAAAAACAACAACAACGAGAATAATAAAAAAAATCTGGGTGCCAACTGTTTGGCCGAAAGTGTCCACGAGACTGTCTGGGCCAACAGTTGGTTTGGGCCAGTCTTAGTCTTTGGCTCGACTACACTCGACTCGACTCTACTCAACTCTCTTGACTTTTCGGTATCTCCCACTGACGATAATGCGCATTGCAATCCACAATTTATGACTCACTTGTGTGAACTCTCTTTGCAATTCCTGAAGCAATGTCAGCTATTTATTCTGTTAAGCTCAGTCACAGATGATCACTGGTATTCGCGTATTTCCAGTTCGTGTGGGTGTGGGAACAAAAAAAACAAAAAAAATAATTATATATGCATATTGCAATTTATATAAAAAAGGAATTTTTTGGAAGTGGGTTAGATTTAAAGATTGAAGTCTCAGGTAAAATCTATACAAACAATAATATTTATAAATTCTTTAAAAATTATATGGTCAAACTAGTATAGGAATTGTTTTTGTTATTTATAATCAAAATATTTAAAAACATTTGAAAACATATTTAATAAAAAAAACAGTCTTAATGTTATAATAAAAAGTAACAAACAATTGATTTATGAAAGTTGATAAAACAAAAAATTTTGAAATAAATATATCTACACAGTATTGAGCTACTAAAAATTCTAAGAATTTTGACACTGTCAAAATTTCTTTAAGTTATTTTCAGAAAAAATGTTTTTTGTACATATTGAAATATTCTTGAAATCAGGGCGACCCACACCTTCAGAAATTACTGAAATGTGCAAAGCCACAAAATGCCCCCATATAAAAAAAAAAACAATAAATGCTACTTGTTAAAATTAATGGTGCATAAAAAGGGTGGGGGAGGGTTATTGAACTAAAAATTCTGTCAAACAATTATTGGGGATTGTTAATAAAAACGTAAAACATGCTTTAATCTAGTAACCTAGGTCATCTGAGATATATTTCTCAGCTTATGCAATAATTGAAGACCTTTACCTGTGGGAAATTTAATATGCAATGCTAAATGTGTTTCTAAAAAAATGGAGCTCCCCAAACAGAGAGTTGTACGAACTTAGTTATACAAAATTAACTTTAACAATCAGCAAAAGTAAATATTCCTAAGAAAAATGTTGTTATATAAATAATTGGTCCTCAAAATTAAGATTCATGGGCTAACATATACGAGAGGAAAATAAAGTTCTTAAAACTAGAGAACTGATCTAGATATTCATAGCTCTTAAAAAAAACATGCAGTTTTAGTAAGACACATTTGACAATACATGTTTAACTAAGAGAAAAATTTGTTTTAAATGTTCTTGTTGGCATATTTTTGTTATATTCAATTAACCTTTTGAAATCTTTTTCAGACAGAAGTCCGTAAATAATATACTTTGTGGATTTAGAGAATAATGTTTGACTTTCGATACTTTTTTGACAATGAAGTAAATAAATTTTCTGCATTATCAGCGTAGGAAAGGGCGCGTGGCTCGTGGGTAATTAGTGAGAGTTTGTTCGGGGCTGATTACTTGATGAGAACCAGCTGATAAGCTTGCGTGAAAACCATTAACAACTAAATCATTATTATCATCAGTTTTAATAACTGATCAGATCCTGCGGGGTTGCATATTGAAAATATAGGTGTTTGTGGCAAGAACGCACAGTTGCACAGTAGCACAGTGGTACTGTGGTACAGTGGCTGTTGCAGCTTTCTGCGTGTCGCGTGGCGATCGCAAGCTGAGCTGAAAACTCATCTCATGCTGTGGGCTCTTCTCTCGTATTGATCTGTCAGTCATTGGACATCAGACAGTACTCACCTTCTATCCCTGCCACTGCCATTGCCCATGCCTCTTGTCTTCCGTGGTCCTGATCCCTTCTCCAGTACTTCTCCTTGCATATCCCTTCGCCATTGGAGAGGGGTCAACGTTTTGTCTGTTGTCATCGCAGCATCACATTTCAATAATATTTTTCCTGTTTATTTCCAGCCTTCAACTTGAATGTTCATGATAGATCATATTGCACGTTGCCGTTTATTGACTAACTGACAGTAGGTCGTATAACTCTCACTTCATCCCGGGGTGTGTTCGTAATGAATACTTAGTGTGCTTCTTACAATTTGGGTATCAACAGTGAAGATGGTAAAGTTGTACAGTCTAAATAGATAAACTAACTTATAATCTATTTTACATCCCGTACTCAAAAAAGTTAGGGATCTGTTAGATATGTCAGAGGCGAAAAGTGCAGATTAAATTGAACTGTTTGAGCCAGATTCGCATATAATATGTATATATAATGATTCTATATCTCCTTAACAAATTTGGACAACTATATCCAATAGCTGCTCTGGGCCGGATCAAATACATTTATGTCATGGGGCTAGGTGTGGTGAGGGCCCTTAAAATACAGCTCAATATTCCCGTGATAAGAATGAACTATTTTCATATCATATACTGTTTACATAATTTTAATGAGCATTAAGAATACAGGGAGTAATTTAATTATTGAACTTTCATTTACCGCAATTTATTGTGACGAAAACTTGTAATAAAGGATTCGAAAAAGAAACTGCGGACGAGAACATTTTCCAAAGCTAGACGTGTCAAATGAGCTTTAGGTAGTGTCCCATGGTCGTTCGCAGTCCCATTTTGAAATCGACCGTTCTTTGCTGCAAGTAGTGACAAGCATTGACAAGTACATGAGAAATGCAATTTCAGCGTTGGGAAGCATTGAGCAAAGATCTTTATCTACAATGGTGAGATACAAAAAACTTTCAACAGATTCGCCAATTTTGTGACAGACTTACATATGTACATCCGACGATGTTTAACATCGAAATATGCTACTTAAAGGATACAATTAGAGTTGATTCATTATTTTATTATGTTATAAGCACTAGGAAAGTAACGTTATATTAAGTTTGTCCTTTTTAAATTAGTAAAAAACAAGTAAGAAAGGCTACAGTCGAGCGAGCCGACTGTAAAAGACCCCGTACTGCTTCTAGTGCACGTTTTCCATACAAATCACCAATTTTCGACCGATTTGACCTATGGGAGCTATATGCTATAGTTGTCCGATCCGGACCAAACTTAATGAGGATAGTAATAATGGTATCATACACATAAAGTGTTATTTTGGTTGCAATCGCTCAACTAAAACTTCATGTCTCCATACAAATCACCCATTTTCGACCGATTTGTCCTATGGGAGCTATAGGCTATAGTTGTCCGATCCGGACCAAACTTAATGAGGATAGTAATAATGGTATCATACACATAAAGTGTTATTTTGGTTGCAATCGCTCAACTAAAACTTCATGTCTCCATACAAATCACCCATTTTCGACCGATTTGTCCTATGGGAGCTATAGGCTATAGTTGTCCGATCCGGACCAAACTTGATGAGGATAGTTATAATGGTACCATACACATAATGCGTTAGTTTGGTTGCAATCGCTCAACTAATACTTCATGTCTCCATACAAATCACCCATTTTCGACCGATTTGTCCTATGGGAGCTATAGGCTATAGTTGTCCGATCCGGACCAAACTTGGTGAGGATAGTTAAATGGTACCATACACATAATATGTTAGTTTAGTTGCAATCGCTCAACTAAAACTTCATGTCTCTATACAAATCACCCATTTTCGACCGATTTGTCCTATGGGAGCTATAGGCTATAGTTGTCCGATCGGGACCAAACTTGGTGAGGATAGTTATAGTGGTACCATACACATAATGTGTGACCCCGTAATCTAAAAAAGAGTAGAGGGGTCTATTAAGTTTGTCTGAAGCGAAATGTGCGTAACAGGCAGAAGGAGGCGTGGCCGACCCCATAAAGTATATATATTCTTGATCAGCATCAACAGCCGAGTCGATATAGCGATGTCCGTCTGTCCGTCTGTCTGTCTGTCTGTCTGTCTGTCCGTCCGTATGAACACCTGGATCTTCTAAACTACAAGAGCTAGAGCAGCCAAATTTGGAATGAAAGTCCGTCTATATGTCAGGCAGGTTAAGTTTATTTCAGATTTTTGCCACGCCCCCTACCGCCCCCGCAAATTGCAAAAAACAATTTTCACATGACCATAACTTGAAAACGACTAGAGCTAGAGAGACCAAATTCACACATTATGTGTATGGTACCAATATAACTATCCTCACCAAGTTTGATCTGGATCGGACAACTATAGCCTATAGCTCCCATAGGACAAATCGGTCAAAAATAAAAAATTTGTATGAAGACACGTAATGTTAGTTGAGCGATCGCAACCAAACTTACAGAGAATGTGTGAATAATTATTAAAAGTATCCTCACCAAAGTTGGTCCAAATCGGACAACCACAACATATAAAATAAATTAATCAAAAAGGCTGAGTTTTATGATTTAATTGTTGGTTTACACTGCTTGCATTAGAAAAAAAACACAAACTGCAGCAAGCAGTGCAGTGTGTTAACTAAACAATTATTGTAAAAGATTTAACTCTACGTTTAGCTACTGCAACTTTAATAAGGAGCGTGGTCTAGGTAGTAGAGATGCGCGCTTCGTACGTGTTGGTTAGCCCGGGTCCCCGGTTCGAACCCAGTCAGTGACAAATGCTATTTGTTAACTGTTTAAATTTTAATTATTTACATAAACTTCAATGCGGAATGTGGTCTAAGTAGTAAAGATGCCTGATCTAATTCTTCGCACTTACTATACATGTGAACCCGGGATCATGGGTTCGAGCGCCGTCAGGGACATTTTATTAAATTTTGTTATATAACAAAAAAATATTACATGTAAATGCAGATAGTCGAGCACTTTCAATAGAGGGGCGTGGTGCAGCTGTTAGTGCACTGACGCGTGTGCGTGGAGTCCGAAGATCGAGTCCCGCCAGTGAATTATTTTGATTATTTTTTTTTTTATTTCAACTCAAATTTAAAATTAAATTTAAATATAATTTCAAATTGTAAAACACGGCATATTTTTAAAATAAGCCAAGTAAGGAAATTGTGCATTTAATTGTGTATATATTTACATACATTTGTATATAAAAATGTATGTATACAAAATGTGAATCACTCCGTTTTTCTTGTTTTTCGAATGGAAAATGCGCATTTCTGTGTACGGGGTCTTTTACAGTCGGCTCGCTCGACTGTAGCCTTTCTTACTTGTTTTTTCATAATTTAGCACAAGATTGTTACAACATATTTTGTTTTTAGACCCCGTACTCCAAAAAAGAGTAGAGGGGTCTATTAAGTTTGTCTGAAGCGAAATGTGCGTAACAGGCAAACGAAGGCTTTTCCGACCCCATAAAGTATAAATATTCTTGATCAGCATCAACAGCCGAGACGATATAGCGATGTCCGTCTGTCCGTCCGTCTGTATGATCACCTGGATCTTTTAAACTACAAGAGCTAGAGCCACCAAATTTGGAATGAGAGTTCGTCTGCTTCGCGAACAGATTAAGTTTATTTCAAATCTTTGCCACGCCCCTTCCCGCCCCCGCAAATTGTAAAAAACTATGGTCACCTAGACAAAGTATCACAAACTATCCTGAAAGTTGCATACAAATCGGACTTTAAACAAAAGAGCTAGACACGTAACAAAGTTTATAATATAACGCCATTTCACTGCATGTGTGCAAGCGAGACAGAAACATACAAACATGTGAGCGAACGTTTTCGCTGCTTTCCAGCGGCAGTGCTGCCCGCGAATGCTGGCTGTGCCGACCAATTGTATATGTATTACATATACACACATACATATGTGCGTGCATACATATAATGTCAAATGTATATGTGTGTGTATACATACAATCAGTTGTTTTTGTTTCAATGTTTCTGTTGCAAGTATCAATTGATATACTTGGATACCGATTTTATTAAATGATCGGGAATAAATTGCAGAGAGTATTCTACGGTCGGGCGTGCTCGACTGTACATTTCTTTCTTGTTTTCTCTGTTGTAAGGAAAAATGGGCACTAGTATGAGTACGGGGTCTTGATGATGACTAGTAGTCCGATCCAAATAAATTTTGGTTTGCACATGTGATTTGTTACTAAATGCCTGTTGTGTGAACTTCGTTAAAATAGCACAAAAACATGTGTTTTTTTTTTAAACCTATTATTCCCATTAGAACTCGAACTAGATAGTTATCCGATCTGGCCGATTTTACCATACACATCTCTACCAAACTATATTAAGATGGATTTAAAACTGAGAGACTATTTCGCATAAAATCAGACGGACATACAGACAATTCTATATAGACTCCGAGTTACAAACTTTGTGACAAAAACAATGTACCCTCTGCAAGGGTATAATACTATACATTTATTTATGATGGTTTGGTCCTGAGTTTATAAATGTATTAAAATGCTTTTAAAACTTATTATATAACAAGTTAAGCTCAAAAAGTGTGTCTATTAAAAAAGTATTATTAAATGAAAATACTGTTATTTGGCGAAAGAACTTCGGCTTATAACTTAATATAGCAAGGGTGATAATAATATTCATTTGTTATTTTTAATAGTATCTGAAAAAATTGATCCCCGAATCGCATTTTTGGTATACTAATTAAAATGTTTCGGTGTCATATTTTTTGAAACCGCACACTAGGGAATATAGGGTTAATCAAAAAGTAATAAATCGAAGTCATGCATAAAGTTCAATAAACAATGAGGTTTAAAATTGTATAAAATTCAAATTCTAAATTTAAATTATTGACCTTGAATCGTTCATAACATTTTTCAATATGCATCAATTTTATGGTTTCTCATCTACGACCCTGAGTCAATATCATACGGAGCCAGTGAGTGGACTGATGGAGCTTCAAATATAATAAGTAGCCATCTATAGGTATTTTCTTGGAAAGGTATCCCCATGGGCAGATCCCGCATTCCTGAGTTATTCAGAGTTGTTTGTTTTAGTAAGTTTAGAGTGAGGGGGAGGGGGAGGGGTTTAGTATTAAGAAGAAACTATAGAAAAGCGTCTGGTAATGAGCATGTCAAAGACTTGAGATTCTACTGGTAGATACGGTTGTGATCAGGTCAATCGCTGACAAATTGCTCTACCCTGTGAAAGTTGCACTAAGAATATTTTGATTTATGTTTGGTTAAAGATTTGATAAAACGTTAACTGTCAACAGTTTAAGGAACCATTTAACTAATTGCTCAATAAAACACGAGTACCTGCGAGCGACTTTAGTATGGCATTAGAACAAGTGCAACATGCTTGAGTGGCATGCAACAACTAATGCCCCAAAGCACTTCTCAGGCAGCCTCAACTATGCTGACTATTAATCATATCAAATCCAGCACTACAAATACAATTAAATTAGTTTGTAGCCGACATGTAAATGGAAGGAAAACCACACCCGCATGCCATTATAGAGAGTTTCCCACGAAAGCGGCAGCTCATCATCAAAGTTGACCAAGGGATTGGAACTGGCCCCTAAAACAGATCTGACCTAGCACTGTCTCTGGCGCCTACATTAGCGAAAGCCGCACTGCCCTCCGTTTTAGAGTTAAGAATGAACTCAAAACTCAGGTGGCCAACAACGTATTAGCCAGTTCAAGCACGTACCTTAAACAAAAAAATAAAACAAGGTGAAAAATCCATAAAGAGTTTCAGAGTTTCAGTGTGAGTATCGCGGATGCAGTTCACGTGAAGACAGCTGCCGATTCCACGGCAGCAACATGCGCCCTCATATTGTAACTCAGCAACAGCAGCAGCAGCACCAAAAACAACAACAGCAACAACGTCAACCACGTAATCAACTGACAACACATCAAGCCTGGTCTTCCGCTTTTCCTCTTTGGGCGAGGGGAGAGTTGCGCGGATAGATAGAGAGACGAGTATAAATTGCAACAATTTGAAGTGTATTGCAACCCTCGGAGCCATACGGAACTAGGAACCAGAAACCGGGAACCAGAAACATACGCTCTAATGTTTGGTTTCATTAGTCCTCAGCGACAAATCAAACAGTTTGTGGAAGTTTATCCCAAACTTCCCACTTCCACTTTCCCCTCTCTTTCCTCTTTCGCTTTCTACATTATTTTTTTAGGATTTCGCCGTGCATTGTTTACACTCATTAGTTGAGTTCTACGGATTGTCACACCCCCTTTCTGACAACTAGCATACGTTTCTCGCAGTACAAAAGGACACACAGATTTGTCTCTCTCTCTCTCTCTCTCACTCACTCTTTTATTTTCTACCTTTCACAACCGCTTAAGGGTGCTCTCTTAAGGGTGTTGCTGTTGTTGTTGTTACCATCAATAATCACATTTGACAACAAAAACAACTGCAACATCATGGACAAAAGTCGCTTTCGATAAACTGAAAACAAATATTGGCACAGTTTTTGTTAGTCCTTTGAGCCGACACTTAACGCGGCTGTAATTATGTTTCTATTTCCGATGAGTTTCTGTGGCGTTTTTTCCGATGATGATTGCGCTTTTTATGGCTTTTCAATTGGATCGTCGAGATTGTTCTGTGGGGGAGTGTCAGTTGATTGGCCAATGTGGCATTACTTGGTTATTTTTAAACAGGTTTTAGATACCTTTATTAGTGTACAGGGCATACGTACTCCAGATAAGTGTTGGTAGAATTTTTATTACGCCTACTTTTTAAACAAATAACAAGAAAGAAAAGTACAGTCGAGCACGCCCGACCGTAGAATACTCTCTGCAATTTATTCCCGATCATTTAATAAAATCGGTATCCAAGTATATCAATTGATACTTGCAACAAAACACGTTAAAACAAAAACATCTGATTGTATGTTTACACACGCATACACACTTAACATTATAAGTATGCACGCACATATGTATGTGTGTATATGTTATACATATACAATTGGTCGGCACAGTCAGCTTTCGCGAGCAGCGCTGCCGCTAGAAAGCAGCGAAAACGTTCGCTCACATGTTTGTATGTTCTGTCTCGCTTGCACACATGCAGTGAAATGGCGTTAAATTATAAACTTTGTTACGTGTCTAGCTCTTTTGTTTATAGTCCGATTTATATGCAACTTTCAGGATAGTTTGATATACGTAGTCTTCAAACGAATGTGAAATAACAATACTGTACGATAAGAACATATGCCTTAAAATCGGCATTGAAGTTTGCAAATTATTTTATTTCTTGTGGGAAAAGGGGGCGTGGCAGTCCAAAATTTTTAATGACAATGCATTTATGCCTTGACTAGGAACCTCCATACCAAAAAGGGTATTCCTAAGTGCTATAGTTATTGAGATATTCGCCTAAAACACCAATTTTTTCCGAGGTGTTTCTAGTTTTTTGCTCATTGTGGGCGAACGGGGCGTGGCATCGAAAAAAAAAAGATTCTTGTATTGACTGACTAAATATCGAGTCGATAGAGACCAAATTCAAACTTGTAGCTCTTACCATCTCTGAAATCTGTTTGTTCATACGGACAGACAGACGGACAGACGGACAGACGGACAGACGGACAGACAGACAGACAGACAGACGGACAGACGGACATGGCTATATCGACTCGGCTTGTGATGCTGATCAAGAATATATATACTTTATGGGGTCTGCCACGCCTCCTTCTGCCTGTTACATACTTTTTTTTTTGCACAAACCCAATATACTCTCTCTTGCAGAGAGTATAAAAACAATATTTTCAAATGTGGGTAAAGTCCAGTTTATCGGGCATACTGCTTTGACTGCTTTCTTTACCCTCGGTGTTCATTAAATTTAAGCTTGATAAGCTTTTAAGCGTTGACGACATACATATGTCGTAAAAAATGCACCGGATTTATACAGTTTTCGACACACCTCCTAATAATTTTCATGAGAAATAATTTTTTATACTCTCTGCAAGAGAGAGTATATTGGGTTTGTGAAAAGTATGTAACAGGCAGAAGGAGGCGTGGCAGACCCTACAAAGTATATATATTCTTGATCAGCATCACAAGCCGAGTCGATATAGCCATGTCCGTCTGTCCGTCTGTCTGTCCGTCTGTCTGTCCGTCTGTCTGTCCGTCCGTATGAACAAACAGATTTCAGAAATGGTAAGAGCTACAAGTTTGAATTTGGTCACAATCGACTCGATATTAAGTCAGTCAATACAAGAATCTTTTTTTTTTTAGATGCCACGCCCCGTTCGCCCACAATGAGAATAAAACTAGACACACCTCGTAAAAAATAGATGTTCTAGGCCAATATCTCAGTAACTATGGCACTTAGGAACACCCATTTTGGTATGCAGGTTCCTAGAGACGGTATAATTGTATTGTCATCAAAATTTTTGGACTGCCACGCCCCCTTTTCTCACAAGAAATAAAATAATTTGCAAACTTCAATGCCGATTTTAAGGCATATGTTCTTATCGTACAGTATTGTTATTTCACATTCGTTTGAAGACAAAATATATTAAACTATCCTGAAAGTTGCATCTAAATCGGACAATAAACTAAATAGTTAGACACGTAAAAAGATTATAATTAAACGCCATGTCAATACATGTGTGCAAGCGAGATAGAAACATACAAACATGTGAGCGAACGTTTTCGCTGCTTTCTAGCGGCAGCGCTGCTCGCGAATGCTGGCTGTGCAGACCAATTGTGTATGTATAACATATACACACATACATATGTGCGTGCATACATGTAATGTCAAATGTATATGTGTGTGTATACAGATGTTTTTGTTTCAACGTGTTTTGTTGCAAGTATCAATTGATATACCCGGATATCGATTTTATTAAAATGATCGGGAATAAAATGCAGAGAGTATTCTACGGTCGGGCGTGCTCGACTGTACTTTTCTTTCTTGTTATACTCTCTGCAAGAGAGAGTATATTGGGTTTGTGCAAAAAAAAAAGTATGTAACAGGCAGAAGGAGGCGTGGCCGACCCCATAAAGTATATATATTCTTGATCAGCATCACAAGCCGAGTCGATATAGCCATGTCTGTCTGTCCGTCTGTCTGTCCGTCTGTCTGTCCGTCTGTCTGTCCGTCTGTCTGTCCGTCCGTATGAACAAACAGATTTCAGAGATGGTAAGAGCTACAAGTTTGAATTTGGTCACAATCGACTCGATATTAAGTCAGTCAATACAAGAATCTTTTTTTTTTTAGATGCCACGCCCCGTTCGCCCACAATGAGAATAAAACTAGACACACCTCGTAAAAAATTTATGTTTTGGGCGAATATCTCAGTAACTATGGTACATAGGAACACCAATTTTGGTGTGAAGGTTCCTAGTCAAGGCATAAATATAATGCCATTAAAATTTTTTTGGCTGCCACGCCCCCTTTTCTCACAAGAAATAAAATAATTTGCAAACTTCAATGCCGATTTTAAGGCATATTTTCTTATCGTACAGTATTGTTATTTCACATTCGTTTGAAGACAAAGTATATCAAACTATCCTGAAAGTTGCATATAAATCGGACTATAAACAAAAGAGCTAGACACGTAACAAAGTTTATAATTTAACGCCATTTCACTGCATGTGTGCAAGCGAGATAGAAACATACAAACATGTGAGCGAACGTTTTCGCTGCTTGCTAGCGGCAGCGCTGCCCGCGAATGCTGGCTGTGCCAACTAATTGTGTATGTATAACATATACACACATACATATGTGCGTGCACACTTATAATGTCAAATGTATATGTGTGTGTATATATACATACAATCAGATGTTTTTGTTTCAACGTGTTTTATTGCAAGTACTTTTAATTGATATACCCGAATACCGATTTTATTAAATGATCGGGAATAAATTGCAGAGAGTATTCTACGGTCGGGCGTGCTCGACTGTACTTTTCTTTCTTGTTATTAATAATATACATAATAAATGTTATGAATAATTCACAGTCGGCTTTAGTCTTTAATACCAATATTTTTTTGAATTGCACAAAAAACTAGCCAATTTAAATATGCAAAAATGAAATGTTTTGGCACAATTGATCAAATTAAAAATTGAATTAACTGAATAAAACAGCAATAAAAATTTTTTTTGTTATAATATTGAAAATAATACAAAACTCACCAGCTGCTTCTATTAAATTGTCTTGGAGCTAATAGGTACCATCGATTTCTTAAGACTGCTTAATGTATAAATTTAACGTATAGTTACAAGTTAATATAATATTTCCATTAAACGAATTTCCATTTCACTATTGAAATCCTATTCGCTCAATAGAGTGACAAATAAAAGATTGCTTAGAGTCTTATATTAAATATATACAGCTCAAAAGCGAGGGTGGTCCGTATAGTTCTCATCAGCATAAACATTAACGCCATTATTAACAAGAGCCCAAACAACAACAAACAAGCAACACAAAACCAAAACAACACGCATAATTATGATTGGGTCCCGGGTTCCCCAAAATCACAATCAAGTTGTTTTTGTCATGTTTTTGTTGTTGTTGTTGTCGTTGTTGTCGCCGAGGCTTCAAACAATAGCGACGATATCAGAACGAGCATACAACAAAAGACACTCAAACGGCGACCACACACAATCGACACACACGCACATACACATACAAAAATCACACACACACACTCTTATGTCAGGGAGTAACCAACGATGCCGTCTGTGACAGACAGCGAGACAATAGAAAGATTTTTTTTTGGGGGCAGGCCAACGAGTGTGCGTCACAAATACACACACAGGCACAGGCAGACGCGGATATGTGTAGTTGTGTGATACATTTCGTATTTGTTTATCGAATAATCAAATTGTTTATCGGGACTTAACTTAAACGTGAAAAAAGACAAAACAATTAATTTGAAAGTCGTTTGATGTGAACACTTTAACCACGGCCCTAAAAGGGAATGGGTGAAAGCAGAATACCGAAAGCAGGCAGGAGAGATGGAGAAATGAGAGAAAGGGAAAAAGTAGTCGGGTGTCCTTTTGCCTGTTTTTGTAAATTGCGTTTGATCCCGCTTATTGTTTGATTTGGGATTGAATTTTCGGATGAGAGCCTGAGAGCATTTACAAGTGCGTCGCGCCCAGGATACTCGTCATTAATCAAGACAATTTACATTTGTGTCAATATTTAATTAAGTATTTATTTTTTATTTCTTGTGGGCGCCAGAGAAAATAATTAATAATGTATTACAAAAACTCTTTGTTAGCCATTTTGTAGCAAGTTGAACCGTAGTGAGATAATTGTACAAGTAATCCTACAAGTAAATAAATATATTTATAGTTTAAAATGTAAATAAATGGTATCTAACAGAAATTTTATCTAACACTTTTCCCAGGTAGCTAACAAATTAATCCAAACTAATTTGAATTATTTATGGTATTACTTAGCATTGTTTTAATTATCTCAATCAGTATTTGTCTGGATTTGAAGCACATTAAAATGTTATTTTATAAAAATATGTCACCTTCAAAAGGTCAAAATTTATTTTGGATGTTGATAATAACTACTTTAATGTTCAGTTTGAATTGACTTCACATTAACCTACATATTTCAAATCTATAATCTGCATTCCCTGAAGCATTGTATAATTCTACGAAAAAAGCTTGTTCGATTTGCATTTCCACGAACACGAATAATTTGCTTCAAGGTGGCGAATGCAAACAGCCCCCGAAAAGAAGGGAATGAATATGGGGAAAACAAAATACGGCATTCGAAACTCACTTAAAATGCCAAACAAATTCATATATTGCATATATAATACATTTTTAAGCACGATAAGCCGGCTGTCAGACTCTGAGGCTTCCCAGAAAAACCAACAAAGGCGCTCTGCTCTGCTCTGCTTTCCTCTCTCAATTTGTATTGTCATTAGCGATTATGAGACTCAAACTGGGCCTGGATCAGGCTCTGCTCTTAGTCCTGGTCACGGTTGTGGTCCTGGGCCCGATTCTGGGTCCTATCCTGGGTCGGGCTCGTAATATGATATGTTGACATAAAACGCACAAAGGGGACTGACATATACTTCGATCGCTGACAAACCTATAAAGCATTTTCGATCGGCGCTACTTCAAAATGTTTACTCCTTTTGCAGTCTTCTTCCCGTCCATTGTGCACTCCATTAATACGTAATCAAAACCACAGCCGATGATGCCACAAAAAGTGAAAAGAGGAAAAAACGCAGAGGAAAATGATAACGAAAAAGAGCAATGATCAAGGACAGGGTCTTCATTTGAAATGTTTATGTGGCGCAGGCGTAACGAAAGTGAAATCGAGACTGGGTCTAAGCCAAACAGCAGCTGGAACACCTTCGCACCATCATCAAATCGTCGAAATGATCATTATGGTCCTTTGGTAGACTCTGTTGTTAGATGGTACAAAGAACCAGTCCAAAGTCAAAAGGGGCACGCGCTCGTGACTCTTCAACCCCGGGCATAGACCCTGAGACATTGAAGGACTCAGACATTGTGACTGATCGGTTCCCTATTCCGTCTCCTGTCTCGGTCTCGGGTCTAGACAAACCGCAGACACAAGTTTAATAGACTTATTGTAATTGAGTCACAATAGCCACTCGATATCGAATCACAACTCTTTCACAATTTTCAGCTGCTCAATATGAAAAGGTGTTTGTGGAAAAATTCAATTAATTCTTTTTTGGGGTTAAGTCAGGAATAATTGAACGTAATTTTGCATGTGACTCGTCACTTTAATAATGTTATAGAATTTAAATAAAAATTTTCCGCAAATGTTTTGTCAGATTCTTTTTCTATCTCTACCCCTCTCTTTCTCTAACTCTATCTTACTCACTCTTTCTCGGTTTCTCTGCTTCTCTCTTTGACATCTGTTTTGTTAAGTTGACTTGCCCACCTTTTTGTGGCCTTTGTCCCAAAAGAGAACACGGCACAATGCGTATAGTTAAATGTTTGCTCATGCCCCACACACACACACACACACACACACACACACACACACAGGCCCATATATTTTGCAGTGTGTGTGTGTGGTTGCTGGCCGGGCTAACAAGTTAATTTTCCATATTTTCTTTGGCAAAACTTTGTTCGAGAAACTCTACATCAAAGTCATTATGTGGTCGTCCTTGTCCGTATGCGTATGTGGTTTCCACACTCATTTCTCTTTCCTCCTTAGTATCCTCCTCTTCGTCCTGTGGAGGACAAAGGACAAAAGTATGAAAAAGATAAATTCAAAGGCCAAAGCTAATTACTTGTGCAAATTTTAAAGACTATTTTTTAGCTTATCTTTATGTGTTTAAAGAAAACCACAGCACAGAATTTCAATTTGTGCACATTCTTTTTGCACGGAATTTAGAAAAGTAATTTTTAAAAACTTTTTAAACTATTTATATATAATAAAACTAATGATAGTAAATATTTGCTATTGATTTTGAAGTTAGTGATATGATATTGTAACTAAAAATTTATAAATTTATAATCGTTAAATTCACTTACTTTAATTAATCATTTTTAAAGTTTCAGTTTTGGATCCATTGTTACTTAGTGCATACTATATCCCTTGGCTCTAACTCGTCTGCAGTCAGCGAATATATGTATGAATATGTATTATATATGTATGTATATACTTATGTATGTATAAGTAAGAGTAAGTCGAATGGCCCGATTATGCTAAAAGCAACTGAATTGCGTCTTTGTCATTTGGGGATTCTGGGTCTTATTGTTGTAATGCAGTCATCAGGTGGTTGAGAAGTAAGCAAATAAATAAAAAATAAATGCTTTCATTAAAGATTATTTTTTATTTTTTCTTTTACGATTCTAAAATGAAATAAAATAAAATGATTGTTTTAATGCTTCATTATTGCAATACAATTCTCTAAATAGTTCATATTCCAACCCGTTTTGTTTAATGCTATTTACTCTAAGAATTTTATATGAAGTCTAAACGTATATTTATACCCAATCGCAATCATTTCAAAAGCCCTAAACCCAAGAGTCCAGAAAGCCAGTCAAAAACTCCCTCGGCAGATTAACTGCCAGAAATCCTCCCCCGGAAAGAGTTCGGCCGTAATCCTTTTGTAGCCGTTAACATGATTGAGATTTTCACGCAAGAACAAACCACTTAAATGCTGCCATTCTCGAATGTCAATAGCAGCGAAAGACTCGATTGCTGAGAGGGGAATGTGGGGAGAAAAGAAGTAGCGGAAGGGAGGGATTGGGGCTAAAGCTTTTGACATGTGCGAACCTGGCAATTATAAAAATTTATCGTAACAATTACGAGTGGAGGGGAAAATGCTCAGCTACATTTGGATACATTTAAAGACAAATTAATGTGTATTTAAGCTGCCCCAAAAGACTAATTGCCCCATGGCGTTGGTCAACAAAGAAAGAAAGAGAGAGAGATGGGAATATGGAGGAAAAATCTCACGCCTTTCCTGATTAATTAATCAAAGTAAATGGCTGAAGCAAGGTCGGTCGTGAGAGAAAGAGAGAAGATAAATGTAGATTGGGGAAGGGAGAGGCAGTGGGGGAATAGCGTCGTCATTAGCGTAATCTAAACGGCCTATTGATAAGCTTTTTCCTCACCTAATAGCTCCATTAATCTACGGCTAACCATGGGCAAACCCAGGGCCAAAACTAGCAGGAACCTCGAGGCTAAGATGTCAGCCCCTTTGCCCCTTGACCAGGGAAACAATTTATCCCAGACGGCAAACCGGTTGATATAGGCCGGAGGACCGACTTCGGTAGTCCTGTCGTTGTATAGCAACTGAACACTCGTCGAATTACAGGACGGCCAGCTCTCTTGATCCGACATGGGAAAGCTGTAAAGATCAGGATTTAAGCTCAGGGAAATTACTTTCAATCGACTCTCTACCCACCCTGTTTTGGCAAAGTGCACATACCACCCGGTGATACGTTCCATCATGAAGAGATCCGAGTGATGCTCTTTCATCATCGATCCATACCATAAGCTAGGCATGACGTACTGCAAATCATCAGCATGACCCACTCCCTTCAGAGTGTTATCATCCAGCAGCGGAGCCGAAAGGCTTCTTTGACCCACATAGTCCATCCTTGAATAAAAGACAGTGGTGTGATTTCTAGCCAGTTCAACAATTCGGTGAACTCCATGCCCTATAATGGCGTCGGAAAAGATTTGTCCAAAGTTCTCAATATTATCCGGACCCAACTCCTTCTTGCCCAAATAGAACTCCTTCAGGCGTGCGCTCTTCAGGGTATTATAATCGAAGAGAAAGATCTCAGGAGCGTATTCATCAAAGTTCTCACTAATGTCGTGCAGCAAAAGTTCATTGTTCACATGGGCTAGAAATTATATATTAAAAGATTATATTTAATTCAAGTGACCAAATTGTAGTTAACTCTTGTTTTCGAGAATATCTTAAAAGTGCAACCAACTAACCTACAATCTGTCACCTAAGGGCCTACTAAAATTTGCTTAGGAAAACGATACTGATAAATACAACTTTGCTGGCAATACTCACTCCTAAGCCAGCCAACAACCCGGAATGCCTACAATGGAGCGACTCGACTGTCAAAGGCCCTGTACTTATTCTGGAGCAATAATTTAAGGACTGGTATTTGTACAAAAATTACTTATTTCAAACACATTGTACTTATACTTATTTCAAACACTTTTTTACATTTGAGCTTAATTACTTAATTTACCGTTATTTACAAAATGGTACCATACCATAATTTATGGGATTGATTGACATATCTGAAGTAGTTATCATAAACTTTCCTTTATAAGCTTGCATTGACGGGCTTTCTTCCTAAATTATGTGACTCTAGGTCTTTTACTCTCTAATATTTAAAGGTATAAGTCTTCAAAAGTATTACTGGGTTATACAAATGTTGGTAGAAAACTTAACTACCCCAGTACATTACTTCTACAGACATACCCTGTAAGCCAGATCCTCTCAGTATCAAGAGAACTCACCTAGCGTTGTGTAGTCCATTTCATTAGCCGTCCAGCTGACCATCAAGGGCACCTTGTTGAAATCTCCACTGCCTATGAGGGTGCTCGGGTGCTTGGGAAGGAAGTAGTTGTCAATCTCGAAGTTCCACTTCATGTTGACAAACTTGTACTGTTCCCATTCAGAGCAGACCTCAATAATGCGTTTCCAGGTGACATTCCGCAGACACTCGGTCATATCGAAGGTATTGTACATGGGACAACCCACCTGCCGGGCCAGCAGACGTGACCAGAACTCATTGTGGATGCTGTAATGATTCGTGGCCGAGCCACTCATCATTATGGCCCGATGGAATAAGTCCTTGGAGAGAGGAGAAGCTAAGTGGAGGCTGACAGCCATAGACCCTGCACTCATGCCCATGATGGTGACCAAATCAGGATTTCCTCCAAAGTTAGTAATGTGGGCCTGGACCCACTCCAAGGCCATTACCTGGTCGAGGTAGCCAAAGTTGCCACCCGAGAGAAAGCCCAGGGCACCGAGGCGATAGTTAAATGCCACCAGCACCACTTCGTGGTCCAGGAGGTACTCTGGCCCCGCCTCAAACTTGCTATGACCACTGCCCAGCACATTGGCACCACCGTGTATGTAAACAATCACGGGAAGCTCGCCAGAAAGATTTCTAGAGAACACATTCAGTTTGAGGCAATCCTCACTCATCAGCTGAGTAATTCCCGTTTGTGGACAGATAAGCGAGTCCGAGGTAGCCTTGAGTATGACATCGCCCCAAGAGTGAATCGGTTTTGGGGGTTCAAAGCGCAGATCAGCAATCGGAGGTTCAGCGTAGGGTATTCCTCGAAATGCATAGATAGTATTGTTACTAAAACTATTCATTGTATGGCCTTGAATCCGTCCCAATGTCGTGCTCACCACCGGATCCTCGCTGAGTACTTCCTTGGCACATAACAGCTGCGTCACCAGCAGCAGTATCAGCACCACATGATTCCGTAGCCAACTCATCACTTACTCACACGTAGTTCGAGTTTCCTACAATGTGAAAATTCTGCAACTTTTCCTTTTTTGTTTTTTGTATCCAGTTCATTCGTGGTCTCTATTTTTGAGTGGTG
Source organism: Drosophila cardini (assembly GCA_018903735.1). Lineage (NCBI taxonomy): Eukaryota > Metazoa > Arthropoda > Insecta > Diptera > Drosophilidae > Drosophila > Drosophila cardini. The sequence continues at coordinate 724,927 of JAEIGM010000024.1, read as the reverse complement.
TACCCGCATCGAAGATCTTCCGAGTCGCACACGACTCACCCGTCAACTGGTTCTCCAATCCAATCAAAAACAATTCTCAGTGGTAAAAAAAAAGTGCACACTTCACACGGTCTTGCTGTTATCGCGAGACTTTAACTGATTAGCTTTATTTAGAATTCGATTAGCGGTTATAAGATTGTTCTGTTTTATAACAATTATTATTATACATTTTCAGCATGTCAATGCTATCAAAATAGAGTATACAGTAGGCTGGACACAATTTTGAATAGGTTAATATACACTATGTTGTCGAGTGATTGCTTAGATTACTCCTCTAAGCTTTTTTATATGTTTTTGTATTATATTATATTTATACTTGTTTAGTCATGAACATTTTTCAGAAACTTGTTAAGCCCAAATTTCTACTGTTCTCAGAACTAAATGATAAAATTTAAATGTGTTGATCAACTACATACATTTATCATTTGATCGTTGATTACCTTGATAGTTCCTTTGGTATGGTATATACATAGGTATTGTGGCTGTAAAAATAGTGTTAATAGGAGTAACTGTTCTTTGATTTTAATGTTTATATGTTTTGTTTAACACTTGGGAGTGCAAAGGATTGACAGAGGTAGGTACTAATACTATTTTTATTAAATATTGTTTCCAAAGACTTTTATCAATTTGCTTAAAACAATTTTTAAAATAAATATTTAAGTAATTTCATCTATGAAATTTCTTCAACCACTTAATACTTACAATTCATTTGGCAAAATTTCTAGTTCTCTAAAATCTCCCACGACGCTTCTGATAATTCTTTGACCTTGATCACATCTATCTACATTTGCAAGCAAAATTATTTTTAATTGAAATATATTATTTCATTGAAGTATTCGGATTGGATAACGCTATTGAATGAGGGAGAGTGAGAGCCCTTTTACTGAGTCAATACTGATCCTATGCCCGCAGAATTTTTTAGATTCTCGATTTAGTTTTTCTCATGAGTTTTGGCAGCAGGCAAAACTGAAACAGGCTGAAATTTAAATTGATTTCCTTATTAATGCACTTCCCTCTTGTAATATTCAATTAAAACAACCCACGACGTTGTCGTAGATGCGTCTATAACTTCCCATTGATTGATATAAGCCGAGTGGTAATTACTCGGAACCCTGACACTTCTCTCTACTCTGACTTAGTTTGGGCAAATGTGAAAATTATGGCGGTGCTCTCTGATTCTCTCTGATTCTCTCTGTTTCTCTTCTGCTCTCTGTGTGTGTTTGTGAAAAGCTGACAATGACCTTTGTCGAATCAATTAAATTAATTATATCAACTGCAATTGAAGTATAGAATAAGTGTTTCCTAATATACTTTTGATGCATTGGTCATGTTTATTAACTAAATATATATTTTTATTGAAATACTTTTGAATATATCAAATATTGCTAGTTATATAGAAGTTATATTCATTTAATTTGTAAACGATTACTTTCGACTCTAGAGTCAGTTAAAATTTTATTCGGTTCTTAGAAATCATATTGTAATTCTAGTTATTTAAGTAGTAAGAGTACTGATTCAAGAAGGAATAACTGCTACTTTTTATTTACAACTTTACAATTAGCATTTTTGAAATACGGAAGGAAATAAAAATTCTCTTGGAGTTTTTATTTCCAAATTTTTTGTAATACTGAAACATACATTGAAATTCTTAATCATTGAGCTTGTATTACAAAAAATATTAAATTTTACTTTTCGGTCTACAGTGTGTGTTTTTTCAATCATTTAATTTTTTTTAATTTAAGCTGATCTCCATTTTAGATAAGGTCATTTCCTAAAGCTCTATATAATATGGCTTTAATTTAAGAAGAGAAAAACCCTCAACGACATATTTTCACACATCGCCAAGTTGCAACAATTTGATCAAAGAAAATTGAAATATATTTTTTTTTTTTTGGTGCAGCACAAAAATTGGAACAATCTGCTGCTGTGAGGAACTTATTGCAATATTCCAGATACTTGAGTGTTCATCGGCGCACCACAGCACCACAGGACAGGGACGGAGCGGCAACCACCCGGCAACACTCCACTATGTTGCAAATATATGAGTGGATACTTGACAGACATCGTCGTAGTTGTCGTCGTCGTCGTTGCTTCAAGCTGAAACTGTACCACTTGAGCGGTTGTATACCGCGGTGTGCTGGAGTTTCCTGTGGCTTGATGACGTAGCCGTTGCTACAAAATGCTGCAGATACTCATATGCAAAAGTTTCTCACGCATCGTTCGCAGATGCTACCAGAACTGGGAGGGAATGGGTGGGGAGAGCTGATTCAGAGAGGGTGGAAACTGAAATCCTTGGAGCAATATCTTCTACATATTATATAAACAGTTAATCAATGACCTTTCGTAAGCCACCTCGATCTCTGGACCGCCATGTAAATGCCACGCCCTTGGTGGCCCTTCTTAAAGATCGATTTCATTCAATTCGCAACAATTTGCCCAATTTGTGGCAGCTGCAAGAGTATTGAATACACGATCTACGCACTGAAACCATGCAAATTTTGAGATTTGAATCCAAGTACTATTTTAATAAGTTTCTGGTCTCTATTATTTAAATGACATTGACATGTTGAAAGGAAACAGACGCAACTCTCAAGTGACTAACATGCTGAGCTCCGGTCCAGAGCCACGCCCTGTAAAACGCCTTAAGCGCAATTCTTGAAACAATTGCTCAAGAAAAAGAGGAAGGAGGAAAACTCCGAGTAACTATTGTAGAACGATCAACCACTTGAGTAATCAATCAAAGCGATATGGAAACTAAAACCCAACCGACCTCTTGTAATGAATATTTAAAGATGGAAGGTTTATCGCAATCGTATTGTATTAAGAGTAGGGGACGTCGTAGGGACAAGAGCCGGAGTAGTGATAGTGGTAGGGGTAGTGGTAGTGCCAGTAGTAGTGGCTGGGGATAGACCAACATTTTGCATAAATGATAGTCTCAACAATAGACCAATATCCCAAAGGCATTCGATGGCTTTGCATATGCTTCGAGATGCGATAATTTGAACACAGGAGTGCTTCTAATCTCCGAATGAGCATTTCTCGTAATCAATACATTAAGAAATAAATGATTAAGGAAGAGAAAGAGGGAGGGGGGGCGGTTCGGGTCGGTAAGAGAAACGAGGATCTACTTCAGATTCCTGCCTTTGAAGATCAGCGATCCTTTGGCCTCAAGTGAGCAAATCCACAAATTGTGAAACAAATAACAAAAAATCCAAGCACGGGTACTTGAACAACCGATGAAATACTTCAATCAGCTGGGGTTGCAAGGGCCCAGACCATTGTTTGATATATTGTAATGAGCGTGACGTCTTATTTGTGCCGAGACAAGAAGAACAATCCCAAGAAAAGGGTCGAATGCTAGTGACGCTTCCCCCTTCTTTGGCTCAGACACTGTCGACAGTGGTAAGAGCTTCACACCATTACATCATTGTTTTGTAAATAAGTCCTAATTTTTTACTCACTTCTTGGTTCTCTCTTACTCTATTCCCAAGTATTCCAATCAATACCCCTTCATCAACCACTTTGCTGCCCAAGTAAGTTTTGTGGTTGCCCTTGCGCCATTAAATTAAAAATGTTTAAAACGTTTTCAATATTTCCATATGGAATTTAAGAAATGAGATAACCGTGAATTGGATTTAGATACAAGGATTGGAACATAATAAGTTAGCTAAAATAGAGAAAGCTCCTGTATACTCTAGACCAAAATAAAATATGTTAGCCTTTTAAAAATTGCAATATATTTCATAAGATTTTATACATTTTTCAAATTTCCTTTTTTACAGTAACAAATTATGAATTAGTTTTTATTAGTTTTCATTTTAATTTGCAATAATCTTGAAAAATTGCGCCTAAGTGTTAACATTTTTCTTATCTTAGATTTCTTAATCAAATAATATACGAAAACCTGTTCAAAATTATTTTTTGTGTTATACAACAAAAGTGACAAAACGAAATTTGCAATAAATAATGGGTTATTGTGTTATTTTCTTTTAAATAAAAGACTTACGGGAACCTTTTTTTCAAAAAATGGCAATGTTTTATATTTTTCTGTGGGACAATGAAAAGACCTTGCGAACTTGATTATTCTATTTGTCAAAAACTTTAATGTGTTTCGAAATTTGTCCTCGCCTGTCTCTGTATTTGAACAAATTCAAATGTGCAGCCTCTGGAAGTGCACGAAAATCTATTAAAAGTTTGCACAATGTAAAATTATTAAATTTTCTAAGCCTTAGGTATAAGGCATTATTTCAAGTAATATATACGAAGCAAGTAAGAAAGCCTACAGTCGAGAGAGCCGACTGTAAAAGGCCCCGTGCCCATTCTAGTGCGCATTTTTATACTCTCTGCAAGAGAGAGTATATTGGGTTTGTGAAAAGTATGTAACAGGCAGAAGGAGGCGTTGCCGACCCCATAAAGTATATGTATTCTTGATCAGCATCACAACCCGAATCGATGTAGCCATGTGCTTTGTCTGTCTCTCTGTCTGTCTTTCTGTCAGTCCGTCTGTCAGTCCATCTGTCTGTGTTCATACGGACGAACGAACAGAGATGGTAAGAGCTACAAGCAAGTTGAAGTTCAAATTTAGTCAGTATCGACTCCCTTTTTATTTAGTCGATACAAGCATTTTTTTTTTCATGCCACGCCCCATTCGCCCACAACGGTCCAAAAACAAGACACACCTCGGAATCATCGATGTCTTTGCCGAATATCTCAGTAGCTTTGACACTTGGCTCCTAGCGACAGCATAAATGCAATGTTATTCAAAATTTTACAAATTTGCAGCCGCTTTTATGGCACATAATTTTATCGTACAGTAAGTATTGTTATTTAAGCCCATTTTGGTCGACACGGACAGCGTACGCAGGCAGCGCTGCCGCCGCACGAGCAGCGTAAACGTTCGTTCATATCCTTGTATGTTTCTATCTCGCTTGCACACACGCATTAACTTTGCGTTCAATTATAAACTTGTTACGTTTCTAGCTCTCTTGTTTATCGTCCGATTTATATAGTTTGATATAATTTGTCTCCAAATATATTTTAAATGACAATACCGTACGATAAAATCAAATGCCTTAAAAACGGCATTGAAGTTTCAAAATTACATTAATTCTTGTGGGAAAAGGGGGCGTGACTAAATTCAAACTTGTAGCGCTTACCATCTCTGAGATCTGTTTGTTCATACTGACGGACAGACGGACATGACTATATCGACTCAGCTCAAGAATATATATACTTTATGGGGTCTGCCACGCCTCCTTCTGCCTGTTACATACTTTTCACAAACCCAATAAACTCTTGCAGAGAGTATAAAAAATTAAATTATTCAATTTCTTTTTTTCCCAATTCAAAAAATTGAAAATTTTTGGAAAATTTTTTAGTCCGTTACAAAGATAACAATATTATACAGTAAATATTTGATTGCATTTCCTCCTCTAACATTGAATCTGCAGCTATTCACACCAAGTTTATTCAACTGCATTTGAATGTCAATTAACTTAAATTGCCTAGTTTTGACTTACAAAGCAACCAAAAACTATTAACAACTCGACGTCAGAGCCACACGCACAGTCCAATAGACCAATTAAGGGAAAACTAACACACACACACACACACACTTAAGCACAACACACATTCAAATTTACTCGCAATGTATCTATAACAAGCCCTGAGTGCATTAACCTCGACTCAGAAGCTATGTATTTGATTTGCATGCATAGAGAAGTATCTGAAAGATACATTTGAGCTTATGTCTCGCTTCCGCCTTCAGTTGTTGCTATTGCAACTCCGCCGAACTCAATTTAATTTAATAAAATTTCCAAAACTCAGAGTTTTGTTAGGGTATTTCGACTCTCTTCGACTGTTATTACTATTATTTTCGGGGTGCTCTTCTCTAATTATTAATAATATTTCTCGTGTGCACATAAAATGCATCCATAAACAAAATGGTTGAAAATGGTTTATTCAGATCCATCCAACGCACAACTTCAATTAATCTCAATTAAGTGCCAAGAACACGAGTTGACTCGCGAGTTTTGTTTTTAATGAAAACTCCCAATTCAGGGTTCAGTATAGCCCTTTCTTGTTGAGTTGGTATTTTATTCCAATGGCCAGGGGCTGCAGTGCCTCCAATTGAGGGTTAAACCCTTGAAAGCATTAATTCTTATTTTTAAACATGGCAATTGAAGTTGTAAAGTTTTAAATAGGCAACTTTACTAGTATTGGCGTATGAAACCATAAAGTTAAAACTAAAACTGAAATAAAAATTCCAAAAATTTTAATTAAAAATATATATCCTTTGATAATTGCTCAACAGTTCATTATATTTATAAATAAACGGATTCTATTTATAAAAGTCAATCTGCAAGACAAATGAGGTGTTTGAATCTGTTAAGGATAAAAAAAGATAATAGACACTTATTACAATAGTAAATATATTAATTTTGACTAAGTTAAAACAGGTTTGAATTTATTAAAAATCTTAAACTTTTTGTAAATTTTACTCAACTAAAATAATAAAACTTAGGGCGAACAGATATATAGTCTGCACTATTATCAAGTACTCGAGTCAATTCCCAGACCGTAATTTAGCTAAATGGTGTTTTTGCCCACAGCGTCATTTATCATCTTTGCCAGCTTTAAAATTCACGGCCATCATTTATAAATTGCCCGATCCTTTGCGATTCAAAGGATGCTTGAGTAAATCCGTTTAATTGCCCACCGAGTAGATTCTTTTAGAGCGATGGCTTTAAAGTGATGTCCGTATAATATTCTGGGCGGCACCCCGTTCACTCCGGAAGTGTTCGCACTCGTGTAAACATGCGTTTGTCATTAGACACACCGGAAATATTGACAGCATTCGACATGCGGCACACGAACAGAAAAGAGAAACCAAACAGACAGACAGACAGACAGGACGCAGGCACTTTATTTGGCATTTGATTTTTAAAAATTTAGCAAAATTGCATTTCGTTTTTTAACATTTAACTGCAAAGTTGAAGACCAAAATTCGCTTGAGTACACAATGGGAGGGAAGGGATGAGACTGGAAGGGAGGGTTGGATGGAGGGAGGGGGCAGTGGGTAGGGTTGTTTTCGTTGTCGAGGGGCGCGCGTGTGTCCTTTGTGTGTGAATCTTTGTTGTGCTCAAGTGTCGTCACCATGTCGAATTTACCGAATCTTTTTACCCGAACTACCTGAAAATGTTCACAGTTTCAGTTGTTTTTCTTTTATTTAGTTTGAGTTTGATCGAGGAGTTACTAATTAGATTTTATTGCGTATCTCGAATCGCATTGTACTCGGCGGCAAGTGTTCAAAATTCGTTTTTTAATTATGAGAAGTATTCTTGCGTTTTTCTCTTAAAAATACCTTATAATATACAAAACTTATCTTATTAATTTCGGAAGGTTTTGTTTCATACACATTTCTTAAGAAATCATTAAGAAATCTCCTCTTAAAAACAAGTAAGAAAGGCTATAGTCGTACTCATTCTAGTGCGCATTTTACCATACAAATAAGTAATTTCTAGGTGTTCATACGGACGGACGGACAGACAGACAGACGGACAGACGGACATCGCTATATCGTCTCGGCTGTTGATGCTGATCAGGAATATATATACTTTATGGGGTCGGAAAAGCCTCCTTCTGCCTGTTACGCACATTTCGCTTCAGACAAACTTAGTAGACCCCTCTACTCTTTTTTAAAGTACGGGGTCTTAAAATTGTTCTCTTCTAGAGATTTAATTGTTTATTCGTATGCATTTTATTTAAGATTACTAGTTTACTTAAATGAATAGAATATGAACTTATATTGCCAATATATTTTATTTATTTATTAAGAATTAATATATTAAGGTAGCAAGGTAAGGTAAGTTGATATAATATAGCGGTATAATTCCATTCAAAATCTATTCAAAATCTTTTAAATTTACTAAACGTGTCTTGAGTTAGAAATTAGATATTCAGTTTCAGTTCTGCTAGTATTGTTATTTACACGAATTGAAATTGTGTTGAATGCTCGTACATAACAATAAGCGAAATAAATAAATTAAAGTATATATTTATATTCATATGAATCATTAATATTAAACAATCTTATATTGCTTGTTTTGTAAATCGATAAGACTAGGGCATGGGGGTATTTTGGAGTGAAACCGCTAAACCACTCAACAGAATGGAATGTAATTTTTATATTATCAAGCAGTTAAGTTAATTCAAGTTTCTGCTTATACAATTTATGTAAATATTTTAATAAAACACTCTTATCTAAAATCGAAATATATTTTTCTAAAAGTTTTACTTTTCTAATAGATAACCTTTTGACCTTAGAAACTTTGAAAACATAAAATTATTTTTTGATACTTTTACTCTCGCTTGTGAAGACTTCAAGCTTTCCCCATCGTCGGCGTCGGAGTCAACGACGCGTCGTTGCATTCAGCGTCGACGGAGACGGTGAGTCGCGATGCTTTATTACTAGAGCGAATGCGGGTAATGGTTAATGGCTATAGAGCCTTCCAAATTGTGGTAGAAATTCCTGCAACTTAAATGTAATTCAATGCCACAATTTCCACAAAAAAAACCACCAAATAATATGTACGAAAACAGTTTTTACAAAACAATCAAATAAATGCAAAAATGGATGAAACGTATAGAAAAGATAGAAAAATATAAAGAAAAGCGTGGGAAATTATGAAAATATTTAACAAATATTTAACATGTAATCCTTCAGCACAGGACAAAGGCATACCCTAAGCCCATTAGAGGAAGTCCACAATTTATTTGGACATGGGATTAGTCGGCCAAGCTACTTAGCAGCCACTTGTCTGACTTGGCCAACGAAACCAGTCAAAACCATCCCAAACATTTCAATTTTAAACAATTCAACAATTCTTACTGGTCTCTGGAGTGTGGAGTGTGGTGCTATCGTAGGACAGCAATCTTGTCCCAACACCACAGGACACTTTGCAGTACGATCGTCGCAACGATCGCCTCTGGATGGACGGACAGACGCATAGACTGAAAGACGGACAGACGAACTCTGTGTGGACTCACGCAGAGTGTGAAAGGTTATTATCAGTTTGACTTGATCTGGCGTTATGGTTTCTATGTGTGTTCGTAGTAGTTGCCGCTTGTGTTTTCTGCTTTCCGTCCTCCGTCCGCCGTTCTCTGTTTTCATTTTTCATTTATCAGTTTGTGGAAATGCCAGATGAACAATGAGAAATTATGAGACTTGCTTTAAATCATTTATCCAATACGTCGAGTAATCCAGCGAGGGTTGTTTCTGTACTAAGTTCCTCATTGACTCAACTCACTAACTGATTATCTGACTACTCGGATCTTAATTTTGGCCTTTTTCTCTCGATGTTTTCAGTGTTGTCGCCGTTTGCCAAATGAATGATTTCCTATATGCGGTTTTAATTGCGGCCAACGGAACTGAACACACACATACATATATGCTCGTACTATTAATCTATTATGTGTATTCGGATATGTTTAATCAAAAGTACAGTTAATTAACTGCAAACTGTTGTTTGCTTGTTTGTTAGATCTTTCGAACTTGATAAAACCCAGAACATTGAAACTTTCAAATGTTGACTGGTCAGAGTCAGAGAGAGGGATAGCAGCAGCAAGATAATAACATATATTTGGAAAAATACTTTCTGAGATTTGTTTAACTATATGAAAGATGTATTTGATTCTTACCAAATTTAACCAGGATGTTGTAAATGGTATCATGAATATGACAAATAGGTTGTGATAGATTCAAGGTGCTCTGAAAATGCTTTTCACAATTTGTGGTCGTGGTCGGAGGTGGTCGGAGCAGAGGCGGAATTTGACTTCAGGATACAAATTATTTTCATCTTTATTTAAGCATTCTAATATTTATTTGATTACGCTTAAAACTAATATGGATAAAACCTGAACATAATAAGTTTAATTTTCATTTAAAGAATTGAAAGATGAAAGTGTATTCCACAGAGAAACCTGCTTAAATGTTATTCCCAGAAAACTAAATCGAGAGTTCACGACAATGTCCATTTACACCAATAAATTCTATAATATATGCTTGATATTTTGATATACATATCTAAACTTGGTCGTGTGTATTAAAATGGCTTAGCAAAATTCATTATTGTAAGGAAACATTTTCTTTAACCTGATTTGCATACTGGTCAGTATACCCATTATAGCCAACTTGTAATGAGTTAATGATTTAAAGCAGCGGTAAAGAAAGTACCTTTGTTTGTAGAAAGTAAATTTGCAAATGCTAAATGATAATTTTTCTAAATGAAATTTTTGAGACCACATTTAATAGTCTTATTTCCCACTAAATTCTCTGGAGTTTTACCTTTCTCATCGAAAGAAGAAGCGGTTAAAATTGTAGAATTTATGACGACATTTATGCTTAATTTTTGGTTACAATTTAACGGCTGCACCACAAAGTGGTGGCCCCTGCGGGGAATGTCAAATAAATTTGAGTACAATTGAAAATCGTAATTGTCATTGAAATGGAACAGTTAATTTGAGGCATCATTAATGTGCCACACCCACCGTTGTTCCATTCAACCCAAACAGGCTGCTAGGTAGATCAAGACTTCTTGATGATCTTATTATCAATCCCGGCGAAAGGTTTCCTCACAATCACAAGTATGCAACGTCATGACTTTCTTCCGAGTCACCGCAGCATTTGGCAGAGTAATCCTTTAAGGTCCTGTAAGTCCTATCGCGAGTTAGGACATTCTCAATCTGTTCCCTCGCCGCGGGTTCCTCATTCAGAGTCCTTGTTTGTGACGTGTCATAATTGTATGGTATTTTCTGTATCTTCATCGGCTTTTTGTTACTGCCGTAGAAGTGTGAAAATTATGGGGTTTACCCTCCAGACCACGCAACCCTTCAGTTCCGTCCTAATGATTATGTTTGTTTCCTTTATCTGTGACTTAAGATCACTGAAAGACCGAAGAAATTTGTTTGCGAACTTTATTACATATGCCTGAGTTATGGCATTTACCTTCTTGGGTTTTCATCGTCTACCGTTTTGGCTTTCTGGGGGTTGATTCCCGGCCGTTTCTCCCTCCGGCTTCCTCCTTTTTCGTGCTAAATTGTATTTTATGATCTTGCACGAGAACGTTTCTAACCGATTTCCTTAAAGATAACGTCAGAGGTTGTGTTTTTTGTGATTTTTTTTTGCAATCGTTTAAAGTTTATCGTAGAGCAGATCGTGAGAAGTAATACCGTTAAGTTTCCACCTTTTGAGAGACATACGATTTATTAAATTGAGAGCCGAAGCTATAGTTAGTAAATTAAAATATATAAATCCGATTATTTTAATTTAAATACTAAGTCAAGCAAATTTTATTTTACTTGGTCTCTTTTCGACTACATTGAATTAAAAGTAAAAATTAAATTAATAAAATAAAAATAAAAATATATTTCTCAAGTTTAAATAAAATGTATTCTATATTTTACTAATTATATCTTATTTGTTATTGTTTTTTATTTTACAGTCGTTTGATTGCGAATAATTAAACTGAGTGCGGTCTTAAATCTTAAGTCATTATATTAAATTATACATAATCCATAATGCACAGATTGAAATATTAAGTTTTATCAAGTTCTTGAATCATATGTAACAATCAAATTAAAACATTTCTACTTTATCATAATTAGTTAACTACTAAAATAATATATTTTATATATTTTTAAAAAAAAAACATTTTTACATTTATAAAAATTTAATTTTAAATTAAATTTAAATTAGATACAGGGTATTCAGCAGTCGTTGCCCTTACTATTTCTATTATTATAATAGCTTTATTACTTTTCTAATATAACTGTCACTCTAAATGTCATATATGGTGTAATCTGACCTCTCTCCATTTACTCCCTGCGCGCCAACATCAATACAAAACTTAACCACAATCGCAGCTGCAGCTCCTTCCAGCTTCCTCCACTGCTCCTCCTTCCAGCTTCTTTTACTGCTCCTCCTTTCAGCTTCTTCCACTGCTTCTCCCACCACTTTACTCTTCCGCTGGCCACTGCCAGTCGCCAGGTGCCTTGCAGCTTACAATTGTTGTTACATTTTTTTACTCTCTGTGCTTTGAACTCAGACTTAATTAGCTTTGACTGGCTGCTATAATAAAAATTACCCCCTTACCCGTTTAACTCCCAGCGCAGACGCGTGCCCAGGGAATGAGTTGTGGGTAGAAGGGGAGGGCGGTCGGTGAGTCGGAGGTCTCGCAGGTGTGCCAATGCTAGAGCAGTTCAAGAGCCACGCTGGCAGCTCCAGCAACAGAGCGCCAGCTGCTGCAGCTACTGTCTGTCCAATCAAAACTTCGAGCAGCAGCAGCAACTGCGGCAGTTGACGTCGGCAGCAGCAGAGTGGCAACGCCGGCGGCTGAGGCAGCGAGGGAGCGAGGATGGATATTCCAATAGAACTGCGAGTAAGAGAGAGTGCGAGTCGAGTGTCTGACGGATAATGCACGGATAAACCGGATAAACTGGATAAACTGGAAAGCAAGCCAATGAGAGCGCAACAAAATCAACCACCGCTGTCGCTGCCGCCGCCGTAGTTGCTGTAGTCGCTGTACTCGCTGCCAACGTCGTGGTCGACGCTTCGGTCAAAAGGAACTTAATGTGGTGTTCGGCAAAGCCAGAGACAGTCAACATTGCGCAGTCGTTGTGAACGGACCGTTGTGCCGGAAAAAACGACAATTGAAATTGACAATTTTTGTGGGTGAAGTGACAGAAGCCAAAGTGAGAAGTAGGAAGCGGGAGAAAACCGCGTACAGTGATATAGAAAATTAAATAATTTGCAAAAGACAACTCAAAATTGTGTTGAACGCTATGCCTTTGGCACCTTTGGTACCCTTGGCACCGCTTCCCGAGCCTAGTCCGCCGGCAAGCAAGTCATGCATACAAATCGAATGGGACATCAACGACACGATTGTGCCGACGGTGAGCGAGCACGACGAGTTCAACGACTGGGCCAACGGGCACTGCCGCCTAATCTACTCCGGACAGAGCGAGGAGGCCAAGAAGCATGCCAGCGGCTGGGCCATGAGAAACACCAACAACCACAACGTCAACATCCTCAAGAAAAGCTGCCTTGGAGTACTTCTCTGCAGTGCCAAGTGCCGCCTTCCTAATGGCGCCAGTGTCCACTTGCGTCCCGCGATCTGCGACAAGGCGAGACGTAAACAGCAAGGGAAGCAATGTCCCAACAGGTGAGTACTAACGCCTTTGAATCCCGGCCAGCATTCTAAAACTCATATTTTCTCTGCTAGAAACTGCAACGGTCGACTAGAAATACAGCCCTGTAGAGGCCACTGCGGATACCCCGTCACCCACTTTTGGAGACGGGCGGGAAACTCAATTTACTTTCAGGCCAAGGGTACCCACGATCACCCGCGGCCTGAGGCCAAGGGGTCCACGGAGGCCCGACGTCTGCTGGCGGGTGGGAGACGAGTACGCAGCCTGGCAGTGATCCTAGCCCGGGACGCAGCACTCAGCGATAAGATCTGCAGCCTGCGTACTCAGAAGCGTCAGGCCAGGACCCAGTTGCTTCAGGAAAAGCGCAAACCTCGGAACATCAACGTAGAGAGTGTAGGTTTAGACTACCCCGTTATAGTTAGTGACGTTACAAGCACTACTTCGCCGACTGCGGCTACTGCCGTCTGCAATGCAAGCCAGAGTACCTATATGGCACCACAGTGGAGCACGGACTCGTACTACACACAGGACGCAGGCTACAATGGAGGCCACAGCACTGCTGGTATCTACGGCTTCGATATGCTGCACTCCCCCCTCTCCTCGAACAGCTCCACGGCCAGTTACTACACCCCCGAACTGCAGCAGACGCAGCTGCCACATCAGCAGCATCAACAGCAACAACAACAACAGAGCTACGAACTTGCAACAACAACGTCGAGTGGAGCCGGCTTTCAGTCGGGACTAAATCTGTACGAAAGCTGCGATGATACCTCCAGCCTTACCAGCAGCTCCGGGTACAGCACGGACAACTACAGTAATTTTAACTACAGCTACTCCAGCGGCAGTCCTCCCGACAGTTTTTATACACCCAATTCGGAGGTCTTCAGTGTCTTCGATCCAAGCATCAACGGGGGAGTTGGCAACTCTGTAGAGTTGTACTACGACGAGGCCAATGCCTACCAGCAACAAACCCAACAACAATCCTTCGTTTCAGCTGCCAATCTTGATGTTTCCTATCAGCCAGCACAGCAGCAACAACCACTGCAGCCACAGCAACCACAACAGACTATGGAATATTATTATAGCAACACGGGCGTTGATCAGGACTGGAACATTCAAATGGATGCGAGTCTTACGACTTCCTCGTACCAAAGCCCCACAAACATGGAGCCCAGCATCGGCGTATTCTGCTAATCCCCGAGATCTCAAAATGGAATCAATACACTCAAGCGTTGTTCTAGTCTCTAGTTGAACCCGAATTCTCCAACTTTCCCAATCTTCAAATCCCATGGGCCTTCAAGTTATTTACCCCCATCCTCATTTCATCGATTTTCTTGTTGGGTTTTAACTCATTTATTACCATGTTTCTAGTTCTTAAGTCAATTGTTTTCCTTAATCCACCCCAATCCCATCCCTTGTCACCATCACCCAGCTATTCCAAAGTTTTAAATTTAGTGCATAATATTAAGTATTTAGTGTGTTAGTTAAATAAGCGACTAAGCGACGTCTAAACCACCTATTTATGATTTTTTTGTAATAAAGATTTGACATTTTTAAAAGTGAAATCTTAACAGTTTATTAATTTCAGGAATTATAAAGAATTAAGAAAATACCGGATTAGTGAAAATCGCAATTCTCTTTTCAACTGACATTAAAAAATATTATGGAACCCTAGGGACTATATCAACTACTAGAGACATTAAATTCATTTATATTGGTAACTTCTACGACTCAATAAAAGTACCCTACGAATCAAACACAATGTGTTTGTAATGGGATTAGATATATCTATATAGCCAGCAAATTTAAAACGTAGACTAATTTTTTCGTCATTTTGATAGAGTTTATAAATGTTGTCGTGAGCATCACCCTATAACCAACACAAGACCATAACTAAGAAATTACTAGGACCATTTCAATCACTTTCGTATAATACCTCTAGGATTATCTTTGCTGGTTTGATAACTGTATGAAAATTTATATATTAACTTATTGGATCAGTTTATATGATTGATCCACAGTAAGTTCGGAGTCTTAGTGTTTTCCTACCACTCTACAGTTATGATTTAAACCTAAAAAGTCTTACCGAAAGGGGCTTACAAAGACAATAAAACAGAACCCAAATGGTTCTATTTAACTACAATCACGAGATGTATTTATTATCGTTTAACACTGTTTTCCGACTTGAACGAAAACACTGTCGATGTCAGTTAATTATGGTTCTACAATAGCGGAGCTTGAGATTAGCGGGGAGAGCGGTCATTTCATTCTCGCTGCATACGATCACTGAGGCAATCAAAGATATCGATTTTGGAGCTCGATGGTTCGCTATTTTGCTGCTCAGATTGTAAGTTTTGAGATGGAACTTCCTGTTCATGGAATTCGCCATGGCAAATAATGGGGATATTGTCACGAACGATGTTATATATGTCGACCGAGGGCGCTTCAATTGAAAGTGAAGCTTGAGTACACTGGAAGCTTGGAACACTGGAAGTAATATTGCCAGCTTTCTCATCAGCTGGAACTGGTACTGGAACTGGAACTGGAGTTACAGCTGCATCTGGAGCTGCAACTATGTCGGAACCATTAGCTTCAGTCGAAACCGAAAGTTCAACTGCAACCGGCAATGTTTGGGAACGCCTCACGGAGGACGCAATATTAAAGTACGGCAATAGAGACCGCCTCATCGGATATAGGCTAATGGAGTGTTTCCTATTCCTCTTCTGGATTCCTCCATTACGGCGAACCCGGGGAGCTCGGGGAGCGATATTTTCCTGCAGCTCCCGCATCTCTTGCACCTCCTGCACCTCCACCGGTTCCTGATGTTGACGTTCCTCCCGTTTTCTCATCACTTTGCGACGTGGTTTGGATGTTCGGGACTCCTCAATTTGAGCGTTTAAAATATTTACAACATGGGTGAAAAATGGCAGCAATACTTCCGGTTCCGTGTCGCAACTTATAGAAAATGGCTTGGACACTTTCTTTTTGGGAGTACGCTTTATCGGCTTTGTAGTCTTTACCATTGTGTGACTTGTAAGCTATCAAAATCACAAAAATATATCTGTATATAAATATATATTGAAAAATATCGGAATATTTTACTCTTATTTAATCACAAACTAAATTTTTAGTTATTATTTATACTGTATAGTGTGTGACACTTTTGGTGATTCTCAATGCGCAATGAAGTGAAATATTTCAAATGGAATATTTCAAAACTTTTGTTCGTTTACAGTTGCTGCTAGGATTACTTAAATAAACAGAAAAATTGAATCTTAAAATTAAACTTAATTAAAAAAAAAAAATTGATAAATACTTTATAATAAATTTATTTCAATCAGTTTAGCAACAGATTTGAAATATGAATTAAATAAATTAATTTTTAAGTTAATTGGCAAACACTTGAGTTTATTGAAATAATTTATAATATTTTTAAATTATTATTTTCATTATATATTTAATATCAAATAGATTTCAGTCGAGCGAGCCGACTTTAAAAGACCCTGTATTCTCTTTAGCTTAAATTTTAATTCCAGTAACAATTTCCGAACTAATTAAGCTATGGGAGCTCAATAATTTTTCAAGTTATGGTCACAAGAAATTAACTTTTTTACGTTCATTCTAAACTAAGTGGCTTTAGATCTTCTAGTCTTTAGAACGGACAGACGAAACATATCTACATACATGGTCTTAAATGCTAATACTGTTCACGAATGTATGTATTATATGGTACTCTATGTATGCTTTGCGCACTCCTTTTGATTACTGGGTCGACTGTAGCCATTACTGTTAGTTATTTTTTCCAATTTAACAATTGATTGGATTGCACATAAATAAATTTGATTTTAAATCTTTCAACAGCTATATTACCAGATAAACTCCTATTGCCAAATCTTCATTAACAAATTGAATTAATTTGCAAAAATAATGCATTTTGAATTAGTTTGGCAAATTCACGCAAACTTCAACCCTAGATCAAAATTGAGTTGTAGCGTTTTTGCAAGTCTCGCGAATATTGAATTACACAAGGAGAAAAGGCGAAAAGGATCAACGTCAACTAATTTGCATAATAGAACAACAACAAAGGATTCAAAAAGAGCAGCAAAAGGATAACAACAAAGTCAAAGGAGAGGGCAGAGTAGACAAATATTTGCATTTAGGGATTACATTATTTTTTTTTTTTGGGAGAGAGGAGCTAATCAATGGAACAAGGACAAATGGTGTAAGTCCCGAAGGATGCGACAGAAAGCAGACGTTCTGCATCTGATTTATGGTCGGAAATTAACATAAATGAAATCAAAACATTATAAATGTTTTCATTTCACTCGATTGCAGGGGTAGCACTCGATTTAATATGCAAATATCCTCTCGAACAAAGTCATCTCTGAATCCTTCCAGGTCAGATCAGAGTGTGCGAATATCCTGGATCCTTGAAGGTCGCACGCGTCGCAATCCAGACACGCTTCAACTAATAGGCGTTTTGTTTATGGTCCTCAGACCCTCATTAGGGTTGCCTTTAGGGTTGCCCAACCCTTTTCACTGCCACCTTCTTTTTCATCTATTTTTTAATTATTTATAATCAGCTTAGCACAAAAAGGGCTATGAATAAAAATTGTTTTATACTCGTAGTTGAAAATTCTATTCAGGATCCGGATCAAAAACCTCTAATTGTGCATAAAAAATCCACGACAAATACTTTTTAAGTGGATTGAATATTAAAGGTTTATCAACACAACAAACCAAAGCAAAAAAACTATAAATATTTAGCTGTTTATGTCTAAATTAAGTGACACGGCATTTTGGAGGCTTTTGGTTTGACAAGCTCAACAATTCCAAAAATATACAATTAACATTCAAAATTAATTTCTAACCAAAAAGGTTTCATATCGATTCAAAATTTGGAAATATTTAAATATGGAACAAAACTAAAATTGAGATAAAATTGACATTTCCGAATAATTAAACTTGTTGTTCTTATAATATATTTAATTTAAAGAAAAGTTCTAATTTTAACAACTTTTTATATAATACTTTAAGTAATTTATTATTTGGAAATGAGTTTTTGAAATCGAACTTTAAAACAGCTTAGTTGCAGTCTTTAAAAATAAAAATTAAACTAAAGCGGATTAGCAGAATTTACAATAAAATAAAAATAAAAACACAAAAATATTTGCTTAAAATTCTTTCAATTCGATTTTTATGTATTTTCTATAGGAACTTAATATACAATAACACAACTGATTTGTAACCTTCCCTCTTCTTTCTGTTTTCCATCACTCTGATTTTTTTCGGCGATTTACACGCTGACCCACCACACAGACACACACACACACACACACGCACACACACACACACGCGCGCGCAAAAACATTTCGTTTGACACGGATGTCAAATGAGGATTGAATTCTTGGGTCACTCCTGAGCATGCGTCGAGGTCCTGATTCAGGAGCACATTAAACTCGCCTCATTTGTTTTTGAGGCGTTCTAAAGGCCTATCTAAAGGACATGTTATTGTGTCGTGGCCTTTGAAGTGGCCTCTCGAAATAGTTTCAGATGAGTTCTCCAGCCACACATTGTTGTGGTTCGCATTGTCGCAACATTTGACATTTAATGTTCACAGCTTTTGCCACGTATTATAAATTAAATAGTTAATCTTTTTTTTTTCCTTTTTTTTATTTGGCAGCTGTGGTATTTGACGGACATTCTCCCTCTTGACACGATCGAAAAGTCAAGCCAGAGTCACACTTAAGTTTGACTCACACGCATCAGGAGAGGACGATGCTGGTCCGAGTGATCTTTCAAGAGCAGCGGGCACATTAGACCAAACATTGGAAAACTATTTGGAGAGACGAGCACACTCTTTATGTTCTCTGTTAATAGTTTTCCGAGTATACCTATTTTTTTTAGACTTCCTATTATATTATATAGATTTTAAAAAATGTGATTTTTAGAGTGCCCAAGAAAATATAATAAAGCGCCATCTGTGCACGACTGCAAAAATCAATACATCGCACTGTCAATTCTTGCCTATGTCGCCAAACAAGATGCGATTCTCTCAGTCCGCTTAAAGCGCCATCTATGTTTTACTTGCATTAATATCAATAATGTAAACTGTGGTGGTAGACGATAGCATATAAGTTCCAGCTATCTCGTTATCGATGCTGAGAGCAACAAGTCAATGAATTTGTGGTGGATGGTCGATTTAGCGGTATTCTAATGGTATCGATATACTTAGTTGGTGTCGTTGTCGAAGCTTGCAGCGAGCAACAAGTAAATTAGTTTGCCACACAGTCTTTTATACAACAGATTTTCTTTTATAAGCTACAATTAGTTTTGCCAAGCATAAAGTGCATAACAATACCTAATCTTAAGTTTATAAAGAAATTACGATCCCGTGCGAATAAACAGCTGTGTAATGTCGGCATCCAGATTCCTAAGTGCAATCGGCCAAATATCGAGACAGCAATTGCTGCAAAATAAATGTGTTAGAGGTAATTTGCCATAAATAGATTAATAACTATTCTCATACGTTCAACATAATAGATTATTGATAGTGAAAATGATCAAAGATCATTTTCAAATACATGAACTATTTTCATGTCGTTCAAACACCGACAATCGCACCAGTGGACTTTGAACTTTGTACTCCCCCGTCCCATATATGAGATAATGCCAAAGTCTTATGTTAACCAATCGTTGTAACGTTTAAATATGTTTAAAGTAAAACCGATTACCTTTTTACAGCTTATCCTGCTGCAGCGCAACTTCAACGCCGCTTAATGGCCACGAATCCAGCTCCGGCTCCCGTCTCCGCTGCCTCAGGGATCAACAAACATCTGCACACCAAGGTTGTCAATGGCGTACTGGTTATTAAATTTGACTCTCCTAATGTCAAGGTAAACTCCTTGGGTGCTGAGGTGAGTGATGAGTTCGAGCGTGTCATCAAGGAGCTGGAAACGAATCCCGCTGTGAGCTCGGCCGTGCTCATTTCGGGCAAACCCGGCTGCTTTGTGGCTGGAGCGGATATTAGCATGCTGGAGAATTGCAAAACCGCCGAAGATGCCACATTAATCTCGCACGGTGCCCAAATAATGTTCGAGCGTATGGAACGCAGTCGCAAACCGATTGTCGCCGCCATCAATGGTGTGTGTCTGGGCGGAGGTCTAGAGCTCGCCTTGGCTTGTCACTATCGCATCGCCACCAAGGACAATAAAACCAAGTTGGGTTTACCGGAGGTTATGCTGGGTCTTTTACCTGGCGGTGGTGGCACTGTGCGTCTGCCCAAGCTATCATCAGTGCCCACATCTTTGGATCTGGCTCTGACCGGCAAGCAAGTGCGTGCTGACCGTGCCAAGCGCCTGGGCATTGTTGATTTGCTGGTGGATCCCCTTGGACCAGGTCTGCAACCAGCAGAACAGAACACTATTGAGTATCTAGAAAAGACAGCCGTCCAAGTGGCCAATGACCTGGCCAGTGGCAAACTGCGTGTAAGTACAGTCCTTACTGTTTCGTGGATTAGCTGAACAATATTTCCGATAATTTGGACAGATCAATCGGGAGAAAAGCGGTCTGATCAACAAACTGCAATCGCTCGTCATGGACACGGACTTTGTGAAGAACAAAATCTTTGATACAGCACGCAAGCAGGTGCTCAAGGCCTCTGGTGGTCTGTACCCCGCTCCCCTGAAGGTAAGTTAATTATTATTAAGTTGAGCTTATAAAAACCAACATTATTTGCTTCACAGATTCTCGATGTTATTCGAGCTGGTGTCGACAAGGGTGCCGATGCTGGCTACGAAGCGGAACGCAAGGGTTTTGGTGAATTGTCCGCTACTCCCGAATCCAAGGGTCTGTTTGCCTTGTTCCGCGGTCAGACCGAGTGTAAAAAGAATCGCTTCGGCAAGCCCGAACGTCCCGTCAAAACTGTAGGTGTTCTGGGTGCTGGTCTTATGGGTGCCGGCATTGTGCAGGTTTCGGTGGACAAGGGCTACAATGTTGTCATGAAGGACGCCACCGATGCTGGCCTGGCACGCGGTATTGGCCAAGTTCAGAAGGGTCTAGCAACGGCACTTAAGCGCAAGCGCATTACAGCACTGCAACGGGATCAGACCTTGGCCCATCTTTTGCCCACCCTGAACTACAACGATTTTAAGACTGCCGACATTGTTATAGAAGCTGTTTTCGAGGATATAAACATTAAGCACCGTGTGATCAAGGAATTGGAAGCTGTGGTTCCAGAACACTGTATCATTGCCACAAACACTAGTGCCATTCCCATTACAAAAATTGCCGCTGGCAGTTCGCGCCCCGAAAAAGTTGTGGGCATGCATTACTTCTCTCCAGTCGACAAAATGCAACTGCTGGAGATTATCACTCATCCAGGCACCTCCAAGGACACCGTTGCCCAAGCTGTCGCTGTGGGTCTGAAGCAGGGCAAGGTGGTGATCACAGTAGGCGATGGCCCTGGCTTCTATACCACGCGTATTCTAGCCACACTTCTGTCTGAGGCCATTAGGTAAATCTTTCTTAGCAAATGTCGCAATTCATTGTTAATCGTTCGCTTCTTTAGACTGCTGCAAGAGGGTCTGGATCCCAAAGATCTAGATAAGTACACCAAGAAGTTTGGTTTCCCTGTTGGGGCTGCCACCTTGGCCGATGAAGTGGGAATCGATGTGGGCTCCCATATTGCCGTTGATTTAGCCAAATCGTTTGGCGATCGCTTTAGCGGTGGAAACCTACAAGCTATGCAAGATCTGGTCCTGGCCGGCTTCCTTGGTCGCAAGTCCGGCAAGGGTATCTTCCTTTATGATGGCCAGAGCAAGGGCAGCCGTCCAATCAACACCGACGCCCATGAGATTTTCAAGCAAAAGTATTCGCTAGTGTCAAAGGGAGCCAATACACCCGAAGATCAGACACTGCGCATGGTTTCCCGTTTCGTCAACGAAGCTGTGCTGTGTCTAGAGGAGAAGATACTAGACAGTCCACTGGAGGGTGATGTGGGTGCTGTGTTCGGTCTGGGATTCCCCCCATTCACCGGTGGCCCCTTCCGCTGGGTGGATCTATACGGAGCTGGTAAATTGGTCAATAAGATGCAATCATATGCTGAACTCTATGGTGCGCCCTTCAAGCCTGCCCAAACGCTTTTGGATATGGCCAAGGATCCCTCCAAGAAATTCTATCCCAAGACTGGCGCTTCAAAGTTGTAAATAACAGCCGTATCAACCACTAAAACAAATAAATAAATAATTAATCGACAACTAGCTTTAGACGGAATTTATCGTAGCATTATAATGCATTTCTCTCAGCTCTTAAATCATTTACGAGATAATTTGTTTGTTGAAGTTGCGAGTTAAATAATTAAACGATTTCATGTAATATTTTCATACATCCATTTGTTTATTTGACACACGACTGTTGTTTTTTTTGCGAGTTTAGGAACTATTCTCGCTCTACTTATTAACTGTTTATCCTTTTAAACTAATCTGCAACGATTTTGTACATCTTAACTAAAGGTAACATCCATTTGTATTTACAAAGCTTTCTCTATGCGAGTAATGGACCTAAACAAGGAGCTTTCTTTAACTTAATAGCTAGAATTAACACATTGAGCGCACAACACGTGGACAGGTAACACAGATTGTTCCAAAAGCTGTTAAGCAAGCTTTGAAGAGCTTTGGTATTTGATGAAGATTTAAAGCACATCCCACAGCTCTTGGCTTAGAATAATCTGAGCCTTTGGTATACACTTTAAATGTACATATACGACATAGATAGTATTTGAAATTTTTGGTATTTCCTTAAAAACTTTGGCTTTTCAACCTGCTCTCCAACTCTTGGCTACAATTTAAACAATTTGAACCTTATCAAAGTATCTCTAGTGACTAATTCGACGAACTCGCGATTACTTGCGCCAATCCCGCCCAGAATTGCCTCTTGGCTGTCTGCTCGTGGTGCTACCAGCAGCAGCACCTGTCGAGCCTCCTGTGGTGCTGCTACTGCGACCCCTGCCGTTGAGCAGCGCTGAGCCATTATAGCGCTCCTGGGGCGGATACCGCAAGACGACGTCATCGATCAGCTCAAGAATGCCGATTTTAAACTTGCGGCGTTGCTGAGGTGTCAAAGCTGCAATGTCCGGCAAAATGCTGCGAAAGAATTCCATGTCCGTGTGCTCGGTAACGCAATAGGCTACTCCATTGCTGGTAGTAGACGCTTCACACTCGGTCTTTATTCGCTTGGCGCTGCTGGGTTCAAAGTGTGACTGTTGCTGATGATGTTGCTGAAGGTGGTTGTGCAATGTATGGACATGGGAATGTGGCAGTTGCTGATGATGCAGCGGCGTTGAGGAGACTTCGTTGTATATCAAATCCGGGCCAGACTCGGCCAACTGAACGTCGGGTATAAAGTTCTGGAGGCTATTAGCACTGGTCGTGTCGCTATGTGTTGGAGAACTGGGAACTGGCATCGGATTGCGTCCAGGAGTGGAGCCTGTGCGATATAGTCCGAGTGATTCGACTATGGCGGGATCAAAAGCGTCAATTGTCTCTTCATCATCGTTTTCCGACTGCGACTGCTTCAGCTCCAAAGATTCATCCAAACCTGTTCGAGTGTTGTTATTGTTGTTGCTAATGTTGTTGTTGTTGTTGCAGTACAAATGCTCCTGTTGGTGTTGCTGCTGCTGTTGCTGATGCAGCTGCAAGTGCTGCTGCGAAAAGTGAAAGAGTGTTGCTAAAGTGTTGTTACCGTCCAAAGAGTTTCGAGTCGACTTCAGGAACGGAAGCAGGAAAGCCATGTGTTCGGTCAGGTAATATGGCTTGTGCTGTGGCTCCGAACCGCTTTGCTGTTTAATGTAACGCGAGAGACACGCCCTCAGGTTTCTCCATCGCTCCTTGCAGTGAATAACTGAAAAGGATTGGATTGATAGGCATTTAATCAGAGCTATCACAAGTGAGTCCTTGAAACTTACTGCTCTCTCGTGTCTCCTTCGAAATGAGCGCCCAAGCCTTCTCCTGGTTGTCTCTGGAAATTTAAAATTGGAGTATACTAACTGGTATACTAACTTTCTATTTTTTTTTTTTTTTTTTTTTTTTTTTTTTAATAAGATACGTGTTAAGAATATATATGCTTGTAATTCGGAATGTCCTTGAGAAAGCAGGATCTCAGAAAAAAATCATAAAGCAATTCTATCCAAATAAATAATAATTACGGAATTTAATATTGTTTACTTAGAAGTCTTTAGAAATCATTATGTTCATGTTATGACATTATGTATGCAAATTTAGATTTAATCGGACAATTACTGTATTACAGGACTACAATAATAATAACATTTGACTTCAAATCAATGCCGGAATTATGAAAATAGATCGAAGTGCGACACTTTTACTGATGATTTATACAAAGCCTAAAAATATAAGGTAGTCTGATTTATGTATTTAATGTATGTATTTAAATAAATCAGGCAACTAAATATTTATAAGTCGACTGTTCTAAATAGCATCCTATTAATAAGCAGAATCAAAAAACACCTGGTGAATGCTCCTGTTTGGTTGTTATCGAAATTTCCCATATATTTTCATATTGACAGTATGATTTTGTACAGGGACTTTTCGGTCGCCTTTCTTGCTAGCTAAATTTTCTATTAATCGTGATTTAAGCTGCCAAGCCTGACACCGTTATCCTACGAAGATTAGAAGCTTAATTTAATGGTAAGTTATTTTACACTCAAAATTCTGTCATATTTGAGTTTAATTGTCTTCTTTAATTATAAACTCTTAACTTTTTTAAAACTTTTCCAATCCCTTTTCCCAACTCTACCAATCTCTAACTCCCATCTCCATTGGGTTATCGATTTCAACGCACAAAAAACTAACACTGTCAACGCTAATCATTAATCACAAATCACCCACCAAGTGGTCCAGGTGTGAACGACTCACCTGTTGCGGTACTCGGGCACCTTCTTGTCGTAGAGACAACGGTGCGTGCGCACTAAATTTACAAATTTTATGTTGAAATCCTCGTCAGCTTGCATGACACGATTTGTAGATCCTATTGTTGCAGTTGTTGCACTCGGACTGTTGCTGTTGTATAAAATTGCTACTGATGGTGCCTGCTCTCCGTTGCAGTTTTCTCGATTGTTGTTGTTATCGTTGTAGTTGTTGGTGCTACTGCTACTGCTGTTGTTAGCGGTGTGGTTGTTGTTGTTATTAGCGGTGGCGGTGGTGGTGGTGGTGCTGTTGCTGCTACTGCTGCTGGGCGTTGAGGTGGTCATATTCGTTCCACTGCTTGTTGTTGATGTGCTCGTTGTTGCAGCCTGTGTTAATTACACAATTTGCAATCAGTTGGCTGTTGTTTAATGTTGCAATTCTGTGTTGTTGTTTCCAATGCACTGATAACAACAGCGACGGCAATACCTGTCAGCTATATTATTGTTGTTGCTGTTGTTGTTGTTGTTGCCGTTGCGATTGTTGTTGGCAGACAGAACAACAACTGAAACGTTTGCTCAACTCGCTTAAGTTGTTCCGTTTCACGTTGTTGGAATTGCTGCTGTCTCAGCAACCACAACAGCAAATACTACAACAACAAAAACAGGAGCTGTACGCGAACGTCAAACGGCGACAAAAGCGATTTTTTTTTTATTTTCTACTGCTGCTGCTGTTGTCATAACTATGAATATTTTGTGAAACCTAATAAAACAGGGTGACCGACAAAGCTGTTGTTGCTTTTATTTTGTGAGCAGTTTCGTGACAACGACAACATTGTTTATTTTTCATATTATAGCTGCAATAACAATAACCGCAATAACAACAAAAGCAACAAAGACAATAACAGCAGCGACAACTACGACAATCATAATAAATAAAAGGCAATTTGTTGTTTTTAGTGTAACAAGTTCTTGCCAAGTCTTGACTTGTGATAACAAAAACAGCAATTGAGTTAATACGAATACGAGTACTCATATTCACTCTGCAAAATGATTCGTTTTATGAATCGCATATTTCAGGCGACTTGCCTGTCTGTCTATCCGTAGTTGCGCTGTGTTTGTTGTTGTGCGACTACCTGTTTTGATTCTAATCAACCCACTCAGTTTTCCACAGCCTTTCTCTTGTTTTTCTCGCTCTTACTCAGTCTGTCTCTGACACTCATGCTCTTCATAAATCGCAGTCTTACCTCTCTCTCGCTCTCTTTTTCTCTCCCTGCGTTTGCTGCTGTCGCTTAAATCTTTAAAAAATTTTCCCGCCACTTTCAGCACCTTGCGTTAAGCCCACCAGTTTGGCACAAACACAACGTGCGCACAGTGGGACGAGTGCGTCTCTGAGATTGATACAAAGTCAAGACAAGAGAAAAACTGTTATCATTTTTTTGTTTATCACTGTTAACTTCTATCTTCTATTTTAATTTTCGACTATTTTAAAACTGTAAATGGATTAAAAAATAAATTCTTCCTTATACTAAGTTGATAATTTGCATAATTTTCTAATAACATTATTTTCAATTAAAACTTTAATCATTCGCTTTCGCTTTGTAATATGAACAGCCTCGTTGATAAGAGATAACATGAATCCACCGAAACATTGAACGCGAGGTAGAATTTTGACAAATTTTCTGACACTCTCGCACCACTGTTACACAGTTGTTATGTTGTTTTTGTCGTCATCATTATTATCAACATTGCCAACTTCATTATCGTCATCTACGCTGCGCGCGTGTTTCGGTTCTTGCTGTTGTTATTGTTGTTGTTGTAGCTGCTGCTGCTATTATTGTTGTTGTTGTTGCTGCTTTTGGTTTTGTTGGCGTTGCTTTTGTTATTGCCATAGCTGCTGTCACTGTCGTGGTTGTCGTTGTCGTATGTTCTGTATTATTCGTCATTTGTTTTTGTTGTTTTCGTTAGTTTTGTTTGTTCGCCTTTAACAGTTGCCAGCGTCGCTGACGCAGCAACAGCGACAACAACTGCCGACAGAAGCAGCGGCAGAGCAGCGACAGACTTTGTTTTGTTTTTGTAGTTTCTGCTGCTGCTTCTGCCGCTTCTGCTGCTGATTTGTTGTTGCTGTTATTTTTATTGTTGTACCGCCTGCGCAACGACTCTTATTGTTGTTGTTGTTATTGTATGACGGAGTGAATAGAGCAAACAATAAACTAGCTAGCAATATTAATTGTATATTGTCTATTAACATAAAATACATATCTGTATGTACACAGTTATGAGCCTGTTTGTGTGTGTGTGTGATTGTATTTGCAAGAATATTTGTCTAACAACTACAATAACAACAACATCGACAGCAAACAGCACACAAAAGTACAGCAACGTGCAAAACAAGAAAACATACAAAACAAAAAAAAACAGAATATTTCTAAAGCTAACAAAACACACACAAAACTTGCAGAAATACCCGGCAGTCGCCCTTCCCCAGCACCCCCCGTCGACGTCTATGCCCAATGACAGCAGCAGCAGCAGCGAAGGCAAAGGCAATAACTTTGTTAGATAGAACAACAACAGCAACATCGGCTAGAATAACAACGACGACAACAACAACAACAACGATAGCATCAGCCGCAGCAACAAAAGGCACAAGCACACACACACACACACGTTATACACACACACACGCACACAGGCACACAAACAGTTACACTATGGCATATAGAATTTTTCTTGTATATTGTTGTTGCTTATCGGGCCAAGGCATGGCTATTGTTCTTATTATTGTTGTTGTTGTCGTTGCTCGGGTGGTTTTTGTATTATTTTATGTACGTTTTATTTTATTTTATTTTTGTTTCAAAAAGATTTTCATACGAATTACGAATTTGTTTATTTTACCTGTACTGTTCAGCAGCTGGCAAACGCTGCACAAGTTTTTAAAAAACCGTTTTTGAATTTTATTTGAAAGCGCGCTTTTTATTTTTAAGCCAGAAACGCACAAAAAACGGCGCCAAAAATTGTCCGACTGCGACGCTTTCGATGACGTCGATTGCAGCTGTGACGTAGAACTGTATGTTGCGACTGAGTCGTGGACTGTTACTGTTACTGCTTGCAACAACAACAACATTCAACGACTGACTGACGTAACATACAAAACGTTGCAATTTCCAAATTCAGTTTGAATTTAATTTCGTTTTCTGTTTTCGTATGTTTCACGATTCAAGCGACGAAAGCGACTAAACACACAGATACTCAGTATCTATCAGCTACAGTAGAACACAACAACAACAACGACAGCAGCGACAGCAGCAGCAGCAGCGTAGCACCGAGCAAGCAGGCAGGCAATGGCTATAACATACAGTAGAACGGATCCATTATTTTTTGGTCACATATCAGCCAAGTATTAAGAGTAGTTTAAACATCAATATAACTAAAATGATAAATATTCATTCAAGTTCTGTAAATTTAAGTAAATTTTAATTTCTTCGCTCATAAAAAATATAAATTTAGAATTACGTTTCGATCTTTCTATCGTTTGATAGGGGCGTGGCAGTTCCAACAGCCTAGCTGGTGTGACTATCCGTCCGGCCCTATTCAATCAGGTCTCTAAGTTTTAGAATTATTCCATCGAACATGATAGAGATCCGTCCATATTTGACTGTTAAAAACCCTTTATAAAAAAAAAAACTTTAGTGTGAAAAAAGGGAGATGTCCGCCCAAGGGAACGGATTTTGTATGAAAAAATTCTCTTCTTCTCCGCAAGTAAAGTTTTCACTGTAATAACATGCTTTAAAATGTTTCATAATACTTTTAACAGTTATATACAATAGCATAAGCCCGATTACAAGCCTAAAATACCCTTTTATTATAATTTATCCTAGCCAATATTAATTATGTATTAATAAAAAAGCAGCATTTTCAAAAATATGTTTTAAAAATTTTATGCAAACACAAAAATTATATTTCAAAACTACAAAATAAAAATCAGAACACACTTTCGAGTTGAGACAATGAATATTATTTGTGTCTTGCATTTAAAATAACAACTCATTTTTTTTTTTCATTTCTAGTTCTTGCTAAATGAAAATCGCTTTTTACTTAGAAAGTTTCTGTCGTTGACCCACTGTGCGACGTCTACAGCAAACAGAGAACAACACACACAAAACGCTGTTCGCTCTATCTCTCTCACACAGACGTACACACACATACGCAACGCACACAGCTGGCAACAACAAGAGCACAAGTTTTATTGTTGTTGTTGCTGACGAACAACAAATAATACAAACAATACACTCATACAGACGCACGCACACACTCGCTCACACAGGGAGAAACGCAACAACAGCAACGGCAGCGACAGCGACAGAGGCAGCGGCCGCGGCAGCGGCAGTGCCAGAAACAGCAGCAGAGAAACGGCAACTGCGCGCTACAAAATGCAAAGAGACGGAGACACAAAGCAGGAACGACGAAACCTGACGATGGCGAAGCTTAACAAAAAATT
Source organism: Drosophila cardini (assembly GCA_018903735.1). Classification (NCBI taxonomy): domain Eukaryota; kingdom Metazoa; phylum Arthropoda; class Insecta; order Diptera; family Drosophilidae; genus Drosophila; species Drosophila cardini. The sequence continues at coordinate 695,264 of JAEIGM010000024.1, read as the reverse complement.
TGCTTCACTGTGGTCCCAGTTAAAAGCAACAAATAAAAAATAAAAAAAATAAGGTAAAAATTAAAGCCGCTAATTATTATATGATTTTAATCATAACCCTTTTTAATGATAACTATTTATAGCAATAATAATACTTAAGAGTTATTACTATTTAAATTAAACTTTTGTTAAATTACACACTTGTCGATTTCTTCCCTTGTCTTAGCTTCTTTCTTACCTCAGCTGATTTAAATTTCTGGCAGAGCTTTCCAATTGTTCGATCCACCCTAGCCCAATGTGCATCTTCCCCTACACATGTGTATGTATGTATGTGTGTGTGTGTGTGTGTGTGTGTGTGTGTGTGTGTGTGTGTACATATACATATACCCACCGCAAATGAGTTTCTAAGTCTCAGCGAACATGAAAACAGCGACAGGCACCTGCTGAGCAACGGCATCAACGGCTCTCAGAATAAACAAAATGTCGTGCTAACAAAAATACACGCAAAATGTTTTTCTGCCTCGCTTTGCTGATTTTGTTGTTGCTTTTTTGCTGTATTAAAAGCTTTTGCCAGCTCTGCTCCCAGTTTGTTATCTTTCTTACTATGTAATGGCTGCAAGAGCTGGCGGAAAGCTTTTGATTGTTTACATTGCGTTTCGGGTTGCAGGAGCTTTGCCAGCTTTTCTCAGACAGGTGGCGCTTTTAAATTGGAGTAGAAACTGTTACTGTTTGAATTTGCAAGGCAACATCAGCTGTAAAGAAAGATCTTACCTAATTAAAATTAAAAATTCAGATTTTGTAACTCTCTATCTTAACAATAAGTTGAACCCTAAGAGATTTATTGTAAAATGGGATATTTAGTTTTAAGTAATTATACCCGTTACTCGTAGAGTAAAAGGGTATATTGTATTCGTTGCAATGTATGTAACAGGGAGAAGGAGGCATGGCAGACCCCATAAAGTATATATATTCTTGATCAGCATGACTAGCCGAGTCGATATAGCCATGTCCGTCTGTCCGTCCGTCCGTCTGTCCGTCTGTGTGAACAAAAGGATCTCAGAGACTATAAGAGCTAGAAAGGCCCGAGTGGTCGCAAACGAAAGATAAAATGCCCAAGCAGTACAAGTTTGCTTTTGTTTTTTGACACGCCCACTTTAGGGCGTTCTATGTGCATACAAAGGTAAAAACAGGTAAAAATAGCATATTTTAGTATAGAAAACTTTTTTGTTAGTAATGCTATCTAAACCAAATTGACACATAAAGTACACGTCTAGGGATTACGTATACTGACCAAGTTTGATCCAAATCGGACAACTATATCATATAGCTCCCATAGGGACAATCGGTCAAAAATACGCTCCAAATATGAATTTATATGAATAACTTTTGCGTTGGCCAATCAATCGAAGTGAAGCTTACACAGAATATATTTGTCAATAATATAAATATGTTGACCAAGTTTCATTCAAATCGGACGACTATATCGTATAGCTCCCATAGGGACGATCGGTCAAAAATAACCTGTAAATATGATTTTGTATGAAAATTTTCTGCGTTTCTCAAGTCATCTGAATTAAAATCAATAGGGTCGATTACCTAAACGATTGTACTATTATTAATATTATTAATAATATATTATATTGTTAATAATATAATTAAACTGAGTAACGGGTATCCTTAAGTCGCGAGGCGACTATAGCATTCTTTCTTGTTTTAATTAAAATTGTCTCTTTCTGTGTGCAATCTTTCAAAACTAAGCTTTTTGAAAGCTTTCTCAAACAGATATGCAATTCCAAAGAGAGAGGGAGAGAGAGAGAGAGAGAGAGGAGGAGGAGAAGAGAGACACAGTAAGAGAGAGGGCTATCCAAGCTAGTTTAATGGTTTTAATGATTTGTTTACAACTTTGTTGCCCTGCAATTTACCGCAAGCATACGTTCCAGCATTGGCTGTCAATGTCCCCTGACCCCGAGCCTCACAGTCCCTAACTACATTCGAAAGCTCGTCAACTGGGGCGTGCGCAAAAATTCAATAAAAAGGAGGCTCGTTTCTGTTTTGGCCTACATGCACACAGGAAGACGACCTGACGGAGCTGGCCGAAAGACTCACGAACACAAGTCGATTACGAGCCGAACACGAATTGTTTAGCAGTGGGAGCTTTAAGTGCAATCCTTTTGACGACGCTTTAAAGCTAACAAACTCGTCGTTTCGTGTCCTCAGTTGGCAAAGGACAGTCAAGATTGACGCAAGTCCTGCGGGCGCCTAAAAGCCCACTACACTCTTTTTCCCTCTTGTTGCTGTGTCTCAGCTACGCGCTGTTATTGTATGTGTGCGTGTGATTATATGTGTCTTTCTTTAGTGCTTGTGTGTGCATCTAAATAATAGTCATGAATTATTAACAGCAGTGAATTGGAAAATTTTTAAGTGAAAGCTGTCGACAACGAGATATCAAAACGTAAGTGAAATTCGTTAAAGTGAAAATTATTCGTTCATAGAAACTTCTTGTGGCATTGCAGTTTCTAGAGAATGCATTCGTATAACGCATTTTGCGCTTTCTCTTCTCCAATCTCAATTTGTCTTATCACTCTCTCTCTCTCTCTCTCTCTCTCTCTTTTTTACTCTCTCGTTCTGTTAGCCACTTTCTGCTCTCAGTGGTGTAGAATTTCGATTTCGTTAAAAAATCGAAGCAAACATTGTGAGGATACGGGCTAGTAAAAGTGGGTGTCGTTGCTGCGGCTACCTGTAGATGCCACACACACTTGTGTGTGTTTGTGTGTGTCTGTGTGGGTGGGTGCATGACAGTGGCTTTGCGAGTCCTTGAACAGTGTTTTTTTTCTGTTAAAACATCATCGTCGCACCCTCACTTACGGCTTCAGCCCCTAGCTCCAGTTATTGTTCTCGTTGTAGTTCCGACTCTAATTAATTTATAATTCAAGGTCCAATGCGTTCGTCAGGAAGGTTAAACATGACGAAATGTTACTCAGACTCATTATGAGATTTTACTGTAAAAGTTACAGTATTTTAACTTGTGGAGGGCATTCCTAATGAAAGTAATTGGAATGGTTGCTGCTACGATAGGCAGCTTTTAAAACTATTGCCCATAATCCATATTAACCGACTGTATGATTAATGAAAGACATTTGTCTTAGCAAACTAAACAACCCCAATTATTAATTAAACCCAAACACACAATATTGATAAAAGTTAATAAACATTTTTTAATAATTAAACTGATTCTCAAACATTTTCATTTTATAACTATCATACTTTTGTTCAGAACTTACGAACAAGCAGTAAATAGAAATTCGTTTAATTTATAGATTAAATAAAAGGGATAAAGTTTTAAAATGTCATATTTTGTTAATATGCTAATATTGGTGCGTAATAAAAAACTGTTTACTTTTTTAAAGCCAATCTAAAAGTTTGTTTTCACTTTTATAAATTCTCTTTAATCATTAAAAGTAATTTGACTATTTGTATTCAAGATTTACTTTCTATGAAAACTTAAAATTTTCTTTGACATTTTAATAGATATTTTTAAAAGGCCTAGGCCTATAAAACCTTTTTAACCAAATCCTTGTGGTCGCAGATATGCATATAAAGTTTTGTTACTCACACGCATACCAACTCACATTCATAAGACGTGATTGTCAGCTTTAATATTTAAATTCCTAACGCAGCGAAGAGAAATAAATCCTGCCCTCCGCAGGCATAACCGCAACTGCGAGAAGCTCAACATTGTCAATTTTCCCCCTCACTAAAACTGCTTCCTCTACACACGTACTTGAACATCCTCTAAGGCAGACACATGTAGGACAGGCGTTTAAAAAAAATACGCATTACGCATACGCCACGTTGATATTGGGGCAGTCTGGCAACTTTGGCTCGCGCGCCATAACAAAAACAAATAAACAAACACAGAACTGTTTAAGAAAAAGCTTTTCATTGCTACCCATTAGCTCTTGTTCTCTCTCCTGCTCTGCCATTCTACCGCACTCCCGCTCTCCTACTCTCCGGCGCTCTCACTCTCTCGCTTTCTGGCACTTAGACGGTCTCCTTTTTCATGATGTTAAAAAATAAGGAAAGCAAAATCGGAGAAAAAACAAAATCATGAAATTTTTTTGGGGTTTTTCCGACGCTGCGTCGCAGTTGCCGTTGCCTCTGCCGTTGCTGCGGCGTTGACGTTGGCGTTGACGCCAACGTTAGCGTTGCCGTCGAGGCAGACAGAAACATTTTCGCTTGAGTAGAAAATTTCAGTGATTTTTCTTCAGTTAGTGTGAAACGAACCAACAGCTTAAACGAAACGAACGCGCGCGTAAATTGTAAAATAAAAACACAAAACACAACTAGAAAAACGCACACAATTAACAATTAAATCTCACCTCGCTTCATACCGCCAAGTACGTCAAAAGCTCCCCAACACGTTGAATAAACAATAATTTCACTATGTACAAGAACTCAAACAATAAATACTAAGAGAAATTTTATTGGGAATTTTTTAGTTTTTGTAAACTAAGGAAAAACAACAAAGCAATCCACAAGTAGCTGAAGAGCACAACTGACCAAAATATAAATAAAAATACCTTAACAAATACATGCACGGATAGAGTCACGCACACAAATAGATTATACGGATTCAAAAGATTCTCGTATTCACTAAAAATACACACACATACAAACACACAAAGACACACGCATCTACAGACACACCTATAGAGAGGTGACAACTGCATTGCATTTGACATTGGACGGGTCTCGAACGCGTGTAACAAATATATAAATAGTATATATATATATATATATATATAATTTCTCTGGCTTTTGGACATTATTACCATTCAATTTGGAGATATTCAAAGGATTTACTAACAATGTGAGTAGACATACAAATATATGTATATGTACAATGTACATATGAAACTATAAGTTCACTTTTACAATTTGTTAACATTTTTAATATTTTCAAAATTTAATTGATTGTCTTGGGTTTTTCATATTAAAACGGATTAGATTTTGAAATTTAATTAAAATCCTTTTTTAAATTGCAAATTTTGTTTGCTTATTTTGCGAATTTATATATTTGGTTTATAAAAATTTTTATTCATACACACTTGATGTATTTTTGGGTTGCCGATTCGTTCATTATTCATAAAACAACGTACCTGAATAACACCCGTATTCAAGTCACAATTTTCCATCTTTTCTACCCTTTTTCCTTGACAAATACAACACGTTTTCTTCGCACACTTTTACAATCTGTACTTTATAATTATTTGTTCAAATTAGCTGCTTTATGAAAAAATCGAAATAACAAAAAAAGTCACTTGCCTGCGTCACACACATTTAGACTCTTCCCCTATCTTTGTAGTCATCCTGTCGTATACTTATTTGTCTCATGGTGTTCTTACTTGGTACCTCACGGCGTATGACTGCTATATTTTTTATAGTCAGCAACAGTCACACGCCCCTTTCCCGTCCTTGTTTTGTATATTGCTGGCACCGGAAACAACTGCAAACTGCGCTTCATTGCAACTCTGGGTCTGTCTCTGTCTTTCGATAAGTTTGTGTGTGTGTATGCCTGGGTGTCTGTATGTCTGTGTTTAGGATAGCACTTGTTAGAACGGAAACGGATATCCCGTGTGCTCTTTGCACAGTGTGCACCTTTTGTTTGTCATTTCATCATCGTCAGCGACATTCTCCTTATTTTTTCTACCGTTCTCTTATGTCCCCCCGTCTGCCTTCCTCCTTCTCTGTTCGGTGAATTCTTGTACTTGCCGAGTACAGGAAATTTTAAATTGAATGTGCTCTCAGTTTTATTTGTTAGCTTTTCTGTTCGCTTTTGTTCCACTGTGCCCTTGCAGCAGACGTGCACCGTTGGTTAAGATTTGCGAAATTAAGCCAAAGATTTGTGTGTTCATGCTCGCTCAGCAGCTGCTCTCTTTCCTGGGTAAACGGTAACAGAGCTTAAAAAAAACCGTAAAACTGCAGCCAAATTTCCACAAAGTTAGTATGCATGACTTTCGTAGTACAACCCGACTGTTAAAAACCCTCTACTTATTCTAGAACAATCACTGACAGTAATATAGGAAATAAGACCTCATGTCTTATAAAATAGATCAAATAGTAAAGTTTTTACTGATTTTGAACCAATTAATTTCACAGCACAATACGCGACTTTGGCTTTTAAGCATTACTGTTCAGAAATAGTTTAAAATATATAATGATTGCATCAAGTGTAATGTTTATATAATGTGGTTATACGAAAGACTGAGAGCGCTGTTAAAATCTGAATACTAATGACAATCCTATGTGGTACTAATCACGCCTCGTTTTATCTTTTGCATACAGTTTTTTTTTCAGACCAAGCAAATTATATAATTAATGATTTTCCTTCATACTTAGAAAAAACTAAGTGTATATATATCAATAATAACTTATTTATTTTGATATATATTTTTTGCCATCAAAGGACTGTAAATTTGCAGTGTTTTGACAATTTTACGGTTTTATTTTGTGTTCTATTTAATTCTCTTGTATTTTATTTTGCCCAAAGTTGTGTCCCAATTTTAGCCTTGGGTGTAAAATGAATGTTGGCCTTCTTGAAGTTTACATTTGCAATGGCCTTTGACTTGTTCCTCCACTCGGTTTTTTTGTGATTCATGTGCCCGCCATGACATTGCTTGCTTGTTGTTGCTTAGTGCGTGCTACGAAGTTGCATATTCGTGGAGATTTATATATCTGCAACACACATACGCGCACACACACGCGTACACATTCACACTACAACTACACATGTTTTCTTTTGCCAGAACTTTATATAACACGCCCGAGAGTAACCCAATTTCAAATGTTGCTGCTTTTTAAACAAATTTCGGCATGCACATCCGCTTCTACCCCAATGTGGCCCCGATCTGGGTATCTTCTCTCTTCTTCATTATATATATGTTTCTCCCTGTGGTGTCATCGCACAGCAGGATACTTTAAATAAGTTTGCATATACATAAGCTAGATAGACACAGAGTGTACCTGTAAGTACGCGTATTTAAGCTTAGGTTTTTGCTTCCTATTCTTAAGTGTTATGCTTGTGCTGCTGCGTAGAAATGGCCCGTGACTAAAAGCCTCATTAAGGACAGGGTGTTTTAGGCCAAACACGAAGAGTCTTGCATTTCATATAAATTGTATAATAATATTGTATAATAAAATTGTATAATAATAATTATAAGTTAAAACAGAAAGATTCAAGATAATTTTGCCTGTTGCCGTTTCTAAACCTTGTACAAAAAAACTAGATACATTTCTGAAAATTCGTAGACCCGGAATATTGATCGTATTTTTTGGGTTCTGGTCGTGTGGTCTTCAATAATGTCCGTAGCCAGCTCTACTGCTGCTGCTGCTTCTGCTGACGTTATTGCTGTAATCTTTCGACTAACACACATATACACACACGTTTTAGAAGTAAATACATGCACATTATACGTATTATCCCATAAACACTTAACGCTCAAGTTGTTGTCGGTTTTTCTTGGCTTTTGTCTTGCGGCACAAATGCCTTATCGCGCCAATCACAGCGTCCAGGACAACACAGGACACTCCTAACACACATATGTACATCTACCATATCTGTATGCGTCTAAGTGTGTTGGTTTGCTGTGTGTATTCACTTAGAACGTCCTCAAGTTGTTGTTCGTTGTTCTCGTTATTGTTATTATGCCGCCCTGCTTGCAGTCACCGGCCCCTTAACGACTTTTAGTGTGTGTATGTGTGAGTGTGTATGTGAAGCGTGTGTGTAAGTGTGTGTGTTGGCTTTCATTCCTTTTGTATTTGACAGAACAATAAAAGCAACACACACAGACATACAAAAACTACAGAAATACATAAATATTTCATTATTTATATCGGATTTTTTTCTAGTGCGTCGAGTCATTTTTAGCATTTGAAGTCAACTTCTGCATGAATCGTAATGTTTACTTCTTGGCCTGATTTCAAGTAGTATTAAACGCAGCTTGATCTCATAACTAAAATATATTGTTATTTGTTCAATATTATATCCATAATGTAGTTTAATAATTGAATACTTATAAGGAATTGTATATTATTTTTTACCCCAAACTCTGAAAAAGAGTAAAGAAGCGAAATGTGCGCAACAGATAGAAAAAGTCGTTTTCCACCCCATAAAGTATATAAATTCTTGATCAACATCAACAGCCGAGTCGATAAAGCAATGTCCGTCTGTCCGTATGAACACCTGGATCTTAGAGAATATAAGATCTACAGTCAGAATATTTGGATTGAAGATAAAGTTTATTATCCTACCTCCCTTGCAAATTGTAAAAAGTTTTTTCATAACACCAGAACTAGGAAACGACTAGGGTTATTATAAAATCACAGTTTATGTGACTGGTACTAATATAACTATCCTCACCATGTTTGATCTGGATCAAACAAATGTATCCTGTAGCTCCCATAGGACAAATCGGTTGAAAAGTGGTGATTTGTATTTAAAAATTTCGTTTTAATTGACCGAACTCAGCTTAACTCAAATATTATTTGTGTATGATGACCTTATATATACCCAAAATTTGTCCCATTGGTCAAATCAGTCGATATCTGGTGGTTTGTATGAAAAAACTTGCACTAGAATGAATACGGGGTCTTTTACAGTCGGCTCGGTCGGACAGTTTAACACTACACAACCAGTAAGAAGCTGAAATTAAGTTGACTGAAGTGAAAAGTAAATTTTAGAGAACATGCTTTGTATCATGTAATTTGTTTAGTTTTAAATAGTAACGTAGACGAAATGAATTAAGTTAATAATGCAAAATCCACAAGCGAAGAAAATTGTATGTAATTAAGTCACCTCTATAGACTTCCTTAAAATAGCTAATGCTCTGTTGTTTGAGGAATAAAAGAGTTTTCAATTTGTCTCATTATCGAGGTACATATCGATTTGGTTTTCTTTGTGAGTTCTGACGCATCATTTTTATACATTTCACATCAATCAAATTGCAGGCTTGTTCCACTTATATCTGTTTCTCTATTTTTTATTCACTGTCCCTTTCTTGTCTACTCTCTTGATTATACTGACCCTTGAAATTATTTGACCCCAACTAGCTGATTCCTAAGAGCATGGTCTAAACATTTTTTGGTACTGTCGAAATATTTTTCTTGTTTCGTCAAAAAATTATTTGCGATAAATGTGATTCATGAAAATTATGACTGACTGTGTCTGCAAAAGACGCAGAGAAAATCAAATAAAACCTTTACAAAAAATTCGGAAGATAATAGCGTCAGAAATGTTTCTGACATGAAAAGCTATCAAAATTAAATTATAAAATCATTTAAATTCCCAAAAAGACGGAAATTGAATTTTGACGATCTTTTATATTGTAGGAACGTAGCAAACGAAGGTCGAGAACAAACAAAAAACAATGTTGAAGGTATTTACAATTCAATCAATGTTTATTACATTGCCTGAAACATACACAACTTGGTGTCAATGTAGGAAAAACTTTTGCCCTCAACTGACCAGCAATTATAAATGCAAAGTACTGAAAATAATAAGTCAACCCAAGAATGATGTTTGTAAACACCCTGTCAGAGTCAGACGGACAAAGTCCAGGTGCCTTATATAAGTATCTTTTGCTAGCACATAGCTAAGTACATGGACTGCAATGTCCGGGCAGACAGAATGTTAAAAGTGTCGAATGCAGAGGACTAACTTTCTATCCCGCTTTCTTTCACTCTCTATCTCTTGCCAACTCTTACAGTGCATGTCCTCTTAGCGCTCTGACCGCACATTGAACAGTGGACATTGCGTGATGTATAAAAACAATGAAATAAGTAACGGAAATATTTAAGCTGTGGAACACCGCACCCTTTGCTGTATGACTCCAGAAATATTCAATAAATTTATTTTAGGTTGATACTGTTTAACGGCGAAAAATTTGATATAAAAAATAGAGGCAAATAATAGGATTAAAAGCTAAATTTTGCTTTTGCCTACCTTTTAATGTTTTTGGAACTCAATAATGTTTTCTATTGAAGACATTTTTAGACCCCGTACTCTAAAAAAGAGTAGTGGGGTCTATTAAGTTTGTCTGAAGCGAAATGTGCGTAACAGGCAGAAGGAGGCGTGGCCGACCCCATAAAGTATATATATTCTTGATCAGCATCAACAGCCGAGACGATATAGCAATGTCCGTCTGTCCGTCTGTCCGTCCGTCCGTCCGTCTGTATGAACACCTGGATCTTTTAAACTACAAAAGCTAGAGCCACCAAATTTGGAATGAAAGTCCGTTTGCTTCGCGAGCAGATCAAGTTTATTTCAAATCTTTGCCACGCCCCTTACCGCCCCTGCAAATTGTAAAAAACTATGGTCACCTCGGAAAAAATTGATGTTTTAAGCAAATATCTCAGTAACTATAGCACTTAGGAATACCATTTTTGGTATGTAAATTGCTAGAGACAGCATAAATGCATTGTCATTAAAATTTTTGGACTGCCACGCCCCGTTTTCCCACAAGAATGAAATAATTTTCAAACTTCAATGCCATTTTTAAGGCATTTGCACTTATCGTACGGTATTGTAATTTCAAATTCGTTTGGAGACAAAGTATCACAAACTATCCTGAAAGTTGCATACAAATCGGACAATAAACAAAAGAGCTAGACACGTAACAAAATTAACAATTTCACGCAAAGTCAATGCATGTGTGAGAGCGAGACAGAAGCATATAAACATGTGAGCGAACGTTTTCGCTGCTTGTGTATCGACAGCGCTGCCTACGGACGATGCACGCACATGTATGCATACTATACGATTTATTATATATCGATATTCAATACCATAGTAATTATAAATGCGATATAATATCGCTTGCGATATTTGGTCATTATGTCTATATCTATAGCGATATATCGTATTTGAATTCAGTTGTTGATAATATCGATATTTGATTTGATGTGATATTTTAATTAATATCGATATAGGCATTTTCTTGGCGATTTGCATCCCTATTACAAACTGATGGTTTCGTTTCAATGTGTTTTATTGCAAATACTATGAGTACGGGGTCTTTTACAGTCGGCTAGCTCGACTGTAGCCTTTCTTACTTGTTAAATATTATTACCGATCCTTAAATATGTCCAAGTTTGTTATTTCTATGCAGTGAACTCAGCTGTAAAATGTATCCATATACCCTAAAAACTGTTTTTAACACGTTTAGATGGCAAACAACAAAGTGGGCAAAGTCTAGTGTATATCTATAGGATATTTGATATTTCATTTAGAAATTGTATAACCCGATTACTCGGGAGCATTCCACGCTGTGTCTGCATCCTATTTCACCCTTTTTTCACTACATACATACTATAGTTAATTGGCTGCGTTTTCTAGATCGCTCCATTGCGTGTATCTTGTATCGCATTGTGGTGAGTGTCCTCCAGCGTACTTTGAGGGAAATGTATTGGCTTGGGAGCTGTCTGTTTGAAGTATTTACCTCGATAAAGGCCAAGAATTAACAGTGTTTGTGGCATGTATTTTTAATGGCATGCATTGAGGCATTCCTTTCATGTATGTGGGGTAATTGCATTTAACTGCAACAGACAGCAGACACTAAAAGTGGAACACACATGTGATGAGTTGACTAGCTGACTTAGTTGGTGTAATTAAGTAAGTGATAAGAGCAAGGATAAATGACACTGAGTGTGTTTAGCAGTTATGAACACGCACAAATAGTGGACTCTTGTTGCTCATGATTAGAGAGGAGCTCGTGACTGACTAAAGCACGAAAGCTGATAACGAATACCGCAAAAAGAAAAGTTTAATTGTGTTTGTTCTGTTAAAATAAAAATTCGTTTTGTTTAGGACATGCCGAGATCGAACGTCAAGAATAAACCTTCTGAACAGTAAATTTGAGTGGTTTCTAATCCATATCTTTTCAAGGTAACTTTGAGATATGGTACACTCAAATTAAAGACAATGATGCTTGTCACGCGCATATAGATACACATAACCTACATGAAATTGTGTCCAGTCATAAATAAAACACTCTCACAAGAAGTCAAACTGTTGTCCATTTCAATTTATGACTCAGTGCCGCACATTACCTACCTGTCATTTAGCCCATTACCTGGCAAGGCAAACAAAGCGCCGTAAAACATATATATTATATGTATACGTAAATATACATATATTTTATCTATGTATGTGAATTGGCTTTGATCGGTGAATGCCACCGGGCATTCATTCATATTTTAATGTCTATATTATTCTGCCCAAAAATTGCACATAAACACAGAGCCAACAATTGGCAAAACAGCTGTTCGAGAGGCCAGCAAACTCTCTTACAAAATGAACAGCGGACACAAAGAGTGATGGAGAAAGAGAAATGAGAAGAGAATGAAAATTGAGAGAAGCCTCTTTGCTGTTTTGTAGCGTTGTCGCTTTCCAGTCGCTGTGGCTGTAGCTGTAGCTGATCGAATGAATTCAGCGCATCCCCGAAATAAAGACACTCAGGAAAGTTTGTGAGAACATTATGTGTTGGGATTTTCTTTTCGCTTTGCGAACGTTTGGCGTTTGGACGTGTCCGCGTGTCGCTAAATGTCGCGTCTATTTACTGCCTCGCGCTGAATAAAAGTTCGTTTCACTAGCCGTATACGCAACACTAGCATATCAACACACACATACGCCCTGTGTGTCAAGCAAAAATAAGAAAGAATACAAAAAAGTAGAGAAAGACGATTCTCTTATTTTCTACTTTTTTCGTTTTGTTTGTCATTACTGTGCGGCGTATGCAAGCAGCCATCGATCGCAGATTTCCCATTTCCCAGCCCAGTCGTTAGCCGCAGTTCGTGCGTTCCGTTCGGTGATCTCGCTCACCGCGACAACATCTTTAAACCTCCTCGCCATCTCCGTTGTTGTTGTCGATTATGCTGTCGTCGAAGTTATCGTTTTCGTTGTCATTTCCATTCGTTGTCGTTTGGAACTAAAAACGTTTCAAGGCACGGGATTTTCTCAACGTTTTGTGAAAATCGCCTTTGCCTTTTGCTATTTTTAACGTATGTGTGTGGCCAAACACAGAAATTTTCACATTTTTTTAACAATTCGCCAGACTTATTCTGCGTTTGTCTCAGTGTGTGTATTTGCGTGTGTGGTTTTGCATAAGAATACATATATAACGATCAGGAGTGTGTGTGTGTAAAATTTTGAAGCGTTAAATTGGTTATAAAACAGTATAAGTAAACACCAATAAAATCAGAAAAAAAAAATTCATTTAGTATATAACATGTTTAATATATTAATATATGTATGCCATCGGAATTGAGCACAGTTCTCCTGCTGAGAATAGTGTTTATAATAAAAGAGTGAAAATAAATTATGGCCCTAACTAATAGCAAAATCTGTAAGATTAAAGAAAAGTGTGTTTAAGTGTTTAAAATGTTAAACAAGGCAAAATGTTGTCATCTAATAAGCTGTTAAAAAATTAAAACTTTTTTCAAAAAGCGTTACAAAATATTTAAAGAATATTATAATATTATAATAATAATGAGAAGAATTTTTAAAGAATATTTGGACTCAATCAAGCAAAAAACAAACATCTTTTAATATTCAAAAAAAAAAAAAAATTAAATAAAAACAAAGAACCTTATTCTTAAAACATTTGAAGAATTAATACAACATCTAAGTTTCAAAATATTAAAGGCCAGTAAATTTATAATAAAGAATATAAAATCTATTAAGTCTCTTCGAGGTAAAACCAAAAATAGTAACTTTACTACAAACTCAAAAGGAAAAAAAAAATTAATTGAAAGTTTAATATTTTATTGGACTAAGCTGAACAATGTACAAATGGAAATCAATCGATAAACATTCCAAATCGAATCATGCCACAAGCTCGACCCAAAAAAGTGTGTCAAGTAAACGGAGGGGGAAAACCAGGAGTAGCAACTGCACTAACAGGACTCTACAAAGAACAATAGCAATAGAATAACTACAGTAGCTATAACGTAGCTGTTCGGGGTGTTAATACTTAATTTATGTGAACCTATAAATAATTTCAATTTAGAGAATGTGTTGCCTGCCTGCGTCGACCATATAATATACGGAATAGTGCGCGTTGTAGGAAAAAAATATGCTAAAAATATCGAAAACTGAATGCTGCGTATCGTTCTCTCCTTGTGTATATATATGTGTTTGTGTGTGTGTGTGCGTGAGTGTATGTATGGGTGCGTGATTTTCGAGTGTCTCTGAGCGTATATTCGTGAGTGTGACTACAGTGGAGATTGATTAAAATGCAGTCGCTGTACCTAACTAAGCCAAGTAACAAGTAATTCAGATCGCAAATAAACAAAAGGCAAAATGCTCTCACAAATTGGCGACACTGACGATTGTCAGTCCCAGTACCCCCAATATGAGCCTCCCATACCCACACATATACCACATACCTCTATAAGAAAGCAATTAATTATTATTTTTTTGTTTTTTCACGTACAAATAATTCCAAAATATGAAAATCAAGCTAAAGGATATAAAACGTGTTTTTAACATATTGGGAAATCTAGTTTACAGTTTGTGTTTTTGAAGAGAAAACTAAAGTTTTCTCTTAGTGTACATTTTTCTATGTATATCAACTCCATCGACAACGACGTCAGTCGGTGGACTATTATTTAATTTTTGTCTTGACCAAGAAAGCAAATGAAACTGCTAAGAACAACAAAAACCAGCTAACCAGTTATGCTATTTTAGCTAATATACAGCAAGAATTAGCCAACATTTTTTATTTGCTAAAGCCATGAAGTGTTTTTAAATTAAAGCTCAGTATTGATTTCTGGCCAATTAATAATTCCAAAATATTTCACAGCCAAATGAAATAATAAAAAAATATTTTTGATTTAGATCAAATATTTTGTCTACAAAGTTTAAATTATAAATTATTATTTTAAATACAAAAATGTTTATAATAAGTCGATCAGCAATTCATTTATATGTTGTTTAGCTTTTTCTAGAAATGCTCAGACTCAGTCTAGCCATTTCAGACTATCGGAATTCTGGCAACACTGTTCAGAGTCAGAGACAAAGACACTTTCTGCTTTGCAAAAATGAAATAGACTTTTCGCCAAAACACCTAGCACATAGTTCAACAATACGAGTATTCATTTTCTTTTTTTTTTTTTTGTTTTGCCAAAAGCGAATTTTATTTATTTTCTTTTGGTCGTTTGGCAGCCAGCAATTTTTAAAATAACAATGATACATGCGGCTGCTGCTTGTTTATAAATAAATGCACATACGTAAATGCCTTTATCAGCCCAGCTCGAGGGAGCTCTCTGTGATAAAGTTGGACAGATGCCTGGGACGCTTCAGATCTGTACGATATAGTACCAAATCTTTTTAAATTTTCGGATATATGTAAAATAAATCATTCAAACTATACATAAAAATTAAGTTGTAAAAAAAATGTTATAAATATTTTAATCTAGACACATTACAACTTAAATTTTTTATACTTTTGCCTTTAACATTAGTGGCAAAAGTATTCTTTTTTTATCAAAAAAAAATATTATATTACGATTTTTTAGAAAATTGTTTAATACACAATAGTCTGATATTTTTTTTTAATTTAACGAAAGGAATATAAGTTTGGAAAACATCGCTTTTCTTACTTTTAGATTTTAATATAATAGTTCCCAAATTTATAGATAATAAAAAATTCTCCAATTGTTTGACGTGTACGGATAATGATTAAATAAATAAAAATAATAATAATAAAGAGTGAATATTTTATAGAAATCTTTGTCTATACAACAATATTTATGTTTTTTTTTTCTTTTAAACCTACTACAAATCTGAGTGTTAATCAAACTTAACTTCTATGTCGTTATATACTTCAAACTAGAAAATAATTTCCTTTAACTTTATTGAAGTGAATATAGTAAAATAATCTCAAGATGCTGTACTGAAACAAATTGGTTTGAACCTGCGGTTATTAGACCCTATAAGGTTATCAGTACCAACAGCCGAGACGATATAGCGATTTTTGTCTGTCCGCATGAATCTCAGAGACTATAAGAGGTTGAGCCACCAAAATTGGAATGAAAGTTCGTCTATGCTTCAGGCAAATCAAGTTTCTTTCAGAATTAAGCCACGCCCCTACCCTACTTGAGCTATTTCGACCACATTCACACATTATGTCTATTGTACCACTATAACTATCCTTACAAGTTTGGTCAAGAACTTTATATATCATACAGTATATAAAGACTATATATCATAAAAGTAAAGATGCCAAATCGATAGAAAATTGGTTAAATTAAGATATCTCAACCAAAGTCACTCGTTAAATGTATATATGTATATGAAGCTCATAAATGTAGTCAAGATTAGCATTATTTTGATTATTTCAGAATATTCACTTGTAAATTTAGCTAAGAATTACGCCCACAGTTTATTGATTGAATATTGAATACCCAGCCGTATAATGCTCACTGAATTTTATTCCCGATTATATGATTATATTATTAAATTCGGTATTAGGGTATTACAATGGATAGTACTTGCAGTCAAACACGTTGAAACAAAATCATCTGTTTGTATGTATGCTCAAACATATACTTTTGTTCATTAGCTTGCATGTTTCTGTCTCGCTTGCACACATGCATTGACATTGCGCTCAAAAATAAATTTTGTTATACGTATATCTTTCTTGATTATAGTCCGATTTTTATGCAACTTTCAGGATAGTTTGATATAATTTGTCTCCAAACGAATATTAACTAACAATACTTTCCGATAAGCCGGACAGACGGACAAGACAATATCGATTTGGCTTGTGATGTTTATCAAAAATATATAAGCTTTATGCGGTCTGTCACGCCTCCTTCTGCCTCTTACATACTGTAGACAAACCTAATAAACTCTTTTAGAGAGAATGACAAAAAAAAGAGCGAGCAAAAGAAGAAGATTTATAAACGTTTCACAAGTGTGAATACAAGCACATGCATTGTGGATGCGTGTGTTTTCATCATCACTAATGTTTAAACAAAATAACATTGGCAGCTAGAAACAGAAGCCGAAACGGAGGCAATGTTCTCTGATTCCCAACAATCCCCTACACAGTGTCCAACACTCTCAATCTCTCTCTTAGTCCCTCTCTCTTTCTTTCATCAGAGAAATGTGCTCTGCTCAGTGTGTGTGTTTTGCTATTAATAACAAAAGCTTTAAAAGACTTTAAATTCAAATTTGAATTTGATTTCGTTTCGTTTTGTTTCATTTCGTTTGTTCAGCAACCGCAAGAGAACAATTAAACAAGAAACAGAACCAAATAAAAAGAAAACAGATTGAAAAGTTAAGAATAAAGTGGTCAAATGTTTGTGGTTATTTTATGAATAGCCATGTTGAATAAATAGTGCTGCGATTCCAACTGATATCAAAAACACTCATCGCACTCATAGCCTGAAAAACAAAAAATAAATATTCAATAAATAAATTAATTGCTTTAAAATACGTAATTAAACAATACAAAACTTCAAAGAAATATTTTCAGCTCAAGTTTTTAATCAATTTGAATTTTGTCTATAAGTTCGTTTATTTTCGTTTTTATTTATTTTCTTTTTTGCATTTTGTTCGAAAATTTAACCTTTATTTCTAGTGAATGGATTAAACAGCGGAATTCCTCATTATATCAATTAAATCTATTAATTTTTTGCTCTGCAGGTGGAATAAAATTCTGATTTTTGGAGCAAACACTTGGCACACACTCACTCACACACATATAAATACCACTTAACATGTGATAAGCCTGCGAATGCACAGTATCCGTACCATGTCTCTCTTTCACACTCACACCCTCGCTCGTTTCTCTGTCTTGCTTTCACTGTAGCAAACTGCTAGTAATAAAACCGTGAATTATTTGCAACACAGTGAAGAAATTCCAAATAAACAATTTCCGCTGAAACTCTGGTTTAACTACCCTATCGATATCGCCAAACCGAACAAAATATAAAATGCTCGTACTGAGAGGCAACCACATGGCGTATACACAATATGCGTTAAGTATGCGTTTCCTGCTAGCCGCAACCGCTATTCTTGTTGCTACTGTTTTTATTTTACATTGTGCTGCTGGCATTGTTGTACGTTGACATATTTTTACCCTGTAGCAGTGCAAAGAGGGTGGACTAGTTACTTTGATATAACAAGAAATGACCGTTCATTTCACAAGGCATTCAAATAAATGTATTAATATTAAATAACTGTATTTTATCAATATTCCAAATTTCTGTTTACTTCTTTACTCAAAATGGCTTTGAATGGTTAACTTCAAGAGCTTTATCTTTTAAAATTATAAAGAAATTTAAAAGGCAATTTCAAAAGAATTTTTAGAATTTTTTTAATTATTTTCTTTACATTTTTTACATTTTTAATTAAAAAAGTTTACATAAAATGGGATCAAACTGGAAATGACTCATGTATTTAAAATAATAGTTTAAATTACTCAGCACTCATCTTAACTCAATATATATTGCAGTATAAGCAATATAAAATAAAAAAAATTTAATTAACACATGGCCCATCCGAACAAATTACAGATCCACTATTAAAGAAACAGCAATAGTACTACGGCTAATAGACAAAAGCCAAAAAGGCACAGAAAATACAACATAAATAAAATAAGATGCAGTAAAAAAACAACTTGGCAAAACCACAAGAAATCCCACAGAGAATTAACTTTTACTACAAATACAACTACTACTAAAATTGAGACTGAAAACTTCATCTACATAGGTACAATAACTGAATCCATAAACAAAATGAAAACTTTGCGAGTGCTGTGCATGGCATTTGTGTGCTATTATGCACTATTTATAATATTTTATTACTACTATCGACCGTTCGTGCAAATAAATAAACCAACGATTACCAGCGGCTCGCTGAATACTGAAAATGCGAGTAACGAGTAGAGAGTTGCCAACCAACCGGGTCCACAGCTGAGCGTGTTGCCCACCCATCCGCCCACTCAGAAGGCGGCGCGCCATTGAGAATTCTCAAATTCTTGCTCGACTTTGACGTTGCTCACTTAAGCAAACACACAGATACACGCACACAAACACACACCCATGAACACATACATGTTAAGATAAAGATATATATATATATATACATATGTATGGTATATATGAAAATGATGCTGACTTGCGTCTATAAATTTTGATTGCTTCGGTGCCAAAGGAAAACTGAAATAAAATCGTTTTTGTTATTAACAAACGACTGAAAAGACAGCAAGCGAATTCTACTTTGTGATTAATTTTTGCAACTGCACAAAATACACATCACCATCACCATCACCATCACCATCATCATCAACAAAAACATCGTCATCATCTTCATTCTAATCATCATGAGCAACATATCAGTAATAACAACACAAATTGGTTTTTACTTTGAGGTATTTCTTTATAGTTCTCTCAGTTTTATCATAAACATTCCGTTCTCGCGAGCCCCAAAAATATTTCCCAGAAAGTCTCGACAGATTGAAATCAATTAAAAGCACATTATAAATCATTTTGGAACATGCAATAATGTACTGTACTGCATTTGTTTAAACAGGGAAAAACAATTTAAAGGCATCCTCTGAATAGATAATACGAATAGATACTGTTTGCGTAATCGAATAGTACTTTAAATTTGGAAAATAAATTTCAAATAGTACAAATGATTAAAAACTAAAATATTTTTTAAATTATATTTCTAAGAAAATTGTTCTGAACAAATCTTTTCTGGCCGAAATCTTTTTAGACCCCGTACTGTAAAAAAGAGTAAGTTTGTCTGAAGTGAAATGTGAGTAACAGGCAGAAGGAGGCATGGCATATAAAAAGTATATATATTCTTGATCATCATCAATAGCCAAGTCGATATAGCGATGTCCGTCGGTCCGTTTGTCCGTCCGTTCGTATGAACACCTATAAGAGCTAGAGCCACCAAATGTGGAATAAAGTCCGTCTATTTCGGAAGCAGATCAAGTTTATTTCAAATCGTTGCCACGCCCCCTACTGCCCCCCAAAGGTGAAAATCTATTTAAATAACTTGGAAACGACTTGATCTATCGGGACCAAATGCTCACAATATGTGTATAGTAGCATTACAATTATTCTTATCAAATTTGGTCTGGATCAGACAACTATAGCCTTTAGCTCCCATAGGACAAATCGGTCACAATTTGGTAATTTGTACGCGCACTAGAATGAGTACGGGGTTTTTTACAGTCGGCTCGCTCGACTGTAGCCTTTCTAACTTGTTAAAACTGTAACTCTTTTAGGCACTTTTTAACTAATAACTCCTTTTTTTCATAGCCTTGCAGTTTATCCAATGATGGCCCACGACATAAGCATAAAGTATCAAAACTTGTAAAAATCTCGGTGATTGAAACATAAAGTCAAAGGCAAGAAAACTAAGGAAAACACCAAAACTAAATTAAAATCAAACCAAAAGAGAAGGGAAAATAAAGGGCAATTTTCGCGTTTCAGTGAAAAATAAAATCAACAAATTAACTACTTAACTACTTAAACATCTCCCAACTTTAAGGCAAAACTAACTTTAAGCTAGTCAAGAAATAAAGCAGAGGGAGAGTCTAACTAATTACTTAGCAAATAAAAAACGAAACTAAGCGAAACGAAAATAAAATACAATAGTAAAGTTAGATTTAACTGAATCAAAAATATAAACAAATGAAGCAACAGCAACAACAACAACAACAGAAGCAGCAACAAACAATAAGTAAATCAATGTGCAGCATACGAAAGCATAAAAAGCTCAAAGCCTCAACAACAAAAACATTAAGTAGTATACATTAGTCGAAAATAACAAAAACAAGTAGAATAATAACAACAACAACAACAACAACAACAACAACAACAACAATAATAACAATACGATCAACAAGCATTTAGTATGCAACAAGCTGGCCAACTAACGCAACAACAACAACATCAGCTAAATCAGCAGCAGCAACAACAAAAGCTACAACAACAACAACAACAACAACAACAACAACAACAACAGCAACAAAATGGCGCCGATATGGCCGCCTATGCCGCTGCCCAATCCGCAGGCACCGCCGGCATCAAACGGGCCCCGATGAGCGGCGGTCGCTTCGACTTCGAGGATGGCGGCACCTACTGCGGAGGTTGGGACGAGGGAAAGGCTCACGGACATGGCGTTTGCACGGGACCCAAGCATCAGGGGGCATACGCTGGGGCCTGGAACTACGGCTTTGAGGTTTCTGGCTCCTATATATGGCCCAGGTGAGTTCAACGCTTTATATGCATCACTTAGACTATTAATTAGGGAAAAATAGTAGTAGGTAAAGCATAAGGAAAATCTTAGCAATTCTTGAACAACTTTACTTATATATGGATGGTTTTGACAAATATTTTAAATACCAAGATCAAGATACAAAAATTTTATTTTTATTTTAAAATTTCAGGTTTATCTAAGTATTTGTAAAGTACCTAGAATATATTGAGGAACTCTTCAAGTTTTTTAAACGAATCTCCAGTAATTAATTATTTGAATTTTAAATTATAGTTTTGATTTCGAAGCAGACCAATTTTTGTTGTATATTTAGGATTACGAAAAGAGTTCGCTTTAAAAATTCTAACAAACTTGTTCAGAATAATTCGGTTTGGATTGCAAACTTTTCAAAACAATCATATCTTTAAAATTAATATTTCAAAATCGACAGTAATATTTTGATAAAAACAATTCCAAGTATTCTTTTGTTTCTCAACAATTTCAATATTTCGTAAACACATTTAAATCTTATGATTATTATGCATAATTCTGATTTATACAATTTTTATATGTTTCGAGGAAAAACTTTATTTATATCTTTCAATGATTATTTGTTATGATTATTGTTGTAGTTTTTTAGTTGTGGTTGTGTTTGTGGTTCAGTTTGGGAAGTTCACATGATTTGTTGCTATAAACATTGGTGGGAGTCCATCTTACATTTTTTAGCGTATTCACATTCAATTCAATTGTGGCTTTTTTGCAGCGGATCACACTATGAGGGTCAATGGCAGAATGGACGTCGGCATGGTTTGGGCGTGGAGCAGATTGGTCGACAGATTTATCGCGGTGAATGGTCCAAGGATGGACACAAGGGGCGCTATGGAGTAAGGGAGAGCACCGTGTCGACTGCCAAGTACGAGGGCACCTGGAACGAAGGCTATCAAGATGGTTCCGGTTGTGAGACCTATGCGGATGGCGGTAAGTTGTCATCAAATTGCGCATACGTAACATAGTTCAACGCTTAAAATCATGTTAACTATTTTTTTTCTCCCCTGGCTTGTTTTTAATGAGGGAAATATTCAAATTATCGGCGAATCGTGAAAATCACGAAGTAGTGTTCACTTCTATCAGTTATTTTGCGTGTTGACTTTTCTGTAATATTCTCATAGCCAATTTCAGTTCTGTTTTCTGCTTTCCATTTTGTCGGTAGGGCGCACAAACACATACACACATACATACATGCACACATACATACATACATACATACACATACAAACACACAGTCAGACACACAAGTACACTCAAACAGAAACACCGCTGAGCGACCAAAACCTGACGTCATATTTTCATTTGGCAGCTGGGTTCAGTGATGTTTTCTTTCGTTCTTTCATGTCTCTTTCTTTTCTGAAACATTTTTGCAACATGAGTGGATTTTTTCCGGGGAAATTCGGTTGGCTCAACGAGCATATGTTTTTCTCTCCTTGTATATCTATAGATCTGTTGCCTTGTCGTGGGTGCAATGAGAACAAAATGAATATTAAAATAAATATTTTGCAAATTACATTGTTTTTAGAGAAGTGTCACTCGGAATTTATGCACCGTATTCTCATTGTACCCAGTTGAACTCTTACGTAGTGATTTTAATTAAACATTGAAAAAAGTTTTTATACCAAAATATTATATTTTCATCTATTTTGAGTTTGCATTAAATAAGTTCAAAACAAGCTCATTTTACTTGGGCATTCCTTTTATACAGACATACATTCTTCAGCTATTGATATTGATCAAGACTATATATATTAGGGGACGGCTTGTTCTCCTAATTAAAGACATTTCAACGGTAATAGAATACTGCTTAAAAACGGGTATAGATATATAACAAACTAAAAATCATACTTCAGTCCTTTATATTACACAACTTATTTTTGCTTTGTCTCTTTAGTTGAAGACATTTGAGGTGCGTTCCCTATACTATTCCCTATACTCCCTAGACCCACCTTCAAAACTCTTTGGGGATTACGAGGTCTGTTAAGGTCAGCCTGCAAGTAACTGCAGTAATCGTTAATCCGATGAAGCTAACTATGCAAATGTTTGCTACGGCAACAACAATAAATTGTCATTTGCTGAACGTTAATAATACTGTTTACTAATTAAATAACCCAACCTGTAACGGCATTCCAAACAACGTAGCCCACAATTTACATACTTGGACTCCCTCTGAAAGGAGCTAGGAGGAAGGGATGAGTCTCTCCAACTAACCAACTTACTAAATGACACAAGGCACGTGGAGCCATTAATAGAATAGGTAGTTGGACAAGGAAATGGTATTCGAGTTGGGATAAGGAAAGGGTTGGGCAATGGGATTGGAAGCAGGAGTGTTGGGTTGGAGCTTTGCTATTGAATGCTAAGTAGATGCAGGACGAGTAAAAAGATAGAAAAATAAGGAAATGTTCCAATGCGGTTGCATATTGAATTTGCATTTTAAGTGATAGGATTCTCTTGCCCGTTCTTGTTTGTTACAGGCAAGTACCAGGGTCAGTGGCAGGAGGGAAAGAGGCATGGCTATGGCATACGCACCTCTGCGCCTTTTGGCCTGGCCTCGCACCATCGCCGTAAGAATCTGCACGCCTCGTTAAGTTCCCTGCGCAGTGCTGAGAATGGCAACGCCGTCAAGGCCATTGAAAAGTCAGAAGAGATAAGGGGTGGCTTTGTCCTGACCGCCAAATCCGACAAGCTTCCTGTGCGCCGTAACAGTCTCACCGAGAAAACGAAGAAGGGCTTTCTCATGGTAAGCACAAAAAATCCATCCATTCTAAACATTAGATGCATTCTCCACACTTTTTGTCTATTTAGGGTCTGAAAATGCGCAAACAGCGCAGCACAGGAGACCTAGAGAAGCGCGGAACTATTGCCTCGGGCAGCATCAGGTCCACAATGTCATCGGCCTCATGGATTAGCACCGGCTCCGAGCAGTCTAATTTGACAACAAAGTACGTAAATCTTTTTCATTTCATACTCCTTTCATAATTGAAATTGATACGTTATTTTAAAACTTACTGTTGGTTAATCGTCAATTTCAACATGAATGAGCTTGTGCAGTACTGCACTTCTCGTTACAAACTACTATTTAAATTCTATTCTTTAAATACTTAGATAGGATTTAGTTATAGTTATTAAAACTTTCCTTTACCCACAGATCTGCCCACACAGAGTCTAATGCCAGTTTCACCATGGAGGACGAGCAGTTGGATCCCACTGTTGTGGAGACCTATATGGGTGAATGGAAAAAGGACAAACGATGTGGACACGGTGTAGCCGAGCGCAGTGACGGCCTTAAGTGAGTAAATTCACGGAGCTACAAAATAAACACACACTTATCATTGAACTTCCCATTTATTGTTGAAGGTACGAGGGCGAGTGGTATAATAATCGCAAGCATGGCTATGGTGTGACCACGTTCCGGGATGGCACAGTTGAGGAGGGTAAATACAAGAACAACATACTGATCACCAGCCAAAAGAAAAAGCATTTGTTCCTGGCGCGTTCGCGCAAATTCCGTGACCGCATCACGGCCGCCGTAAATTCCGCGCAACGCGCTCTCAAAATGGCCATGCAACGCTCAGACATGGCTATCTCTCGAATGGCCACAGCTGCTGCCAAGGCCCAGAACGCAGACGTAGCCGCGGAGCAGGCACGCATCGATTGCGAGAATGCGGTGAGAATGGCCCGAGAATTTGCGCCCGATTTCAAACCCTCAGTCCTGGAAAGATTCGAGAAGTTGCGTTATCGAGACCGAGAACGCTTCCGAGGCACTACCGGGCAGTCCAATGTGGATCTGAGTTTGGGGATGACCAATGCCGCCAAGCCGTCAACGATGCTGCCGCCTTCACAGCAGCAATTCTCGCCGGCCAGCAGCAGTGGCCATGGCTCTGGCTCAGATGCGTATGCTACGCAGGCGCAGCGACAGCAGCAGTATCTGAACATGCAGCAGCAGCAGCGTCGCATGTCTCAGCAGCAGCATGAGTCCGAGTGTCCAGTGCCGTCGTCCATGTACTCGCAGCAATTGCCGGTGTCGCCGCAAACAGATCTATCTGGATTGATCAATCATGGGCAGCCGAGTAATGCGCAGGTCGTGAGTGCCATCAATCAGATGTATCACCAGCAGCAGCATCAACAGCAGCAGCAACAACAGCAGCAACAACAACACCAACAGCAACAGCAACAGCAACAGAGCAATCCACAAATGAATCCTGCATATCAGTTCCAGCAACAGCAGCCACCCGGCGTCACCAACAAATTAAATCAGCAGACGCCGTTTGGGGCTGGCAATGCCAATTTGACGCCCAACAACAGCAACATTTCACAGCAGCAGCAATTGTTGCAACAACAACAGCAGCAGCAAAGACTTTACCAAATCCAGCAACAGCAATTACAACAGCAGCAGCAACAACTACAACAGCAGCAATTACAACAGCAGCAACAGCTACAGCAGCAGCAACCCTCGCTGCATTCCTCGCCCAGTCACAATGCCGCCAACCTGTTGCGTCGTGCCTCGCAGCTACAGCAGCAACAGTTGTCGGAAGCCGCCATGGCAGCCGCCCAGCAGCAGCAGCAGCAACAACAACAGCAGCAGCAACGAAGTCAGCGACCTCCCATGCTAGGCCAGATGGGCCAGCAATCATCCATCGACCACTTTGATCATTACAAGCGTCCGCCAAGTCGGGATTCCTCCATCGACCGTTACGCGAGAGCTGCTAGTAGAATGAGCGGCGGCTTTGCTGGCTCCCGCCAGGCTTCACTGGACCGCTCCAGCTTGACGGATGCGGTGCCCAATGGCGGAACCAGCACACCTGACGGACGACCGCGCGCTGGCTCAGTATTTCGCGGCACTACGCCAGTGCCAGGCCAAGGGTCAGCTTCGACAACCACGACAACCAATGGAGGCGGAATGACAGGAAACGGTTCGCTGCCCTCAGGCGCCGGGGGTAGACTGTCGAGAGCTGGCACGCCAAGTCTAGGAGGAACTGGGCGGGCGCCAAGTCAAAGCACCAGCACGGAGCAGCCGCTCTTCTCGTCGCCCAATCAGCCCTTCGAGGATGTGCTGCTGCGGCAGAGAACGCTTGGTCAGGATATC
Source organism: Drosophila cardini (assembly GCA_018903735.1). Taxonomy (NCBI): domain Eukaryota; kingdom Metazoa; phylum Arthropoda; class Insecta; order Diptera; family Drosophilidae; genus Drosophila; species Drosophila cardini. The sequence continues at coordinate 668,871 of JAEIGM010000024.1, read as the reverse complement.
ATTCCCTCGCTGCTGCAACCCAAACGTACGGAGAGTTTGTATCTGCCAGTGAAGCCAGCGACCCCAGTGGGCGTGGCCATGGGCGGCAAAGGAGGCGGCGGCGGTGGCGGCGGCAAGAAAATGAAGGTAAGCGAAATATGTAAAATTGTTATATTTTTAAAATCTTGTATTTGGAAATCTTTAGTGGGTATATGGTATATTGGTATACGATTTAGGATAGCTGCTGAAAGCGGTATCGGGAAACATCAAATGCGCAGGACAACAAATTTCTTAGATAAATTTTAGTACGATTAATAATAAACAAATAAAACGTAGAAAAAAAAACTTAATTGAAAGTTAATCTGAAAATTAAATTTACAATTTAAATTTTCAAAAAATTTGGTATCAAAAGACAAAAAAAAATTAAATTCCAAATTATTTAAAAATTCTTAACAATTGAATTTTTTCTGCAAAAAAAAATATATATTCGAAATATCGGGTTTTCCCTTTAATAAATTTGGTTATTAGTATATATTCTCAGTTCTCAATGAAATATTATTTATCTTCTTTGTAAATACTCAAATCTCAGTTATTTGAAAAACAAACCAATATCTGAATTTATGTTTTTTCTACTCTTAATTAAATTGAAATTCATTAGAAATGATTAATTTATGTGCACTTTTATGCGGTCCATAAAAACTGCACGAGTGTGTCAGTCTATCTGTCTGGGTCTCTGTCTATTTTGTCCACCCGTCCGGCAGTCTGTCAGATTCCCGGGCTGCCGCTTCCCAAATATTTCAAAACACAGTTAATCCGCACAATTAACTTAATTCATATATGATATATCTGCCTCAGTTAGAATAGATAGGACAAATATATATTTAAATCTATATACCTAATGCACCAAGACCTAAGGGAGAGTAAGAGGAACCAAGAGTGAGAGTGAGAGCCAAGAGAGAGAAAGAGAGATTAATCGTAGAGCTCTCCGAGCCGTGCCGAGCATGTGCCCATTCTCCATCTATTTTTAGGTGGGATTTGAGTACACGCCAGGCCACAATGGAATGCAGAGAGTACTCTGCGTTCTCCTCCCTCCACTCTTCGCTTGCTGATCTGCGCTGAATGAACGATGAACGATGAACGATGAACGATGAACAGTTCACAAGTGGTGGTTGGACAATGGAAAACTTTTGTCGCCAGGCAGCCAGGCGACAATTTTCCTAGCCACTTTGGTGGTAGTATGAAAAGACGCGTTGATCTCGTTAGAAGCTGAGCACGACTGTTCCCAAAAAAATAAATAAATACTTAAACAATTTAAATATATACTATATAGTATTTGTATAAGAATCTAGAGAGCAATCTTGTTTGTTGTTGTCGTGTTTTTTTAATTTATTCTTCTTTTTGGCTCATTGCCGTGCGTTGAACTATTTTTGGCCATTAGGCGCAGTGGGGCCAACTGACAACAGACCAACGGAGGGACAGAAGGACAAAGAGAGAGGAGATTTTGTGTGCTCCTAGTCAAAATTGAAGCGTCATGTAGAACTCATTTACTCGTTTACAAATTGGAAGCGTAGCCAAAACAAAACTAACAGACTTACGCAAGCCTCAGCAGCAGTGCTTGTAAAACCGCAATAAAAGATCAAAAACATAAATAATCATAAAGTAGTAATAGCAACAACATGGACTGGTATCCGGAGGAGGACGAAGAGGAGCTGATGTTCTCGCCTGCGCTTTTGGCGCGACGAGCAAGCGAAAGCTGGATTGTAGAGCCTCCCGTTGAGGTGGAGTTATATGCCACACACGCACACCCATAAACACATCTATCATCTCTCTCACCTTTTCTATTTAACTTATCGTGCCTATCATTTCACTTGCAGACGGTGCCCATTAACATGACGCTGCAGCGCAAAAAGTCCATGCCTGATTTTCAGGAGCTGCCGCGTGCAACGGAGGCGATGAGCCGGGAGGAGGTGTCCGCCTTGGGATCAGCACGACGGGAAGAAGTACGTCGTCAAATCGAGGTCAACGAGCGGTTAAAGGCAAATCCCTTGCTCTATTTAATAAGTCCGCAAGTTAAGGTGGGTGATTTGTAACTCCATTAGTAACTGACCTGCATTACAAGTTTATTTGGAATTTCTGGACAGGATTGGTTTGTGCGTCAGCAGTTGATGCTTCTTGTGCTCTTTGTGAATGTACTATTGGCGCTACTGTTTGTCAAGATGCTTACCTAGCGCCGGATATGTAAAACCACACGGAAATCTTTTCAAAACAACGTCAACAACAGCAAGAACAGTTTGCGAGCCAGCCAAAAGTGTCTTTACCGTATGAGAATCACTGTGTCAAACAGTTTTCAAATCGCTGTGGAGAATTTGAAGCCACCGTTTGGCATGCACTGGACCCGCAGTGTTTGGTGAATTCAGTGTGGTTGAATACTTTGTTTGTGGGCTAAGCTAACAATTTGTAGCATTTGCAGTAGATTGAAAATATATATATTTATATATCTACCTAAAATACAATATATATACATTCATAAATATATAAATTATTGTATATCGATGTGTATAAAACAAGCAAAAATCGCATTAAATACTAGACTGCAGCCAAATTGTAAAAAAAAAAACAAAAAATAAACAAAAAAAAATAAAAACAAAATAATAAGCAAAACTCAAAATGAGAATATTAAAATTTAATATGAATTACGCAGAACTGCAATGCACAAATCGTAGTAAATTAAATAATTAATAAACAAATGACTGTACAGCCATTGTATAAACAAAATTTGACAAGCCAACTAAACAATTTGTATTTGTTGACTGTTAAACAAAGAAAAGAAGAAAAGTTAAAGCAGAAAAGGAGACGAAAATAAAAAGGGAAACGGAAACGGAAACGGAAACGAAAGCAGAAATGGAAACTTAATCTAAATGCAAATCAATTTAACGAATTTTTCTACACATTTAATGTAAATTTAATATACATATATGTAAACAAAAACCATTTAAGCTTCACATATTTAACATTATCAATGTTTAAAACATAAAATCATACAAAAATACACACAAACACATATATATTTAAACAAATGAAGCAAATTTTAGACAAACAACAAGAAAAATCGATGAAAAAACTATGTATTTCCTATTTGCAATTGAATTTAAACTTAGTCAGCAAGCTAATCAAAAAGGCAACTAAATAACAAATATTTATTATGAAAACATTTGTAATAATTAGCGAAATTGTGTGGGACCTAAAACGACAACAACAGCAACATGATAAAAACAGTTATGAAAAAAAAAAAAAAAAACATTTTAAGTAATCTATTTTTTGTTAGCGAAATTTGATCGCTATGGTTTTGGGTTGGAAACAATATGAAATGAATTTTTGGAGAATCATGTTAACGTAAAAAAATATTTAACAATAATTACAAAACGAGTAATTAGAATGAGATGGTTGACGAATAAAGCTGTATATATCACACTTAAATTTATATTTTACATAACTATACAATTTAAATTATTATTCTTTATAAAATTATATACTTATTTAATTTTGTAGCTCAAATTATGACATTTTGAAATGTTTGAAATTTCTAGTTTTTTGGTTCCGTATTATTTCAAATATTTTATAAATATTATTTATTTTTAATTTGTTCTTTTGTGCAAACATAATTTAAAAATAAACAACAAAAACAGTTGCACCTATGTGCTAACAAACTTATTATTATTTTATTTTTTTTTTTTTAACTTTTTCTTCTCTTCTACATATTCTGCTTGTCTATCTATTCTTTTAGTCTACCTTATTACTAGTATGGTTCATATTACAAACTATTTTTATATGATATAAAAACTCTCAAGTGCAATTATATAAGCTATAAAACTTTCTGCTTTCTTCAGCTGCTTCGAGATTGGCAGAAAAACCTTACAAATCGAAAGACTTGAAACTGAAAATTGTTGGCTGATGTTTGAATGGAAAATTTAATTTGTCGTACCAGATATTGGAAAAGAAAACATTCAAAAACATTACAATTTATTATTGCTACACAATACAAAATATATATTTGCATACGGCGTTAAAAACAAACCAAAAATTAAGTAACTTATGTACATAAATATGCCTATATACTTCTTATATCAGATGTACAAGCATAACCAAAGATTCAAGCTAGAGAAATATGAAAATAATGATCAAACCATATTGAATGTTATCAAAAACCAAACAAATAAAATGAACTTTTTCAAGGCTACTATAATAAAACAAAACACTTAGAAACTATACGAAAACAAAATGAAATTAAATTTCTGCGTATCACTTGTTTTTGGGGGAAATCAATTACACAATTTGTACACGAATATTAATATCCAAGAGTTGTACTTACTTAAAGATGGAGCTTTAAACCCCTTGTGGACAAGAGTGTTGGTATTTAATAACTAAATTTATATCTTGTTATATATTCGAATTGCTTTATTATCTTTTTCCAATTGCTTAGTGCTTTCTAACATTATAAAAAACTGTTTAGGAGTACATATTTTACGATTATATGATGGTTTTTTGCAGATTTTTCAGCTTTTGGTGACATTACGATGCACTACAAAATCATTTGTCACTCGCATATATCTCAATAACTTTGGAAAAAATGTAAGTTGCTAGCATATGGTACTATGAAGAGCTGTCTTATGGTATAATCCAAGGAATTGGCAATTGTTATTTGAATATGGTAAACAAAACTAGTTAACATACATATGTAAATGTCACTGTATATTTATGTGTATGTTTTGAGGAAAAGGTTCACCTAGTGACCATATTGCTTGCGCTCAAGCCAATTAAGCGCATTTTCAAAAACAAAATAAAACATAATATAATTACAACAATGAAAAGCGTTTAATTGGTTTTAAGCGCAAGCAAATAGTTCGATTGAGGTAAACAAAATGAGGCAAAATTAAAGCTGTTAACAAGATGGACAGACGATAATGGCCGATATGTGTTGGAGTGGCTCATATCGCGCCTGGCTTCAGGGAAAACGATAACTTTGGTCTTGAATTATTTTTGCCCAATATGACCTTTTGCTCCTCCTTGACACGTTTCTCCTGCTCCTTGCGCATCCGCTGACGCTCCTCATCCATTAATCGCTGCTCCTCGATAATGGCTAAGCGTTCTTCGGCCTGTTAAAATATATTAAGAAATTATAGATAGTAAATATGGCATTAGGTTAATGAATATTTACTAATTTTCTTTGCGCGTCTTCGATTTTTCGATTATTTTCGGCCAAAATTTCTTCGAGCTCTTCTCGCTTTTGCTTTTCCTCCTCCTATAAAACCCAAACAAAATCACGTATTAATAAATCAAGTCAAACACTGAACCAAATGCTTAAATTTAGTTATAGTTATTTATATATATATATTTATAAAATATGTATATATATATATATAGAAACGGTATCTTCAACATCGGCGACGCAAAGTTTGCGGAGCCTTTAGATATCACGATTTGATGGGCTGCTTAAGCAGTTAAGATCTAATTTAATGTATAACAATAAGTTACATAGTAGATTTTGGTAGAAAGTAAAAAACATTTAGTAGTGTCTAATAAAAATGTTTAAAATGATAGTTTGCATTTTATAATTTTTTTTTTTTTTTTTTTTAATTTAATTTTTATTAATAAGAGCACACAACATTAACAAATGTAATAGAACTTGTATTTTTTTTTTAAATTTTATTTAAGAGTTCAAATTTTGTCTTTTATTTTGCTGTTTTCTTTTTGGTTTTTTTTTTTTTTTTTTTTTGCTACTTACTATTGAAATAGTTCATTTTTCCAGTTTAATGGCTAAATCATTTTGTTAATTTTTGGCTTTGCTGCGAATTTTCATTTCAATTTACGGTATATTCAGCTACAGTTATAGTTGTTTAATCAACATGATTTACATTACAAACAAATTAAGATGCGTTTCGATAAACTATAAACGTGTGTTTGTGTGTGTGTGTTGAATATATCAACAACAAACAAAGAGTCATAAAAGTACACAAATAAATTAAGTAATTGGCACGACAACAACAACAAGTACAGTCATACCCATTGACAAACGGAAATCCGGCTTATGAGTAAGGATAACAATCTTAAGACTGATCAGCATTGATGCTCCTATGACGTATGTTCCTAAAGAGAAAGATCGTATTTTGTTTTGTTTTTCTTATAGTTAAGACTTCCTTCAAATTTTTAAAATTTTTTTTTTATCATATTTTTTGACACTTCACACTTTTTTAGTAGTTTTTTTATCCATCGAATGTTTCGCACTGTTGTATCGTTTTTACTTAAGGAACTCACTCACCCGTTTTGAATCGAAAGGCCGCTTATGGGCCTTTGTCTTTATGAGGCTCTTTGTGTCATGCGGCGTACAGTTGGAGGTAATCTAATCTAGCTAGGTTAATCTGAGGCCCGCCCCAAATACTAGACCAACTGTACTAGCTAATAATGTTAACTAACTTTACTAACTACGCCTCGAACTCTACCGAATATCGTATACGGTATCTGAGTGTGTTTCTTTGGTTTATGTAGTTGATCATCTTGTAAGCTCTGTCGCTCATCCATGCCTCCAAATTCTCTTCTCAAAGCTGGACTCGGCCACTGTGTCCGGCATAGGTACGGGTGTGGTAGGGTCGTAGGGTTTGGTTGATAGGATACCATACTTTTGTATGTATTTATTTGCCTATATACGGATATTCGTATATTTGTGTGTTTATATAAGTACTTGAATTCGAGAATCGTGTTCCCTTGCACACACTCTCGCACACAGAACACACACTCATTCGATAGAAGCATTATATCACGTATTATTATATGAGAACAACAACAACGATATACACAAATTAATCAAATAAATATATATATATATGTGAATATGTTTATCAAACAAACAAAAGATGAAGCTAAAAGTAATGCGATATTAATTTATGCGCTCCAAGACACATTTCTCATTTTTTTTTTTTTTGGTAAAAAAAAAATAAATAATAATTACAAAATTATTTGCCAAGAAGAGAGAGGTGAGGAAGGTGTGCAGCGACGGGTCCAAATAAACTCAGTGTCTGGGTGCATGTATGTATGTATGTATGTACATGATGTATGTGAGTAGTTGAGGATGTTCTGTTGGGTTAGCAATGTCAGTTTTACGCTAACCAATGCATTTAGTTATGTTCTTTTTTTTTTTAATTCTAGCTAAAACTCATGCTTTTTTTTTATTATATGTTATTTACTCCGTTAATTGCTAAGTGATTTAAATTTTTTTTTTATTTATTCCAATGCTCGATAGCGCATCAGTTTAAATTGTCTAAAAATATACTAGAAATTTAGATATATCAAATACATTTAAATAAATTTATATTTCAAGGGAGTTGATGGAGTTTCTTTTAAAGTTTACTTATGCGTATTTCGAAACAAAAATCCCTATAAGATTTTAATAAATAAGAACTGAACTGATTATATGTAAGTTTTTATGCTTAAATATGGGTTAATTATTTTATAGCGCACTCACACATATGTATGTACACCCACACGCACCCATACATAAACAAACGCACTCGGAGCCCTTTTCGTGGTTGGAACTTGAAAAATAAAATTGTCGCTGCACAAATTCGGGTAATAGTTGTTTTTGGTCTTTTGGTTTTGGTCAAGACGACTGTTCGTAACTGCTGTTGGTATTGTCCGTCTGTGTGCGTGTGTGTTGGATATGTTATTCAGTAAATAGAATGGTCGATGGCTGTGTTTCGTGCGTGTGATAGTTTTAATAGGTTTGGTAGTTCTGTGGTAGCAGCAGTCGTCCAGCGAAATCTGAATACGAGCACCTACCTCGCGACGGCGTTCTTCTTCGCGTATCTGCTCCCGCCTCTTCTCCAGCTCCAGCATCATATCACGTTCCATTTCAGCTTTGGCAGTATCGACGCGCCGATTAACCTCCTGCTCAATTTCATCGCGTCGTTTCTCGAGTTCTTCCTCGACACGTTTCTTAACTAGCATTTCAATGCGTTTGGCTGCTTGCTCCTCGATGGTTTTTTGCTCTGCCTCCTTCTGGCGACGTTGTCGCTCCATTTCGGCCAATCGCTCCACCTGCAGCAAATTTTGCTACCACAGAAAAGACTTGTTGACCTTATATTGGTACAAAAGTGTATAGTGCATTGCCTACCTCGTCCAGTTTCTTAAAACGACTGCGCTTGTGCCGGCTGCGCTGAGTCTCCTGGTCCGAGTACTGTTGGCTATCACTGCTCGACGAGCTGGAGCGTTTTCGTGACTTTGAGTGCGAGTGCCGGTGATAGTCGCGCTCTATGTGCGAGTGTATGTGCATGTGTCTATCGCTGCGATGCCTGTCACGCTCTCGCCGACCATGCTGATTAAACTCTGAGGATTTGTCTCTATCCGCACGATTGCTGCGGGTGCAGCTAGTACGCTCGTGCTCGTGGTCTCGTTCCCGTTCCCTCTCCCGTTCCCTGTCTCGATTGTGTGACTTACTCTTGCTGCGTTTTTTGTGCTTGCTTTTATGATGGCGACGTTTCACCGATGGACTGCGAGAACGAGAACCCATATTACAAAAGAATAACAAAGTTAAGCCTTTTTTTCCGAAAAATTTATTGAATTCCTTGCTGAGTTTTCACAACAAAATCAATCTTCAGATGCCTTAAAAACAGTGCTGAATAACGTATTTCTCTGACACCGCTGGCAAAATAACATATTTGGTATTTTTTTGAACAATCGGTTTATTGGACTTATCGATGTTTTTGCAGCTCTAGTTTAGTGCCGCCCATAATCACTAAGAAACACAGACTACACAAATAAAAAAAACAACATAAGAGGGACGAATATAACGTTACAAATATAAAAGGGTGGGTCCAATGAGTGCTAGACGCCAAAGGACTTTCTTAAGGAAAGTTAGCGATATTGTCGTGTGTGTTAGGCCAGAACGGGAAGATCACCTGAAACAACTCTTACAGAAGATCGAATAATACTGAGCTAATTTATACAAAAAGGTGCTGATTACAAAAGTGTCTGAGCCAAAAAGCACCATAAAATATCAATAGGTAGCACAACTGTTGAAATTCACTCTTAACAAAAAGAAAGCATAAAAAGTTTACAATCAAAAACCAATATTTGTTGCAGGTTGGCAAAAAATGAGGCCCGTGTGCAGAAGGATATCACAATAGAGACCATTTAATATAACATAGAAAAATTGGAAACATTTGTGGTCCAAGTGGTCACGCACTCACCTCCGGTGAACGGCTCATTGGATAACAATTCGCACTGCAGCATGATAGCACTCCATGTAATACACATCTGTCTGTGGGAAAAGGCTGATATGGCAACACTGCTCTATTTATTCATGTCAAGTATAATTTTATCGAACTTATCAATCATATCCTGATAGTCCTTAAAACCAGCCAAATCTTTTGCCGCCTCTTTTGTCAGCCATTTAAACTCTGTATGTTCTTCGGATAGAATCACGGGTTGATTGGGATTTCGTAGCTCCGCAAGCCAGTAAATTACAATCTTTGGTTTACCTTTCACTTCGTAATTCAATCTAACCTCCTTATCGCGGTAAATAGTTAAATCTTTTTCGTCATAACTGCAAAATAAAAATTGTTGATAAAATGCACTGTAGAAACTTTCACATACTTGCCCGGCTTCTTCTTTGGTTTCGCGTAGAGCAGTAGTGAAGTCGTCTTCGCCGGGATCTACATGACCTTTAGGTGCACTCCAGTGATAGTCGCCATAAGAGGCTTTTAACAACAAATATTCAATTTGCCCACACAGGCGCCGGAAAAGAAGAAGTCCAGCTGCCCTCCTGCCCATTTTGCTTGCAATAATTGTTGACAACGTAAGTGTTGTAAACGCCTGAAAACTCAACTTAATTTAATTACCTATACGATAGTTATATGTAAAACCTTTCAGTGGTTTACAAAACGCGACTAATTTGGTTAGTATTTTTAGGCATTTATTAGCCAATAGATAAGATAATAAAATATTTCGTTATATGCATACAGAAATAAGATATATTTTTTAAACGTGTTAATAACCAGCATACTGTTAAGCAAATAAATTTTACGTTAACCAGCACTGGGGTATAAATCTACAGTGTCTAACGGCGCACGTTGTCAGGCAATCTGAATTATATAAAAACAAATAACAGTGAAAGAAATGTACGCACTACTGCGCCGCCTTGCGAGCGCCTCCATCACCAAAAATGCCGGCGGTCCAAGTCTGGTACGGAGCTATGCCTCATTCACAGTTCAGGACGTGCTGCGCGAGGTTCCCGACGAAACCGGTACGCTGCTCAATCGGTTCGCCAAGCACATCGCGGTAGAGAGATACAAGTGCGAGGATCACGTGCTGCCACCATCAAAGATACGTTACTCTGACTATTTTCCCATAACCGATGAGCGATACTTCCGCCAAACGGTGCAGAAGACGAAAGCTGATCAATTGCCCTCCCTTATTATCCATGCCTCAAGCTATCGATCGAATGCAGCGCCACTACTGTATGCCGCTGCCTTGAATGCCTTGGATGCACATGCGGCTGCACAGTTGAATCAAATGGACACAACAACTGTGCTGGAGACACTGTACGCGTTTCTCTTCCTCATGCCCAACTGGCTAAGGAGAACGGACTTTTACCACGCAGCCATGCGGCGACTAGCTGCGGAGTCTTGTAACAGCAAGGAACGTTTTCTGCAAATATGTTTCTACCTCGGATTACAGAAGCAGTACCAACAAAAGGAATTGGAGACATTCCTTGCCACCCAGTTATCAACCCACTTGCCCAGCTTCAGTGCCCTGGACTTGGCCGTGGTTAGCAACGCCTCCTATAAGACATCCACAATGATTACAAGTGCTGTGCGTGAGGCCTATGAGGCTGCACTGGTGAATGCCACCTTAGATATAGTGCTTGAACCAGATAGCTCAGTGGATGCACTGCTCGTTTGCTATGTGAAATCCTTACGCCTACAGCGGGTGCAGAATGAGCGCGTTTGCCAATACCTGCAGGACATATGTCTTAATCGCGAAAAGATATTGCTACTGCAACCTCGAGGATTAGCTCATGTGTTTGCTTACTTTGCCGAGATGAAGTGGGATCATCCAGAAACGGTCCAAGCTATTGTTGATCGGTTAATGCAAATGAAACCCAGCCAATTGCGTGCCAAAGACTTGACAACGTTCCTTTGGTGCTGTGCCCAACTAAACTGTCCCTTAAACGCCGCTCAGTTAAAGCAACTGGAGTTGGTTGCTCTGCGGAAATTGGATCATGGTGAATACGCTCGCTTTGCCGACCAATTGGTGGACACTTCCCTCTCACTCTGCATCCTTGGACATCATTCTAAGCAGCTCTTCGATGCAGCTGAGGACCTTAAGGCCAATCAACGCCAGCGTCAACGTGCCCAGCCTAAGGTGGACAGTCGTTTGATTGTCCTTCGTAGCGCAGTGGCCATTGAAAATCCCCAGTGGACGGACATCCGAAAGGAGCAAGTCTTCAAGGAGTTCGCCCGCGCACCAGCCTTTTTGATGAAACAACGGGAGGACCTTATTACGTATGCAAACAAGCTTGGAATGGATGCTGAAGTGGAAGGTGTGGACCTGGTGTGCCCCATTGTAGGCGTCAATCTGCCCAGTCTGCGAGTCCAGACGCTTGGGGAACACTCAAGCATTTATTTCGTGGAGCTATTAACGCCGGATCAATTACTGAAATTCAGTCAAGGAACGACATCTTTGATCCGACTGAAACGAAGACTCTTGGAATCACTTGGACATCGCGTGGTGCTGGTAAGTATGCTTCCAAGTTATCTGATTTAAATTTAACTAATATGATCTAAACACTATCAGCTGCACTCTGGGGCAATGGCTTCTAACGCGGAGGGACTGCAGAAACTTCTTGAGCAAACGTCTGGGGAATCAGAGGCAACTAGCACAGAGGAAATTTCGGAAGCGCAAGGGTTGAAGAATTAGTTAAAAACGTGTGATACATGATAGAATTATAGATACATAGAATCTACTTCCCGTAGCTTTAATTAACAAGTTTGTAAAGTAATTAATTTAATAAAAATAACACTAAACGTAATGTTCAACAATTTATACATAATACAGAGGGCAAGAAGCTATCGTCGTTGTGGAATAAATGCTTATCTGATTGACTTTATTTTGGCCTTGAGCACGATAAAGGCGCCCAATCGTAGTAATATGGTTATTGTACACAGTGCGAAAATATCTTTCCAGAACTGATCGCCTGACATGGTAATCTCTTCCAGAAACTTCTTTGGATATCTGCAAAAGTATCAAAAATTTATTTGAATTTGATTCATTTTTTTTTTTTTTTTAAGTATAGTTGAATCACCTGTAATGACAGTAGGGCGCCTCGTTGCACTCCAAGGTGCCTCGATTCAGGCCATAAATGGCAGCTATGAGACCCTCCAGACCATATCGCAAGTGGGATATATGGCTTCCCCACTTTAGATAGTTTGGAAGATCCCGCAGCGTGACTCCGAAGCCGGCGAACATCATCATGGGAATGGTGAGCACCGGAGCCAAGAACGTGCCATTGACCACATTGAACCAGGCGCCAATTATGAGACCAATACTTTGACCCACAAACACGATAAGTAAACTGATGGAGAAGAACATCCAGAAGCGAATCCATTCCATTGGCTGATAGCTCCACAAATATATAATAACCGAAAACACAAAACTACTTATAAGCTGAAATGGAAAACGGCAATTATTATTTGTACAATAGGTTAACTACGAAGGAGAAGTCCAACCACTTACCGTTATAGGCAGGTCTATTATAGTCATTGCAAAGTAGAATGCCTTCAGGGAGTACCAGCGGTTGAAGTGTTCCTTGATTAGTATGGTCATTTCAATGGGGACTGAAGTAAGACGAGATATCCATCAGATTGGACTTTAAACTGTTAACTTAAAGACATTGAATAATAACTCACATGTTAGCACCGTTAACATCATTGTTGTCATGGAGTGGTGCATCAATATGGCAAACAGGAGATTGTAGTTATCGAGCACCCGAGATCCCTCCCTTCCGGCATGATCGTACATGGCTCCATAGAGCACAGCCACAGCAATGTTGACTATGAGCCGCATGTGGGTCATGGTCGTGTCCCTCCGAGCCTTGATGTATCCACGTCGCAGAAGGACTGAACACTGGTTCCCAAAGCTAGTGTTCTCCAGGGACACGTTCTTCGTGCGTCTCGGGATGGGATGCTTCCGCATGAGCGCCTCGGCCCGGAGAACGGTGCCCGGATTATTGAACCAGGTTAGGCAGCTACCGTTCTCCGTGGCGCTCTTAAGCGTGTCGATCTTGTCAAAGCCGTACTCGCCACATGCCAGCTCAATGACTAGAGAAAATGTATGGTCAGTAGGTATTGGATTGGGTTGAATTTATCTGGCACTCACTATAATCAGCAGGATTATGGTACATGGGACAGGGCAGCTCTACAGAGTGTAGGAAGGGAACGAGTTTCTCGGTGCCGCCTTGGTAGACACAGTTGCCGGCAGATAGGACGTAGACCTGGTCGAATATCTGGAACAACTTGGCAGTGGGCTGATGTATCGTGCAAATGATGGTACGTCCCTGGGAGGTCAGTCTCTTAAGCAACTCCAGGACTTTGGTGCAGGAACTGCTATCCAAGCCACTGTTGACGTAGACAAGTTGGTTACAAACTAACCCGATGCAGGTGTGCTATTCATATTTAGTAACTCACGTAGTTGGCTCGTCTAGAAACATCACAGTGGGATTATTAATTAACTCCATTGCAATGGATAGCCTCTTCTTCTGACCTCCAGACAAGCGCATTGTCAAAGTCTGATCGTGCTCGTAGAGACCTAGCAGCAACAGAATGTCCTCAATCTAAGACGAAAAAAATAAGTAGTCCGCATAATGGGAAGCCTTCGCCAACTCACCCTGCTCTCCTTCTCCTCGTAGCTGATGTTCTCGCCCAGCTTCAGATCGGCGGCAATGTGCATATTCTCGCTTACAGTCAGCAGAGGCTGCAGACGATCGTCCTGTGTGATATAGCACGACAGGCGGCGGAAGGAGGCTGTAAACAATAAAATTGAGCAACTGGGATCCTAAAGTTCCCGCTCTCTCTACTCACGTAAATCCCTTCTGCGTCCATTGAGCAGTATGGAACCCATCACTCCTGTGGTCTTGAACCCGGACAGAGCATCTAGTAAAGTGGACTTACCCGCTCCGGATGGACCCATTATGGCAATCAGCTGGCCACCCGGAAACTTTCCACAAACATTATGCAAAATTTCCTTCTCACCTGTCAGTAAAGAGTTTATCAAAACATATTTATAGCATCAACAATCGTTAATTAATTATGGGAACAACATTGTTGTGCATTTAATTGCTGCTCAAGCAAAACACACTCAACTACACACTTTGGCATCTGGATGGGTCAAACTTAAGCCACAGGTTTCACTTGCCATTAAAAAATCATTTCATATATGAAATCTTTTTATTGACTTGAATACGGTTTCATTAATGACAATCTAATGACTTTTAAGTCATCTTGACTCGGCAAAAAGCACTTGTTGTTATGAGAGATTGATAATTCTAATGTTTAATGGGCCAATTACAAACTGGGATTAATCAATTAATTATGAACTATTACTTTCCGGATTATTTGACCTTTTCACCTCAGTAATAAAGTTAAGCTACACAATTGCAGTGTATCATATTATTAGCTATTTATTATTAAACTTGTCTGAAGTGAAATGTGCGTAACAGGCAAAAGAACACATTTCCGACCCTATAAAGTATATATGTATGAATATAACAAGACGATATAACAATGTCTGTCTGCCCGTCCGTACGAATAAACAACTTGATCTCAGAGACCATACCAAATTAGGAATTAAAGTCCGTCTACTTTGCGAGCAGATCAAGCTAATTTCAAGTTGGTGCCACGCCTACTACATACACTATCTACATTCTTCTCAAAGGGAGAATATTAAATTAAATTTGTCGTTTTCATTTTATTATTCATACATTCAAATAAAATTCATAACATTATAATCATAATTTTGATATCAAAGTGAATAATTACTCGCATATATTTATTATTTTGAACTTTGAGCGAATATTGTTTACCGAACTTATTACCAAGTGGGGAAAAGTACCTTAACAAAAACATGAGCGTTTAAACTTATCGAAGGTTAAATACCCTAATAAATAGAAGATTTATAATACGAAGCCTACCGTCCAACTTAAGAGTTTCTATATATATAAACATATATAATAGTTTTGGAGAGTGACGCTTAAATCCGAGAGTCTATAACTGTAAAGGTATCTGAATTTGATACAGATAACTTTTTGGGCTAGAGCTTAAAATGTGTCTAAAAGGAACTTTGAGATCGCATTTTTTACTAATTAGCACAGCCTTATCTATGACAATTTGGAATACATATATAAAAAGTTGACTAAAGGTCGGTTTATTACCAAGTTTACATGCTAGCTGATCTGCTCTACTAAGTGATAAATAGGGTATGAAAATGACTAATTGATTGGCAGACAGGGGCAAAAGCGGCCTATCTAATCAGCGGGAAACAAAGAGTTAACAAAGACATAGCTCACTGAATTGGCCAAACCAAATACCTGCTGTTGCCACAGTCTAACCTGACAAAGTAAAAGCCCTAGCGAATGGTCATTATCTAGGAGGCGGAATTCTAACCAAGTTCGCACTTATTTTCTGGTATTGTTCAATTTTCAGTTTTCAAAAAGGTAGCCGCTGATTTTGTTGACGGTATTTGCTGGCCATAAAGACAAATGGCTTGGTGATATTTTTGGCAATCTTATCGGAGGCGTGTTTGAACTTATATTACCCGATGTACTCGTTGTTTTATATTTGATTAAAACTCACCTCGATTAAAACCCAGTTTGACCGTGAGAGAGAGCTCCTTGAATTCAATATCCACGGGATCCCGCTTAGGTAGATTGGATAAGGCTTCTGTGTCAAAATTCAGGTCCTCCTCCACGTCATCCACCGCCTGCAACGTTGTCTGCTGCATGGCTACCATCTGCGAGCTACTGAGAGCTGCAGGGGTCGCAGATGTGACAGTAAATTTGGGCGTTGCATTTGTCGATGTATTCGTTTGTCCATTGCGACATCCTATGGGCTCAGTAGTGGCATTATATACTCCGCGTCCTGCCTTCGAGGTGCTGCTGTTCTCGCTGATATCAATGGCAAATCCAATGCCGGGAGTGCCGCCATTACTATTAAAGAACTGATCCCTCGCCGAAAGCATTATTCCTAGACGCAGGAGCAGGAGCAGGAGCAAATAATTAATTATAATTAACATTACAAATTTAATTACGTACAATAAATTAATGCTGATTTAATTTTAAAAACATCAATTTAAAATATACTCATTGTTCAATTGTCCAAATTTTGTTATATGTTCAATAAATGGGTGAAAGAATAGCAGATAATATTTTAATTAATTATGTTTCGGTTCGATAACTCAATTAGATAAATAAACCAATACAATTTGCTAATTATTTGTAGAAAATATCTTTCCTAATCATATATTGTGTTCATTAAATTACTAAGTTTGTAAACGATATTCGGCTGAATAAATCTACTTTTACTTAATTTTAAAACTCATTTGTTTTAGTAAAAATAAGCTTAGATTCAATAAATGTTCCTGGTTTTGAGGTCCGTTTTAATCCAGGTACGGTACTTATACATATGTTTATGGTATAAATACAATAACGGTATTATTTATTCCTTCACTCCGTTGGTTAAGTGAACATCGGTTAGTACATTGCAATAACTAATTAACGAATTTGGAAGAAAATATATTTTCTTGTTATTTTGTTGGCCTTTAAAAATAAAAGCTTTTTATTTTTATTTATTTTTATGTTTTTAATTTTTAAAATCAATCTTTTAGTTTTAAAAGTATGGCAACGCTGCTGCAATACATTCGATAAGCACATTGCTTGTCAAAATTCGATTAAGCTCGAACTAAAATTATCTCACTTCTGACTCGAAAACACATTGGAAACAAAATTCTGACAAAAATAATTTAATATAATTTCTGTATTTTTTGGATTTTGCAGAGATTATTTCAGACCATTTCCTCTGAGAACAACAATCTGTAATAAATCATGACGTCACCGTCGCCTACACCTAGTGTGAAAACACTAAAGGACGACGCCGGGAAGCAGAGAAAGAGCCGGAAGGACGATGTCCAAACAATAGATCTTGAAAAGTTCATGGACTTGTCCCCAACCACATCGGCGAGAGGTCGCCGCCCAGAGGAAATGCCTAATCTCTTTTCAAGATTCGATTCGACCCTGACAATCGATCCTCAGACTAAGCGGGAACTAACCGCTTCACTAGACGACTTGAGCAAGATAAAGCATCTTATGCTGAAATCCGCTTCTGACGAGGATGAATCCATTGGCGGTTCGAGCAGCCGCAGTCAATCGGCGAGTTCCAAAACACGATCTAAATTTGGACCTCGGTTTGAAGCCTTTTATGGAGCTAATGATGGCATTCGAGTGGTGGGCGGGACTGATCCAGATACTGAACCCGATCCCAGGCCAGAGCCCGATCCTGAGCCCGAATCCGACCCTGAACCAGACTATGAAACACCCGTTGGAACATTTCGCACCAATTCACTCTGGGATTTTTGCAAGGTGGGAAAGTGCAAGATTAGGTTCTCTAATGCTAGCCTTCTGCTAAGGAATCAGCAAAATATATTGTTAACCGAACTGATTTACACCCTTGTGGGCACACGGTGCGACCTCATAATTCCGCAGCCCCCATCCGAGCCTGCCGAGGACATCCAAAAATACGAGACGGAGTTCGTCGTTCACGAGAAGATGGACAAGTCTCTGGGGAATATGGTGCAAGACGTACTTCCTTTGGCATCCTATTACATGGGCATTCAGAAGTTAATAGCTCTGACCGAGGATCATTCCCAAGTCAACAACGCCCTCAACTCTGCCCTGATTGACCTTAGCAATGACTACCTACTACTGCTGGGCGAGGCGGAACTGGAGCATCTGGGAAAGCGTCTGACCCTCCAGAAGATGATATACTACATGCAGCCGACCATTTGGGTAATGAATAACATCTGGACATGCCTTTCGAAGATCCTGCTCGATGAGCTCAAAGGAGCTGCGGTACTGACCAATTTCTGCGAGAGCATCAGGCATCTGGAGGGGAATGCCTCCTGTCAGAACGCACTCATGGATCTCGCCGGCAAGGCTGCGCAGCCGTACATGGATATGCTCCAGCTGTGGATAGAGAAGGGGGTCATTATGGACACATTTGACGAGTTTATGATCGCGGACAACGAGACTAACAACATGAAGCAATTGCAAGAGCACTACTCTGACGCCTACTGGGAGAAGCGATACACGCTCCGCAGGGAATGCATACCTGCGTTCCTGCTGAAGCACTCTGACAGGATACTGCGCACGGGAAAGTACCTAAACGTGGTCAGGCAGTGCGGCAAGCGACGTATACCCTCGCAGCACATGGAGATCAGCTACGATCCCAAGTTGGAGCACAAGCACGTCCAGGTGATCAACGATGCATACACCTTCTCTGCCCGCATGCTCCTGGACGTCCTTCTCAACGAGAACGACCTGATGGGTCACTTGCAGTCGGTGAACCGATATTTGCTGCTCAACCAGGGAGACTTCATCATGGAATTCATGGATGCCTGCGAGAACGAGCTGACCAAAAACGTAGATCACGTGCTTCCCATAACGCTGGAGAATTTACTAGGACTTTCGCTGAGATTAACCTGTGCCCGCAATGACAAATACAAGGACAATGTGCACTGCGAGCTCCTCACCTACGACTTGGTCACCCAAATGTCTAGGATCATAAAGCCCTCGGACATCTTCTGGGACAACACGGACCGCTTGGAGCTCACAGGTCTCGAGTGCTTTGCCTTCACCTATGTGGCCAAGTGGCCCGTATCACTGGTCCTGAATTATACCTCGGTCAGCAAGTACCAGATGCTCTTCCGCCAACTCTTCTTCTGCAAGCATGTTGAGCGGCAACTCTGTAGGATATGGAAGGAGAACTCGGTGGCCAAAAAGTTCTCCTCAAATACCGCCGAGCTGTACCGCTCAGCTTTCACCCTGAGGCAGCGCATGATGAACGCCATCCAAAACCTGGAGTACTACATGATGATTGAGATCATTGAGCCTAATTGGCATGTCTTTATCGAGAAGATGAAGAAAGTAGAGAACGTCGACACGGTCTTCAATTTGCACTCAGACTTTCTTGACGTCTGCCTCAAGAACTGCATGCTCACTGAGCCACCGGATCTAAATCGTTCCATATTCCAGCTAGGAAGGACCTGCCTAAAGTTCTGCGAGTTTATTCAGCAATCACAGAGGTTCTTCCTCGACGCAGAGCTCAGGTCGATGGTTAGAGACAGCAGCGACGAGAACACGGATCACTCCGACTCCGACACCCAGATACCCTCTACGGAGCGAAACACGGTGGAAAGCTTGATGAACCACTCCGACACGTTTGCAGAGCGGGTAAAAAGCTTTGACTCGGAGTTCACCGGGATGCTCATATCGTTCCTGCGAAGAGTCAATGAACTGGTTCATAACAACGAGTGCTTCATCAATCTGGTGCACAGAATCAACTTTAATGGATATTATTCCGGGCAGTTAGAACAGCCACGACTTGTACCCATGTTATAATCGGCCAAGGAGAACGGGACTAACAAATTTGGTAAAATATTGGGGCATAACTCCAATTATATTACCATTTTTCTTAGTCCCCGACTAGTTTTGCACAAATAAATGTAATAAAAAATAGTATAGGGTATTTTAAAGTCCACTCTTTGTACAAATATATCGACACGCATAATGTGAAATCGTGTTCAATTGGGTAACCAGAGTCCCAAAGCCAGAGCTAATGCACTTTTGGCCATCCGTCGGTTGATTAATTTCAGGAATGACGAAACGGGCGTCATGCATCGTGGAACGCTCCACAAGTGAGAAAACGTTGCAACTGTCTCGGCCTGTCCGTTTTGATATGGACTGGTTTGGTCTTTAGTCGATGGACTCAGTTCGAGAGATGTGTCACCTGTGATACCTGCTAATTACCATGTGCTTTCCACCTGGCATGCGACCCTGTCCCATGAATTTATTTTATTTTTGTAGTATTATGTGTTGTTTGTGTCAATTGTTATTAAACACAAATTCCGATTACAGTTGACGTCAAAAATGTTGTGTTTATTTGCAAGGTATACACAGAGCAAAGAGCAAAGCACACACCACTCACTCACACTCACACAAAAACACACACACTAAAGAAATTCAGTATTTAATACGAAATGGCTAAATTAATTATTGATGTGTATACTGTTAAGCAAGTACACTTATTTAAGCAACTTTTATTAAGTTTACTAACTGGTTTTTTTGCATTTGTCGCTGAAAAGTAGATGCCTAAAGACGTAATAATAAAAATAGTTATTAGACTAATTACAAAAATAATTTATTATTTCATCGGCTTCTTATTGTAAAGACTGAAAAGCACTTGTTCCTGTCTTGATCTCTTGAACTTTCATCGGACACATTAATTAGCATCGAGTTAATCAATTTTTCTCAGCTGGTTTGCACTGATCCCAAAAAGGTCGAATTGATTGAAGTTGAGAATGATATTATCGGATTTATTGTTTGTTTGACTTTCTAGTCAATTTCGAAGATTTCATTGATTGAAAATACACACAATTTAAAATCATAATGGAACATATACATACATATAAAGCTATTTATTTTGATTTTTTACTTTAGATTTTTCTGAAGGAGATTTCATAATTCCTTTAAATGTTCCGCTGTTTCCAGATGGCCAAAGTTTGTTTTTTTTTCCTTTTAACACAATATTGTAACTAACTGAATTTATCTTCCAGTAAAAAAAACCTTTCGATTTGAGATTAATATATACACTTAAGTAATTAGCATAGACTTTCATAACAATTAACAGAGACTGACAGGTAACTAGCCAAGTGTTTTTTGCATTATTTACTTTCATACACTAATTTTATTCAGTGTTTAAGTTTGAATAAAGTTAATCTGCAGCAACCTCAATAAAAATATTGAATATTGATTAAGTATACTTAAATGGGATTATAAGTATATGTAGCACACAATTTACTCCACATTTACTGCATATCGCTACTATTGATTTGATTATATTTCAAAATATATTCATTAAATAGAAACAGAAGTATATTTAGTAAGATCAAGGTACAGCTGGCAGAATCAATGCACAATTAAATATATACCATAGAGAGTCTTATTAAGGAGCATTAATCAAAACAACAAAAGCATTGTTTTATTATAGTATTTAAATATGTAACTGTGTAATTTCATTGTATTATAGACTTGAGAGCAAGTACAATCTTATGACGAAGTATTCGTCATCTTTAACCCGCAGAACGGGATACCTTATCAGCTCCCATCTGTATCAGCTCCCGAGCACTAGGGCGCTATGTGATCTGATCCCAACAGGCTTTAGCTATCAATATAGGTATAGGTATCTATATCGGAAAGGGAAGCATTACTTCCATTTGCCTATTCCTAGGAAGTACACTTGAATAAATCAATTAAATGAGCAGTGTCATTGCCCTCTATCTAACTTAGTATCTCTAACTAACAGTGTCTTGAACAACGCCATTTCTTGACGTGATTGACATTCGCGACGACTCTTTATCAGCTGAGATTTTACGACTGATTGACACATTTCGATAGTTGTCATTTATTATTTGCTTACGAAAATTCCGAAAAGCAAGAAAACTTCACCTTGAGCATTAAGTTCATCCAAAATTATGCATGTGTGTGCATTAACCTAGACCTATAAAAAGCTGGAAAACAAAGGTGTTTAGGTGCTTTATTTACAGCGTATTTCAATTTCAGCTAGAACACTTTTCACAAACATATTCATTTCCCGTTTTAACATTATGTTTTAGGCTCGGAAATGACGGGCCTTTAATTATAAGACTACTCAAAACACTGGCATGTATCTGTATCTGTATCTGATTATGGTGTCTATAAGTATGTATTGTATTGTTTACTCTCGCCTCGGAAGTAAACCGGTTCAGAGATTTACCCTACAACTGAAAGAAGTCTCAAACCCGAATAGCTCAAATTGAGAACAACTAAGAAGACGGACCTTCAAGCAGAACAACAGCTGCTCTCATTGGAATCCAAAAAGAAAGAATAAATAAAGAGCAAAATCGAAGTGAACAAAACAAACATCTGAAAACGAATTTTGTAATGCTTGACTTTTTGTTTAAACAAATATAAGTCTTATTTAATAATGTGATAATTCATAAATGGTAGATGTAAATGCAAATCAAGCAATTTAATGTAATGCATAGATTAAATTAATAAACTTTTACACATGCAAATGCTGTAAAAGGTTCAACTACCTTTGAATAAATGTGTTCAATACTCTGATATAATTGATAATAATAATATGCCAGCTAATCAATTACTTTAAAAATCTGAGCTTTTAACAGTTTAGTGTGAGTATAATTTAACAAATAAAACAGATGATTTATATTCTCTAATCTAAATCTTGAAAGCGAAATCAAATTTGTACTCTATATCAAAACATTTACAAATCGCCTGATTTCATAAACTAAAAACACTTTTTAACTCAAGCTAGTTGAAGTTAGGATAAGTATTTATTTTATTAATACTTTGCAAGTATTATTAAATAATTTTATGCTTATTCTATTTATAATTTTTTTGTGTCGAACTTTTTGTAATTTAAATATTTAAATTTTAACTTCTTGTTATTTTTTTCCATTTTTATTAGTTTAATTAAACTTATTTCCACCTAGTTCCACTTTATATGATATGTTTTATAGACTTATTATTGATTTCAAATTGTATTATAGATTTTTTCTTATTTTATTATTTATTGTTTTTATTTGCAGTTTTATTGTTTGTCTTCTAACTTTTTAACAGCTTCATTTCATATATTTTTAAAACATAACACTTCTTTGACGGGTAATTAATATTGAATCCACATACTCGCACAGCAGTCGACAAATTATTCTATTATTTTTATTTTTGGTTACTCTTGACCATATTTATGTCTGAATTCGATTTAAAAGATCACACATTGCGAATAATTTGAATCACAAAGTTCTTTATTTTGGACTTGCCTAAGTTGGCCTTACCCGTTCTGAGTACAGGAAGAGTTATTTTGGTATTTAAGCAGTCGATATAGTTCGTTAAATACAATACAAAGACTGTTTTTGCGCGCTCCACAAAATCGCGTAACAACGTCTTCGATGTGACATCGGCGACTGGCGGCCAGCAAACAAGCACGAGTACTCGAAATATTCGTAATCCCAGCTACTATTATTGTAGCTCTGGCAATTCCCTCAGAATTCCAATTCTACTAGAGTCAGCCGGCTGACGAAACAGAGAGACAGAGACAGAGACGGAGACGGCAACGTCGATCAAGGCGGAGAGGAAGAGGGAGGCAGAGAGACCGGAACACTGAGACTAAGACTGAGACCGAGACTCATACAAAGAGCTGATCGAGCGCACGAACAAACGAACGAAAAAGCGAACGAGCGTCTCAATGCTCTGTTCTGTGCGGGCGTATGTGTATGTGTGTGTCAGTGTTATGTGCAAGTGGGTATCTATGTGAGTATCTTCGTATAGCGAAGCTTTATCACAATGTTGAAACGAAGTCCGTTCGGCTTTTATTGGCATTGTCGTCGGATCGGTTGATCGGTTGCTCGCTCGCTTTTAAAGTTGTTGTTGCTTTTTTTGCCCACATAGGTTATTAGTGTTTTAGCGTCATTATATTGTAGTTTTCCTTCATTGATAAGATGCACACACACACACACACACACACACACCTCTTCTGCTAGGTGCTTGATTGCGTTGGTAGATTGGTAGCTCAGGCGATCGCAATATTCTTGAACACCGCCGCCAACCCGGGTCAGAAGTCCATATCGAATTTATTTATTTTAGCTCTCTTGTACGTAATAATACGTAATAAACATTTTATTGCTCGTTTTTGTTAAACAATGGCGCCCACTATACAGGAAATGTTACTTTCATATTGTTCTCATTCACATATACTTTCCCGTATACAGTCTCTATCAACCTGTTGACGTTCTTTCTGATTCTTTCGTGAATCATGGCTTAATCAATTTAAATGCCCATAAAAAGAAAAAAATTTTTTACCCCAGAAAAGGCGACAAGAGTAAATGAAAATTTAACAAAGGATTGCATAATTATTCAAGATTCAATTAGATACAAAAATATGTTTAAATTTCCTATCGACCTTGAAGATTGAATGACTCAGGAAATAAAAGTTAAGATTGGTAAGTAAGATCGAAGCTACATATACTCTCTTATCAAATATTGAAAACAGAAAGATATGAAGCGATGTCATACTATCTATACTATACTATATGGTAAAATGACTTCAGAGTATTATTCAGATAATACATACCTTCAAATCGAGTAGGCAAAGCTCAATCAATTACTCACTCGTGTCCGTTATAAATGTATACATTTATTAATACTTGAAGTAATAACAGCTCTTAATCCGTGTAACTACTGTGATATCTTTTGGAAGCTTTTACTATAATCCACTTATATTTGAGTCATATCGGGTTTTAGGCGTTGCTATGGGTTATTTCTAAACCAAATGTTGCCTATAGTTAAAGTTTTTAGTTATTATCGTAATTGTTGCTACAGTTTACGAGTCGTGTTGTTCTTTCCCCACCCCTTCTATTATATCATTACGGCCGTTGGACTTTGAACCGCGTTTGATTTAGGTTTGAATCGAGCGACTATACAAAGGCCAATCGAAATATATATGTACGTACTTGAGTGCATGTTTTGTTGCTTCTAATAGAATAAAGAAAAAATATATAAAAAATACATTTTAATTGTAATTACAAGCTACGTCAGGTCTCTTTGTCTTCCCTCACTCTCCCCCACTCTTTCCATTCCTCTCTCAATCTCTTTCGCTCTCTGTGTGCGGACTATTGATCGCTGGTTCCTTCGAGTCTGCGGCGCTGATTAGCGGGTTACTCAATACGCGGAGGAGGGCAGTGGTTGGAGGTGGCCTCTGGATACTTGAGATGTTAATGAAAGAAAAATGTGTGCGAAATCAATTGATTTATATCATCGAAAGTGAAACTCTATAAATATCAATTTACATAAGTGCTCTGATAAGAAACAAATATCGACTAAAACACATTGATAAGATTAGAATGTTCACTGGAAATTCTTACGTTTTGTTCTTTCTTCTTTTACTTGTTAATTTTCTTCTTCCATAGCTTCAAATGGATTGTTCAAGGTTAGAACTGATGTTCACACAATGACTTATCAATGACTTATTACTTATCAAAGATTTACCCAAACACCAAAGTCCAAATATTTGCGGCATCTTTTGAGTTCTTCCACTTTCACGGTAGAAATTCGTAGGCGTCAGGGGCTGAAGCAAACAGAAGGAGCGCATGCATTTCCATTATTTTCTGCAGATTATTAGACCCCGTACTCTAAAAAAGAGTATAGGGGTCTTTTAAGTTTGTCTGAAGCGAAATGTGTGTAACAGGCAAAAGGAGCCTATTCCGACCCCATAAAGTGTATATATTCTTGATCAGCATCAACAGCCGAGACGATATAGCGATGTCCGTCTGTCCGTCTGTCCGTCTGTCTGTCTGTCCGTCTGTCCGTCCGTCTGTATGATCACCTAGATCTTTTAAACTACAAGAGCTAGAGCCGCCAAATTTGGAATGAAAGTCCGTCTGCTTCGCGAGCAGATCAAGTTTATTTCAAATATTTGCCACGCCCCTTACCGCCCCCGCAAATTGTAAAAAACTATTTTCACATCACCATAACTTGAAAACGACTAGAGCTAGGGAGACCAAATTCACACATTATTTGTATGGTACCATTATAACTATCCTTACCAAGTTTGGTCCGGATCGGACAACTATAGCCTATAGCTCCCATAGGACAAATCGGTCGAAAATGGGTGATTTGTATGGAGACATGAAGTTTTAGTTGAGCGATTGCAACCAAAATAACACATTATGTGTATGGTACCATTATAACTATTCTCACCAAGTTTGGTCCGGATCGGACAACTATAGCCTATAGCTCCCATAGGACAAATCGTTCGAAAACTACTTATTTGTATGGTAAAACGCGCACTAGAATGAGTACGGGGTCTTTTACAGTCGGCTCGCTCGACTGTAGCCTTTCTTACTTGTTTAAATTTTACGCTGCTGATAAGTGTAGACAAACTAATGATTGTCATTGGCTGTTTAGTTAAACAATTAAATTCAGTTGTCAAAATTCCATTTCCTAAACTATCATAAACTTTCTCAAGCTGAACTTATAAGCTAATTTGATAATTATTATCAACGAGCACGCAAGACGGCGCATCTTCCTCAATCCTTCAGCAGCAATCGATATTAGGCGCAATCAGCATATTTCTGTTCCAAGCTACCGGCTGTACAAGTTATTCGTATCACCCATAAATTATAACATAAATTGATGAGGATAGTTATAGTAGTACCATACACATAATGTGCTAGTTTGGTTACAGTCGCTCAACTAAAACTTCATGTCTCCATACAAATCACCAATTTCGAACGATTTGTCCTATGGGAGCTATAGGCTATAGTTGTCCGATCCGGATCAAACTTGGTGACTATAGTTATAATGGTATCATATACATAATGTGTTAGTTTGGTTACAGTCGCTCAACTAAAACTACATGTCTCCATACAAATCACCAATTTTCGAACGATTTGTCCTATGGGAGCTAGAGGCTATAGTTGTCCGATCCGGATCAAACTTGGTGAGAATAATTATTATGGTACCATAATATGTGAACTTGATCTCTCTAGCTCTAGTCGTTTTCAAGTAACTGTGATGTAAAAATAGTTTGTTACAATTTGCGGGGGCGGTAGGGGGCGTGGCAAATCAGACATGGCTATATCGACTCGGCTTGTGATGCTGATCAAGAATATATATACTTTGTGGGACCTGACACGCCTTCTTCTGGCTGTTACATACTTTTCACAAACCAAATATACTCTCTCTTGCAGAGAGTATACAAATTCTTTATTGGTTAGTATTACTAACTTAGTAAGTACATATCTGTAAGCCCTAAGCTGTTTGTTAATGAAGCAATTTGTCGTGAATAAAGTCATTTGACTCTGTCTTTGACTTTTGGTTGAATGTAAATCTTTAAGTGAAAGTCTATTCTCCTAAGCCTATAAAAATTGAATAAAAAACATTTTTTTTAATAATTCCAATAGAAGTTATATTAACACAAAGGTTATTTAAAATAGGTGTCAACATTTATTTGCTTAACCGTTAAAAATCCATTATATAATAAATGGAATAATTTAAATTATTAACTTTCAGCTCTGTTCTAAGAAGGAGAAGAGCTTATTCTAATGAAGATTTCAAAAATTTTTCAAATTACTCAAGGTTATACTTAGCTTTACTAGTATAACTAGTTGAGCGAGCCGACTCATTTTAGTGCGCATTTTTACGTACTACAGGCCTATACGAGCTATAGGATAAAGTTCTCCGATCTGGACCATCTGGGGTGATCTGGAGAGATATAGAAACGTGATATGCACATAATTTGCGAGTTTGGGTGAGATCGAACCACTAAAACTATACTTTTCAGACACCGAACTCTAAAAGAGAGTAGAGGGGTCTATTAAGTTTGTCAGAAGTAAAATGTGTGTAACCGGCAGAAGGAGTCGTGGCCTATTCCATAAAGTATATATTGTATATTCTTGATCAGCATCAATAGCCGAGACGATATAGCGATGTCCATCTGTCCGTCCGTCTATTCGTCTGTATGAACACCTGGATCTTTTAAACTATAAGAGCAAAAGCTACCAAATTTGGAATGAAAGTCCGTCTGCTTCGCGAGCAGATCAAGTTTATATTAAACCTTTGGCACGACTAGAATTAGAGAGACCTAATTCACACATTATGTGTATGGTACCATTATTACTATCCTCACCGGATCGGACAAATACAGCCCATAGCTTCCATAGGGCAAATAGGTCGAAGATTACTTATTTGTATGGTAAAATGCCCACTAGAATGTGTACGGGGTCTTTTACAGTTGGCTCATTCGACTGTAGCCTTTCTTACTTGTTCAAACAATTTTCGACCGATTTGTCCTATTGGAGCTATATAATAAGGATTGTTTTAATGGTAACATCCACATAAAATAATAAAGTAATAATAGGTGGGCGTAACAGGCATAAGAAGGCGTGACCGTGCCCATAAAGTATACTTATTCTTTATCAGAATCAACAGCCGAGACCATATAGCGATGTCTCTCTGCCTGTCCGTATAAACATCTGGATCTTTGAGACAACAAGAGCTAGAGCCCCCAAATTTGGAATGAAAGTCTAACTGTGCGTCAGGCGGATCAATTTTATTTCGCCCCGCAAATTATAAAAAACCATATTTAGAAACTGTACTCTAAACAAGAAAGAAAACTACAGTCGAGCACGCCCGACCGTAGAATACTCTCTGCAATTTATTCCTGATTATTTAATAAAATCGGTATCCAAGTATATCAATTGACACTTGCAACAAAACACGTTCAAACAAAAACATCTGTTTGTATGTATACACACACATATACATTTGACATTATAAGTATGCACGCACATATGTATGTGTGTATATGTAATACATATACAATTGGTTGGCACAGCCAGCAATCGCGGGCAGCGCTGCCGTTAGAAAGCAGCGAAAACGTTCGCTCACATGTTTGTATGTTTCTGTCTCGCTTGCACACATGCATTGACTTTGCGTTCAATTATCAACTTTCTTACAAGTCTAGCTCTTTTGTTTATTGTCCGATTTATATGCAACTTTCAGGATAGTTTAATATATTTTGTCTTCAAACGAATGTGAAATAACAATACTGTACGATAAGAACATATGCCTAAAAACTGGCATTAAAGTTTGCAAATTATTTTATTTCTTGTGAGAAAAGGGGGCGTGGTAGTCAAAAAATTTTAATGGCATTATATTTATGCCTTGACTAGGAACCTTCACACCAAAATTGGTGTTCCTAAGTGCCATAGTTACTGAGATATTCACCTAAAACATCAATTTTTTACGAGGTGTGTCTACTTTTTTGCTCATTGTGGGCAAATGGGGCGTGGCATCAAAATAAAAAAAGATTCTTGTATTGACTGACTAAATATCGAGTCGATAGAGACCAAATTCAAACTTGTACCTGTTACCATCTCTGATATCTGTTTGTTCATACGGACAGACAGACAGACAGACAGACAGACAGACAGACGGACAGACAGACAGACGGACATGGCTATATCGACTCGGCTTGTGATGCTGATCAAGAATATATATACTTTATGGGGTCGGCCACGCCTCCTTCTGCCTGTTACATACTTTTTTTTTTGCACAAACCCAATATACTCTCTCTTGCAGAGAGTATAAAAAGAGTAGAGGGTTCAATTAGGTAAGTCAGAAGCGAAATGTGCGTAACAGGCAAAAGGAGGCGTGGCCGACCCCATAAAGTATATATGTTCTTGATCAGCATTAACAGACGAGTCGATTTAGCGATGTCCGTCTGTCTTTCTGCCTGTCCGTTGGTATGAACACCTAAACTTTTTAAACAACAAGACCTAGAGCTACCAAATTTTAAATATAAGTCCGTCAATATGCCAGGCAGATCAAGCTTATTTCAAATTTTAAACGACTAGAGCTATCGGGACCAAATTTACACATTATGTGTATAACCATTTTCACCAAGTTTGGTCCGGGGGTTTTTTACAGGCTCCTCGCTCGACTGTAGCCTTTCTTACTTGTTATCACTTGAAAACTACAAAAGCTGCAGCTGCCAAATTTACACGTTATGTGCATGGTACGATTCTTACCAAGTTTAGTCCGGACTGGAGATCCTATAGAATAAATCGGTCAAAAATTTGTATGAAAACGTAGTTTTGACCGATCTTAGCTAAAACACTTATTTGTATTCTTAACATATTTAGTTAAGTTCCAGAAATGAAGTCAATAAGTTTAATAGGCAAAACGGTCGAAATTTAATGATTTGTATAACTAAATGTGGTATTAGCTCATTAGCGGTATCAGCCAAACTTACACATTGTTTGCACATTGTTTCTATATACCCTCCGTAAATTTTATCCGGGTCAGACAATTATATCCCCC
Source organism: Drosophila cardini (assembly GCA_018903735.1). Taxonomy (NCBI): domain Eukaryota; kingdom Metazoa; phylum Arthropoda; class Insecta; order Diptera; family Drosophilidae; genus Drosophila; species Drosophila cardini. The sequence goes on along the minus strand of JAEIGM010000024.1, from coordinate 638,636 downwards.
AACTCCTATTGGTTTAATCAGTATGGAATATACGCACTAGAATAATTACAGGGGCTCTTACAGTAGCCTTTCTTACTAGTTTTTTCATAATTTTGTCACGTATGGGGAATTTAAAAGGAATCTTTATATAAATAGAAAATGTAACAAAATTGTTATGCCATTTATTAAGTTTTTGTAATATGACAATTCAGTCAATAAAAAATATGATTGATCACTTTCTGACAATTCCGATATGATAGAAACTGGATTAAACTATCTGAAGTTATCTAAAATGACAAATACACAAATTAATAACTTACCATTTTTATTTACTTGTTTCTTAAACCTTTCCACTTTTCACTTTCCGTTGGCGAATATAGAGATCTCTTAGTCACAAACTTTAGAGTGTTAACAATAGATGATACCGCTACAAATTTCTCACACACCTGAAATTTTGCTCAACCGGATTTGGATGTCAAAATTGTAACGGTTCAGCAAGATACAGGCGCGAATGAAAGATGCCGGTCAAAGGATAACAAGTCGATGAGCAGTGAATGGATGAGAGAAATGACCACCTCAAAGGAGACCACAACTACGTGTATTCCTGGCCACGTTCGGGCTGCGACTGATGCCAGACTTAGCACCCGCAGTCGCTATGTAGCTTCGAGCCTCTCGAGAAGCTACTTGGTCAAGCTAACAAAACTAACCCAACTATGCTCAAACTAAAAACCTCTCTGACTATGTAAAAAAACAAAGCGTTTTTATTTATTTCGTTTTTGTTTTCGTTTCGTTTCTTTTTATTTTTTTGGTTAGGGGGAGTCAACATTAGAATTAGATTCAAAACAAAAGGAAGAACAATGTTGGTTGGCTGCTTGGTTGGTTGGCTCACTGGGTGGGTCAATTGAATGGTGCAACAGCGGCGCATGCTTTTTAAACGCCACTGTTCTCCAAACTATTGTGGTTGTTGTTGTTGTTGTTTTTGTTGTTATGGGACGCACCTTACCTGTACAAATAGCCAGATAGCGGCAGCGACAGAGCGACAACTGACAACCATGTAACGCGCCTTTTTAATGAGATGACCCCACCTAAGTATCGTACATAGTATACATGTACTTGTACATGTATGTATCATAGCCACTCTGTTGAGGGCGCCATATGTATTCTACTTCGATTCCAATCGGGGCGGGAAGGGTTCGGGGACCAGGCTTATACAACACATAAGGTGGACGTTTATCATTGGATAGTCTCTTTTACACATTATATCCCGTCATATCTATTTAGTATCTATACATTTAGCGAAATGGGTTAATGACTTGACAAATGCATTCCTTAATTAAAATCGTACGGCATTTGAAACTGTTATCAATTAAATATAAAATATATTATAAATTGATAAATAAATAGAAATTGAAAACTTATTAAAAATGCGAATATAATTTGCTCCTCCAAAAAATAATAAGTATTACATATTTATTGTATACTTATATTAAGCATTTTCGACCCATAAAGTGTATATATTCTAGATCAGCAACAACAGCAGAGACGATATAGCAATGTTCGTGTGTCCTTCCATCGTCCGTCCATATGAAGACCTGGATTTCGGAGGCTATAAGAGCTCCAAACTGACATATTGTAAAAAACTGTTTTCACGGCACTATAACTTGGAAACGACAAGAGTTATCGGGACCAAATTCACATATTATGTATGTAGCTTCCATAGAACCAATCGGTCGGAAACTACTTATTTGTATGGAAAATGCGCACAAGTACGGGGTCTTTTACAGTCCGCTCGATAGACTGTAGCCTTTCTTAATTGTTTAACTTTAAGATTAAAAAAATCACAAGGTCTAACTATAATCTTTTTATTATGTTAAAAGTAAAGAGGCTTAGTAAAAAGTTTGTAAAGTTTTAATGAAACTAAAGTTAAAGGAATTTATAATAGATTTGTGAAAAATCGGAATATCAAGGTAAGAAAATAAAACAGAACAACTTTAGATTATGTTTGCATCTTATAGAAAACTCGTTTATAACCCTTGCTTTATTTCATAATCTACAAAAAGTACTATTTTATAAATTCATTTGTGCCCAATTTTAAGTCATTTCATTTTAAGTTTTTGTAAGTCATTCATTTTTTTGTTTTTATTTTATTTTATGTATGCAAACTAAATCTAATTATTTTTTTTAAATATATTTAATTAAATTTAATCCAATATTCGAGAAACACTTTTCCAAAGTCTGATTCTAAAGGGAAACGTTCTGGAACCTATTTCTTCTTTTTCGTGGCTGAATTTATATGCCAGTTTAATGTATAACACTCCTTGTTATAATGCCAATCCTTAAAATGATACAAATGTGTGTGTGTGTGTCCTATGTATTTGATGGCACACCCATGGATGAGGAGACGTGCCAGTTTTCGCGCCCCACAAGTTGGCCTTTTTACTCCGACTCCGTTATGCCAAATGGCCACGCAAAGAGCTCGAGCAGAACCCGAGCAGGGATGATCTGCGGTCACTAAAAGGGCGTGTTTCACATTAACACATAGCCAAATGTCAGTCAGGTAACAGGGACCTGAGAACAGGCAACAAAGAACAGAGAAGGGGATATGGGTTTGGCTCCGACTTGCCTCATATTAACATTTCAACTCTTGCTAATTGAAAGTTCAACGTTCATTCTACTCAGTTATAATAAATGTAACCTATGGACTTGAAAAAAATGTATTTATTAGTAACTATAGTAGATGTAACCTAAATAAACTGAACATTTTTAGCTTCACTGAACATATAAAAGAAATTTAAAATCAATTAAAGCTTCGAATATAAAATATACCAATTTATAGCAACTTTTATAATTTACCCGTGCATCAGTGAACCTGATAATGAATCGGTGATTCGGTTATAATCTTGATTAAAAGAGTTTTTTTATTTAAACTGTCATAAAAACATCTATTTAACCACTTAAATTTAATGTTTTTTACACCTTTTTATCATTATATTTAACAGACTTTTATTAATTAATCTTTTATAGTGCTCTTAAAATGCTCATATGCTTCAAGAAATGCCAGCGAATTGATGGCACAAGTATTAGCATAATTATTATATAATTTGGATATTATGGTAATAGAACTTTAACCCAAACACAAAAGCAGTCCTAGCTCCAAACCAGTCCAGTCCCAAGGCGTAGGCGTGTTAGCCACAAGCTGACCATTGGCTAAACACTGAGGTCGTATACACACATTGCCAAATGTATGCTCAGACCTATATAATAGACGGCTTGCTGCTTTTAGCCATTAAAATCGGGTAGTGGGTGCGGAGTATACTATCAATGAAACGCCAGTTAAATGCAGGTAAATAATTAATTAGAATTACGCAGCGCAACGATTTGTTTGTATATAATTAAATTAACAAATTGGCTGACAAGTTTTTAAAGCCAATTAACTGGAAAGAGATAAAATAAAAACTATGCCAACTCTGCTGGTCCCGTTGATTTTGGTTCCAGCTCTAGTTCCACCTTTGATTGCGACTTCTTGTGCTTGACTTGGGGTGTGCCCAGAGAAATGGGTAGACGGTCGCCCCAGCGGCTAACTCTGGCGCAGCTGTAGGCATGTCTGTAAAGCAAAGTAAATTAGAAGCCGCACTCGGATTTCCAGCTCATATAGTCCACACTTACTTGCCGTGCTTGGAGGCTGTAAAGATTACCTCCTGCAAGTTGCCACCTTCGGTGCACAACCGGCAAATTGAGTGCTTCGAACGCACCAAAGTGGGACGGACTATGCGAGGCCAAGAGCGGGAGGCATCCTCTAGTATACCCTTCTTCAAAATTGCATAGCTGTAAAGTGAAGTCTTGCGATCTCCAGCAGAATCGCTGTTTAGTCGGAGCGGCGCATAAGAAAGCTCAAAGTTACAGGGCGTACGATCGGCCAAATCGCTTAAACGTGGACAGCGCAGATCATGAGGACACTGCAAAGCAGGAAAATAATAAACAGTGACTTGAACTAAAAAAACGACTTAAACTTACGGGAGCCAGCGTCTGACCTGCGTGCCCGTCTCCTGAACGCAGTAAAAACCTTCTGGCCTCATTGACTAGCTCACTGCCTCGTCGCGTTCCCTCCTCCACGATAACCATGTACTTGTCGCATTTACGCCAGAGGTTAAGCAAAGTCTCCTCCCGCTGCTGTCTGTCGGCCAGCTCGAAGAGCGTGTGCGATATGACCACCAGATCATATTTGGTGTCAATGGCGGGTAGAAATTGCCGATAGAAAACGTTGCGCAGTTCAACCTGTTTGTTCTCTTGTCCCTGCTGCAGTATCAACTCTGACAGCTCGTTCATATCCCGAGATCTGTCCACATTGTAGTACTCGAAGATACTATCACGCCACAGTTCACTGGCCACCCACATTCCGGTTCCAATGCCAGAACCAAAGTCAAAGTAGCTGCTGGGCTTGAACGTTTCGTCGCGCAACTGCAATTCCATGAGCACTCGCTTCATAACCGCATACTCCTGTGCCGCTCGTCCAATGGCGTACACAATGGCCTCGTAGGCGCCATATTCGATGCGCTTCCAGGCGTAAGTGCGTTGACCCAGGCGCTTGTTAATCTCCAACTCTCGCTTACGCTGCCAGCGCTCCGCCTCCTCGGGGCTAAGTGTGGCCAGTCTGTCCAAAGACATCTTGGCATTGATCTCCTCTACAATCAGTCTTTTCTTGTTCTCTATTTCCAGTGGTGTTGGTGGCGGATGGCGAGATTTTATATAACGATTCAGTAATTCACTGTCACGCAGCACTTTGCGAACTGGATGATCACCCACAATTCGTTTAAGGGTATCGCTTAATTGTTTCGGCAACTCAATGTGGTTAGGTCTGATAACACCGGGATGCTTGCGCGGCTTTATCATCGCCTGTTCCAAATCCGAGAGCACGGCCGGCTCAACATCAGCACTGATTTTACAGGTGTGGCGTTGCAGCAGGTGTGTGCTCACCAAAAACAACCGAGGAGCAAGCAATATGTGCCCAACCGTGTCCAGCTTGAATAGCGAGGACATATCTTCAGGGCTTAACTCAACTATACAATAAATAACAATACGCAACACATGTGCGCCTGTTGCAACCAATTGACTGTTTGGATTGAGCAACACTCTTGTCGCTTTACAACACTAAGCCAGTAACTAAGCAAAATCAGCTGCAAAACCCGCTTCAGTGTTTTCATGACGAATTCACAATTAAATAAAATAAAAATACTTGGAAAACAAAACAAACAAATTGTATTTGTATTTTTGTATTTTTAAATAACTTATTAATAAATTAGCATTACTTGATGCTAAAACTGTGTCAGCAGCGTACTGTACTTAAATGTCGCCGGATCGTTGTGACTGTTTAAACAGTCTTCGAAAATATAAACAAAAAATGTCCAAAAGTTAAATTATGGATGAATATGAAGCACAGGTAAGTAAAATTTGCACATAATTTAATTAAACATTTCTGACACGATATAAATTGTAGTTGTTGGTGGTAAAACAGGCTTTAAAAGTGACAAAAGACGAAGAGCAACGCAGCGAATTAATTACATTGCAAGCCAATTTGGAGGAGCTTCTGGAGCTGACGAAAAACAGTGAAGCCAAAGCTCCAAATGACACAGACACTACTGAACCTACGGACAACTTTAACGATGAATTCAAGCGATTCCAGAGTGAACTGAAAGACTTAGAACAGAACTCACCAGGTTGTGAGGATTATCAGGAGCAACTGAAAGAATTGAGAGCTAAGTACAATAGTATGCTAGGAGAAAAGTGTTCGGCTCCACACGAGCACAGCTGGGGAGCCATAAGTTACCACAACGCACTCATCTGTGGAGTTGATGACGAATTAATTGTGGACGACAATGGAGTTTTGGATGTTCGGCTGCGCGTCTTGTTTACAAATCCAACGCATCGCGAGATGTTGCCATGTAACTACTACCTGGAAGGGGAATGCCGCTTCGATGAGATACGATGTCACTACTCTCATGGCGCTCTAGTACCTGGAGCTGCTATCAAAGAGTACAATGAACCGGATTTCCATAGACTGGCACGAAACTGTCCAGTGTTGGCCAAGTTACAGGATCGACTCTGGCATCGTGGTCGTGTGCTGTGCGTGAATTTCGTAGAGCAACAGTGTCGGGTTCGCTTGGATGGTCAGGAGCACAAGGAACGTGAGCGGGACTTCCCCTTTGAAGAGCTTTTTCCGTTAATCACTGAACAGAATGGCGACTTGACCAGCAACAGTAGCGATTCAAGTGACACAAGTGAGACCGATGGAGAAAACGAATCCGAAATGGACGATCTTGAGGCAGCGCGTCAGGCGCGCATGGTTGAAATAAGCTTGTTTACATTCAAGCCAACCGAAAAACTAGGAGCTTGGGAGCAGTATACGAAGGTAAGTTGACTAAGGTTCACAATTATAATTAAACTAGCGCTTAAACTTTTCAAACACAGGGCATAGGATCCAAACTGATGGCCAATATGGGCTACATACACGGCACGGGACTTGGATCTGATGGACGTGGTATTGTTACCCCGGTTAGCGCACAGATATTGCCACAGGGTCGATCTCTAGACGCCTGCATGGAACTACGGGAGGCAGCAAACGGTGACAAAGACTACTTTAGTGTCGAGCGCAAACTAAAGCGTGCCCAGCGTCGCCAGCAGGCAGCCAATGAAAAGGCCTACGAACGAGAGTCCAAGCGAACCGATGTGTTTGCCTTTCTCAATGGAAGTGTTCTGGGTGTGGGCAGGGAACAAACTGAAAACTCGGCTAAGAAGACTAAAATTAACGACCTGCAGCAGCATTCCAGCAAAACACTCAATGTGGAGACGGTCCGCATTGCCGATGACATACGTCGCAAGCAGCGGGACATTTGCAAGGTCCAGCAATCCTTGGCACGTAATGCCAGCGATGTCCAGCTACAGAAACGATTACGAGTTCAGCTACAAGGCCACAAACAAGAGCTGGCCACACTTCAGGCGCAGGAAAGCAGCCTCAGCAAGGAACAGCAGACGCGTAAAAGCAAAAATAAAATGTTTGAGTTTTAAGCGCTATTTTGTCTTGAATAATGTAAATTATATTTAGTTTATAGATTTACTAAATGCTGCCAAAGGCACCTGCAGTTAGCACGGCTGTCATATACTGCTCCAACAGTGCCTGGGATAGATGAGAACCGTTCTCCACGGCCAATGCATAGGCCGTCTCTCCGTTCTCATTGGTGGCACTAAAGTTTAAGTCCCTGGATAACAATTCATTGCAGGTGTGAGGATGATTCCCTGCCGCCGCATACATTAGAGCTGTGTTGCCAACAATGTCCATATGCGTTCCGCTGGCTCCTCGATCTAACAGAAAACGCACAATCTCATTGTGTCCTCCAGCAGCTGCAAGCAAAAGAGGAGTAACCAAGTCTGGCGCCAGACTATTTACATTTGCACCAGCTGCAACCAGTAATTGTGTGGAGACCAACTGGCCGTAGGATGCCGCCCAGTGCAGTGGAGTAAATCCGTGTGAATCCTTAAAATCAATGTGCTCTTGACGGAGTAATTCAGCTTTTACTTGTTCCTCTGTGATTTCACCTTGTCCAGCGCGTTCATGAAAGGTTAACGACACCTCAATAGGACAAAATGTGGCTTCAGTATTGCCGCGCTGTAGATTAGTTAGGACCGTCGATTGGGGGCGATATGGCAAAAAAGCGCTTTTTCGTTTCGTGGAGTTGGCATCCAGCAATATGCTTGATCCGTGCAGAGTAGACGAGGTGGGCCCATGTACTTGGACGGCTCTAGAGGGCTCATCATCCTCGGAATTTGTGTTGCTCTGCAGTTTGTTTGCTGGAGCCACCATTTGTTTAGCCTTTTGTCTCTCAACCAAATATTTTCAGTAATTTCACCAATCGTTTTATAGATGTGTAATCTTTAATTACACAAATAATTTGTTTCTTGTAATGTTTGGGAACATGTATTTCCCAAGTCCAACTCAGCTGTTGGTATTTTTTTTTTTTTTTTTTTTAATCAGCTGTCTATTCGAACTGTTCCAAAAATGGTGTTTTTTATCACAATTTAGATTGATGATTCATCTAATAACAATAAATATTACTTTGTTTATAATTATTTGATTAATACCAAAAGGCTTTTCGAAAATATTTTAAGAAAAACTGGCGCGAGTATAATTTTAATTCCACAATAAACATACTTCTATCTAGGGATGGCTGGGAACGTTCAAAAATTCCCATTGCAATATATCGATAACAGAAATTACCCAGTTGCTGTTGCTTACGCTTTGTTTGATTTGTTTTCATTTTTTGTTGATTAGCAAACTTAATTATGTAAATATATTTAACTGATTCATTAGCACTTTCGAAGCGGTTGTATGTGTGCTAATGTGAATGTACCTCTTTCATAACAGGTTTATTTTATTGTGGCGTAGTTAGACCAAAATATCCACCCTGCACCTGTTGTACTGCCTTCAGTGCAAACCTGCGTTTTGGGTTTTTTTTTTGCCCCTTTAACATTGAGGAAATTTTTTGCAATTCAATTGCGTTGAATTTTGGACCCACGAACACAAACACACTCACAACTGCAGAAATGGGTAACAATGGGAGTACCAAGGCCGATGCCGATGGTAGCGAACCACCGCTTGATGGTGGGAAACATAAACAACATGAACACCATCAACACCAGAAATCCAGCACACAACAATCATCCAGCAGCAACAACAATGGCAGCGATGTTTTTGTTGTGAGTAACAGCGGTAGCAATAACAGTCTCAAGGTGCAGTCACAAACGCAAACAATGACAAGATCGGCATCGGGCGCAGATGTGACGGAGAAATACTTGACACAATTAGTACCAGTGGAGCGACTGGCCGAAATATTAAGAGAAAAGACGGGTGCCAAGTACGGCATTAATAATGGCATTGTTGCCGATGTATTTGTGGTGAGCAAAGACCATTAATTAGCTGATAACAGTGTTATATCTCACGTTTCTGTCATTCATGCACGCACACATACATAGTCTCAAGTATTTCCACAATACACGGATTTGGGGCACCGTCTATTCCACTTGATGCACACGAACTCGAAGGCAACCACTAAACATTTGGGAACAGTCGCTTTTCGACAGCAATGCGAACGTTTTCTGGGCATAATGGATGATGCAAAGGTTCTGGAAAGCTACATCAAGATGTACGCCCAAGACGACAATCCCGATTTCATAGATAAAACAGGCGTGACAAGACTCCTGCACATTTGCTATACGATTGCCATGCAGCACTCTGGAAACGCAGTGCTTTGTACAGCTATAAATCGAACGTTTGGCTCGGTAACCAAATCGATATTTTTTAGCCACGACAGCCTTAGTCTGGGTTTCGTGTGCCGTTGGTTTGAACAGAATCTAATTCGTCTGGTGCTGCTTGTGCATAAATACTGTGTCCATACGCTCTCTACAGCGTATCGTGGTCTGGAACAACAATCCCAATCTTGTGGTATTGAGCTGCAAACACCCGTACTAGAACAACGTAATCCATTCGGATCAACTGATATCACAGATCACAATCTTCCCATCAGTCAAATTGAGTCGCTTATGCCGCTCTCCCAGGCCTGGTTGTTGGCTGGTGCCTTGCCACCGCTGTACTCGAAGCCACAGACTATTGCGCCACCAAATAGCAGTAACAATGCCAGTGCCTCGTCGGCTGTCCAGATATTTAAGGAGAAACTATCAATGATGCCGTCGCACTGGACGCTGCTATACGACTCTAATGAGCATGGTGTTGGTGCTAATCGTTTCTTACATCATGTTCTCGGCTATCGCGGCCCCACCTTGGTTTTGCTTCACACCAAGGATGAGCAAACATACTGCATCGCAGCGCCCAGTGAGTGGAAGGAAACGCATTTGTTTGTCGGAGCCGAAGGCAGCTGTGTCATCCAGCTGTTGCCAAAGTAAGTGACACTAATCTAGTTATATGTTTCGACAAGCTATTTTATAGCATGAGCTTCATCGGTATTTTTTAGATTTGTGATACTGGAGAAGAAACCCAACATTTTGTACCTTAATACCAGCATACGCGGCTATCCAAAAGGCCTGCGAGCTGGAGCCGATCCCCGTAAGCCGATCATCTCGGTCGATGAACATTTCGAGAACGTCGACTGTAAAGGAATAGCAGCTGGCCTTATGTCGATTGAGGTAATAAATTGATTTGCTTTTATATATTCAAAGAGCATTAATATTGTATATTTGTTGCTATATTTATATGCACAATAAGCCTTAGTCAACACAGTATATATTTATATAAGGTATAAAATTTCATAGAGATATCAATGTATGTATATCGCATAAACCTGCCGTTATAAACGGCAAAGTCGTCTTTCCAGTCTAAGCATTTAAAAACAACACTTCTAAAAGTGTGTGTGTATACAAGTAAATTAAGTCTACGATTCTCCAAATCAAATCAAAAAACAAGAACAATTACAATTTTACCAACAACAAAAACTCCACTCCACTACTTCAGGTCTGGGGATGCGGCGACAAATCATCACGCGAAGTGCAATTGGACATCAAGAAGTGGCAAATTAAAGAAGCGGAACGTCAGCGTACGGTAAAGCTAACGGCTGCGGATTGGATGGATCATCCGGATCGCTATCTGTTGGAGCTGGGCGGCAGGCAGAATTATAATAACTAGAAGTAGTTATTCCTATAGTTAAATGTTTGCTGATTATTATTGGATGATATAGCCGCGGCGTGTATTCGATACGAAAGCAATCGGTGTGCCTTTAATTACAAAAAAAACGCGCTTGAAATTACGGGGAATATGTTTAAACAAATACCATAGTTTTACACGCTGCTTTGATTAATTATTAATTTGACTTGTTCAGACGCGCGCGCAATACGATTTAATTTAACACTGGACTGAATTTGTTTGTATTTTTTGATGTTGTTTAATAACCGAATTTTGTTTGTATCATGTTTTACCTATTCGCTTAACAGCAACATGGAATTGATTTCGATTGACACTATTTTTTTATGTTTATGTAATACTATGTTTTAAATGCCAATTTAACCTTACTTGATTATGTTTTTGCATGTACTTAAACGAAAGACAAAAAGAAATCGATTAGTCCGTGTCGCCAGTTCTGTATTTCATAAACTACTATATTCTTTTGCTAATCATCCTTTGCTTTTTGTATTCTTTTTAGTGTCAGGTAATTTCGTTATTTTTTTTTTTTTATTTTTACATGCTTTTCTCCTATTTTTCTTGTCTTTCTAACTGTTGTAATCTTTAAAATGGAAGTATTATAAAAAGACAAGACAAGCTTAAACTAAAAAATACAATAATAAACATAATCAAATGTTGCAAAAACAAACAAATTACAGAAAATCTTTTTATGGCTGGGCAATCATTTTGTTGCGTCGTTTAACAATTTTAATATCGCTTATCAGTCAAGTGCTTTAAGAAGCTCGTTTTTTATACGATTATTCAATCACATGCACATGACAATAAAGTGATTCAGTCAATTTTAACTTTTTATCTCAGTTTTCTAAAAGGAAAGCGAATGCTTAATATTGTCTTGGTTTATCAGAGCAAACGAATTGGGAAATACAAAAATAGATCTTTTTTTTGTTACTTGCGTGGACTTCCCAACGCAGTAAACCAATCGTTTGGACTATTAGCATTTTCTGCAATACATTTTAAAATACTTATATTTTGAATACGTCAGAAATGATTTTTAAATTTCAAACATATTTTTTAATTTTTAAATACTTCTAAGAGTGGATAATCCTTTTTTTAACGATCTTAAAATTACTTCTCAAGAAAAGCATGAAAGTTTTTAAATGAAAATTGACTGCCAAAAATATCTTGGACTTTTAAAAAAAAGCGATAACAATGCATAATAAATCAATTATAAAATACAGTATTAACGAATATGATGACAAATAATACGATAAAAAGCCAATGATAAATGATAAATAAAATAAAATTTTTTTAAATTTTTTGCATAATTATATTATTGAGAATTACATAATTTTTACAATAGATAAATATGTGGGTAGGTTTTTCTTTCTTTTTTCAATATAAGTTACGCCTTTTTCTGACTGGCAGTCACATAATTCACAATTGTTTTGTTTAAGGGCATGTTTGAAATTTGTCTACGGTTACCAAGAGTACGGGTTACTACTTCAAGCCTAATGAAAATACACCAACTGACGGCCATATAGCAAATATTCACTAGCATATATCTAACTGCATGCTGCATTGATTGGGTATATGTCACGTACATACATATATTATATATATATATATATATACACATACATATAAAGTTGTAGACCTATAAGTTGCCTAGTTGGATTTAGAAATATTTGAATGTACCAAATGTTAAAGCCTAATTTATAAACATACATTTAATGAAGGTTCTTTGGAATTATATGTATTTTGTGTAGAATTTTAAAATGTATATATATGTATGCAGCTAGAATATACGTTTATATGTATATAAATCGAGAACAAAGGCCACTCAATTAAAAAACGCCAATTTGATTGGGTTTGCAAAAGAAAAAACGAACAGTCGGTAGTTACTATATGTATATATATATATATATATATATATATATATATGTGAGTATTTGAACCTAATGATGTAGCTTATAAACCAAAAGGAATTGATGTTCTGCTCATCGTATCGAATTGAATCAAATTCATATTGACTCGAGATATAGTCATAACAAAACAAATGGGATCTAAATATCGTTGAGGCATGGAATATTACTTGGGTCTAGGTAATGTACTCTCTATCGCGACGACGCCTCGTTGTGGAGGCAACAACCACAACTGGCATCTGTGCTACATTGTCTGCATGGCCAACATCATTAGCCATATCCTCCCCAACTATCTCATCATCATCGTTGTCTTCGTCATCGTCGTCTTCGTCTTCATCATTGTTGTCGTTATCGTGGTCATCATCCCCCCCCGTTGAATTTGACCACTCGGATGCAGTTTGATTGCTGCATGTGGCGCTAAACTTTAAGCTACTGGACATACCAAACGAAACCGACAGCGATGCACTTAAGGATGAGGCATTTAAATTTTGACTAACTTCTACATCTTCCCCCTCCCGATCCATAATCCCATTTCCATCTTCGCGCGTATATTGCTGCTGATAACGTTGTCATCTGCCCGCACCCAGCAGCAGTGCATAGTCATCATTGGACTCGGGTATAGGAGCTGCCGCGGAGGCACCTGTACGAGACTGGACAAAATTACTAACACCTCCGATTCCGGTTCCGCTTCCAGCAGTGCCTCCGTGGGCCGGACCGATGCCGACCACAAAGTGCTGTTGATCTCTCTCGCGGAGATGAAGATGCGGATCGCGTTGACGAGTAGTTTGTTTCAAATTAGCGCCCGGCAAGTGGAGTTGTTGTTGTTGGTAATTGTTGCTATTGCTATTATCATCATTCGCCGCGGCGCCTGCTATGGGAAATCGAGATGGCGAATGAGTTTGGTGTTCATTTAATGTCCCTAACTGCCCACTAACATCAACGGGCACAATAAATCTGCTAATCGTGGCACCATATGTCACATTACGATTACCTGCTTGAGTGGAACTTCCACCTGGGGACGGCTCATCCTGCCTCTTCCCAATTAAGTACTCGGATTCGCTGCTGGAGCGGCGTGGACCGCGTGCCAGGGGCTGATATGTGCTGCGACCCTGAAAACGTCGACTGATTGAGCTGCTGACTACCCCCAAATGTTCCGTAACATCTTCTTGCATGTCCGAGATGTCCATCATCGAGAGAAAAGCACGACACCAGCTGTGATTTGGATTGTTCCAGTATTGTGGTGAGTTTATATGGAATGGATGATGCGGGAAACTATAAATATGCGCCACGGCCGCAATAAACATCTCAATGCAAATGAGAAAATTCTAAAAAGGAAATAAATTTGATGAGAGAACTTAACGACTACTCCATCGAAGGTGCAGACTAACCTGCAGCATTGAAGCCAGATTTGCATCGCCCACATCGGAGCCAAATATGTCTTTAATAAGGCCATAATACACGAGGGCATTTAGCAACACACCTTGACTGTTAAAAAGGGCAACTAATTATTTTTTTATTCAGTTATAGTAAATTATTTATTTACTTACAAAAATGAGAAGAAAACAACTGCCTTGATGCAGAGAAACTTTGGTATGGGCTTCATTGGCTTCAAGTCCTCCTTGTTAGCCCGATAGAACAGTACCAGACAGTACATGGCCACAAACTGTGAGATATTGTTGATAACCACTATGTACGGAAACGCGACATTTCCCGCGAATTCTCCTTCGCCGTAAACACCGCAAAGTTCGCAAATGCTGAATTTATAGAAAAAAATGTATAAGGTGATTCCGAATCCATCATTTATATATCTTTTTATTGGCAACCACGATTGTAAACTTTTTTGTGTCCATCCATCTGAAGTAACTAGATCTCAATGACAATAGGACTATAGTCTGGTCTGTTTGAGAGCTTTGCCAAAGAACCGAAAATACTACATAAACAAACTCAGAGAAAAATGTATTAACTAAAATCCCATAATAGAATAAAATTCCATTAATGTTATAAATTGAGATGTCTTAAAAAGCCTCATATTCTGTGCTCCAAGACAAGCACAGGGTCTTTGACAGTCGGTTCGTTTGACTGACTCTACTATAAGTTCTTTTAAAAGATAAGAAATAAGCTAAAATGCTAAACTTCTAATTCTATACAGTATGCATATATACAGCTGTATTGGAAAACGGGTGTAACGCTAAAAAATGAGTCATTTCTGTTGGAATTATTAAAATGAAATCACAGAATTTGCATAGAAGTTGACTCCGTAGTGATAAGTGATAGTTAAACTCTATAGTTGTACTTACACTGAGATAAAGGTGGTAATGGGTCGCACCACAGTGTACTGCAGTATGCCATGCTTGCAATTGTGGATGAACTCGCGACCCATAATCCAAGGACGAATGCAGCAGAGTGGAAAGAAATGGTAGACTTGGGGCTTGTATTGCATTGTCGCTTCCAGGTCCATATTGAGATTCAAATAATGGAGCAAGTAAACCATGAAATTGTAAATCACATAAGCTTCATAACATTCACGTAAAGAGTCCACGTAGATGGAATGCTTTGGAAAGAACAGACCAATCCACTACAACGCGACGATGGCGATGATGACAAAATATTGAATTGTAACGTTAACAAGATTAGATTTCAGAGAGTTTCAATTTCAATCTCTGATTGGTTGACACACTTACCGCATTCAAGGCATAGATGGGCACCATCCAAAGTATTCGTATGATATGCTTTTGTAGTATTGGTTTCGTGAAATGTATGACGTGTTGAATAATGTGCCAAATGGAAATGGGCACAGCGGAGAGCACAAAAAGGCCGCCAATAAGAATGAGTTGATCCTTGCGCTGGAATCCATCCTTGACCGAGTTCACAATAAGCAAGGGAACAACAATGATAGCAAATACGACGTAGGCTATGATCAACAGTGGACGTATCCAGATTCGCCAATCTTCAAAGAAGCGTCGTACATCAAGGCGGCACATCCCGCAAATGTTTTTTCTGTATTTGTTATGAAGAAACTTTTCAAATTTTGCTTTCGTCACAAAAACAAAGCCGCAAAGCAGCAACACAGACAATACTGTTGTTGCTTCGCTTGTTATTGCTTTTGTTGTTGTTGCCGCCGCCCCGTTATTGTTGGCTTCCTATTTTTTTGTTTCTTTTTTGTTTTTGCTACGATAGCGACCCTTTTTTGCCTTTACATGGCACTGTTTATGCACCCACGCACTATTTTCAAGCACCTTGTACACATTTTGGTCCTGCTTGTTTGTCAATAGCACAAAAAATTTGGACCAATCTATCAAGAGTATGTTAATATTTTTGGTCAACTTTTTCGTTTTTGTGGTCAACGAATATACTATCTCTTGATAAGGGGAAATTTATACTATCTGGCAATTCTAAAACTTGTATAGTGCTCTAAAATCTCGCAATATTTTTAAAACTTTCCAACACCATCAAACCCAGAGTTGCTATTTGAGCCCTTGGCGATGACCAACTACAATTTTCCCCGACTTATTAAAATTTCCTCAGACAATTAAAAATCTCCAAAGATATTTTTCAATTGTATATGTAGTTTAATTACAAATTATAAGAAATACATATATGCATATGTGATACAGATAAAAACATGATAAGCACTATTAAACATATATAGTATCCTTTAAGCTGCTGTTTCGATTCAAAAAGAGTATCGCATCAATTTGAGTTTGGCTGCCAGTTAGCATGAATCGCTTGTTGTAATCATAAATTTGCTCACGCAAAACCTTCTTGAAATTCAAGTTGACCACGCCTGGAACACCCTGATACAAAGTGGCCAAATCGCGCAATGTTCCATAGATGTGGCCCATTTTGTTCCACCATTCAATGGGCGATTCATCCAATTGCACAATCACTTCGTTGCGATAGCGCTTGAGATCTGTTTCCACAGTGCTGTCCGCATCCCTTTTTGGTGGACTTGGTATCTCTGTAACATCAAACAGCAGTTCTAGTTCTAAACAAAAGTTGATTTTCAGTTAATCTAAACATTATTTAATCGGATTTCGGGTATTTAATACACTTACTTGACTTTTTGGCGCTGTTGGAGGCGTTGCCGCCGTTAGCAGAATTATTCCCAGACTTGACATTTGGTTCTGTTTTAATGGTCACCGTTGGCGTGCTGCTCACGGATGCGGTGGCAGCCACTTCAGCCGAATCACCTCCACTTTGGCTATCTGTGCCGCCCGAGCCGCCGAACGTCTTATTATACTTCTGCGTCAACATTCGGACACAGCTGTCAAAGTTATCAATAGTGGTCAGGCGATGGAATCGGGGATCCAAGAGCGCAGCGCTGGTCAACGTATCATTGGCAATAATGTGGGTCTGGAGCACAGTGGCAATGGTCCGCTTAATGCTCATCATTAGGGGCTCATCCTGCTCAGCAATGCCCAATTTCTTAATCAGTATCTTTGATGTTATTGGGGACAGCATACTGCACAAAGGCATGTCCTCGCCTCGCAGTGTGTCCAGTGCAATCTAAACAATGAGATGAAAGCGATGATTGCAAACTACTAGTAAAAACTTAACAACATTCTGTGTAAACCATTAGAAATATCACGGATTTTAGTATCCTCCTCTTATACAATTTTAATCTTCATCACTTACCACAAGAGCACTGAGTGCCTCGGTTACTGTTTTCGCGGTCATGACCAACTGGTCCATGTCCTCGGACCATGATATGGATTCGGCAAAGAATTTGAGCAGCTCATAAAGAGTCCAAGGGAAATGCTCGTTATATGCCGGCAGCTCGGCCACTTTGGAGCTAATCTCAGCCGAATGACGTTGGATAATGTCCTTAACCTGCTCCAAAGACGTAGCCACTTCCTCCAACTCAAACACCCGACGCAAACACTTGTCAATTACCGAGACATAGCAGAGAACCACAGGAATGCCTATAAGATACGAGATACTCATGTATAAGGATTTGGAAATGCATTTTTATTGAACTTACTCTTCTCCTTCAGATAAGTCTGCAGCAAATCCTCCTCATCGTCATAGTTGACAATGGCCAGGGTGCAGTTGGGCAAGTAGAAATCAGTTAGAAGATCATCGAACGATATATAATCCGTGTACTCTATGGTGGCATACATGACACTTCGCACACACTGGGTTTCGTCGCTCAAGTAATGATGATAGATGCTAAGAAAGCGCCGCTGCTCCACATTGATCCACTGTTCAAAAGCCAGGGAATAAGGTTTCTCAGCGGTAAACTCTCTTGTGAAGTCGCCCATTTCCAAGAACTTGGATGCATGCTGCTCCGTTAAGAGCTCGTCGATCTTTTGTGGCATGGGCAGTGAGGCCAAGTTGCCCATGGCCAGCCGTATAAACTCACTAATGCCCAGGTCATAGAGGGTCTCCACATTGCGCATATCCCGCACTACAATATCGGCCAAGGCCTCTGGTAGATTGGTAATATAGCTGCGTCCCTGGATGCCACCAGTTCCCTCCTCATGCTTGATGTTGCTTCGCGTGAAATGCATTGTTCCCGACGCAGCTGTACTTTTACGCTTGCGGGCATACTTGAGTTCACGTGGCTCAATGCTAATGGTGCGATCTTCCTCCTCGACCAGATTGTCGGCGTCATCATAGGTCAACGGCACCATCGTCTCGTAGAGCATTGTCTGCGAGGCGGCGTCATCTTCGGCCTGCATGGCAGCTGCGGCAACGGCAGCTTCGTCCATTTCTTCATCCTCGTCATTTTCATGATGGTTACGATTGTTGATAAACTCTAATTTTACGCGACGGGAGGAAACATTTCGCTTGGAAAGCGGGGGATGATTGAGATTGCGTGGCGTCTTCCGGGGCGGCACTTGAATGTCATTTTCTTGGCAGAGGGCCTTGAAGAGATCTTTGTGGCGATGTTGCAAATGCGCGCGCAAATTGGTTGTGTTGCCGTGATTGGTCAAAACTTTATGGCATTTGATGCATACCACATTCTGTTTGGTAATTACCTCGTCATTATCGTTCGATGGAAAGCCAAAATAGCGCCAATAGACGCTTTTCATTTTCGGCGAATAGAGCTTGGAAAAATTAAGTTGCGAGACATCCTCGTATTTGGCTTCCACAACCATTGGAGATGGGGCTACCTCGTCGTTCATTTTTTGATTATTTTACTGTTGATTGATATCTGATTACCGATGCCCCCAAAAAATAAGCGCGCAATTTCTCGATTATAGATAGTCAGTTCAATAGTCAATAGTTTTTATCTGTATCAGAAAGTACAGTTCAGAGTTGCCACGCGACACTGTAGTCAATCGATAAGGCAAATGCATATAGTAAATGCAAGAATGCTTTTAAATTGTAATTTTCTTATTTTTTATCGTTTCACAAATAATTATAGTTGCGCACTTGACGTTTATGAAGCGTTTATGCAGTCGAAAATTGTAAACTGTCCGGAATTTTTGTTAACACTGATTGCATCACCAATCGATAGCTGGGGAAATTCGGCGGCAGCACCATGGGAAATTTCGTTGGGATATTTTTATTACTTTATGCCCATGACGTGAAGTTGGCTGCGATTTCCTTTTTGATTCGTTGTTGGGTAGCAAAAGGTGCGTCAATTTTTACAATGCACAAAATTTAATTAAGTTAAGGGGAAAATAGTAAACCAAATTTAAAAAATGATGGGACTTAAAATTCACCATGTGTCATTCTACAAGTTGGCATGAAAAAACATTCGGGGTTACGAGTTAATTGTGCTAAAAACATGAAAATGATCGCCAGCCACGTGGTGTACGCTGCTTGCTATTTGGTTATAATGCAAATCTATATCAGTGCTAATCCGTGTGTTTGTGTATGCTTACTCTTCTGCAGCTAATCTAAACCGCCAAGATGGGTAAGGGAAATAATATGATTCCAAACCAGCATTACCACAAGTGGTGGCAGCGACATGTGCGTACCTGGTTCAACCAGCCGGCGCGCAAGTTCCGCAGACACGAAAACCGTGTCAAGAAAGCCAAGGCTGTCTTCCCACGCCCTGCCAGCGGTCCTCTGCGCCCAGTGGTGCGTTGCCCCACCATCCGCTATCACACAAAATTGCGTGCTGGTCGCGGATTCACCGTCGAGGAGCTGAAGGTATGTTTGATTGGCCATTTTAATCCTACTTCTTATAACTAAACAAAATTGTATTTGTAATGTTAGGGTGCTGGTCTGAGCTACGGCTTCGCCAAGACCATTGGCATTGCTGTCGATCGCCGTCGCAAGAACAAGTCGCTGGAGTCGCGTCAGCGTAACATTCAGCGCCTTAAGGAATACAGAAGCAAATTGATTCTGTTCCCCATCAATGAGAAGAAGATTCGCAAGGGTGAATCCACTGTTGAGGAATGCAAGCTGGCCACACAGCTTAAGGGACCAGTTATGCCTCTCAAGAAGGAGCAGCCTGTTGTTGAGTTCCGTGAGGTTACTAAGGACGAGAAGAAGTTCAAGGCATTCGCTACTCTGCGCAAGGTACGTGACACAAGAATACTTTTCCAATAAGCGTCTGCTAATTTTCTTATTTGATTGTTTATAGGCACGCACTGACGCCCGTTTGGTAGGCATCCGCGCCAAGAAGGCTAAGGAAGCTGCTGAGAGCGAGGAGGGCAACAAGGCCGATGCCAAGAAGGCCAAGAAGTAAACAGCAACTAGACCTGATAATTCTGTCTAAAATAACATCCATAATAAAATTTAGTTTTTTCATAAACATGAATTCGTTGTAGTTGTATTTAATTGTGTAAATTGAAAAAACTAAACATGTTTTAAGCTCCACTGTGTGCTCCCAAAATTCATTCAGTTTGTAAGCGAGCATCTGCACCTAATCTCAAACAGCTGGCGACAATTGGAATTTATCTCCAGCACATATAAACGACGAAGCGTCAATGTTGTGTTCTTGTGCTACAATTGTTGAGCAGATTTCCTTTCAGCGGGAAAAAGTTGCCCTTTTCCTTTGAATAACGAACAATGAACGTGCTCAAGTACAATTACAATGGCCAGGTAACTATTGCAGCTGTGGATTTTTCCTTCATGAACAGATAAGATAGTAAAGTGATGTTTGTTTACAATTTTCTTGCTTTTGCTTTGTTGTACATATTTTGGTCTTAGGCAAGAAGACTAAGAAAAATTTTTTTATTTATAATAGAACTTTTTAGTGTATTTAAAGTTCAAGTGTTTGACTTTATTTAATTCATTAACCTGTGTCAACGGATTCAATGCCTGCAATGATAACAGATGACCAAAAATTATAATAAAATAATATTTACAAGTACATGCCACTCAGATACAGAGATCAACATATGCAAAGGGAAAACAATTGTTTCTATTGGAGAGAACATAAAAAAAGGGTTGAAGCTGTCACCCAATTTAATTAACAGAATACGGATGCTGGATGACAACCCGCACCTTGAGCCATTTTTCTTTATGCATTTTACCGAATTTTTATTGCGCTTAACCTCGTTTGCAGGCCAAATGTTTGTTTCGTGTCAAATGCATTCAAATTTTTATTATTGAAATTTATGAGCGCAAAAGTGATTTTCCTCATAGTTTTTCCTCCTTCGTATTTGTTTTGTGGGTCGCTTGCTTGTTATGCTGGTGGCTTAGGGTGTCAGTAAGAGTTTGGGGTGGTGTGAGGCTGAGGAGGAGGGGGCTGTTGGTTGACAGTAACGGTAAACAAGCCAACGAACGGCTGACAACGAACGTAATTGGCAATTGTTTTTCTGTGTTTGAATGTGTGTGTGGGTTCGCGGTTCCTTCTACTGACTGCGGTTGTGGTAGTTACTGCTGCTTTCCTAACTTTGTTTTTTGCAACATGTGCGACACGACACCCATCAAATGTAGATCTAATGCCTCTTATTTGAATGCGATTCAGAGAGAGAGATGGAAAGTGCGAAAGTTGTTTTCAGTTGCAAAAAGGAATATTGTTTTAAGTTTACCTTCGCGAGATTCCAAATTTAGTTTCAATTTATCACCTTACTCTTAAAACGAAAAAAAAAAATATTCTTTTAACCGCTATACCTGCAGTTAACTCGTTGTGGTTGAAAACAACCCTGACCTGATGCCAAATAGGAAGTGTGTTGTCAGTGGGTTAATCTGCATGCGTTTGAGCACAGTGCACACATACATATAAATGTTGCTGTAAGTGCGTGCGTGTGTGGGTTTGTGTGAGTGAGTCTGCTCCATAAATGCAATCAGCGCTTAATGATCCATATGGCAATTGGATTAGGGTGTGTCTTGCCAGGCAAGAGTGGAAGGAGTAGAAAAACTTTCTGTCTTATGCTTCTTACTTGTCCTGCCTGCGATTTACATATGAAAGAAGGACAGCAGTTTAATCACTTGTAAGCAGTAAGAACAGCAATCGCTCTGATGGCTCTCTATTTGCTTTTCTCTGTCTCTGTCTCTTTCTCTCTTTTGAATAGCAGTAGCAACAATGTGTAGCCGTTACTGAAGCACAACAAAGTCTTCTTAATTTTCTATACTGCAATTGCTACACACATCCCTCATTTCGGGATTCCACTAATAATAAAATGCTTATTATTTTTCCATAAAAAACACCCAAAATGAGAAAAACCCAAACAAATTTATCAAATATGCAAATAAGCAGAATGCACACATTGAATAGCACTTACTGCTAGACGACACGACAATTTGTGTGAGGCCCTCGCTTTACGGTACCCCTGGTTCGTTTGGTGAGCAATTATGATTTTCACGGATCATCTATCAAAAATTGGCAATTCATAAAAAGTGCATATAGAAATATAAAGGACCCTCATGTACTAGAATAACCCAGTCGCTGCCTGAAAGACTGTTGTGCGTTTTTTGCAGCACTTTTTTAGTGCCAATCAAAAAACAACAACTTCGCTCGATTATGAGATCAATGCCAAGGGGGTCGGTTAGGGGCAGGAGCAGGGCAGTGAAAACAAATCATAAAATATGTAAATTGCAAGGAGAATCGAACAAATGGGCGCGAAATATCAAAATCACATTAGAACTCAACAACAAAAGGCACCGGAATAATTTTCATACGCAAAAAATAATTGGCGAAAAATATGCAAATGAGGCTAGAAGAAAGTGAGGTGTGTGGGTTATGGAGGGGTAACGGGTGAGGGAAGTTCAGCGTGAAATTGAAAATTGAATGGAAAAGGAAAATGCAAATTGTAAATACTTAATGCAATTGTTATGCTAACCACTACTAAAGTTAGTTGAATGTCCTTTTAGGTCTACTTGTCGATGCTCTAACGCCACCCACTTCAAAGCCAAAATTAATTTGCATATGTGGGCGTGGCACCCCCCCAATAGTAACAACAACTACAATGGCGACCACAATTTGTAGCAATTGTGTCAGGAAAATTCAAAATGTTTCTTGACTCTGCACTTAGCCGAGTTTACAGTTTGAGTTAATTAATGTGACAATATTCGAAAGGACCTTCTCTGTGTGTTTGTCAGTGGGTCTGTTAGTGACAAAAGCGACACAGGGCAGAAGGAGGCTTGGCAGACCCCATAAAGTATATATATTCTTGATCAGCATCACAAACCGAGTCAATATAGCCATGTCCGTCTGTCCGTCCTTATGAACAAACAGATTTCAGAGATGTTAAGAGCTACAAGTTTAAATTTAGTCAGTATCGACTCCATATTTAGTCAGTCAACACAAGAATCTTTTTTTTTTCATGCCACGCCCCATTCGCCCTTAATAAGCAAAAAACTAGACACACCTCGAAAAAAATCGATGTTATTAGCGAATATCTCAGTAACTTGGCACTACGGAATACCAATTTTGGTACGAAGGTTCCTAGAGACAGCATAAATGCATTGTTATTAAAAATTTTGGTCTGCCACGCAACCTTTTCCAACAAGAAATAAAATAATTTTCCAACTCTAATGCCGTCTTTAAGGCATTTAATCTTATTGTACATAATTGTTATTTGAAATATGTTTGGTAACATACTATATCAAGCTATTCTGAAAGTTCCATAAAAATCCGATAAACAAAAGAGCTAGACCCGTAGCCAAGTTTATAGTTATATAGACAGAAACATAGCGTCAGCGCTGCTCGCGAACGCTGCCCGTGCCGACCAATTGAATATGTATTACACATACAAACATACATACATATAGATGTATGTGCATACATATAATGTCAAACATATTTGTATGTGCATACATACAAACTTATGTATTTGTTTCAACGTGTTTTACTGCAAGTACTATCAATTAGTAAACGCAGAGAGTATTATACGGTCGGGCGTGCTCGACTGTACTTTTCTTTCTAGTTTATAACAGTGTTTCCAACCGATTGTTCCTATATAATACAATAGTCAGTTGTTGATGTGTAAAGATTCAAATATGTGTGGATACTATAGAGCCCAACTGTAAATTAGTTCTAGAAACTGCTTAATAATAGTTAGTACAATTGACGATATAAAATTAGTTTTATCAGAATAACATGAAGAATTTAACCGCTGACCAAAACATCAAACTACAATTTTAGAACCACTGGAAAACAATTACACAACTGTTAAAAAAGCGATGGAAAATGAATGTCCCAACAACGAAGTTATCGCATAATCACAGAGCATACAACAGATTTAAATTTTATACTAAAAACCACATGTTCGAAAATTGTCGAGAGGCCAGTGATAGGACCAATGAAACCACCCAACCACAAATCAACCCACACGGGGTACACTTAATAACAAGTGAAACATTTAAATGTGCTCGGCTTTAAAATCAAGTGTCTGTGTGTAATGCGATATTTAAATTTTTGTATCAAATAAAAAATAAAAAAAGAGTATTTGAGATAAGGTGGAATGAGGGTGGTTAAGTATCGAAAAACTGGGTGGGTTAGAAAAACCTGTTAATGGAAATACAATAGAGAAGCTACTTGAAGTCGACCCTCTGGTCTATGGTTTCTGGTCTGTGGTGAGGCAAACGATCATTTAATCACGCCAAAAAACAACCCTCTCAGAGAGGGGGAAAAAAGGTCGTCTGACTTTCAATTAATCAAATTATCGCGCCCGAGGGTTGAAGTCGCTGCCAGTCGATAAAATTGCAGTCGGAAAAAAACATTTGTCCACTTTCCGCAATTTGTACAGGTCAAAAAAATGCCAAACTCTAGATATACACCCATACGTATATTGTGATTGTTTTTTATTGCGCTCTCTTTCCCTCACACTCTTCCTCTCTCTTACTCTGATTTTTGATTGTTATCATTTGTCGCGAACGTTGTGCAAGAACATCAATAAATTGTCAAATACTGTCAAAATTTTTAATGAGTGTGTCTGAAATCAATTTGTTCAAGGCTCGATATCGATTATACAATTCGCAAATCTATTTCAAACCTAAATTTTTTAATTTTTTTGTGTGCACATCTGGGCAGACTGGAAAATCTAAAATCCTTTGTGAAATGCTGTTGTTGTTGTTATTTTCTGTACAGACTTTGCAGATTCTAAATCATATATAAACTATTTTTCATTCATAGAAAGTTCGAAATCAAATGATTTTCAAAACAAACAACTTTTCATTTAATAGTTCCTTTCACAGATTATTAACGCTTCACTATGAATAAATAATTAAATATTAGTTACAGCTAGTTAAAAAAGTATTGTCATTCAAGATTGTTACTTAAAACTAACATTAAAATTCAGTTTGCTTAAAACAGGTATTAAACACATATATATTCCATTAATATATAAGTTGCTCCTTTCTTCTTCTTCTGTTCTTCTTCGTCACCAAGGGGGTAGCCAGGATGCAGATAAAGGATGTTTAAATACGGATAGCTATTCCTGTTCTACCGTTCTAATCGCAAAGAGATCAAGAGTGCTCTACTAAGTGTCTGTTGTGCATGGTAATGTAATCAAAATTTATTTTTTTTTTATTTTAGTTAGTTTTAAAATTTAAATTTCGTTTAAATATAGCTATAGCATCACTCTGCTTATCGCTGCCCTTATACCAGACTATGCCCTTTTATCCCAGATTGTCCAATATTGATCAACCTTTGTATTCAATTTGGCTAAAACTGTACATGTTTGAACATTCTGTTTTTGGGAGAAAAAACCTGAAAACTGAGTAAAGAAAAAAAAGTCCACCCCATATCTTTTTCTGTGTTGTCTTTTTAAGCCACAATGCAAAGTGCATATTGGGATAACCCTTTTGGCTGAGCTAACGTTAAAATACCCTGAAGGTCCTGTTGTCCAAACTCCGGATTTCCGAGTAAAAAAAAACAGAACGTGTCAAGTCAATGGTTGTATAACACGCAATGGTTGTATAACTGTAACAGTCGCTCTATACATTTCACTTCATTAATAAAATAAAAACTTCCTTCTCGTTTGTTAACCCCTTTCCTGGACACTCGGAAGGCGCATATGCAAATATTGCCGCATCATTAGTGCGTGTAGAATCGGAGTTGAAATCAGAATATAATACTGATATGGAATGAAAATCAGAATCTGAATAATTGCAAGTGCAGTTACAATGAAAGGGTTGTGGTTTTATAGGAGGGCGAGTGAGGCACGTGTCAAGCGCCGTCCGACCAAGCAAAAAGAACGAGAGGGTTACAGGGTTGCGTGGCAACTGATTTTAAAACTGTGACCTCTTCACGGTCATGTGCTCGTCTGGAAACTAGTATATGCATATGCTATTCTTCACAGCGTGTTGTGTTCGTGAAATGTTAAATTTGTTTTAACCCGTTTTTAGACATGTAGTCAAAAAGAGTCCACAGTCTATAACATGTATTTACAAATGTATCTGTCTGTCCTTTGATTCATGTCTTTTGATTGTTGCTTTCCAAATAGTTAGTTAGTTTTCCAAGGGTTAAACAACAGATTCATATATCGAAATCGAATCAAATCCACTGGAAATCTCCAGATCATCTCTTAAAGACATTATACTTTTAAAGCCTTCCTTTTGGGAATTGCATTTGGTTCCCACACACCGTCAGACGGCAAATTAAGCCACAACAAATTTGACCTTGTTAAGTTTGGGAAAAGAACAACAAAAAGAGAATAGAAAACATCAACAATTCGCAAGCGAAGGATTCCCAGCATTCTTTTTTATGACCTGGTCGGCAAGGCAGCCACCTAACTCACCGCCCTTCTCTCTGGACTGATCAATGGGCTGTAGCGGCGCTGCCATCAGACCCATCCGAGAGCGAAAACAGAGCGGGGGAGGTAAGCACCTTTTATTCACTCATAAGTCACGCCGTTTTTATGTATCCACGTTTAACATTATATCCCAGATTTTTCTTATTACCTTTAATTCTTGCGACGAAAGCCAAGCATGTCATATGTCGCAGTTAAAGCTTTACAGGGTATTTATGTATCTTTACAATATCCACTTAGATGACGCCTTATGAGAGTAAATTATAAACTTAGGGGAATCAAATAGAGTGACAGAGTGTGCGTTGTTCTAAATGTTTACAGACAATACAAAATCTACAAGAACAACTTTAGAATTTAGCTTTAAAAACTTAATATTTTATTTAATATATTTAAAAAAAAAAATAATTTTAATTTTTAAATGTTACAATATATTTGTATAAAAAAGGTGTAATTATTATTATAAATAATTATATAATATTCAATAAATAGTAATAATAAAAATAACAATATTTATTACAGATTAATTGAATCCCAATAGTTTAAATCGATGATAAAACTATGTACCCGGATTATTTGTAAACCTAACATCGGCACATTCAATTAACTAGCCAATGAGGGGGGAAAGGCAGCGGAGTTGTTGACCAACTTGGGGCATTCTCACATCATGACACCATCTACGAAATGCAACAACAACATTAAATCATTACCAAGCACACAAAAACAGTAAAGAAATTATGTTTTTTTGGCGCCGCCAAGTGTAAAGCAAAGATAAAGAACAAGAAGGACAAGAAGAAGAAGAAGATGAAGAAATGCACAGTGTGGAAAAATGAGGAAGAAGAAAAGGCAAAAGAAATCGCAAGTCCAAAAGCCCGACGATCGCCTTTACCTCGTCCATGGAGCAGATATGCATATATATACATATGCATATATATACATATGTATATACATATGTATAGACGATGATGCGACGATGTGATTGAAACAAAACATCTTATTATTACCTACGAACGCCAGAACGACCAAGCAATCGACCATGTGGGCCGATCGACTGACAGAGAGACAGACCGAACAACCAAAAGATCGACCTCAAACGACCTCGATGGACCTGGACATGGACTTGGCAAAATACAAAATAAAGAAAAACACCAGAAAAAGAAGCGTGCAAAAAAAAATTCCCACGCTCAGAGATAGAGGCTGCCTTTTGTCGTCATCACCATCGTTGCTGTTGCTGTTGTTATTATTGTTGTTGTGGTTCTTGCCCATATAAGACACCAAGTGGGAAACGTCCTTTCCGCCCCATCTGCAGATTTGTGTGTGCAATCTGTGGAGAACAGTGCCCGAAATTTCTGTGGCTTTCTTAAACCGCCCCCCAAACAAAAAAAAAAAACAGAATTTTATTTGTGATTGATTTCCCTTTGGTTTCTGGTCATAGTTGTTACCCATCATTTTCTTGACTTTCACAGTTCATTGGGTCCACAAAGTCGCTCACACGATGTCCACGTCCATCCCTGGCTCGAGTCTTCACACAACCACATCCAGACAGCTCCAAAATCGACAGGTATCAAGTGGTGAAGAGCTCATAATTATAGTATTTAGAGGGGCGTAAAATGTGATACTTTTTCGGCTTGTTGTTGTTGTTGTTGTTTATGGTGATGATGGTGGTGATAGTGGGGATGGTGGTGGTGATGGTGGTTTTTAAAATCATTGGGGATAGTCAAGCGGATTATTAGCCATAATCAAAGTCCGTCGTCATAAGGGACAAATTTTTATACATTAATGTTAAAGGTTATGGTTTAAACCTTTTTGAATAAATGTACTTGAATCAAATTAAGACAATTAAAATGTTTGTTTGTAAGCATTGTTTCCAGTAAGTAGATATTAGAAAACATATTAAATATTTTCAAAATTTACATTATTTACTAACTCTTTCTTGGAAGCCGACTAAACCTACAAGCAAGATATTAGAACAAAAGTTAAATTGGTAATAACAAATAAAATAAAGATAAAACAATTTATCTAAAATAATCTAACAGAAAATAATTAAAAAGTTATTATGTTCAAATTGAATATTGTACTTCATTTCTTTAATATGTGTATATTTAGAAGAATATAAATGTTTTTGAATTTTGATAATTTAAAAGGCAAATTGGTTGCTTGAAACACCCCAACGATGCCACTGTCCATTGAGCAATATTATTTTAATTTTATTAATGTGCCGAAAAATCAAAGAGCATCATACTTATAATCAATGATACTTATAATCAATGAAAGCTGAGACGCGCTCAATTTTCAGAGCCAGGTTCGCATCCGTCGTCCAGCAGATGCTTGAGCAGCCTGGGAGTTTCACAAATTGCTTCCATTCGGCTTTCAGTTGTATCGTATCGTGACGTTTCGGGTTGCTGTTACAGTTACACTGTTGTCGCTCTCGTTATACTTGTTGTTGTTGTTGCATGCTGTCCATGAAATCAGTGTTATTGATCGTAGTCTGCGTAATCAAGTTGCAGACACTTTTCATAATGTTGCCAGTTGCCGAAAAAAAGAAGCAATACCACCACCATCAACAGCGGCACAACGGCAACTGTAACTCAATAACATCATCATCGTGCTTATTATGTTTGGCATCATTATCGGCGTTGTACGTTGACCAACAGGTTGCTTAATATATTCAACTCCACCTTGCTGTTAGAGTTGCTATACTCAACACAGGCCAGAGACAATGTTGCGTTGGTGGTGTGGGCAGTTGATGGTGGTATTAATGGTGGTGGTGTTAGTGGTGAATACTTGTGGTGGTGTTTTGTTGGTGAGTAGTCAGTTTCAACTTGTCTCATGTATGGCATTCGCTCGCAACTCGCACTTGTGAACAGTCGTGTTCTCGCGTCGAATCAAGAGGAATTGAAAAATCCGTTGAGTGTTCAAAATAAAGAAAAAAACGTCATTGTCATCGTCGTGCAATTGATATCAATTGAATGCAATTCACAAGTGCATAATATTTCCATCTAACTGAACAAAATGTTTGCCTAAGACAATCTTAATATTAATTTATTTCGTTTCGCCCGCGCGTTTCGTGAGTGTTTGTTAATTAATCAGAGCCTTCAGCCTGAGATCACGGTTCCACCAACTCTAATCGAAAACATAAACAAAGTCAGTGGTTTCATCTTTTGCGCTCCTCTTGTATACCCCCTGAAAACATTAACCAATCAAAATGGCCGACGAAAGTTTGCACACAATGCCTTTGGAGCATAATATAGACTATCACATAGTCACATTGTTTGAGCGCTTGGAGGCGATGCGCAAGGATTCACACGGGAATGCCATCAACAATCGCCTCTCCAGCACCCTGCAGGTGCCCAAGCGCAGCATGCAGGCCGAGATTCGTACCTTGGAGTTCTGGAGGTGGGTAGACCCTAGCATTACCGTTACCGTTACCGTTACCGTTAGCATTAGCATTAACTTTAGTATTAGTATTAGTGTAGCTCCAACAACTAGACATTGTCATTTGCGAACATACTTATTCTTCTCTTGCCATTGTCTCTCTCGCGTGTCTTTCTTTGACTTTTATGCACTTGCACACGCACACGCACACGCACAACCACAGATACACGCGCACACACACACATACAAACTTGTGTTTGCATTTCTTAACTAAGTGAAATTTAAGTGGTTCGTGTTTGTCTCTGACAGAAGTAACTTGAGGACTTTTTGTTTCCTCCTATCTCGCTCTCTCTTTAATCGGTTTTGTTCTACTACAAGAAATGTAAATATTACTTAGCATTGTAATTTTGTCTATTCCCCATGGTATAAATAATATCATATGTTATAAACAATCTTATTTATGTCAATTTTCTTTAATTGAGTCGGTATGTAAATGCTGAAGTTTTTAACATACTTTCAATAATCTCGTATTTTGGGCTAACATATTTAGCTCAGCCAAGATTTAAAACAAAGTTTTATTTTATTCGTCCCGGTCTCAGAAACATGAAAAATAATCGACATTTTCGGCGAATTTAAAAAGGTTTTTGTTTTTAAAAAATTTTATTTTATCAATGGTAATGTCTTCTTGTGTAAAACTTCGAATATAATATTAAAGAAACTTATTATTTTGGGAGGTTATTAAATACTTACAAATATGGTTTTAGTTCGTTTTACAGTATTACATTTTTCAAATATCTTTTAAATTTGTTAGATACGAAATACTTATTAAATGAAGTGTAAATTAATTGTTTTATAGAGTTATAAAAATTATTTCTCTATTCAAAATGAATTTCGAGAATTAAACCATCCAATTAATTAAATAAATAAAATATTTATCGTTGTTGCATAAAATATGAGTTTTTGCAATTAATTTTTGTTACTTTCTTTGCATATAATAAATTAATTTCTTTAAAGTTTAAGTTAGTTGCACTTTTTATTTAAGTTTTAACTGTTGTGATTTCAATCAGATGTTTAGAAAAAGTTTAGATTTAAATTAATAAGTATTTAAGTTAGTGTCTAATAAAATTTGGTTATTCTTTGAACGTAGAGTATTAGGCTAAAGCTAAAGAATCCGAGAAAGGTAAATGCTCTCGAATAAGGAATTTTGAATGCAATATTTTATGGAAATGAATAAAAGTTGTGCAACCAAAATTGCACGATTGGAGATTATATTTATTAAACAAGGGTAAAAGGGGTGGAAGGAGTGGGGAGGAGTGGGGAGGAGAGGGGAGGCAGGAGTAGGGGGATAAGGAGTTTTAAGGGCATGCTCCGTTTTGTATACGTTTTTTGTTTGACTTGGAGCAATCGTCAGTTTTGGGTTTGTCACTTGGAACAGTAAAATCCCACTGTGTGTTTAATTGTCATGGCAGCAGGGGAAGAGTGGGAAAAGAAGCAGGAACAATGCTGGCACAGTCTGCAATTTACTTTAATCGTATAAAATGACATGCACCAACTGATGTTGCTTCTGTAGTTCACTCACTCACTCAGTCACTTACACATTCTCTCTTTCTATGTATCTTTTGGTTGCAGATCCATCATCAGCGAGTGTTTAGCCTCGTTCCTGTATGTGTTCATCGTTTGTGGAGCAGCTGCGGGCGCCGGAGTTGGAGCCAGTGTCTCCTCCGTGCTTCTGGCCACGGCTCTTGCCTCCGGACTCGCAATGGCAACGTTAACTCAGTGCTTTCTGCATATATCGGGTAAGTCCAAAATAAATACAAAAAATAAAATAAAAATAAAAACAAAAAAGATGAAAATAAACAAACAGGCGACAAGTGTTGCATGTTTTCTTTTTCTTTTTTTCCTACTTTTATTACAGCTTCTTCTTCTTTTTGTTTGGGGCGCGTGGGAATTTTGGTGGCACAGCAAAAACAACAACACCACAATAAATACTCAGTCCCGTTTTACATATTTCCATTATATACAATATTTTGTTGTTGCTCTTCTTTTAATTTTCAAAAGCCAACGCACTGTGGTTGTCGCCCACGACCATGAGAAGTCCCCACTTCTCTAGTCCCCCATACAGCCCTTCACACTCCACCGAACAAGAACTCCTTGTGTTATCTCTGCAGGCGCACTTGTAGTGCCATCGACTCTTGTCACTGCATTCGCCCTTCCCCTTGCCATACCCCTCTTCTCTGCTCTGATACTTCCCGGTGTTGTTTGTTCATCTGCGTTGACATTCAAGGCAATTAAATGTTTCCACAAAAACAGCATATCTCTGGAGTTTCGGAGGGGCTCGAGAAGGGTCAAGGGGCCTCAGGAGGGGAGTTCACTCACTGTTGTGGAGAACATGTGTTCTTGATTTTCCCTTTAAGTTTCCTACACATTTTCTGCTCAGTACTTTTTCACAGCCAATTGGTTGAGCATTAAGTTATGATGTTATCTGTAAAAGACGCCCCCTTTCTGCCCACGCTCCTTCTCCCGCCGTGATGTGTTTTTTCCGCGAAAGTGTCAAAATAATATTTAACAGATTAAAAAGAGGGAAGCCAGTCCAATATTTATACAGTGGGTCTTGTACACTGAATTTTAACAAAATTTTGTTGCATAAACCATTAAAAAATAATTATTTAAATTTTTGTTTTCTTATTTTTATTTTATTTAATGAGCTACACATTGAAAAAGAAGAGCTGTTTTGTTTCAAAACTCCAGCTTTTTATCAGTCCAAGTTCTGCTTAACAAAAAGTTTTTCTCATGTCATTCACGGCCTTTTTCCGCAAAAAATCGTCACTACTTTCTGAAACTAATCACTTCTCCGCATAGTTTATGCAGCTTGAGACCTCCAGATACTTTTGTAACTATGCATTTGGCTTGTTACTTAATGCAGCCATCAAACAAAAATGTTTAATAATTAATACATCGCATTGTCGTATTCTTCTACAGGCGCCCACATCAATCCGGCGGTCACCCTGGCCTCCTGCATAATTCGGAACATCTCTCCGATTAGAGCCGCCATGTACATGACCGCCCAATGCGGCGGGGGAATCGCTGGTGCCGCTCTCCTCTACGGGTAAGTTAAAGATAGAACATTGTACATGCTAAGCTAACATACAATTTATATCTCTGCTTGGTTTAACAAAAACTATGTCTTCTGAGAAATTTGCTTAATACTTTCATTTAATTGTTTATTACTAAGAATATAAATCCATAAAAACAATTGGTTCTATTAAATCAGTCATTAGATACAAAAGTATCTTTTCGGAAAAGTTTGTAAATCACCTGAGCTAACTAGCCTTTTTGTCAAAGATACAACCGCTATATAGATACAAGTGCATATTATGTTAAAATTATCAACTTTTACTCTATTCGAAGATAGAAAACCAGAACGAATGTTATAGTCGCCTTGCGACTTTAGTATACCCGTTGTTCAGTTTTCATATGTTACTAAGATTATATTATTAGTGCAATCGATCAGGACGCTAATTCATATTTAAAACATATTTTCGAGCGATCGATCCTACGGCAGCTATGCGATATCATGTGGGAGTTTCATTAGGATAGATTGGTAAACAAAGAAATGTTTTATACTTGTTCATATTTGGGCTTAATTTTAAACCGATTGACCGATGACAAAATAAGCTATAGATTTAGTTGTCCGACTTTTATCAAACTTTTACTCTACGAGTAAGAGATGTAATGATTCAATATTTATTCAATAGAACCCATGTTCCCTGTAAAATAGTGCCGATGGTGAATATAAATTTATTAATGTTTCGATGAGCTCATATCAAGTCAATCTATCCATTATTTGTATTACGCAACTCGTTTCTTAGAATTATAGCTGCATTCGAGTAAAATCAGCTTCTAAGAATGGCTAAATTTGAAAAATTCAACTATCTATCTTTAGTTTATATTCTGGCTTTAAGTTGTAAGTAAAAATTCCATTTGCAAAATCAATTGAGCGTGACATTCATTTCAATTTAGGACCAAGTCCAAACAAAAATTGCAAAGTATCTTTTGGGCCACAAAGCAATTCACATTTTGTATCTGTGCTGTTGGTTTCTGGAAATTACTGCAGACGAATGAGCCACTTAACAATTTCAAATTAAATCCAAGAAGATGCTCAATGTCACTCCAGCAAATCACTTGCCTCTGATATGGTGACTGTACACGAAGGACATGCTGGAAGGACACCCAAAAAACCGTTTACAGGAAATGCCGTGTTCCATGTGCAAAAATGGGAAACTCTAGAGAAATGTGTGTGTATAAATAGGATATGCAGGTAAACACACAAACACGTATCTGTATCTCTAAGTGCGTATACAGATACGTAAGCACCTGCATAGGAGGCAGGTACCTAGGACTTTATCTACTAGAGAAAACATCTGCTGACTGGCGACGTGATTTTACCATTTTTACAAAAAATGCGTTGCTGTCAGGACCGGATTCCTTTGTCGAGGTTGTGCCTAGATACACACATACAAGCACAGACAAATACGGGTTTATTTTTTTTTAAATATAAAGATACGCATTTCCAACATTGCCTGTCAGCGTCTTTTATGCCTAGAAAGTCCTGCGCAGGATGTGCGTATGGTATATCATTGAATTCTCCTCTCTTTTTTTTCTCTCTGTGCCTCTTTCTCGTTGTCTTCGCTTGCGTAGAAAGGGGAGAAGAATACACACACACAGAAGAAACAACAGAAACAGAAGATATATACATATACATATATTTTTTTTTGTGCGCCTGCGCAGAATTTTTCAAACAAATTTCGCTCCAGTTTCTTTCCAGTTGTTGTTGTGTGGAAAGTTAATGCGCCTGTGCAGCTTGCCCCTGTAGCAGTCGGTCTGTTCAACATCTGTTTGGCTGTTGATTTTTTTCCTTCTCTACCCCTGGCTCCTTTCATTCTCTTATTTCTTTCCCCGTTTTTTTAGGATTTTTTTTGTTAAGTGCATTGGCATCTTTTGCTTTCTGGAGTCTTGGCAAATGAAACATGTTTCAGCTGCTATTCGATCGGGTTCGTATCTTCTTTATTTCGTTCCCTTTCACTCTTCATCCCTACCTTCTTCCCTTCCCTCCTTCCTCAGCGGTGTGTTTTAGCTGAAACATATGTTTCCTAAAATGTATCTTATGTGTTTGTTCGCCAGTGTGTGTTGATTAATTGGTTTAGATTTAGTGCCGGATTTTCTGGTAACGCTAAATAATTATATTTCGCTTTGATTGCCTGATTGATGGACTCCACAGGCCGAGATTGGAGATAAATAAACCGTTTGGATTCAAATTTTTCAAGCTGGAATGACTACAACCACACCGATAGAATGTGATTTCAGAAAACCGAAAGTTATAAAGTTCTTTATAAAATAAATTGTAAACACAGTTATAGTTATTTTGTGTTAAATGTTGTTTAACTTTTATCTTAAAATGTACATTTTTAATATTAATTTGAAAATACAGTTTACATTTTTTCCAATTTTCCGTTCTTTAAAGAATCTTTCTGTTCAACAGTCTATTGAAAATTTTTTCTTTTGGAACTTAAATGAAAAATCTTTCGTTTGCCCTTTAAGTTGAGTACAAAAATTCTACATACATAAAGTATCCTCCACGGAAAGTATCTTATACAGCGGGTAGACACTTGAAGTATGTTACGCTTCTCTACTTCCCTCCACTCACACTCCCATACTCCTGGCACATATCAGTTGTCACTACCCTAAGAACCTAGGCAGACATGTGGTTCGAAGCTGTAGCTAAAAAAACCTACTTAAAAGACAACTTGGTTTATTATTTTTAATTGTTTTGAGAGACAAAACAAAACGCAGTATATGTTTAAGTATCGATATCCGGCTTCACGATGTTTAAAGACATCTTTAGCTTGGATTATTGTTTCTGCATTGCCAATGAGGATTTCAGTTCACTTCTCGTTGGTCTTCTGAATTATTTTTATGCAGAACGTGCGCCAAGCACGTTCCAAAAAATACCAAAGCAGCCTTTGAAAACGCTGATGAAAAAATGATAAAAATCAGGTAGAAGCCGAAAGCCGAAAGTCGTAAGCCGAAGGCAACAGAACGCATAATTACGCATTGCCAAAGGCCTTTGTCCAGTTCGTTGGCGACTCAAGTAAGTATATTGAGTATGTTTCGCCTGCGCAGGATGTGTCTTCTGTCTTCAGAAACTTGAAATCAAACACGTGTCGACGTCGACAGCGTCTCTGGTTGGTCAGTCGATCAGGTCCGGGATGGCAGCTGGCAATCCACAAACGAGCTCGGCATACAACACACCTGCCGCCCAAAATTACAGTAGTTTTACCAAACAGACCGAGATACACACATATACACATACATACATGAAAACAAAACAGGATTTTCGAGTCGAAATTTGAATTTTAAATGCCACAAAATGAAACAACTGCAGTCAAAGTGGTGTGAACGGAGCAGAACACTAGCGATGAACGTGAGTCGTGCTTTTAAACGTGACACGCTCAGTCTTGGGTTCAAAATGTAGTGGAGAGTTATCGATTACATGTATATTTCAATAAATAATCGCTTGTCTTTTTGACAGCAACCAGCCAGTGTTGCCATATTAGCTTATTTTAAGCTAGATTTAGCTTATTTTAAAATCAAATAGCTTGCAAAATAAGCAAAATGCTTATAGCTTGAAATCTAGCTTATTTCAAATTTCATTTTGCTTTTTTCAGCTTAGAAAAAATTTAGAGCAAAATAAATTTTGTTTTTTTATTGTATTGTAAGTTTTGGCCATTTCAATCGATAACTAGGACTAAAATCATATTTTTTGTTTGTATTTTGGTCATTTCTCGCTTATAAAATTCGTTTTTGAACTGAGAAAAATGCCGAAACGTTCTTGCAAGCAAAATTTCCCGCGATTTGTGGTTAAATTTCGACGAATTTAAGTGCCAAGTTGTACGAATTGCGGCAGCATGCCAATACCAAAAAACATATTGCGTCCATTGCAAGTGTGGCACAATCTAACAAAATACTTTTTTTTAGAAAGATCACCAAAACAGAGGAGTAGGAGGCTGCACTTTGTTTGTACATTGCGAAACACTCGGCCATAGCACCTATTGACCATTTGTCCCAACTTTGTGTCGAACAGTTTAAAGCGTGCAAAGCCTCTCCCAACCAATAATTGGCACTAATAAAAACATCCGCCAAATATATGGACTCGAATGATGAAGCTGATGGAATCATTTCATTTTCGACTATATTACAATACTGAAATGATTCCATGATTTCAAAAAATCGACTATTTTCGTGTTTTTATGACTAGCTTATTTTTTAAGCTTTATTTTTTAATTTTTAGCTTATTCTAGCTTATTTTTGTCTTCAATCTAGCTTATGGTGCTTCCCAAATTCTGGCAACACTGCAACCAGCAACTGCTAATTTATATGTTGCAAATTAACACAATCACTTTATCTATTTTATACGTCTTTTATCAAACTCAGCCTACTATATTTTTTAAAATTTAGTGTTTATTGTTTAAATAAAACAAATATCGCACTATTTATTGGTGCATTTATTTTTATCATCTGATTAATGCCGCTAGTAGGAATTCTCTACTTAAACAAATTAATTAATCGAAAAACATTACAATTTGTGTAGAAATTGTATCCATAAATATCAGAAAAATTCTTGACTTTCGAAAACTTGATTGATGAAATCTTGATAATGAATATTTAAATAAAAAAGTTGTTCTATAAAAAATCGATAGTTATTTAAAGTTTTATCAAAGTTTTCAGGTTTTGATTTCATACTAAATTAACTAAAGCGTTAAGCAAGAATTATAGACAAATGTAGATTATTTTGGATAAATTAAGTAATGTACCAGTTTGGTACAGTTTTCAACATATCGGATGTTACTTTACAGTATAGACACATTATTGATTGAACTTGAACTTATAGTTCACAATTCTTGATCACATATTAAATTTCACCTTTGCTAGATTCAAATATTTTATGTTATACAAATTGGTACTTGTTAATTGTTAATTCCCATCTCTAATCGTATACCTTATGCCTTAATTAAGCCGTGGACTCCTCTAATACCCTATATATTGCATCGGGAGGGGAAATGCACTTCCTGAGAAATAAAGAAGTACAAATCGATATTGAAAATTAATTCGTGTCACATTCACAGGCAATTGAATTACGGAATCTGTTTGGGTTCGGGTTCGAGTTCGATTCTTTTTTCCCTCTGGCTTATCGGATTGGTACATGGAAATGTCATCCTGTTGGCTCTTCCGGTTGTTGCCCTCTGTCAAAAACTAAAAGAGAAACTTAACCAAGCACAGCTGGTCCAGTTCCTGTACCTGAAACAGTTACTGTCACATAGTCGAATCACCTTCGTGCCACATTTTCCAAATTGTTGCATTAAATGCCACCTTTTGTGAAGAATTTAATTTATAATTAATGGCTTTGTGCCATAGTCAATAAACTGTGTCTGCTCTGTGGATATTTATTGAGCATTTTAATTGTGTTCGCCATCACAATTCCAAACAAATCTGAATATGAATATGATGAATAGGAATATGTGGAATATTAAGAACAAATTTTAATTTGTTGGGAGTTTAATAAAATTTCAAATGAGGATTCGAAACATTTTAACTCATTTGTTGCATATGAGGAGTTTTATTTACGATTATAACAAGTTACGAGGTGATCTGTTATATTGATAAATATAAAATTGATTAAACACTTCATAACTCACAGTTTTCTGCTAAGTTCTTTGATTTTCCACAAATTTTTACCCAAAACTGTATTTCACTGCGATATTATTGAATTTAGCATGATACTTACAATTATGCCAAGGAAAATGAAAAAATGGCAACGACGGATTCTGTGTCCGTGTCAGTTCCGCAGTTGGCCAAAGCTATTCACACGCATCCCTGATTCTCAGACCACAATCAACCGAGCGTGTTGCACAAACACACACCACATAACCTCACTTCGCAAGCGGATGTGGTGGCAGCGAAGAAATGTATTTCTTTTCAAAATAAAATAAAAAAAAAAAAAAAAAATTCAAACACACACATTTTGTACTGTAGTTCAATTTTACAGTTTGTTGTAAGCTTTTAATATGTTTTTTTTTGTTCACTAGTTTTCTTTTTTTGCTTCTGATTTTCCACTTTGCCTCTTCTTTTATATTTTTCATTCTGTTTACTTTTTGCAAACAATTTTGCTCAGGAAGGAAAAACTGAGCAGCTTTACGGCATATAAACTTACGACAATGATTTACTTAACGTTACTTAGTAGCTGCTATTCCTCTGAAAAGAAAAATTTATTAGCCAACAATCTAAAAATTAACCCAAAATGAAACAAATTTTGTTGGTCAGCGGAATCAACGAGTAATATACAGTGTCGTGGTTAAGATACTTTTTAAAGGGGTTGACTTAAGCTTATTAAATTTTTTTCTCTTTAAACTAACATTGAAACACTGGGTTCCAAAAGCTTTTCGTCTATTACCTTTTTTATTGCATCTTTAAGTATCTTAGTTCTATTAATATTTTATCCTCGAACCCCTATTAACTACGCCACTGTTCCCACCCATAAGTCATTAGTTTAAAGCGTTAAATACAAACTCACACACATTACATTTCTGTGCGCTTTTCACACTTTTTCAATAGCATACTTTATTGGCACAACTATTTGCAGTAGGAAAATCCGGTGCTTATTGCCGCTAAACCGACACGGATATTGCTCGAATCCCCGTTTACAGTTTTGCACCTTTTTAGCCAGGACATCCTTTCTTCCTGTCTTGGTTCTCGTCTTCGTCCTCGTCCTCGCCCTCGTCCTCGTCCTCGCCCTCGTCCTCCTCCTTGCCAGTTTTGAGTTCAAGTTTTAGTTTGACTAAGTGCTGGGACTCTCTTCTATTTGCTGAAGTTCTTTTAAGTGCATTTGAAAAGCGTTTATTTCCGGATTTTCACACAGTTATTCAATGCTCCGGTAAGCAAGTTACATATCCACAAAAGCTTGGCAAATACTTATCCCCTTCACAACGTGCCAAATACTAAATTTTTCATCAGCACAATTCATGTTCGTTTTCACTCACAGTCGACCATTACCAAACTAAAGCTGGCATAATGAATTATAGAGGAATTTTTAGACCCAGTACTCAAAAAGAGTACAGGCGTCTATTAGGTTTTTCAGAAGCGAAATGTGGCTGACA
This sequence comes from Drosophila cardini, assembly GCA_018903735.1. NCBI lineage: Eukaryota > Metazoa > Arthropoda > Insecta > Diptera > Drosophilidae > Drosophila > Drosophila cardini. The sequence continues at coordinate 598,372 of JAEIGM010000024.1, read as the reverse complement.
GGCAGAAATAGTCTTTGTATATATATTCAAACATACTCACAAACTCAAAATGAGTACGGTGTCTTTTTCAGTCGGCTCGGTAGACTGTAGCCTTTTTACTAGTTATATACAAAAAAGATTAGTTATTACCAAATGAACAGCTTTTGTTAATGTTTAGCAATGAAAACGCTACTCAAATAATATATGGGTGTCACATATTCAGCTTTTTCGACAATTTAACATATATTCTGCACAAAATGAAAACAAGACTTTAGTAAATAAATGTTAGAGAATTATAAGAGTGATGGTGAATGTGAAGAAGTTAATTAAAGTGAGTGTTTGGCTTGTATTCTATTATCAGAAGTTGGGTTGACACCATCTGGATGTCAGTGAACTCATTAGAATTATCAGCAACTTGAATTGTGCATAAATCATAAATAGTGGTCTAAACTTTCGCCTAGAAACAGGCAACAACTTTTGCCACTTGCCAATTGAAACTTTGGCAATCTAAATTATTTCAAACCCAGAAGTTTATGATGTGGAAGCATGTAGGTTAGCATTAGGTTTTAAAGAAGCACATATATATATTTTTATACTCTCTGCAAGAGAGAGTATATTGGGTTTGTGAAAAGTATGTAACAGGCAGAAGGCGGCGCGGCAGACCCCATAAAGTATATATATTCATGATCAGCATCACAAGCGGAGTCGATATAGCCATGTCCGTCTGTCCGTATGAACAAACAGATTTCAGAGATGGTAAGAGCTACAAGTTTGAATTTGGTCAGTATCGACTCGATATTAAGTCAATCAATACAAGAATCTTTTTTTTTCGATGCCACGCCCCATTCGCCCACAATGAGCAAAAAACTAGACATACCTCGTAAAAAATTGATGTTTTGGGCGAATATCTCAGTAACTGTGGCACTTAGGAACACCAATTTTGGTATGCAGGTTCCTTGAGATGGCATAAATGCATTGTCATTAAAAATTTTGGACTGCAACGCCCCCTTTTCCCACAAGAAATAAAATAACTTTCAAACTTCGATGCCGATTTTAAGGCATATGTTCTTATCGGACAGTATTGTTATTTCACATTCGTTTGAAGACAAAGTATATCAAACTATCCTAAAAGTTGCATATAAATCGGACTATAAGCAAAAGAGCTAGACACGTAACAAAGTTTATAATTTAACGCCATTTCACTGCATGTGTGCGAGCGAGACAGAAACATACAAAAATGTGAGCGAACGTTTTCGCTGCTTTCTGGCGGCAGCGCTGCCCGCGAATGCTGGCTGTGCCGAGCAATTGTGTATGTATTACATATACACACATACATATGTGCGTGCATACATATAATGTCAAATGTATATGTGTGTGTATACATACAATCAGATGTTTTTGTTTCATCGTGTTTTGTTGCAAGTATCAATTGATATACTTGGATACCGATTTTATTAAATGATCGGGAATAAATTGCAGAGAGTATTCTACGGTCGGGCGTGCTCGACTGTTCTTTCCTTTCTTGTTGAATACATTTTCTGGAACAAATACTATAGTTTTACGACAAACCTGAATTAAAGTACTTTATTTATCAGTGTGTGTTTGTGTTGATTTACAGAGTCACCGTACCTGGCTACCAGGGGAATCTGCAGGCGGCCATATCTCACAGCGCCGCACTCGCTGCTTGGGAGCGGTTCGGGGTAGAGTTCATCCTTACTTTTGTTGTCGTGCTCTGCTACTTCGTGTCTACCGATGCCATCAAGAGGTACATGGGCAACTCGTCGTTCGCCATCGGTGCTGCTTACAGCGCCTGCTGCTTTGTCTCGGTAAGTTTGACATTGATAATAATGCTTAAGGAATCTTCGGACTTGGGGACTAAGGGCAGGTCGGTTTTGGGGGCATCAGAAGATTTGGACAGACTCGAGAGTTGCAAAACGCACCTGCCGATTGCGCATTTTTATGGTGCAACAAGTAAGAAAGACTACAGTCGAGCTACCCGACTGTAAAAGACCAAGTACTCCTTCAAGTGCGCGTTTTTCCACACAAATCACAAATTTTTGAGCGATTTGTCCTATGGGAGCTATAGGCTATAGTAGTCCGATCCGGATCAAACTTGGTGACGATAGTTATAATGGTACCATACACATAATGTGTTAGTTTGGTTTCAATCGCTCAACTAAAATTTCATGTCTTCATACAAATCACAAATTTTCGACCGATTTGTCCTATGGGAGCTATAGGATCAAACTTGGTGAGGATAGTTATAATGGTACCATACACATAATGTGTAAGTTTGGTTTCAGTCGCTCAACTAAAACTTCATGTCGCCATACAATTCACAAATTCTCGACCGATTTGTCCTATGGGAGCTATAGGATAAAACTTGGTGAGGACATTAACAATGCTACCATACACATAATGTGTGAATTTGGTGTCTCTAGCTCTAGTCGTTTTCAAGTTATGGTGATGAGAAAATAGTTTTTTACAATTTACGGGGGCTGTAGGGGGCGTGGCAAAGATTTGAAATAAACTTGCTCTGTGTACACTACAGACGAACTTTCATTCCAAATTTGGTGGCCCTAGCTCTTGTAGTTCAGAAGATCCAGGTGTTCATACAGACGGACGGACATCGCTCTATCGTCTCGTCTGTTGATGCTGATCAAGAATATATATACTTAATGGGGTCGGAAAAGCCTCCTTCTGCCTGTTACGCACATTTTGCTTCAGATAAACCTAATAGACCCCTATACTCTTTTTTAGAGTACGGGGTCTAAAAATCGCAGCTTGATCACAACCGAACTGTGTGCACCTTTAGGGCACGCTACCTGCGACCGAAGTGGTAATAAAATGGATCATCGAATTGGGACGGAGTAATATCTTAGGCGGCACTTATAAGGTCGGCCAGTTCTGCGAAATCCTGTCTTAAATTATCAAACGCAATTTATTCGGTTTTCTAGAGCGGAGAATAATTTCAATCTTTTTCAATTTTTATACTCTCTGCAAGAGAGAGTATATTGGGTTTGTGAAAAAGAAAAAGTATGTAACAGGCAGAAGGAGGCGTGGCCGACCCCATAAAGTATATATATTCTTGATCAGCATCACAAGCCGAGTCGATATAGCCATGTCCGTCTGTCTGTCTGTCTGTCTGTCTGTCTGTCTGTCCGTCCGTATGAACAAACAGATTTCAGAGATGGTAAGAGCTACAAGTTTGAATTTAGTCAATATCGACTCGATATTTAGTCAGTCAATACAAGAATCTTTTTTTTTTTTCGATGCCACGCCCCATTCGCCCACAATGAGCAAAAAACTAGACACACCTCGTAAAAAACTGTTGTTTTGGGCGAATATCTCAGTAACTATGGCACTTAGTTATACCAATTTTGGTATGCAGGTTCCTTGAGACGGCATAAATGCATCGTTATTAAAAATTTTGGACTGCCACGCCCCCTTTTCCCACAAGAAATAAAATAACTTTAAAACTTCGATGCCGATTTAAAGGCATATTTTCTTATCGTACATTATTGTTATTTCACATTCCTTTGAAGACAAAATATATCAAACTATCCTGAAAGTTGCATATAAATCGGACAATAAACAAAAAAGCTAGACACGTAAAAAAGTTTATAATTTAACGCCATTTCACTGCATGTGTGCAAGCGAGACAGAAACATACAAACATGTAAACGAACGTTTTCGCTGCTTTCTAGCGGCAGCGCTGCCCGCGAATGCTGGCTGTGCCAACCAATTGTGAATGTATTCCATATACACACATACATATGTGCGTGCATACTTATAATGTCAAATGTATATGTGTGTGTATACATACAATCAGATGTTTTTGTTTCATCGTGTTTTGTTGCAAGTATCAATTGATATACTTGGATACCGATTTTATTAAATGATCGGGAATAAATTGCAGAGAGTATTCTACGGTCGGGCGTGCTCGACTGTAATTTTCTTTCTTGTTTATATTCATTGGATGTAAATAAGTCTGTTTATTTTAAGATATAAATATTCTGAAAAACTCAAAAATATTCTTATTTTTATAATTCTTTAGAAATTTCAAAGGAGTTTAGAAAAAACAATAAGAACTCAAGGAATATTACAGGGTATAGAGAACCATCACTTTATATACTTACGTACAGTGTATTGAACGACTTATAGTACCGTTACCGATTTTAACAGCCTCATTTTTCATTATTACCATTACAGATGCCTTATCTCAATCCGGCTCGCTCTTTGGGTCCGTCGTTTGTGCTAAACAAATGGGACAACCATTGGGTATATTGGTTTGGACCACTGGTTGGTGGCATGGCCTCTGGTCTGGTTTACGAGCACATCTTCAGCTCACGTCGCAGTGTGAAACAGAGCAAGGGAAGCATTGACAACGACTCCAGCTCGATCCACTCTGAGGACGAGTTGAACTATGATCTGGACATGGAGAAGCCGAGCAAGTACCAGCAGTCCCAGGGCACATATCCACGCGGAGGACAGTCTAATGGCGCTGCAGCAACGGCAGCACAGCATGCAGCTGCTAACATGGCCCAAATGGGCGTGGTCGGTGCTGGAGCCGGCGGCAACTATTGCCAGAACCTGTATACTGCACCCCCACTCTCTTCCAAGTACGAGCAACAACAGGAGCCACTCTACGGAGGCACTCGGTCCTTGTATTGCCGCTCGCCCACTTTGACCCGCAGCAACCTGAATCGTTCGCAGTCGGTTTATGCGAAAAGCAATACTGCCATCAATCGGGACATTGTTCCTCGTCCAGGGCCATTGGTGCCGGCACAGAGTTTGTATCCCATGCGCACACAGCAGCAGCAACAACAGCAGCAACATCAACAGCAGCAACAACAGCAGCAGCAACAGGCAGTCACGTCTGCTCAATCATCGCATCTGCAGAATCAGAATGTGCAGAATCAGATGCAGCAGCGAACAGAAAGCATTTACGGAATGCGCGGATCAATGAGAGGACAACAGCAACCACTGCAGCAGCAGCAACAGCCGCCTGCTAGCATGCAACAGCAACAACAACAACAACAACAGCAGCAGCAACAGCAGCAGTTGCAGGCACCGGCACAGCTGATGACTGAGATACAGGTGCAACCACAGGGCTTTCAGCCCGTTTACGGATCACGCAACAATCCCACACCGTTAGACGGTAACCACAAGTTCGAACGTAGGGATCAGCAACAGCAACAGCAGCTTTATGGCATGACCGGACCACGTAATCGGGGCCAGTCGGCGCAATCCGACGACAGTTCTTATGGCTCTTACCACGGCTCAGCGGTCACGCCCCCCGCACGCCATCCCAATGTAGAACCCTCGCCTCCACCACCTCCCATGCTCATGTATGCGCCACCGCCGCAGCCAACTGCTGCTCACCCACTGCCCATTCGCACGCAATCGGAGCGCAAGGTGAGTGCTCCAGTGGTTGTCTCGCAGCCAGCGGTGTGTGCCGTCACCTACACCACGTCTCAGGTGCCTGCAACAGTCACGACATCAACACAACAACAGCAACAACAGCAACAACAGCAGCAGCAGCAGCAACAAATGATGCTGCAGCAGCAACAGGCACAAGCACATCAGCAACATTATGGTATGTTGCCACTGCGACCCAACTGAAAGCGGCTCTCTTGGGGCCCCGTAACGACGCCGCCGCCAACAACAACTCTAAAAACAGCCCTCGCAGTTCTTCCCGCGGGCACCATGACCGTTCACAGATGCAGCCTAGCCAAGCAGAGCAGTCTATTTTAGTGTAATCCCGGGCATCCAAAGTAATACTACCTAAAAGTCTAAACATTTAGTTGAACTTAGTACACCAGGCACTTAAGACTAGAGTTACAAGAATTGCGGAAATATATTGGTCATGTGTCGTATAGGAATATAGCATAGGAACATTGCATTACTGTGAACGGATAGAGTATATATATATATATATATATATATATATACGCCTACATATATATACGATTACAGGAACCCACACCTAGCAGCAAGCAACGATAAGAGCAACGATAAACCTAGATCACCTAAGCATAACCATAGAATAATCAAGTTGACAGACACATAAAGTTTACTCTTTCAAAAATGTTCTTATAACAAAATTAATTCGGTACTTATGTTTTGTTAAATATCTCTACTATTTTATTTGTAAATGTTTATAGTTTGTTTTTTTTTGTTTAAAATCTGTTAAACTCTTCCCAAATACTTAGACTGAACCATCATTTGGAATATTCTATTTTCATTTTATATTTTCATATCTTCCACATTTTTATTTTTAGTTTTACTTACTTAGATTTAGTTTTACATTTTTCTGGAAGCACCTAAAATAACGAATAGAAATGTGTACATACTTATGGATATGTAGTTTGAATGTTACGAATAATTAGGAATATTTATGTAAATGTTAGGCAACTAAACTTAGAAGTCGACACCTGCTCATATCTTTAGCTTATATCTTACTTTATGTAAACTGAAGTATTGTGTAATCATTAAAATGCTTTGTATTAATTGTAAGAACTACAATCTGTAAAAAAGGCATTGGAAATATCAAATAGAAGAACTGTTCTATAACCCAAAACGATTTCTTTTATTTATGCATGTTATTGAAACTTCGCTGCTTATTTAAAAAACTGTTCTAAGCGTTCTGCGTCAAATGCAAAAATACAATCTGCTCATAAGTTTTAAGCTGCACACGAATCTATCTCACAACCGTAATTAAAGCATACTTTTAGGCATGCCTATTAAACAATGATTTCTCAGGTCACTACACTCACAATCTTTTCAAGGCTAAACGATAAGCTCAGCCAATGGCTCTGGCTTTGCAACTGTAACGGAGCACAGACAAAAGCATTTGTACAGAAAAAGAGTCAAAAATTGCTCGATTGTTGCTTTCTTTACACTTCTTTACGTTGCCCTTTAATACTGTCAGCAATTGCTGAAAAGCTGCGGCTTTGGCTGTGACAACTGCGAAAGTAAATGACTTCTCTTATTTTAATTTATTTGGTATTAAACAACTCAAAAGTGCTATGTAGTAAAAAAGCTGCCGTTAGTTTCGACATATGCACATCGATATGCATGTTTTACTTGCAGTGCTCAAAAACTACGTAATTAGGGCTTGAAATTACAGCGAGTCTTTTGCAACACTGCACCAAAGTGTTTCTTTCACACAATATCCGCAAAAAGGAAATAAATGAAATAATTATGCAGAGCAGCCTTTTAAGCTTTAATGCCGAATCGCGTTTGTCCGCGAATCAAATGCGCATCAGGATCGGAATCTCATCACCAACACCAACAACAACCGGAAAGTGCCACAGGATTTGCATACCATTGACGAAACCGCTGAGTAACCCGTGGAATTTTTGCTGTCGATACAATGGATTTTACGATGTTAATAGTCTGCAAATCGGGAAGTGTACTTCATTAAAGTTTCTAAAGTTCCTGCAGATCACAAAGAATCATTATCAGCTAAAAGACGACGATGCCCTCGAACTCCTTGCGTTCTTCAAGAACCAACTGACCGAGGCGATTTATCACCTATACAAGAATGGCAGCGGGACCAAAATGTCCCTGGACATTGATAGACGCTGGCGATTAGAGGCTAGGACCATATCGGAAATGACCAACACTAAACCTTTGACAGCCTTGCAGTTTCTGAGGAACACTCCTTTCATCACCAATCCGATAACATACTTGAATGCTCTTCCGACGGAAGCGATGATTAAGATATTTGCAGGACGCGATATTCGGATCCAGCGCACATATTACAATAAGAATTTCCTTTTGGCCGCTTGTGCCATGGATACCAACTACGATCCCTTCGAGGTCGCCTCCGTGATGATGAAGGTCACAGACAAATGGGAATTAAGTATGGGTGAAACCTTAATAGATGAACCGGATAAACATTTGATTCCATTAATTCTGTCCATCAGATCACGGGTCTAACGAAACAAATTATCTCATGAGATATCGTCATAATGTTCCTGTTGTGATATATGTATACCTCTTTAAATAAAAGTTTTCTTTGTGAAACAGTTTCCTTATTTTATTCTGATTTTAATCTTTTTAACAAATGTTAATAGTTAATAAGAAAATAAAATATAAACAATTGTATGTATAATTAAACTTCAATATTTGTAGTATAGGAAGACAAAATCACGAAACTTTGCAACTTTTAACGAATCAATCCTCGTCCGAGGAGCTCACCTCGTCCTCGGAGAACCATTTGCTCTCGTCGTCGTCTGCGGACTTGGAGAAACACACGCCTCGCAGGTAACGCATCCAAATAATTCTACCTATTTCAGAGTTCGGGAACTTGCCGCGAGCCGTATCGTAGACCAACCAGCGACAATTCTGCTGAGCACTTAGGGAGCTGAGAAGCGTAGGCCAACATTGGATGAGGTCCTGTTTGGCCAGCTTCACATGTAGCTGGTACCCGTTTTGTTGCTCCGACATAATTTTTACCTCGCTAAGCAGATTCAGAACGCAGCGCTGTGGCGGTGTTGTCTCCAGCACCTGATAGACCACAACATTACCATGGAGCATGAGCTCGTACTGCGGCACCTGCTGCTCAAAGATTAGCTCGATTTGCCTTAGGGTCTGGTACCATATGACCTTTGGACGCTTTGCGTTGTCTGCAATGGATGCACAACAAAGCGCCTTGGTCATCAAATTCTGAGCTATCTGTTGTGTGGTCGTAGGCTTCTGTGGCGTGATCTTCTCAACGGGATAATCGTCATTCAGAATCTCCTGCATTATTCGCTTGGCGCCATATTGAATTGATGGTTCGTTGCTCTGTAAATCTTTGAGAAGTGAATCCATAAACAAATCTGTGCTTTCGAGGCTTTTATCGCAAAATACTTCATTCTCAATAACACCAGCCTTCAATGAATCTATATCTCTCAAAGTATGTTCCTTTTCCTTGCTGCATGTGTTTAAAGACTGACTTATCTTTTCAAATTGGGGCGACTTAAATTTTATTTTAGCCATATTCGCTTCATTGCCGGAAGGAAGCTCATCGTTTGATTCAACGCCTTCCTTGCCGAAATTCTGTCTTTGCCCAGGACCTTTTTCATTCTTTTCTAATAAATCATTTCTCAAAGTGGCAAGCTGCTGTTGCTCCTTGATCTCCTGATCCATAAGACACATATTTTCTCCTGAATCCTCCAGTTCATCATTGAGAAAACCTTTCTCTTGCATCTTCCTAATGATCTGCTGATGTAGGAGACATAAGTTTTGGATGCTCTGCTCCTCTTGCCGTGCAAATTCGCGCCGAATTAGTTCATTTCGAATTTGTAAGACCCCAACACTGGTTTGCATTGTAGGACACTCTTGTACTACAGTAATTTCCCTGACAAAGACAGTATCCAACATGCTGAATTCCACAACTAACTGCAGATGCTGTTTGTCACCAAGTCCTCTAAGTTCTTCATTTACCCACTTGGTTGCCTCGGGCAGCCAAATTTTCTCTCCAATGGTCGGGATCAAGCCGTAGACTCTTACGTTCATTGCTAGAGGAGGCAGCTCCTTAAACTTAGGATGACACTCGAATAATTTGTTTGGTTTAACTCTTAATAGTTCTATGCTTTCATCCAAAAGTTGTACGGTAATCAGACGATGATCAGACAGATCCACTATACGGACACGTTGATAACTTATGCCCTGGTAGATTACACAAACATCAGAAATATTCAATTTTTGTTGCACTCGACGATTTCCCTCTTGACTCATGTAGACGTTCATTGAAGAGCAAAGTTTTCGCAGTTTAGATAAGATTTGTGTTGCCTTCCAGGACCCGCATCCGCTGGTCTTGTAACTCTCCACCATGACAGCAAAGTGTACAGGATTCAAGACTTTTATGAGCTTGCAACGGAGATCAGTTTTCGCTTGCCACAAAGCACAACGGGGTCCCTGAAAATCACCATCGATTAAATAGTGCCGCTTATTGCACGTTGAGCTCTGGTCACACTTGCCTCGGCAAAGAATTTGGGAGCAGAGAACGCGATTCTGATCCATAACCTTTCGACAGCTGGCCACCATCTGATCTATGTGCTTGTCCAGTTTTATGTCATGAGATCGTAGGAATTGTGCCAGTCGAGGCAATTCATAGCTGTTGTTCTCGTCAAGCATTACGTAGGATAAAATATCCTTGGACATCTCGTGGGGCGCAAGACAGTTGGCAATGTTATCAATGATCGCATGGAAGCGATGGGAAAACTTTGACCAAGTAGCAGGTAGACTGTAGTGTACTAAAACCTCAAAGTGCCGCATTGGAAGCTGTGTTTCCTGCTGACCTTCATCCGAAACAAGCAACAATTCGTGCGATTGCTTCAGTATCCGGGGAAAGAAAAAGGAAAACAGAACTTAAGGATAGTTTTAACAGATTAGGAACTAAACAAAACATTATGGTTGATAGAAAGAAAATTCTACTAAACTATTGGGACATGGGCATTTTTAGAAGGGGTTTATCTTAAAGCCAATGGGTTACTTTCTTACCTGATGCACTGCATCGCTTAGATCAAGACACTCATAACCAGCAATAACTAGCGCCTGGTTAAGATCAGCCAGCTGCTCTTTTGTCTTGCAGAAGATAACTGTGCGCCTTCCCATGGATCTTTCGGAAAGAAATTCAATCAGCTGCTGCATCTTTTTGCTAGAGTGTCGAAGGACCACGTCCATTTTTATGTTTCCGTAGATGGCAGCCACTAGAAAATCTCCAAATAGCAGAAGAGGATTCTGGTTAAAACGCTTCAACAATGGCATGAAGACACGACCATGCCACCGCTCGGCCACAAGAATAAGCTGGATCTGGACATGCACCGGGCTCTGTAGCAGCTGAAGCGATTCATTCACCAAATCGAAAGCAGTAGACAACATTCGATCATAATCATCTACTATGAAGACCTTTAAACGATGCGGATTAAGGAGATCGAGTTTGCTGCTCACAAACAATTGTTTCATATGAGACGCCGTTGTGATCAGAATGCCACAGGGGTTCAATAGCATCAGCTGGACATCCACCAAAGAGTGATTATGTGTGTTGATCACACTTAACATCTGGGGATCATAGGATCTCATTAACTTGCAGCAATAGTCGTATAGCAAGCGTGTACTTCCAACCGAATCCGACAGAATAATAGCCAAGGGGCCCAAGTTGGGAGCATCTCGAATTCTTGTGAATGGCCTTCGCATCCAGCCCATGACCATGCAGCACAAAATGGGCAAATAGCACCAAGAACGCCCTGTGCCAGTTCCATCGATTAGTACCAAAGTATCGCCTCTGATCAGATGAGGCCAGGCATAACGCTGCATGGGCCATGGATGCTGATGGTTTAACTCTAACATGGACATCCACAGTTTCTCACAGAACAACGTCTGTGGGGCTCCACAAACAGGCATCACATGTACTTTGCTATGGACCAGCAGAAGCTTCTCCCTTTGATCCTCTTTGACTTTCGACATGACCCCAGATTGTAACTTGCTTTCTCCCATCTTATGCAATTCTACGTGTTGATTATAGATGCGTTCCAGTTTATTTTTGTCCACCGATGAAGACACATTTGGTACTTTCCTATCCGGTGCTTCCAAAACTACACCAGCCTGTACTTTCACTTTATTGATACTTTTTTTAGAGTCACTCATTTTCACGGTGTCATCTTTTGTTTCCAGAACAGATTTCGTTGTGAACGGAGCTTCCGTACCGCTCATCCGTCTAATATTGCGAACCAGCTTTTCTGTGTTCCGCTGTTCCAGAATAACTTTTGCCTGAACAAGGGGAACTTCCTTATCTTGCGGTTGCTGCAAATTTTCCATCTTTAACTGTGAAAGCAGTACTTCCAGCTCCTTAACCGAATTTTTCATATCGATAGCTTTATTTTTAACCAGAGACATGTCCTGCTTAGTGTTAGTTCGAGATGATAGCTTTGATGAAACAAATTGTGCGTCTTCCTCCATTTTACTGAACTGCTCAATGCACCGATTAATCTTAACAAAAGTCCTTGGCTCTCCAGCAGATTCTGAAGACAATCCATTAGTATCAGAGGTGTCGGAGAAGATACTGCTCGATGAGCTACTGAGGAGAGCTCGTTCAACGCTACACATGTTCCTATTTGTCACTATGCTGAGCGACCTTGCAGAATCAGGTATGCTTGGCATCCTGTGGTGTCGAAGAATAGCACTGAGCTTTTCCGGCTGTTCTGAGGGAATTGTAGGACTATGCTTTATGGCGTTAGTCTTCCGATAGACCTTTGCCAGCCTGGATTGCTGCTCGTCCTCTTTGGAAGATGTATCGAAGTTGTCGGTTGGCAATTTTGTGTTCTCCATATCCACAAGACTTAGGACTTTTGAGACGGATTTGCTGGGTTTGGTCTCCACGTTATTCACCTCCACAGCTCTCCGAGAGAGTAGAGCTTTATCACTTACGCCACTCATGCACTTTACATCATGTAGAGCACACTGATTGCCCATCAGGTAATTGGCAGCATTGAGCCACTGCTCCTGTTCTCGATGCGACTTTATCCACAGCTGACCATAGTTGTGGTATTTTATACGGAATATCAAGAGCTGAGCCTCTTCCAGCTTTTGCTGGAGCATTTCTGATTCACTCACGGACCAATCCTTACCAGTGACTGACCTCACATCGGACAATCCGCCGTTCTTGATTTCTATGTAAATGTTTCGGAAATTCTTTGGAAGTGGCATCAAATCCTGCCCACGACATTGAATGAGAAAGCCGTAGTCCATTGTCTGCACCATATAATCACTTCCCTTGAAGCTAACCACTTGACCACGCAAGTACTTTTCCGATTTCCATTGCAGATAACGCACAATCACATACTGCGAATCCCGATAAACCTTCCCAGCCTTTCCAGCCTGGAACTGCCCCGCAAGTTGCGACTCAAGGTGATTTACTATTCTTCCATTTGCCCGCAGATCCTCTAGCGTTATATATCGGAATCTCGTTGGACTCTCATACTGTGTTATAAATATGGCTTCCTCCGGCCTTAAGTCCAATTTATCTAAAAAAAAAATATAATGAAATTTGTTTTTATACACTAGAATATCTTCCTCTCTTTTTGTATCTCTCTCTCTCTCACACACACACATACACACACACACACACACACACACACACACACACACACACACACACACACACACAATTAATAGCCAGTGCTTAAAGTTCAAATAATTTTCCACAGCGAAAGCGACAATCATTCATGTGGAAATTTCTGTGATTTCCACGCACGAGAAACTTGTATCATAGCATCAAAAAAATTCATTCACACATATATATTGAACATATGTATGTATATGTTTATGGGTTTATGTTCCTTCGATTGGTCGATGCTTTAACACCCTAGAAATATTAACTACCTTTTTTTTTTATTGATAGAAAATGGTGGCAATGGTAAGGGCTGTACAATATCGATAATTTTTTTAGTTAGGAGGGAATGTTTTATAAAAATAAGGGTACTTGTATTATAAATAATTACATAGTAACACAAGTTTACATCGGGTGGACTTTGACTTGGCATCCACAAATTGAATTCCACTTTAGCTCTGCAAAGTAGAGGTGGGCACGGGCCGGGTTTTCATCGGGTTTTTCTGGGCACCCGCGGTTACGGGCGGGCGGGTTGGGTGCGGGTATGAAAATTTTGTTGGCTTTCGGGTACGGGTAAAATTTTGAACTTTTGATCTTGGGCGGATCAGCCCGTTCCCACCTCTACTGCAAATGCGTGTGGACTGTGTGGCCTCTAATTCAGCGTCCACATTAAATCAGTACTTCAAGTAAGTGTGTCCATTCTCTCAAAAAGTTCAAAATTAGTACAGGGATTAGTTTAAAAACTTACACAGAATGTGTATATTATGAATATAACTATCCTTACCAAGTGTGGTCCGAATTAAACAACTATAAGACTCCTATAGTATTTAGTTTCTACTAATTTTTTAAAACGAATATACCTTTCTTGAGGGTTGTATTCAGCTGTTCATAAAAGCAAGTCCATGATAGACACGTAAATTTAATTAAATGTTTAAATTTATAAGTTGCCTAATTGTAGCTGGAACGGAACCTTTTGAGAGAAGCAGTACGGCGTAGAAGAAAAGAACAGCGAAAGAGAGCAAAGAGAAAGTTAAAAGTGGCAAATGCTGCAAAATGAAGAAAGGGTCTTTAGAATGCCATTTTTGCCATTTGTTTGTGCTGCACTAGTCGCGAGTTGTTAGGCTCCTCTTGAAATTGTTGTTTTGTTAAGTCTTCCAATGCGACAGGCAAAAGTATAAGCCAACACTTAACCCGATGATGCAATGTCTTCCAAAAAGTTGAATCCATACATTTTGTATGTTTGATAAGAACGGGTTAAGCGAATTAAGGAATTATGCTCGGATAAAGCTACTACTCACAAAATGGTATTCTGGTATTATATACTCATTTATCACATTCCAAATCTTATTAAAACCCCACAAAATTAATTGGTTGCTGCTTATGTACACATGTATATGCAAATTAGAGGGTTCATCTTAACACAATAAATCAATCAAATGTAAGTCTAATCATGCGCTAAATCCTTAGCTTTTTTTTTATCGCTGTGGACAGAACGCAAAAGTGACTAAACAAAACATCGGACTACTTACTGTTCATTGGCGATTTCTTGTCTCCAGCTGACATTTTTCCCTTATTGAGAACCGGCCGCAAAATGTAGTTCCAAAAGCTTAAAACATAAATATGTTGACAATTATGTTAAGCAACTGCGTATTTTATAATTTTTTTTCTGCTTGACCAAATAGGCAACCTTATGATGCGACTTCTTCTATAACTGCGAATTACTTCTCCTCAAAGAATGCAAACGTAAGCAAAACATTCAGTCACACACACACACACACACACATACATACATACATACATTCGTATACACAAACTGTTATACGCATTAACACAAGTCTATGCAAGTATTCAAACATTGAACGCCTTTTACCATTTTAAATAAATACTTATTTATTATATATTTTAAATGTTTATGTTCGGATAAATATAAAAAATATAAAATGTTGTGTTTACAATTACGGTCTAATCTCAACTCCAACATTTAAACATCATTTTTAAGGCTCATTGTTAAACAAAAACCAAACAAAAGAACACTCCACACAGTTATACTTTTATCTGAAATAATTTAAAAACTAATATCTTTTTAAACTTTAATCCGAATTTTGGAACGATATGAACCGAAAGCGTTTCTGCGATCAACTGATTGCATTTTTTCTTCTTGCCGCAAGATATAACACATACACACAAGTAACAGTGTATGAACAATTGAGAATGTGTGTGGTACATAGGCAATATAACACACATATGCATACATTCATGCATAAGTGTCCACTCGGATTTCATTACCACGTACATACATGCATCCATATGTAAGTGATTATGCTATTGCTGTTATGGCTATACGATTTTCAATTTCGATCAGATACAAGAAACAACAGTTTTAATTGTTTTTTTAAATAAACCATAATGTCCCTGCGTTATTTGATCATCTGACTAAGAAATGCTGAATTCTTTACAAGCAAACCTAAAAAAATCTGAACATAAAACTGAAAATATCCGAGAAATCCTTGAACATAGCCCAATTAATTACACATACATACATATGTGTATATATGTGTGTAAACCCTAATGACATATCCCTTTTCCACCCTCTGTTTCATAATTGCAAAACAAAGTGTGAACAATTTATTTAACCCAAAAAAGTTGCGAATTTTTCTCTAGAAAACAGCAGAATTTCACCCTTTTTCCTTTTCCGGCTGCAACTTTCACTTGTTCCGTTCATATTTTTTTTATTTATTTGTAATTTTACTTTTTGCCTTGGGTCGGTCGCCTATAAAAAAGTTGTGTGGCACTGGGTCGTCGTCTATCATGCGTACTCCATCTCTTTGTGCTTTTGTGTGGGTTTTACTCCTTTTTTATTTGATTGTTTCATATTTATGAGGATTATGGTTTAGTGCTGAATGGCCGACGTTCGCCTTCGCCAAGTGGATGATGCTACGTGCGGTAATTTATTTTGCGGTTAAGGACTCTTGTATGGGCTCTCTTTTGCTGCTGCCTGCTTTGTTGGGCAGAGGGTGCGGCTACAGCTTAAGTGAAAGTCCAAAGTCCCACTTTCCAAATGGTGATTCGCATTGTTTGCGAAATTGTTAAAAGGATGGAAATCGCACGCACTAGATAAACAGCCAATTGTTTGTTTGCCAGAGCGTGTGGAGTTAAGTTACCAATGGTGGACTCAATTGAAATGTAAAATTTGCAATGCGTTTTGTTTATTTAAGCATGGGTTAAACGACAGTCAAACCAAAAATGGGTTAAGGCTGACTCAGTGTGTGTTTCGAATTGGCACGCACTTTTGTTTATTTTACAAATCTGTGAGCTGCGCTTTTGGCACAGCATGTTTTCATTTAAGAACGATGCCCTACAATAATATTGAGTTTATGCATTTCAAAGCTTTTACAATCAGATGTTGGCAATGCCAAGGGGTTATTGAAACCATATCCAAGTTTGTATGAATTCGTAGCCTGGTCTAAATAGTGAAACAAAAATTTATCCTTTTTTTTTAATTTGGACTTGTTAAGTTGGCATCTACAATTAATTAATGCAGTCATTATTGAATAGTAACACCTTAAGCTCTCCCAAATTATATAATTACATATCTGGAGCAAATATTAAAAATGAATTTTAAGAGTTAATAATTCGCAATACGAAATTCACATTCGCATCGAGTGCAGTATGACGGTCACACTTTTGTATATATACAATTGAGAAAACTGCCAACTTGTTCGTAGTTGCCAACTTGCTTGTAATAAAAATGCCTAAATAATCGATATACACACGCATCACATGTCGAGCGCCATTTTTGTTTTCGATACTAGTTTCTATCGACATACACAAAGCGCATCACACATACAAAGACAAAAAAAAAGAAAAATAAGCAGGCTGCGTACGAAAAACTAAGAAAACTAATTAAACGCTGCCGAAGACGAGTTTGTGGTTAAGCAAATAAACAATAAAGTTATTTGTGTGTGTCGTCCTAATAACAGCAGCAAAATAACAAAGTTTAATATTCGCCTAGATAACATTATGTCGAAAAATAAAAAATTGTCGCTGTCAGGCGACTCGACAGAGAAATTCATCTACAAGCCCAAGGATTTGATTTGGTAAGGCCTCTACGTGTCAATTAAAGTGTACAATGTTCTTATGGATATAACAAGCAGTAATCACTTAATTAGAATTGCACTTTGTGTTTTATATTTGGCCAACATAAATTAATGAAAACTAATTATACATAACCTCAATTACCGCTGCAATGGGCAAGTGAAAATTATAAAAAAAATGATATAAAAATCTTTGTCTTAAGATTATCCTATTTCAAAATTATTAAGCAAAAATAATTATTAGAAAATTCTGTATCAAATATTGTTGTGACTGCCTCTACCGAAACGTCTGCTGTTGCGTCGACGTCGTTGCGTTGGCGCTTTTTTCGCGCGCGCGCGCTATTTTATACTTTGTAGTTAATTGTAAAATTATAAAAACAATGTTTAATTTTTATTTCTTATTGTATTGCAGGGCCAAAATGAAGGGATTCACACCATGGCCTGGAATGGTAAGCTTTATAACTTCATATGCCGCAGTCGACTACTGCCGCTGCCGCTGTCGCTGCCGTGTTTGTTTTTGACTGTACTTTTTTATGCAGTGACAACGGCAGAGGCGTCGGACGTGCGCTGCCGCTGCCGTTGCTGCTGCCGTCGACGTCATAACGCACTTGCAGGCTTTAATATTCATTGTAAATGGAGTGTGTGTCTCTGTGTGCATATGTCTCGTTGCTATCAGCAGCAAGCGCTTGTTTAATGCTTCATTTGTGTTATTTTAAATATGCTAGCTTTCTTTTATGGTACAGCTAAGCAAATATTATTAATCTAAAAAAAAGAAAAGAAAAGCGTATATAGTGTTTTTTAGTGAAGCATTGTTGTGCTTAGTGCGTGTCTTTGAGTGTGTGAGTGATGTGCTAGTGATGGTGAGAACATGGACAATTAGGTAGCAAGGTGACGTATTTGCTATAACTAAACTCTTTGCGGGTACTTATTGTCATACTGTTGCTCAGAATACGTCACCTTGTAATTGTTCCACCGTGAGTGAGAACGAGAGATTACTATGCTTGCTCTCTCATTTTCACAACTGACTACGGAATTATTAATCGGGTTTTAAACTATTTGTTTACAGATTGTGGAGCCACCGTTAGATCTGTTAAGCCAACAGAGACGCGCCAACACGAAATGTGTCTTCTTCTTTGGGTCACGCAACTTGTAAGCTTAAATATAATACAATTAACGGAATTTCATGACACAATTTAATTAATATGTTAATTGTTTGTTAAATGCAGTGCATGGATTGAGGAGCACCATATTAAGCCATTCGAGGGCCCTTGGAAGGATGAACTGGCAAAAGTTAGCAAACCTGCCGCCTTTAGGCACGCCATGGCCGATATTGATAAATACGTTGACAATCCCGCGGAGATTGATGGCCAAATTGACGAGAGCTGTGGTATGGGAAATCATGCCACTGAGGCGGATTTTGATAAAATTCGTGATGGCCTCGACAGCGATGATAACCCCGAAGCTTCTACCGATGCCAACAATGGTGTTGTTCCCCATGTCGTTGGTAGTCCAGATGAATCTGATGCGCCTGCAGCTGCCGTCTCTAAAGAGAATAATGCTATTGCTGACGCAACATCTCCGGTGGTGACGACGACGCCAACTGCCAAGACTCAGACAAAACGCACACCCAAAGCGAAATCCAGCGCTGCAGTCACCGTAAGCAGCAAACAAGCAAATAAAGCGGCATCTGCAAAATCAGCAGCAGCACAAAAGAGGCGCATTTCAGCGCAACAACATACGCCTACAGGTGCGTCGAGTGCCAAGCGCGGTCGACGCACTGCATCTGGAGATGCGGAGCAATATGGGAGTCCAGGCGGAATGGACTACGATGGCGCTAGTTCGTCATCGCTTGCAGCTCGGACACGCATGGAGACGGACGCATTTTTGGGCACTCTAACAAAGCGTACACCTAATGCTATTGCTCTGCTTGACCGGCCGGTGGTAACGCGACCAGAAACGCAGACAATTGATATGAATTCGCGTTCAAATACTTTGGCAGATCGCGACATTACGCCATCGGATCAAACATTTGGATTCCTTGGTCTGGGTATGATGGGATCAACCATTGTCAAGGATTTGATTTATACGGGGCACAAGGTTGTGGTCTGGAACCGCACCATTGATAAGGTAAGACTTGTTCATATCGCCTAAATGAAACTTGACGCAATTTAGCAATTTTCTTTTGCAGTGTCAGCCTTTTGCGGAGGCTGGTGCGGAAGTTAAAGACACACCCATGGATGTGGTAGAAGCGGCTGATGTTATATTCTGCTGTGTATCAGATCCCAAGGGTGCCAAAGATGTAAGTCCTAACAATCCATAATTACTGTTCGACAAATTAAGCATTACTTTCTTCTGATGCAGCTTGTATTTGGAAACTGTGGTGTACTGCAGCTAAAGGATTTACGCAATAAAGCATATGTGGAAATGTCTACAATTGATCCGGACACATCCATGGACATTGGAGAGGGCATCAAGCAATGTAATGGTCGCTATCTAGAGGCACAAATTCACGGATCGCGACAAGAGGCCGCCGACGGCATGCTCATTATTTTGGCAGGCGGTGATCGATCAGTCTTCGAAGAGTGTCATTCCTGCTTCAAGACTATTGCCAAGAACACCTTCTTTTTGGGCAGTAAGTTGAAGTTGTCATTCGATTATTGTTTAATCCCCCTTTTGTATTTTAATTAAAATAAATCTTTTTGTTATTATCTAGCAGATATTGGCAATGCCTGTAAAGTGAACCTCATTTTACAAACTATTCTGGGCGTAAGTCTTGTTGGATTGGCAGAAGCGTTAGCTTTGGGTGTGTATTATAGGGCTTTTACTATACAGTTGAATTTACATTTATTCAAACAATGTGCATAATTAAAAATTATTTCCTTGCAGCTGACCGTTTTTCCATTTCGTTAAACGACATTATAGACATATTCGATTTAACTTCTATGAAATCACCACTGCTACTAGCCAAGGGCAAGGGTAAGTATTACCTCGCTTTTTAATTTTTCTTCGTTTCAACACATTTGTGTTTTATAAAGTAATTAATTTATTAGTTTTGAAGAGAAAATAATTTATAAATTTTGTCTATCTTGATCTGTAAATAAATAATTAATAGTTTATTTTAAAAGTAGTAACACGATATCGACTTGAATACTTTTGTATACTTTTGCGGGTTTCGACACTTAAAAGCAGGTTTATTTAATTTATATTGTGTTTTGTGTTTCATTTACAGAAATGGCCAAAGGCGATTTTAATCCACAACAACCATTAAGTCATATGCAACGCGATTTGCGTCTTGTGCTCAATATGGCAGAGAATTTGGACCAGTCGATGCCAGTGACGAGCATTACGAACGAGGTGTTCAAGCATACAAAGCGTTTGGGGTACAGCGAGCATGATTCAAGTGCTGTATTTGTAAGATCCAGATTTTAACATTTAGTTAACACGACTACCATTTAAACTATACTTTATCATTTAGTTTAAAAACCGTACACACTCACATTAACACAATCACATGCACACAAAAAAACCCACAAATCAACATGTACACATATATAGAATACATATAGAAACTGACAGAGACATACAGATAAACACTAGAAGCGTTTAGGGCTTATTTGCGCTATTGCAATTGCAATAAGTACGACTTCTAATTCATTCATATCTCTATTCCAAATTGCTCCTTACACTTATTCTTCTTTCCCCACCTACAAACACAAAAAAAAAACTAGAGTAACCTTTATCCAGAACAAAGTCTTAAGCAGGAAATCAAGACAATTACCATTCTGGCTAATGTTTCAACAACGTCATCCCCATCATCATCATCATCATTTGGCTTGAGGCGAAAGCGATGGGCAAGCGTTTGAGATGTCAAGAAAGAAGTCACAGTGATGATCAGAAGCAAAGAGAAAAACAGAAAGCGAGAATTGATGGGGGAGGGGTGAAAGACGAGAAATCTGAGTTTGGGGCCTCTGGAGGAAGAAGAGACGAAAGTAATGCTTTGTGCATTAAATATAATATGTAATAATGATGTTTATTTTGAAGAACTTCTTATTTTCATTATAATTATTCTTTTCTTTTGACTTATTTCGGGGCCCAATATCAGTTGACGCTGTTGTACGAGCCACAATCAAGAATTCACCACCATCCCACACCCCTGACCAGCTTCATTTTTCTTATCCTAATCCAAAGTCTTATCAAAAATAAATTCGAGGACCATTTGTATCTGTATTATTTGTTTAATTATTGTCTCTCTTTCGATGTATTTGTATGTTTTGTTGCTTCCCAAGATAAGTACACCATATAAATTAAACATTAAAAAAAACGTAGAGAGCATAAAAATAAACATTACGAAACAGATCGATTGCAATTTACGATTCATGTTTGATATTCTTTTTATTTCGGCCTTATACAAACTGTAATAAAAATTTTCCTATTTCTGTTCGGGCGCGGCGCTTCATGCTACATTTAAGCAAGTAAATTTAATTTAAAATAAACAAATTTAACCAGAAATACAAAGGAAACAAACAAACTTTCACTTAACTTATATTGTGCACATTTGCCCTATGCAAGAACTGCAATAAAAACCAATTGTCTCGTGGTTCGTTCTTTCATGAGCATCAACAAATAATTGACATACACACACACACACTCACAAACATCAGACACACACAACTGGAACAGATATAAAAATTTAAACAAAATTTAAAAAAAAAATAGAAATGAAAACTAGTGTAAACTTTTTAGAGCCAAGAGAGTTTCGAGGGATCTATAATAATAAAAATAAGAAATACAAAAAATATATATAAATAAATAATTATATTTTACTTATTATTTAGTCTGTATTTTGTTGTAAAACAAAAAAAAAAAAAAAACCTTAATTTTTAACTACAATACCAAAAACGCGATTGTCATTTTAAAATTGTTCGAATTATATTGTAGTTCTTGATCTAGTAATCCTGATTAACGAAAATCAAAACGAATCTACAAAGCGGACGGGCTACAAACATCAGGGATAACCAGTGACTACTGTAAGTAGGAATGCATTTAAGAAAACCGAATGAATTGAAATATTCTCTTAGTCTCGGTTGATTGGCAAATGTGGCAATATTTATGGCTAACTTTGGCGCTTTTGCACCTTTTCCTGTTGGACGCTAATTCTGGAGAATGGGTTCAAAATGAGCTCAAATCCTGCCGAGTAATGGTGTACTGCAACAGCCAGGTACCTTATGGAAAGCCGACCAACGTGGTGATGACCCTGCACAAGTATCCGATTTATCCGATCATCTTGCACCTTAGCACGGAGCACTACTTGTTAGCCTATCGCCTGATCGGCGCTGGAGCTCCGGATATGCCGCCGAAGTTCATCAGGACCCATGCCATTACCAACATCTTGAAAAGTCTCAAGGTGAACTCCGATATTCCGGTGGCATATGAAGCAGGCTATTATGCAGAAATAGAAGCCACCTTCTGGGCCTCTGAGGATAGTATTATGAGGCTGAGGGGCACAGTACCCAGCAAACCATCGCTCCCAGAACTCATTATCGATACGAATATCACTGTGGTGAACACCCGGCCTGGTGAGTGTGTGCCCATATTAAAGATGGCGCGATGTTCAGATGCCCAGAATCCGCAAAAGGTTGTCATCGTACGCAGCACATTACTCCGCTCCTACTTTATATTGAACTGTGGCCTAAGCCAAGTTAGCTTGACCTATAACATTCTCAGTTTGGATGAGTCGAGTATGTGCTTTACCTATTTCCTCTCTAAAAGGATTAATCCATTAATTTACTTCTTTGCAGTACACTATGCCTCCGTCCCAAATCAGCAAAGCATTTTTGTTTTGCAAAAACACAGTCTCTATTATCCTACCACCTTCGAGCTCTGGCGTAATCTTTACGTCATCCGAGTCGAGGGCATTTATAATGACAACAAATATGCTGCCCGTTGTTATGTACAGGTTGTCATGTCCCACGTTGAGGCCATTATTACTGGCGGAGCAATCCGTTATGCCAAGATAAGCAGGAAATTATTTATGGACGGATCACTGAGCCGCGACTATTCCAAGCTGAAGAAGGTCAAGCAATTTTCCACGTACAATTGGAGTTGTCAATCCCAAGACGACTACAGGAACAAAGTCTGCCGGATAAATATGGCCAGAGGTAGTGTGATTTTGTAAAGGATTAATGCAATCTGATAAAGGGCTGCTTACTGTCAGGGTCTGTAATGTGGAATGATTTGCGTAAACGGAAATTTAGAAATTATAGCTGCTATGGAGGTGTCCCCATCTGCAACTATTTCCAAATTTTTTGAGAACTGTTCTTAGGATTAGGATTCTGGTGTTGTAGCAAAGCTTTTATTCATCTTGGATTTCCAGGATTTAGTACGTCTTTCTTTTTCCCATTTAGCTTATTTAAATAGTCTAAGTGATTTCTCTCTCCCTTTTTGCCCAGGATTATTTGCTTGATCCTTGCTCTTTCCCAATTGCAAAGTAGTGACACTACATCTCTTAACTTTTTGCAGTTGAAAAGTTCTGGATTCCGGCATTTGCGTTCCGTCTTGACTGTCAATACGACTTCACGCTGATCGTGGAGTCCGACGACAATCCGAAGATGAAATCCCAGATGATACAGATGGTACACATTGTGGACGATGAGGTGCTCCATGTAGCAATCGTCTGCATTGCAAACTGTGCCCACAGTCAGTACAATCCGGTGAACAAGGTACATCTGGTAGCTAAGTGTGTTGACTGTGGCCACCGGCCTGCCGACTATGCGTGGTATGTTAGCGGACAGTTAGTCCTAAATGCCAAGAGTCTGACAATGCATGTGCGTACACACGGAACAATTGCGCAAATCGTGCTCAAGGTGAGCACCACGGATGGAACATCCAGAGGACGAGGCGTGATGCAGCTCATGAAGAGGGTTCCTCCAGTTCGCGGCAGCTGTGATGTGTCTCCGAAGCAGGGGATCGAAGCAACGACAGAGTTCTATGTGTGCTGCAAGGACTATCAGACTGCTCGGGAGCCCATTGAGTACTTTTACTATGCGGATCGGGTGCTCCTCACCAGATGCCATCAGTGTGACTGTGAGGCTTTCTTACCCATGAATCTGCGATCCATCAAGGTGCTGATCTGTGACAATATACTCACCTGCAGCATGGCATATGTGCCCGTGACTGTGGTGCCGCTTGTGAATGTTCCGACGGAGTCCGCACAGACTCTGTGGGATTTCTTGAGTACGGGTCCCAACAATGCTGTGGATCTGGCCAACCGAGGTCACTTGACTCAACTCACTCAGCTTATCGCATCATTGGCCACGAGGGTGAACGATGTGGAACGTTGTGCAGTCCTATTGCGACCCTTCGAGAATATCCATCCAAAGTCTTTGGAGGCTTTGGGACAAATGGCGAACCTGACTAAGACATTGGGTATTCAGATGAATCCAATCGATATGCTGGAGCACAATCTGTTGACGAAGTCCTTGACCAAGTTGAACGAGATTTTTGAAACGATCAACGAGAACCATATGGGCATGGAACTAGTTGAGCAGCCGTTCATCAATATCACTGTTGCCTGTGTGACGGTCTATGATATGATGACTAGGCTTAATGAAAAGATGCCACGTCCCCCGCAAAACATTTACGATGAGTTTCGGATTGCACTGGACCAAGGTAAGCTCGATCAGAAGCTTGTCGACAAGCTGAAAGAAAAGATTTCAGCCTACGATGACCAGCAGGCCAAGGATCGATCTATGTCCTGGCTGGAAGCTATGTGGCAAGCAGAAAGACTGTATCGCCTCCTGAACTTGGCGCGCAAGCATGGCCTACAGGCGGATCCCAATGAGATTGTCTCAGAAGCCGTATCCCTCGAGATTCAATGCTTCAACATTGAGCCCATGCGGAACTACACGATCGAGTCCAGCGATGGCATGCACATTGTGTATTTTTCTTCCGATCTTCTACAGGAACTCAAAGCCAGTTACACCAGCTACATTTGCCTCAAAGTAATCTCGATAGTGCGGGAACTCAATTGGTGGTATCCCGAGGAGAAGCAACCTAGCTCGGTGCTGCTCTCCGTTCGCATCTATGTCCACGAAGACGACTTCAAGATCGAGCAAATGCTGGATCACAGCGAGATTAGCTTCAGGACCATCGTGGGCAAGTACAAACCCGCCCTGGAGCGACCCAACATCACTAGTAAGCATCGGACTCTCAGTGTTAAAGGTTATCTTTTAATTTTATACATTTCAGATGAACTTCGCTCCATGGGAAATTCTGACGGCACAAAGCTTAGAATTCCACGTAATGCTGAGCAGGAGGAGGAAGACGATCTTATATTCGGTAGTTAGTTGATAGAAGAATGGAAAATCCTATTATAGACTTACTTTTCCCTAAATTAGCCACTGATCAACAGGATGAGAAGACGGTAAATGACGGGACTGGCCTTGTGGATGACGAGGAGGATGAATATGCGATTTCGCATGCCGGAAGATATGTTAATTGCTTGGAGAGCGGCAGCTTGGAGTACATGCAGTGGGTTCGCTTGTATCGGATAAACATGGAGGGGCATGCGATGACCACCGTGCGGTTTAGAGAGTCCACTCATGAACTGCAGGTGCTCCTCTTCATTGGGAAGACTCCGCGATCCTGGAAAGATCTAGTGAACAAAGCCAAATGCCTTGTGCCCGCCAAGTCAACCAATAAGACCATGTTGATCCGAAACAACTGCAAGGAACAGCGACGGGTCTACATGGCGATTCAGGTGAACGGAGCTGCAAATTACGCCCATAACGTAGACACCTTGGTGCCGAATGGTCCTGCCCAGTTTTCGTTTGTTTTCCAGGAGCGCAGCTGTGATTCCTGGACATACAGCCTTTCGAAGGACAAACAGCACTGGTCGCACGACCACTGCTATCCCGTGTTGGAGTACCAGAAAAAGGGCAGGCTCCACTGTACCTGCAGAGTACTGGGTACATACACCAGCTATGTCTATCACACACCAGCCATTGTCGTCCCCCTGGAGCTAGGTCATGTGCGTCTCAATGTGGTTCTTTTGGTGGTCTATGGCGCAATCTTCAGCTTGCTTTTCATATGGTTGCTGGTGCTGGTCGTTTGGTACAACCATCGACCCAGCAAGACGGTTGTCTGCGACACGAGTGGACTGGAACACGAATCTTCACGAGAAGTCCACGACCTTTTGATCTTTCTTAAAACCGGCGGACGGATCAATGCCCAGACAACGGCGACGGTGCGTCTCATCTTTCAGACCACCAAGCGCTCCGAGTTGCAGTTTACTGTGATGCAGGATCCAGAAAAGCCCCAGCTGGCTCGTAATTCCACCTACGTACTCCTGGTGCGGACACGCGACATTCGTATTCCCACCCGAGTGGCCGTCACCCACAACAATGCCGGACGGTACCCGAGCTGGTACCTGCGCCGCATTGAACTGGTGGATGTCCAAAAGCAGATGACCCAGATTTTCATCGTTAATCGTTGGGTTCGACAAAAGTTCCTTATCCTGAGTTCCTCGATGGTCCTCAAAACTGGCGACTATCGAGTCGTAGAAAAGTGGCGTGAACGCTTCTTTACGGAGTTCGAAAGACTTTGGATCAACTGGGGACTCTGGCATCCTATTACAGGCAAGTGGAGGGAGAGCAAGAACAATGACGGCCTGTCCCGGGCGCAGAGATGCTGTGTCTTTGTCAGCAAAATCATGATCACGTTCTGCATTGTAGCATGCTATATAGGACCATCGACGCGTCATTCCGCCTACGAGGACCGCAAGTTGGCGCTAAATATCAAGGATGTTGTGTACATGTTTATTTCTTGTGCGATTGCAACAAATTTGATTCATTTTATCTTCTTAACTTTTATCATCCAGAACGTGTAAAAACTAAAAAATGCGAGTATATTTCACATAAATAAATTTTATGTCTTTGGTGTTTACTTAATCTTTTATAACAATTTAATCAACATTAAAGATTTTAAATTAGTAAATTTAAATTTGTGTGAGCCAAATTTGGTAAGCTGCTCACATACATATGTTTTTGGTTCTAAGAAAGTCAGTATTTTTTTGTTGGTATTATTTGGTGCATTTTGAATTTACTTTATTTAGTTCCACTCTTGTTCTTCCCGTGCGCCGAGTTCGTCGTGCGTGTGTGGCAGAAATATTGAAATTACTTGAAATCAATTAATTAAAAACATTTTGATTACCTATAGCTTTTGCAGAAATGTCGGAAAAGAAACGAGCACGTCGCCGTAAAGATGTAAGTCTTTGGTCTATCTTAATTTAAATAACGCAGTAAACGTCGCAAAAGCAAAATTGACGTCTTGCGTTATGAGTGCGTTTAAGAGTATGTGCGAGTGTGCGTGTATATATGTGCGTCTATGCCACAGTCCAATTGGCATGCTCATTGTGTTTGTTTTCGTTTTGGTGTGTACCAGAGAGACTTAAAACTTGCCGACTCGCTAAAAATATTGAGCTGATGAGCTTGTGAACCATATATATAAATCATATCAGTGTATCTCCCTGAGGGCAAGTTCAACTCAACCATGCGGCATAGATTAAGATGAGTTTTTTTTTTTAATTGCACGCACGCACATACCTAAACACACGACATGTGCTAGAATATGCGTGGGAGAGGTGCATTGTATGTCCCCTACAAGCACCCCGTCTATTATTAACTAGTTGTTGTCTCTGTTCTTGTCACATCATTCTATTACTCGCTTTAAAATGCACTTTTGAGTCTTGTGCAGGCAATTTTCCATTCAGTTGGTTTTATTTGAACAAGAGGTTTGCGCTCTTCGTAATTTTTGTCCATAGAGTCAAACAGCTGTGTGGTCTTGTAATTTTGTTTTTGTTTTGTGTTTTTAAAGTCTGGCAACACTGCCTATTTGGAAAGCTGCTCTTTGGTTGTAAACGAGCGTAGTGATAGAAAGAAGTAAGAATGTACTCTCATACATTCATGTGTATTTGTGATCAGCAGTTGTTTTGTTGTTGCTTCACATGATTTACTCAGGTTTACGTTTCTGTTAACCTGGGTTGTTTCACTCTCCCTCTCTTATTCTCTTGCGCGCGCTCTTGACCGTTCTCAGATGCACCCACTTATCAGCGGTTTTGTTTTGTATTCTATAGCTGCTTTTGTACTTGACGCTCTGTTGCTGACTTTGTTATTGTGGTTGTTGTTGTTGTTGGGGAAAGTTTTAACCATAAAAAAGAGTGTTCGTATGTATATATAGATTCATGTGTGTAGTGATCGTGAGCTGTGTGTGGATTCCCACTCGTTTGACCAGCTAGCTGCCAAGTTTTCAGCTCAGATTTAATACTTTCTAGACTTGCTTAGCGATTGCAACACGTCACTCGGTTCAAGGAAAACAAATAAAACTCAATATAGTTCAAGTATTTTGAGTATTAACAAATTTTACTGAGGCGAACAGGGGAAATGAGCGAGGACCAGGGAAACTCGGAAAGGGAACACCTGCAGCAGGGTGAGGAGGAAGAGGAACAGGAAATCTTCGACGATGGTTTGGTATTATTTTCATTAATAAATATGTAAATATGCAGTTGAATCAGCCTTTGTAAGCGTGTTAGTTATGTGTAAAGTGTGACGAAATATGAATTTGGTGTCGTGGCCCAAATTCGTTGGTTGAATGAAAACTTTTTGTTACCTTGTGTAAATTACAATTATTTTAATGAAACACGTAGACAAAAAAATAAAAAAATTTAATGAAAAAAGATTTCAATTCTAATAACAAAAATTCTAATATTCTTATTCTAATACAAGAAATACTCTAAAAGTATTAATATTAATTTGTTTTTTGTTTTATTTTTGTTAAGTGAATTTAATTAATTTGCTTCTCTTTTGTAGGAATACACCGAGCCCGGACAGCAAAAGGTGGAAAAACCATCGAAGGATGAAAAAAACGTAGCAAAATGGCTTAAGAAGAACATAAAGACAAAGAAAACTAAGTTTCTTAGCCACATTGTCGAGTATTTCACCTCAAGCAAGGCAATTGATGGCCTAATGAAGTCTAAATTCGCGGAGGGCGACAATCCACTGTTTACCACACGTGAACAGGCTGTGGAATTCTTGGACATAATGTTGGAGCACAAGTTTTTCCACCGCGCCAAAAAGGTGCCCATCACTCTGGAAGAGCTGCGGGGTAAAACCGAAAAGAAGTGCGAATCGAATAAAACGCAGGAGAAAGAGAAGGATAAAACGGACGCAGCTGGAGGAAAGTCCAACACAAAAACGTCGTCTACGTCGGAAAAGAAAGATACTGATCCTGAAGCAGATGGAAGTGGTGTACAATCTATAGTCGCCGATAAGAAAGAAAAGAAGAAGCGTAAAATTCGGCTGGACATGCATCCGGAACAGATATTTGTCGACGGCTCTGAGGCGTATGTGTGGATATATGATCCAATACCATTACATTATTGGATCTTCGGTTTCCTTTTGCTTCTTGGCGCAGTTGGTATTTGCATGTACCCCTTGTGGCCACCAATGCTGCGCAAGGGAGTCTATTACTTGTCCATTACTGCTGCCGGATTTCTGGTCTTCATTTTGGCTCTAACTGTTGTGCGTTTAATTATATTCACCATTGTGTGGGCACTTACTGCCGGCAAGTTGCATTTCTGGATCTTTCCAAATCTGACCGAGGATGTTGGCTTCTTTGCTTCCTTTTGGCCACTATATGAGGTTAGTATAGTCATCTTGTGAATGGTAAACTTTGGCTAATTGTACAAGTTTTTTGTATAGAGCAATTATGCCAGCGATGCATCGACTGCAACATCCCCCAAATCCGACAAGAAATCCAAGTCTAAATCAAAAAAAAAGGAGAAGGACAGCGATGCTGAGGAGGATACGGCTGTTGACGCCGACAACGATGGCGATGGTGATGGTGAGGGGGATGGGGATGCATTGCCACTTGAACCAGAGAAAATTGAGCAAATTAAAGAGCATGACGCCGACATGGAGGTGCGTAAACGTCGCAAAGTTGGCGCCGATGAATACGAGGAGGACGACGAGGAGGATGAAGATGCGGCTGGTGATGATGATAAAAAGACCGCATTATCGCATAAGAATACAACGGCACAAGCCAAGGACACAAAAGCTGGGTAAGCTGGCCGCATCAAATTGCGTATCAATTAACGTTTTTCAAGGCATTTGCTCGAATTTTAATTATACAATACTTTTGGTTTCGCTTTGATATCGCATTAATGCAAGTCCAGTCACATTAACTTTAGTTCATAACTGTGTAAATTTTCGTTCCTTAATAAATTATATTGTATGATTTTCAATATTCATTAAGTTTTATTGTTCATGTTATATTTTTTTTTGTTTTAAATTATGGTTTGCAAATCATTTAATAATATTCATTTTTCTCAAAGCATGTCCATTCTCATTCATAATCCACACAAACGGTAGTTGGTCATCAATCTTTAAAACATAAATAATTCCTGGCCGACTTAAGTTAAGTTTTGTAAAAGTTATTAATTTGTAAGAATTACTTCAAGACAAAGTGTAAAGCAAAGAATTTTTAACTTATTCACAATGTACATTTTTGAATATCTTTGAGAACTTTGATTTTATTGTTGGCCAAATTGTGTACATATTATAACAGTAAATTAAATTTCCAACTGTGTGGCGAATTGAACTTGGCTCCCAAAAAATGTGAATATAAAATAATTCCCATCAATTCCCTGTATCATATAAAATGCCATTTGTCATTTGAAACTCATTCAAGCAGCTCTGTTTGCAGTCTGTTCTGAGTTCCTTGAGTTTTCGAGTAACTGCGTAATGTGTGGATATAAAATATCAAGATTAATACACAATCCACAAATTAACTGAGTAAGTTTTCTAAGTTTAATATATCACAACTACAAACACACAAACATAAACACGCATTTTTTTTGGATTTCAAATTTAATTTTTTTATGCTCTGATTCGATTTGAATACTTTATTTTAATTAACCGACTTACTTCAATTACAAAGTAGATTTTACTTATGAGTACTTTTTCCCTTGCAGCACACCTCGCAATTCGGAATCGGACTCGGAGAGCTCTAGTAAAGATTATGAAATAATAAGTTCAAGTGAAGTGCAAAACGTTGCGGGTAACTGAAGGGGAAAACACACACACTTGCACATATAGACAAAAGAAAAAAAATTAAAAGAAAACAAAACTCATAATTCTATGCTTAATGTAATTAAATAAATCACATCCAGTTTTAGCTAATTGATAAGACAGTGCAACAACAATTCGTGTTAATTCCAAATATTTAGATGAATAATGTGTCGGGCTTTTCCGCACATTACACCAACAAAATTCAATAAGTTTTGATTTATTTTCTGATATTGTGCCTGGATACATGACATTTTCTACCTATAATCCTACCTTTTATCACATTGGAAAACAAAAACATAATTAATTCAACTGTGTTTTGTTTATAGCTTATTGCTAAACAAGTTCTCAAATTGTTTTTAAAATATAAATTAGTGAAAACATTTTTAATTTTATATAGGGAAATGTATGCAGCTTAGAACATGTTTATTGTTTTGTGAAAGTAATATAATTTTTGTTTGTTTAACGAGTGCAGGCAACGATTGCTATTGATAATAATGTTTATGATGTGCATGATTATGATTATACAATATACAAAAATATACTTATAAAATATAGCTAATGTACGATCGATCATTTACTTTAAATGTAATTAATGCAAATTAACATTGAAATTAGTAGTGTAAACATCTAATTAATTAAAATATAATAAATAAAGCTAGGCAATTCTGATGTGAGAAATCTTAAAACAAAATCATTCATTTTTATTCGACACAAAAGTACAAAAATATATTTACTCAAAAAAAAAAAAAAATAAAAAATTTATAACTCGTCCTTAAATTGACGCTCGAAATGGTATTGATCAAGCAAACGGTTCAAAAAGTACCACGAATGTCGAGGAAATAATAGACCCACAACAATAGCCAGGCCAGAAAACTATGAAAAGAACGAATATGTATTAAAAAAAAATATATATATATATATATATATATAGTATATATATATCAAAAATATTATAATGCGGATATGCTTACAAATATAAGACATTTTGCCGACCAATGAATCAGCCAAAAGAATGCGCTGGCAAAGACACTCAGCAAGGCAGCAGCAGGATTTCGAAAACGCACTTCAATTTCCTTAACAGGTTTACACATTCTGAAATACAAATTAGAGAACTACTTGAATATTAAAACTATTCCCATTATATCGTAGATCGAAATAGTCAAAATAGTGTAAATATTGCAGAAGAGATTCTTCTTGTAGAAGACATTATTGAGTTTCGAATGACTTCATTTCGTCGAAATTTAAGAGTTTGATGGGTTTCATCATCATTGCCTGGATTTTCTTTTGTACCAAATCGTTGGTTAACCAACGATCATTATTAACACTTTTCGTGTGTTTAGTTAAAGTATTTTCTTCATCCAGGGATTTGTCATTTACTTTGTAGGATAACTCCATTTGAATGGCTGTGTACTTTATTTGTCGTTTTTTGTGCCTCAACGGATGAGCTGGCCACACTGGAAGTTTACGCCGTTTTGGAGCAGGTTTCTTCTCTTCCGAGTCCAAGGATTCTTCGGAAAGTTCAAATCCTTCAAATTCGGAAATTTGTATTTTATTTGATTCGATCTTTTTGACATCTGGAGTCCGAAACTCTAGGTGACCAAAAGGTTTATTTAAGGTCACGGGCTTGAGTGTGAACTCTCTGAGTTGTCCTAGTTCTCTGACCGAAGAAACCATTTTGGGTCGGATGATTTGGCTGCACTCAAAACGAACCGTTTCAATGGTTTTTAATGTGTGAAGAGTCCTTAGTAATTTTGGCTGACAATGTCTTGGATTCTCCAGAACCTCCTTGCGTTGATGACTAGGACATGGTTCATCCGCTAATTTTCTTTCTATTTCCCAAACAGTGGAACTTGTTGAAGATTCTTCAAAGACGGTATTGACTTTTTTCACAATCGTATTGAATGCTTTCAAGTTGGATTTTTTAATATTTTTTATGAGTTTTCCTTGTAACTCTTTGTAATGTTTAAGATTTTTAGAAATAATTGGAAGTTCTCCGGATTTTCTTTGAATTATTGTGGTATCAATAATTTGCTGTCTATTGAGAGGTTTTTTAAAAGATTCTGTGGATATTCTTTGAGAAATCTTTTGAGAATCGAATATTTTTGGAATATTTTGAGTTATTTTTGTAGCGTTGCTTTCTGTTTTTGATGTTTTACCATACTTAGCATTCCCAGAGTCTTGTGATTTAATAAAGGAGTTTTCCCTTGATAATAATGTTTTTTCTGGATTATCACTAGTTATGCTCTGGGGCGTCTTTGCGGTGTGATAAGAGCTGGATCTGGTAAAGGTGCTCGAAAGAAATGTGGAATTCTTCTTAGTGACTATCCGATTTAAGCCGCACTTTTTACAGTTAGAATTGGTAGCATTATTTCGATCTAAAAGCTTCTTACCACGACAACCTTGCGTTAGTTCCTGCTTTTGGTGCCGGTTGATGGAGCCATATCTTAAATTCTGCGAGAATTTCAGTGGCTTCAATTCTTCGGTTGCTGAAGAAACTCCTCCCCTTGAGCGTCTTGAGGGAAAAAGACCGCTGATGAAGGAAAACATTGATGTGGAGGTGGCTCTGGCAGCCCCGCTACCTCCCACCTCCGAGCCTTGCCCCTCGATGTCTCGAGCATGGAGGAATCCGTTGATATACTTTGCATCTCCTGCTGATTTATTGGAAGAATTTAATGGCAATACGTTTGACAATTCATTGGAGTGTTGTGCTTCTGTCAGAGTAGTCTCAGCGGTGGTGCCGAACTTTTTTTCGAGGTCGTCCTCCACCAAAGCAGAGTGTTTCTCCTCGCGATCGTTGCCTTCAAGCTGCAGACTCTCCATGAGCTGCAGGAGGACCATTACAGATTCATTTTGGTTATTCGAATTTTCTATATCGACGGGATCGACCTCAGCTGCCGGCTTCTGTTCGATAAGCCAGCGCAGCTTCTCCATAATGGATATGGGCTCAACGTGGGAAGTTGCCTCCAGTGTGGCCTCGATGGGTTGCTCCTCGTAGGAGGGCCCCCCGCCACCGCGACTGCGTACCGATTGCTGAAGTACGGGCAGGGTAGAGCTGACACTCTTGTGGCTGCTACTAGCTGTGCTGCTGCTGGAGGCACTGCTGTCGGAGAGTCCCGACTGCGCCACCGCCTTCATCATCTCGTGCAGGCGCAGCGGAGCTCCTCCCACACGGGGACGCTCGGCGGGCGGCGCTGTGGGCATGTCAAACGGAGCGGACGAGGAACAGTCGCTGCTGGGCTCCGAGTCGAAGCTGGACAAGCGAGTAGTTGGCAAGTCCGTGCGTTGCTCGATGTGCAGGGCTTTGGGCTGGCGCAACACTTGCCGAGCAGCTTCCTCTACGAGTGCATCTTCCGAAGGTCCATCATAGCTATCGAACGGAGCGAACTGGCCGTCCTTGTTCTCGTCCGGTTTTTGGGGGAGTCCACCGCCCTTGGCGCGCACCTTCTGTTTGCTAAGAATGTCCGAGAGCACCTGGGACAGAGGAGGTAGAGGACGACTGTAGTGGGAGCGCATAGTACGACCAAAGAGGCGGCGGTGCTTCGAGATGGCTCCTCCCGCGGGATCCGTGATGGGCTTGTCCAGCGGTATAAAGTCGCTGACAAAGAGATTGCTGCAGTAGTTGTTCTGACGCTGGCGCAGATGCAGCGGTCGGTTGCACACCTCGTGGGCGAAGGCCACCAAATTGGGCACATCCTGGCTGTGCTCCCAAAAGCATTCTCCGCAAGCCGGTGCCGACGGCGGTGGAGTGGGCGGCGGCGGCGGCGGAGCAGTGGGTACCACATTCACGTCCTGCAGCTGCTTGGAATCCACTTGGTACTTTTCATCTCGGCGCTTGATCTGCACGCGTTGTGGCTTCCGAAAGTGGCCCAAACGACCCATATAGAGTCTGTTATTGTTGTTGTGGTTGCTGTTGCTCTTGTTGTTGTTGGGTTTGGTACTGGCCAAGTTCATGGAGGGTCTCTGTTGACCACCGCACTTAAAGCAGTTACTCTTGCGGCGCGACTTGGGCTTCATCGCTGTCATGGCTACCTTGACTCGCACCAATCCCTGACGCGCCTCTTCATCTTCCTGGCGCCGTCGTCGGGTTTCTAGCAACGACTGCCGCCGTTCCGCTTCCCGCTCCTCCTCGTCGCTGGAGGAGCTGAAGCAGGCACGAGGACGACGTCGTCCCCCGCACACCTCACACCAGTGATCGGGCGTGGGGGCAATGTGGAGAATCGAGCGGGGTAGCTTCTCGCAGAGACACCAAATGGGCGTTGATCCGTAGCTGGACATTTTCCTCAGATATAGCGAGTAGAGTTCGTAGAATCGAAACATTCAACAATTATTTTCCAGTTTCGTTTTAAATTCAATATATATTTGTTGTTGTTGCTGTTGTTGTTGTGCTTCTGGGAAACTCCAGAACTCGACTGAATTATTTTCAAGCTCTACGAAGCCTACAAAAGCCTGCTTTCATAAATACACCTTCGTACACACATAAGTAAATGTATGTGCTGATTTGAGGTTTCAAAAAAAGTTGTGCTTTAAAAAACAGTCCTCACGAAAATCTTCGTAGTTTCTTTTCCAATTGCAACAGATGCAATAAACTTTAATATTTTTCAGTGCTGCAAATGAGTGTAATGACGCCCAGTGTTGTACAACGACTTAAGACACGTACTCTCTTAAGTGTAATTTCAATTTCCCAAATCACACAATTAATGTTTAAACGCTGTAACTGTGATTAAGTTTTTAATATAACACAAGGAGCACAAATTTTAAAATATTCAGATAACAGTAACTAATACTTTACTATTTTTTAAGTTTTAGAAAGAACTGTAAGTGCTTACTAACAAAATACAGAAATATATGTTTAAATTTTTTAAAAATAATTTTTTAAGATATGTTTAGTTGAAATTTAAGTTTACCTTTTTAAAAGTTGTATATTTGAATTTTAAATATATTATTTTATTAAATTTGTTGTCACAAAACGGATTGAATGACTAACTCAGCTGTACTACTGCTTTTAATCGTTTATTTAGTGCAACAACATACGCACACACAGACACATACATATATACCTTAATGATAAACACGAATTTGTGTGGAAGGATTTGCGTGTTAATCTAAGTGATATTTAATGTCCTAACTGTAATTATCGAAATAATATATAAATACAGAGGACTGTAACTTTAAAGTTACAGTATAGCTTAAATTTGCAAAGTAATTGAAAATTGACGAATGTACAGTAAAATCATTCATCTTTAACTAGAAATAAAATAAAATAGAATTAAAGCATTTCTAGACCCGTAATCGAAAAGAGTTGAGGGGTCTATTAGGTTTGTCAGAAGCGAAATGTGCATAAGAGGCAGAAAGGGGCGTTTCCGACCCTATAAAGTATTTATGTATATTCGTGATCAACGTCAACAGCCGAGTCTGTTCATGAAGACCTGAATCTAGAAGATTATAAGAACTAGAAGAAGAACTAATTTGCTTCAGATAGAACTCTATAGCCTATAGCTCCATAGGAATAATCTTTCGATAATTGGTGACTTGTATGAAAAAATTAAGTTTTAATTAAACAATCTAATCCAAAGTCACATATTATGTTTATATCATGACTCTATTACTCCTCACCAAATTAGGTCCAGGTCATACAACTATAGCCTATTGCTCCCTTAGGACAAATAGGTCGAAAATTGGTGATTTGTATTAAAAACTCACACTAGAATGAGTACGGGGTATTTACAGCCGGGCACGCTGGACTGTAGTCTTTCTTACTTGTTACTAACTTGTCCTAGGTCTTTTTATTGTACCACAAAAATATTAAATATTTCCATTATATTACGAAAATTCTATGAGAAGACCCCTTAACAACAAAATTAATAATTAATTTTTTATCTGTATTTCATTCTGAGGATAAGTAAGTCTCAAACTTTTTTCAAACTTAGAATTGTGAATATTTTATAAGTGTTTGTATTTGCAATAGTGTTTACAGTACAGAGTCAAAGAACGCATTAAAATATCATTGTCTGCAAAGCCGTTTGTACTGTATTTCTGGCTCATTGGATGTCAAAGGGCGTGAGGTCAACACATACAATAAATTTGAGCAGTCCTTTCTACGAGTACTCAAAATCAAGCACAACTATAAATTATAAAACTATAAAAAAAAGAGTACAGTCAAACCAAGTCGACTGTAAGAGATCCTGTATTTGCTCTAAATAAATTGCGTAGCAATATTCGTAATTTAATATAATTTCTCCTATGATAACTATATGATATGTTTATCCGATCTCCAGCAAATTTGGTGTTTTATATAGTTAACGGGGTTTTATGGTTTAATTATTTATTCCCTCTTAGATATCTGTATGCACCAATACACTTATACTTATACAGGGTCCAAAAAGTTGGTACATCGAGTGTGTGCACTTACTTTGAATTACAGGACAGATGTTTGGAATTTATGAATGCGACTTTCCCATAAAAATTTCTTTAATAATATCAATTCAATACTATATCATAAGTGGCGCCTAATTGTGGACAGTATTCGTAAGTCAGAAGTTGGGGACTGGGCATAAGGAATAGGGAATCGGGAACTCCTTTACAACAATGGCGATTTCTAGAGGAGAACGGGAAAGTTATTTGGGAAGCAGTAAAAAATTACTTGGTTGTTGGCGCAGGCGTTTTAATGTATTTTTATTGCAATACTTTTACAGTTCTTTTATTTTCGACATTTTTACTTTGTCGTGGAATTTTCAGCATGTTTTCCTTTCCCGGTTTTTCTTCCTTGTTGTTTTTTTTTATTGTTGCAATTTTTTTTTGTGGCTGGCGTGGCTTTTAGTTGGCGTTTATTGCATTTCCTTCAG
Organism: Drosophila cardini; assembly: GCA_018903735.1. Classification (NCBI taxonomy): domain Eukaryota; kingdom Metazoa; phylum Arthropoda; class Insecta; order Diptera; family Drosophilidae; genus Drosophila; species Drosophila cardini. The sequence goes on along the minus strand of JAEIGM010000024.1, from coordinate 560,229 downwards.
CATTTAAAACGCGAATGGGTTTTTGTAATTTAATGTGTGGCAACAATTTGAAGAACGCTCACGCACACAAATATCCACATACACAGCCACATACACAGATAAACACACAGACAGGCTGGCAGCACGCAAAGAAGAGGCGTGGTCTTTGGTCAGACAATGCATTCTCTAAAGAAAATAGTTTTAAAGCGCTGCAAATTTCGAAAATTGTTTGGTCTTCCCTGTAAATGAAAAAAGATTTAATTGAAATGGTTAAAAGTGCTTTCAAGTAGAATGTTGAAATAAATATTCTTTAAAACGTTTATGACATTTAAAACTATGTTATGATAGATATTAACATCATATAATGGTAGGGACGGCAGTAGAATAACCTAAACTGATAGAAAGGATATCTTTAGCAAGCCAGTTTTGGATATATCTAGGCTGATCAGAATATATATCCTTTTTGGGGTCTGCCAAGCCTCCTTTAATGTTTTTTAAGCTGTAGCAGAGGGTGTATTAATTTTGTCACGAAGTTTGTAACGCATTGAAGCTGGCGTCTCCGACCCCATAAAGTATATATATTCTTGATCAGCATCATCAGGCGAGTCGATATAGCCATGTCCGTCTGTCCGTCTGTTTCTATGCGAACTAGCCTCTCAGTTTTAAAGCTATCTTGATAAAACTTGGTACAGATGTGCATTCTCTTCGCACGCAGTTCATATGTTAAAATCGGCCGGAGCGGATGACTATATCATATAGCTCCCATAGGAACAATCGGTTGAAAAAAAATTTTTGTTAGAACTATCTCAACCAAATTAAGTCTATATGCATTTAGTAACAAATCCCATGTGCAAACCAAATTTCTTCATGATCGGACCACTATATCATATAGCTGCCATAGGAACTATCGGTTGAAAATGCTTAAAACGCTTAGTATGAAATTTCGATTTAAACCAAATTCGCACAATATTCATTTGGTATTATTCCCCATATGCTGACCAAAACTCATTCGGATAGAACCACTATATCATATATGTAGCTGCCATAGGAACCATTGGTTCAAAGGCTTAGTATGAAAATTTTTAGTGTCTATTGGGTGATTTCAGCCAAATTCACGCAATACTCATTTGCTATTATTCCCTATATACTGACCAAATCTCATCTAAATCGGACCAATATATCATACAGCATCCATATGAACAATTGGTAACTGAATCCAAATGAACGCAACATGCATGACTGCAAGGGTATATAATCTTCGGCGAGCCGAAGATAACCTTTCTTTCTTGTTTTTTTTAAGCAGTAATTTTAAAGGTAATGACCTAATTTTTATACTCTCTGCAAGAGAGAGTATATTGAGTTTGTAAAAAGTATGTAACAGGCAGAAACGCCTCCTTCGGGCAGACCCCATAAATTATATATATTCTTGATCAGCATCACAAGCCGAGTCGATATAGCCATGTCCGTCTGTCTGTCCGTATGAACAAACAGATTTCAGAGATGGTAAGAGCTACAAGTTTAAATTTGGTCAGTATCGACTCGATATTAAGTCATAATCAGCGAAAAACTACACACACTTCGTAAAAAATTTATGTTTTAGGTGAATATCTCAGTAACTATGGCACTTAGGATTACCAATTTTCCTAGAGATGGCATAAATGCATTGTCATTAAAAATGTTGGACTGCCACGCCCCCTTTTCCCACAAGAAATAAAATAATTTTCAAACTTGAATGCGGATTTTAAGGCATACGTTCTTATCGTACAGTATTGTAATTTCAAATTCGGTTGGAGACAAATTATATCCAACTATCCTGAAAGTTGCAGATAAATCGGACTATAAACAAAAGAGCTGGACGCGTAACAACGCTTATAATTGAATGCAATGTCAATGCATGAGTGCAAGCGAGACAGAAACATATGAGCGAACGGTTACGCTGCTTGTGTAGCGGCAGCGCTGCCCGCGGGCGCTGGCCGCGACGACCAATTGTATATGTATTACATATACATACATACATACTTATGTACAAACAGTTATTTTTGTTTCAATGTGTTCTATTGCAAGTACTATCAATTGATATACCCGGATACCGATTTTATTAAAATATTAGTAAATAAAACGCGAAGAGTATTGTAAGTTCGGGCGTGCTCGACTATACTTTTCTTTCTTGTTTTCTTTAATTTCTGGGTTTTTTTTAACTGATTCATGGTCATTTCTTAAATTTATTGGCCGTTTCAAACAGCCAAATTGTGACAGCTTCTCCGTATTTGCTTCTAAAAAAGGTTTAGACAGAATTTTAATTGAAATTTGAAATTTCGTGCATCCTGTTACCTTCTGTTAATACAAAAGCAATTTCCGCCGTTATCTGAATGTACTCGTGAATACGGAGTACTTAATTCACCAACTGCGCTGAAGAGCGGGGCTTCAGAAATGTGTTTACGAGGGGCGGTTGTGGGCATGGTCTAGCAGTTTTCATACGCCTGGTTTGCTGGCCGAAGTGCCGTGAAATATACAAGTCAGCAAAGAGCTACTTGTCCCAGTGTCCTCGTGTCCCGGTATCCCGTTGCCGTCGTGCCACGGCTGTTTGTGTGCAAGTGCAGCATAGAGTTTGTTGCAAGTTTCAACGCACAAAGCTGTTTATTTATTTAACACGATTTGTACATTTTACAATTCAACACGGTAGCTTGGGAGCCAGACAGCGTTATGGATATGAGTGTAAAAAGATGATTGCGTTGCTGCCACGCATGCGTAACTGCCACGCCCCACAGTTTCAATTGTTGTTGTACATTGTGCTTTACATAAAATATTTAATGGAACTTTCAAATGGGACTCGGCACCGTTTTGGGACACTACAAAGTGTGGACGCAGCTCGAAATTTGGAATTTCTGTCATCTGAAGTTAGTTTCGGTAAGTGGAAAGTGTTGTAAGGACACCGTGAAATAGGTGGTGTGCAACAGTCGTAATAGAAGCAATTGCAGCTGCATCAACACCACTGACCCAAAGCTGTCTTTTTTTACTCTATCTCTCTTTCTCTCTCTCGCTTTCACTCTCTCAGCTATGTCGCAACCTTGAAATGCACTTAAGAAGTAATGTTTGCTTCTTTTAGATGCCAAACACGACATGTCACATACAATTTGGCTTGAATGGGCAACCACAAACACGTGTCCTTCGTTCATAATTGTCGAGCTGACGAGTTTCGTAATGTCTGCTCAGAGAAATTCACGTCACTGTAGCTTATAAAATTTTAAGTTTAGTTGCTACAGTTTTTAATTTGTAACAGATTGTCTAAAAGTAAAAGCTAATGTTGGTATCGGTGGCTTTAAGATTCAGAACCACCAAATTTTGGTACGGATTAAATAAAAACTGCAAATTCCACTACGATGAACTGAAAGTAACAAAATTTATTTGATATCGTCATGGATTATTAATTCAAACGATTTGTGAACTACGCTTATAACAGGCTATTTAGTAAACTATAGTGTTCTTCGTGATCAACAAAATGGTTTTTGGGAATGACTTTTTATTTCGACCCAATATTAAACAAGTAAGAAAGGTTACAGTCGAGCGAGCCGAATGTAAAAGACCCCGTACTCCTTCTAGTGCGCGTTTTTCCATACAAATCACCAATCTTCGACCGATTAGTCCTATGGGAGTTATAGACTATAGTAGTCCGATCCGGACCAAACTTGGTGAGGATAGTTATAATGGTACCATATACATAATGTGTTAGTTTGGTTGCAATCGCTCAACTAAAACTTCATGTCTCCATACAAATCAGCAATTTTCGACCGATTTGTCCTATGGGAGCTATAGGCTATAGTTGTCTGATCCGGACCAAACTTGGTGAGGATAGTTATAATGGTATCATACACATAATGTGTGAATTTGGTCTCTCTAGCTCTAATCGTTTTCAAGTTATGGTGATATGAAAAAAGTTTTTTACAACTTGCGGGGACGGTAGGGGGCGTGTCAAAGATTTGAAATAAACTTGATCTGCTCGCGAAGCAGATGGACTTTCATTCCAAATTTGGTGGCTCTAGCTCTTGTAGTTTAGAAGATCCAGGTGTTCATACAGACGGACAGACGGACGGACGGACAGACGGACAGACAGACAGACGGACAGACGGACATTGCTATATCGTCTCGGCTGTTGATACTGATCAAGAATATATATACTTAATGGGGTCGGAAAAGCCTCCTTCTACCTGTTACGCACATTTCGCTTCAGACAAACTTAATAGACCCCTCTACTCTTTTTTAGAGTACGGGGTCTAAAAAAAACACAGAGGTCTTTTGGGCTTGTCAGAAGCGAAATTTGCGTAACAGTCTCTTCTGACTGACCGACCCCATAAAGTATATACAGTCTTGATCAGAATCAAAAGTCACGTCAATATAACGAAGTCCGTCGGTCGTCTCGATTTACTTTCAATGTTTGCCACGCCCACTACCGCTGTGAGCAAGACTTGGAAACTACTTGAGCAATAATTACACTATTACTATCTATAACTATCCTAACCATGTTAAGTCTGGCTCGACAACTAAATACTATAGATCCAATTGGAACAAGAAAGAAAAGTACAGTCGATCACGCCCGACCGTAGAATACTCTCTGCATTTTATTCCCGATTATTTTAATAAAATCGGTTTCCCAGAATATTAACTGTTAGTACTTGCAATAAAACACGTTGAAACAAAAACATCTGTTTGTATGTATTCACATACACATTTGACATTATATGTATGCACGCACATATGTATGTGTGTATATGTTATACATATACAATTGGTCAGCACGGCCAGCATTCGCGGGCAACGCTGCCGCTAAGCCACGCAAGCAGCGAAAACGTTTGCTCACATGCTCGTATGTTTCTATCTCGCTTGCACACATGCAGTAACATGGCCTTTAATTATAATCATTTTACATGTCAAACTCTTTTGTTTATTGTCCGATTTATATGCTTTATATAACTTTCAGGATAGTTTGATATATTTTGTCTTCAAATGATTTTCAAATTACAATACTGTATGATAAGAACATATGCCTTGAAATCGGCATTGAAGTTTAAAAATTACTTAATTTCTTGGGAGAAAAGGGGGCGTGGCAATTAAAAAATTTTAATGTCTATATATTAATGCCTTCATTAGGAACCTGCATACCAAAATTGGTGCTGCTAAGTGCCATAGTTACTGAGATATTCGCCTAAAACATCAATTTTTTACGAGGTGTGTTTAGTTTTTTGCTTATTGTGGGCGAACGGGGCGTGGTATCGAAAAAAAAAGATTCTTGTATTGACTGACTTAATATCGAGTCGATAGAGACCAAATTCAAACTTGTAGCTCTTACCATCTCCGAAATCTGTTTGTTCATACGGACAGACAGACGGACAGACAGACAGACGGACGGACAGACGGACATGGCTATATCGACTCAGCTTGTGATGCTGATCAAGAATATATATACTTTATGGGGTCTGCCACGCCTCCTTCTGCCTGTTACATACTTTTCACAAACCCAATATACTCTCTCTTGCAGAGAGTATAAAAATTCATTAAATACATTGTGGTAATTGAGCTATCGCAATTAAACTCACACATTATTTGCGTATTATGGCTCTGTATATCATTATCAAATTTGGTCCGCATCGAATTGCAATCTAATCAAAATGTTTATATAATACAAACATACCTTCAGTTTGGTTGAGATGTATTTTGAAACATTGAAGTTTACCAAATGATTTGATTAAAAAGGAATTTTTATACTCTTTGCAAGAGAGAGTATATTGGGGTTGTCACAAGATGGTAACAAGCAGAAGGTGGCGTGGCAGAGCCCATAAATTATATATATTCTTGATCAGCATCACAAGCCGAGTCGATATAGCCATGTCCGTCTGTCCGTCTGTCTGTCCGTATGAACAAACAGATTTCGGAGATGGTAAGAGCTACAAGTTTGAATTTAGTCAGTATCGACTTGATATTCAGTCAGTTAATACAAGAATCTTTTTTTTTTTTCGATGACATCCCATTCGCCTACAATGAGCAAAAAACTAGACACACCTCGGAAAAAATTGTTGTTTTAGGTGAATATCTCAGTATCTATGCCACTTTGGGATACCAATTTTTGTAAGCAGGTTCCTAAACACGTCATGAATGCTTTGCCAATGTTCTTATCGTACGGTATTGTAATTTAAGATTCGTTTGGAGACAAACAACATCAAACTATCCTAAAATTTGCATCTAAATCGGACAATAAACAAAAGAGCTAGACACGTAACAAAGTTTATAATTAAACGCCATGTCACTGCATGTGTGCAAGCGAGATAGAAACATACAAACATGTGAGCGAACGTTTTCGCTGCTTGTGTAGCGGCAGCGCTGCCCGCGGACGCTGGCCGTGCCGACCAAAGGGACATACATACATATTATGTATGTATATATGTATGTATGTATGTATGTATGTATGTATGTATGTATGTATGTCATATGTATATGCATGTATGTATGTGCATACATAAAAACATATGATTTTGTTTCAACATCTATTACTGCAACTACTATCAATCGATATTTTCGGAAAACGATTTTATTAAAACGATCGGGAATAAAATGCAGAGAGTATTCTACGGTCGGGTGTGCTCGACTGTACTGTTCTTTCTTGTTTTTTGATATTAAGGACAAGAGATGGAGAGAAAAACAGTGGGCCCCCAGTGGGGGGAGAGGGGGAGAAAATAAAATCATTTCGTATCTTTACCCAAGTTATAAGAGTTTAAAGTGGCAATTGGTTATGTTGAAAGTTTTGTTGTTAGTTTCATTTAACTGGAGTGTCCAATGCGGGTGAACTAGGGAGAATCGTGATTGCGCACAAAGTGCGAGTACACTCATACTTAAATGGAGCGAGTACAGTTTTTTATAAAGCACTCCTTTTTTCGGGGGGAAGGGGTTCAGTGCTGTTGAGGCTTTGTTGGTTGGCCAGAAACTTCCGCTTTCATAAAAGCGCTTCCAAAGGTAATTGTTTAAAAATATATTTCATTTTATTATGGCGCAGAGCACTGTCTACACAGTAAACTCACACCAACACTCATAGTCATATTCAGACAGTTAGATCGCTTGTCTAGTCATGTGTATGTGTGTGTACGTGTGCGTGTATATGTGTCCATGTAAATTTCAGGAACTCTCCCAAACTAACCAGGCAAAATTTGCTGCTGTTGCGGTTTATTTTGTGTTGCAAAAATATGCACGTTCCCTCTCTTTCCATCTCAATCTCCCCTCTCTCATCCAGATCTCCCTGACTTCCACATTTCCCGTTGGCGCATTTTTGTTGTGCTTGACTTTTTGTTGGTCGCGTCAGGAATGCTGAGTTTGTTGTGTTGTTTTGTGCTATATGTTGGCCTGGCTTGTTATTTTAGCCAAAAGCTGTTAAATTGCACGAAACAAAACAACACAACTATACTGCGTGTGTATTTGTGTGTATGTGTGTGTGTGTGTGTGTGTGTTGAGTGAGAGTATGTTTAAAAGGTGGCTGTAAATGTGCAAAACGACTTGACCAAGTGCAAAGCGGCCAAAAGCAACATCATATGCAAGAACAATAAGAAAAACATTTGCCTGTAAATATTTGAGCGGAAGCCAAAGGGAAAATGTGCGGGAAATACTTTAGAATAGTTCCAAAAAGTTTCTTGCTCTTTTCGCTCTCTATCTGTCTCTCTCTCTCTCTCTCTCTTTAGAATTTTAAATGAAATAATTATAATCTCATAATGATAAAGTAAGTTTACTTTTGAGTTGAAAGTAACATACTTGATTTAAAGTCTTATATAAAATCTTTATTTACGAAGAAAATCTTTTACAATAATCGGTTTTTTTCTTAAGTTCAGTTTAGCTAAAAACAGTATTAATTTGATTTATTTAAGCAGCTAAAAATAATACTTTTAAAACAAAATTATTGAAATACAGAATAAAGTCAATAATTTGAATATTTGAAGTCTTTCAAATAAAAATGTCTGTAAAATCACCAATTTTAGTAATTCATTATTTAAATAAGTCGGCAATGAATCAATTATTTTTCCATTTAAATTTAAGGACACACTATGATTGTATTAAATATAAAATAAATACATAATTTTATTTTTAAATGGAGAACTAAAAAATATTCTAAGTGTTTGTCTGTTTAACTATTTATTAAGCTTATTGAGTTTAAACCTGCTATATCGTGAAATAAAATATTGTGTGCTTACTATGCTTATTATTTTTTCATGAACTTTACCTTAAGTTTCCAAGTTCTCTTCTTTTGGCTATTTCTTTTTCAAGCTTTTCCCCGACACAAAGTTTTAATTTGACCAAGAATATTAATTAAAATATCTTGATGGCTTAAACATAAAAAAGGCTGTGTTCACTGTACGCTTTGAGCCCGCATAGTAACTATAAATATTTTATTCAAAAAGTTAAAAGAAAAAAAAAAAAATTAAATTGCAATTGAAATTTTCGCAAGCCATTTTTGAACTCTCGTCTTCAATGGAAAAATGAAAAATAGTTCAAAGCATCTGCTTTTGCGCTGATGTTATAAACTTGATTTTGTTTTCTTGAAAAATGTTGTTCTGCTTATGATGTGTTAAGAAGTTATGCAGCTGGCATTGAACTATACGGCATATACGCAATACGCGATATTCCTCTTATTTCTGGCTTTTAGAAAGTTTACGGCGCTTGAGCTGTTTGCATACTTATTTGTTGAATGCCTGGCTTTGAAAATGCTTAACTTTTGGCTACTGAAACTATCGAGGCGCGCTTATTTGTTATGAGAACTTCAAGTTGATAGCCGAACGGAGGAGGTACAAAGGACGAAATCAGTAAAGTAGAACTACGGTTTCAGCTTAACGTCTATAAAAAGCTGTTCAAGTGCAGCCCTTTGACTGGAGGCAAGGCAAAAAGGCGTATATCCTTCATCTCCTCCTGCACAACGTAGTTTATTTCCTGTGTGCGTGTGTGTGTGTGTATGTGTGTGTGCTTACCACTACTTATGTAACAGGAAGTTGTTGGCTTCCTAAACGGATATACTGACTTCAAATAGTGTTTTTTCTCCAGCTAAGCTGCATTCTTTTATACTATTTTCTGCCACAATTTTTTCTTGTTATTATTGTTGTTGCTTGGCTTCTATAGCTGGTGCTTTTGTTGTTGTTGTTTATGCTGATGTTGTTGTTGAGGGAGGCAACGATGACTTGCTCTCTAACTGTGTGGTGCAGTCTATGCACGTGTCTGAGGTGTGCATAGTGGGTTTTTGTGCAAGGTTTCACTACCTGAAGAGTATATAAATATTCAGATTAGCTTATGCTCGGGATAATATTGTTTTCATTAACAGCAAATAATATTGAAGCTAAAATTTTTGATTGCTTGTGGAAGTTAAACTGATTGAGATTTCTCGATATGTTGTGTTGTGTGTTGGTTTATTTTGAAGAACATTTGTGTGTAAATATTATTTTAACATGTATTGTTTCTACGAGTCTGATGTTTTGTATCAATTTTATTACTATTTATGGGTAATAATTCTTAATGTACTTGTTCTAAAAAACCTAAAAATGTTGTCTTTTATGTTTTTAGTATTCAAATAAAAAATTGTAGCTATTTTTAAAAATATTTAATTAAATAATTTACAATAAATGAAGAAAGAAAAAAATAGTTCAACTTGATTAAAAAAATGCATGTTCAAAAAACATTAAAAACATTTTTTTGCAGTTATAACTGAAAGTAAACACGTAAAAGTAATCTTCATGAATTTATCTTTCAAACCCGATATTTTTTTTTTAAATGACATGTGCTTAGAAAACCCCTTTTTGCAAAAAGGTAAAGTTAGAATCATTGCTTGGACTATTAAAAAATCTTCAGTAACTTTAAGTTTAACTTTCAGTAGCCAAGCATCAAAAGCGTTTGATACAAATTTCGACTTTATTTCAAAAATCGGTCTTTGCACCCACAGTGCACACAGTGTCTGGAAAAATTTTTTTTTGTAGCACCTTTGTTACTGCCACCATTGCGGACTACCTTCAAGAGTTTCAGTTAACTTGTCTGGCTTGTATTTACTGACAGCCTCTTGAAGGCAACACAACTTTAGCCAACATACATATTTCAACCAACAATATGGTCAGTTGGGGAACCCCAAAGGCAAAGTGCTTATCGCCTGCTGTGTTCTTTTTTGCTGTTGTCTTCTTCACCGCTCGTTTAATGTAGCTTTTGATCTGGTTATTATAGCATAGTGTACTATATTGGAAAGTGCTCAATCTTAAGAACCATAAATCATGTCCAGCAACATTTACTGCCATACTGAGTTAAATAAACCAGCTTAAAGTTCTGTAAAACAGATGATTTAGTTTCAGTTGCAACTGATTTCCTTAAATAATGCTGCGTCTAGTTAGCATAACTAAAAAATAAGCAAGTTATGAATATGCTTAAGGGAAAAGCACGAGCATTTTTATGCAATGTAAATTAATTTCGCCTATTATGACACGCAGCTCTGCAACGCTAACACCAACACCAGAACCAACACCATTACCAACACCAAAGACAAAGCCCGACTGCGGTGAGACACGGTAATCTCACTCCAGACCGAAACTAACCTTAGCTGTTCGCGCTGACAGTTTTCCAGTTTTCCAGCCACCTGTCCGCCCGCTGCCCTCGCGTTGCTTTGCTCCCCCCTCCTTTCACCTTCCATGTCCTGCAGCTGTCGAGCATTTAATCTCGGTAACATTTCCTTTGCCTGTGCCTGTGCATGTGCCTGTGGTATGACATTTCCTACTAGTGACCGCCAGTCCTACCGCCTCCCACTTGTCCCCCTCTTCAGCGACAGCTCTTTTGCCGTTGTCGAAAACAAAAATTAGCCGTGCAGTAAAATGGCCAAAGGAAGTGGCAAGTAACTACCTTGCTGCAGTAACCAGTCCCGACTCGTCTCCATCCACTTGCCGGTACCCTGTACAAACTATCAACTACCAGTTACCATCTACCATCTACCATTTACCAACAGCCACTGCTACTGCCACATGCAGTAAAAATTCGTTAATGTGCAGCTAATTAAGTTCAAAGCATAGCTCTGGGGTCTGGTCGGAGCCAGGGATATGTCTAGGGTCCCTGGCTGCTGTAGTCCTTAGTCATGCATAGTTAACGGCATAACGTCTTTTTCCCTTCTCTCCCACTCTCTCTATCTCTCTCTCTCTCTTTCTTTCCTACTCTCTCTTCCTCTATCTCTCTGCAGGTTTCCCTTTTAAACATAAACTATTTCTGCTGGCTGATAACTTGCTTACAGTTGCTTACAGTTCTGACCACTCCTGTTCCCAATTAGCGTTCTGCCTTTTGCAATTTACGGAAATTGTTTGGGCCTATAGTTAAAAACAAGGTTAAATTTGAGCAGAAATCAGAAATGTTTTTGAATATCTATCTATTTAATATCTAATAATTAACAGATAGAAAAAATTTCTTAAAATATTCTGTTGAATGAACATATGAATTAAATATATTTTTAAGTTGGTTCTAATAAGTTAAAGATTCTGACTGAATCAGACCTAGAAGAGCTTTTTAAAGAAAGGCAACTAATTAACTTGGTTAAAATGTGGTTTGTTTCAGATGAACTGATAAACAATGGGCTAAATAAAGATATTAACAGAACTCTGCTTAGTTTAAAAAAATTAGCTTCACTTAATTATAAAAAAGGACGCTGTTAAAGTTATGCATTCAGTTGATTAGGCAAAACTTAAGCTGTAAAAAGATTTAAATACCCTTGTATATTAAAAATATATAACATGAAAAAATTCAGTTAAATATTATTCTTTTATATAAAAAATGTTATAGTTATGCAACTAAATGGATAATGAATGATAAGTGTTTTAAAGAAAACTTTTATTTAGTTTTTAATTAACTCTATTTAACTGAAGCTCAGTTGTTATTACACAAATTACTCATTTCATAATTACAAACTGTAAGAAATTTCACTAAGTCCGCTACAGCAGCATAAATCACAAGTTCCTGCATCTAGTACAAAATTCAATTTATGGTTTTCACAGTTTCGAGGGCGCCATTAAAAATGCAAATATGTATGAAATTTTGGTCTGCGTCAGACGAACCTTCACAGCCACTTCATTAGCCACATTAGCAAAGTTATGAGACATATTTTTGGTGCAAGACTCTAATTTAAATGCAGACAGTAAATCATATACAAATTGCTGTCTTGATTGAGTACGATTCGAGATGAGGAACTGTTCTTAAATAGCGATTTCATGAACAACGCATCTTCTTCAAAACTAAGTAAAAACTTAACTCAAAAATGTCCTGTTTCATGGTTCCTTTGGGGCAGGACAACAAGAAAAGTCATTGCGGCAGTGAATAAAACTCTGTCCTTAACTGTCGTCTGGTCAGGATTGCACTGCAGTAACTTCACAATGCCAGCCAGAATGCCAGCGGAGCACGTTGTCGTTTGTCTGATGAGTTTTTAAGTACAAACAATTACAAACGGCAAATGCAAGAAAAAGAACAGATCTACTGAACTTCAGGATACCCTGAAAAACTTGGGAGTAATATGTGGATATAGAAAAAAGTTTACTTCCCATCCTTTGTATTTTTTATTCCATTCTACGAGCCTCTTATTTATTAAAACTTGTATTATTTAAAGATTTTTAAACTTTAAACGAGGTTTTTCTATATTTCACTTGTTTGTAAAAATGAAACTGTATTGCCACATTTGGCTTACAGGGTATTAATAACTATTTTAAATGCAATACTCGGAATCATTCTGCTATACTCACTTCAGTTATTTAACCAAGTCTGTGCCCTTCAGAGTTGTGGTTATCACATTTTGTTGGGCATTTTAGTTGCGTAATTGAATAAAATTTAATTTACAAATTCAAATCCTTTGCATTTGGTTTTTCTCTGTGGTGTCCCCTCGCTCTCTCTCTCTCTCTCTCTCCCCCCCCTCTCTCTCTCTCTCTCCCTTTATTTTCTGTCTCTCTTGATCTCGCTTTCTGGTTGGCCGCTTTTTAATCTAATCAACTCTTAATTGCCATTTGTTTACATCGTCTCACAAATTTTGTTGACTGAGAATACTAAAAATTCGATACGTAACAAAATTGTATAACATTTTTCGGCTTCAACTAACAAGCAGAACAGACTTTTAGCATAATGAAACGCATTTATTTCCAAACAGTCGGCATTTAAATCGTTGTAGTTTCAATTTGAGTACACCCAAAAAAATATTGATTGATTCTTTGAAAAGTGTTTCAAAATTTTCATATTTCGTACCGTATTTTAAAAACTTTTAATCAGTAATGCATAAATTTCAAAAAAAAAAAACTTGCTAAAAACTTTTATACCAGGTAATAATTTAAAATACATAATATACTTTTAAATTAATTAAATGACTTGATGGGAATTGCTCGATAAATTTTATTGCAGTGTAGACTAAAAATCCAAAACAAACACCGAAACCCATTAAAAATGCAGATGCCCTGGCATTTAAAAGGACCAAAAGTGACATCAAAACAGACAAACATGACCAAAAATCCGCTTAGTTTCAAAATGTGCAATTTACCTGAAATTCGATGAGAGCATATGTGGAAAGGATAAAAGGCTACGATGAGGTCCTGCGGCATGTAACAGCAGTGACATGTGAAAATTTGTGCCACGCTCTGCCGTTGCTCATTAATTAAAAATTGAAAAACAACAACATCAATCCTAGACACACTAACGATAAGGGTAACAGTGAGAGTAATATAACAATAACTACGAAGGCGTGGCAATGTAATGTGGGCTGCTCCATGGTGACAGTGACACACACGTGACACGTGTGTGAAGCGACGCTGACACTATGTTCGGCACTTTCATCACCAGCTGACGTTCCATACCACAGCTGCACACGCCCCCTTGGTCAGGCAGTTTATGTATTAAATCACTAAAGCGTATGACAGTATTACACTTACAAAGGATTGACAATGTTAGCACGTTTCCTCTCATAGTAGATGGCTAATGGGATTTTCTTCAACGCAAATGAGCCTACAACAGTTTTTAGAAGTTTTCAAATAATGCTCTGGACAAGTATGAATTCTATTAAAACCGTTATGATATTATTTAATTAGTAATTCATTAGTTTATAGCTGAACCAGTGTTTAAATTCATGAAAATTGCAAATTGCAATACTTCCAAAAGATAGTTTTAAACATGTCGTGCGAGCCGACTGTATCAGACTCTGTATTGATTTTAGTGCGCGTTTTTTCATACGAATCACCAATTTTCGACAGATTTGTCCTATAGGTGTTAGGCAAATAGTAGTTCGGTCTGGGTTAAACTTGGTGGGAATAGATATATTGGTAACATACATATACTGTGTGAATTTGGTCACAATAGCTGCAGGCAGACAGACAAACATTGCACATTCACTTTGAAAATAAAAAAGAAACACTTTTCAATTACATTATGCTTAAAATTCAAGTAAGTTTAGAAACAGAGATTCAAATAAATTTTATGATGTTAAATATTTTAGAACGCTTAATGACAGGGATGTTGCCTAATGATGGTTAAAAACTTCTCGACGGCAATATCAACATTAGCTTGGCTTTAAAACCAAAGGGGATGAGAAGAAGATGAAGGGAAATGTGGCATGTCCCCAGGCGGGCATTGTTGCCAATGTTGCAAGCGCAGCAGAAAAGTGCCAGATAATCGCCGGCTAATACATTGAATGACCGCCCCCGGATGCGGATCCATTCGTTTTGCCATTAAATTCAATTACATGACAATAACGTGCTGCTTATGGCGTTGTGGTTCACGAAAAATTGAATATAAAAATAAAAAAAATAAAGCTGTGAATAGATAAAAAGTGCAGGCTAAATTCAAACTAAAGTCAGCATGGGAGCGTGCACAAGTGAGCTAGAGAGAGAGAGAGGATTGAAGAGGGAGAGGGGTAGTGACACAGAGGTCAGCACCAAGAAGTTATGATTAGCTTTTGGTAAAGTTTTGGTCGTAGTCAGCAAACACTTGAGAGCTGCCATTGCATTGTGTTGCCAACGAGCGCGGTAACCGTTGCCATTCAAGCGTGTGCGACAACTCTGGACAACTCTTAACCATGCGGCATGCCACACTCCCCGACAATAGCAGCCAAGTTTCTGCAACGTTTCAATTTCTCTATAGTATCTCTAGCGCTTTGTTTCTTACATGACTTTCCGCCATGTTTAATCGCTTCATAATGCGCCTGAAAGTATGCTAAGCTTTTCTCCAATGCAGCAATTTTCGGGCATACTAGTAATAGTATAAGGCTTGTGTGTTGTCATTATGGTGTCAAACATACCCTTAATATTTGAGATTAACAGAGCTCGAATAGAAGGGACTACATGTAAACATAGCTTCTAGCTACCAAGTTTCACTGTTGAAAGACAAGTTACACAAAGGAACTGTTTGTAAATGCTTAATACCAATGAACATATTTTTAGACTTAATTTGATTTATTTTTTGGTTCCATTCACCATTTGTGAAAATGTATGAAGGATATATAGCTTACATTAAGCATTATAATATATTAGAGATTTAATATCCGATTAAAATTGCTGTTGTTTAAGGAAAATGTTGATGTTGGTAACATTACAAAGTTACTTTACCGCAAGGCGTTTTGCGTTTATCAGAAAAATTGTGTCATAATCAGTTATCGGGGCCTTTATATGCATAATTTAAGACAACAATTTGCGTACAATTTTGTAAATTGTGCCCATAAGAAGGCTTTAAATGCCGTTGCTGCCGAGTGAGAGAATATAATGGGCCCGTTACCGAAGCAGTCAAATTTTGCTCAAAAAGACAATTTGTCACAATCACAATTATTAAACACACAAAATGACAGGCAAATGAAAACCAAGCAGCTGGAAAACAAGTGAAGTCAACTCAAGTTGGCCAAGTTAGTCGGTTTGAGACCCAGTCTCAGTGTGAGGCTGGAGCTTTGTTCCGACATGTCCACAGACTAATGGAAACCTTGCAAAATGATACAGCAAACCTGACTCGAAATATGTATGCAGATGGCAGCACCTGAAAGCAGAAGCTTCTCCCAATACCTTCATTGTGCCATATTTTTTAGTTAATTTCAGAAATGCAAATCATCGATGTACCTAGTCCTGCGTGTTTGTGCTTTGCCCTGGTCTTTTGACAAATTTCACCATCATTGCTCATTGGGTGTACACAGTACACGCTCGTAAAAACTATGCAATATTTCATGGGCTGTTCCGTGTAGGATTTCCATTTTGTTTTTGCTAGCAAATTTTCATTGTTTTTCCGCTGGGAAAAAGAGTGAAGGGGCAAATAGAAAGGAGGGTTGGTCGTTAATGTTTACAGAGTTGTCGACTCTTTCTGGTTACAGCCACATCAAACTTTTTGTTCTTTTGTTTGTTGGTTATCTTGTTATTGGCATACTTCCAGTTTAATTTCGGGTACAATATTTACTTTTAAAACGAAATTTGTTTATACTGTTGCTTGCAGTTTTTAGCCAACATGAAATTAAAGCCATTCATGGAATTCCTTAGCAAAAATATTATAAGCTACGGATACTTTATTAAAGCATTGCTTATAAGTAGAATGAATTTTAGATGGGTTTTATCTGAAGTTTTGCTTTTTAGGCACTAATTGGCTATCTAATTTATAAATTGTAACACAAATGATATTTATATTAAACATTTTTGGGAATCACAGCAGAAATAAATAAAGGAATACTCAGCTAAATAATAATGAATAAATAATTTATACCCTTAAAGTAATTTTTATAAGGACAGTTTTAAATTTCACTCGATGAATGAATAACTGTAAAATAATATTTAAATTTAAGATAGAAAAAATTGACTGTTTAAGTATATCTTAGCCCAGAAACCGCTAGTCAGATTTGTGTTGATTTAGAAAAATACAGTATGGATCAGGTAATTTGTAAAAGATATTCAAAAGCAGAGAATTTGAGATATAGGAGAAAGGGAGTTCAAGTAATAACATGTTTTAAATCTGACTTTTTTTTTATTATTTGATTTTCCAAAATTATAAAATTAGTTTATACCCAATACTATTGGGTATCAAAATCAGTATAAGCTTTATTCAGTACGTCAAAAGCTTTATAAAAGCTTTTTTGCTCCGAAGCTTACTAAAGCCGGTTTTGGGTACTCCGCATGCGCCACCGTGTCGTTGCCAATCCAGATGCATTTTGCATAAGGTTTTAATCATATTTAACATGGTTAACGAGTGGTTGTTGTTTTTAGTTATTTCTCACTGAAACTGGTTGGTAAGCTGAGTACGGTTAAAAAGTATATTACCCCACATGAAAGCAAACAGTTGACTTTGAGACGGTGACGCGTGCGCACAGAAAAGAAGACGACAAAGAAAAAGACGAACACGAAACGGTAAACGTTGCATTCTTGGCAGTGGAACAATGTGGAATTTGAAATAAGCAAAGTGTAAAGTGCTTTTGTTGTGTGCAAACAAAAAAAAACTAACATCATATATGCATAAATGACAATAATTGTATTTAAAAACAGTGGAATATTTCGCTATAACTAGTCAAGAAATAAAAAAACTAAACTTCTATTTGCACAGGTTGAACTGGTTACAAAATGGCGTTTGTGAAAATTTGCATATTTGCCTTGCTCGTGGGTAAGTTTCCAGCATAACTCTTAATTGCATATGGCATTTAAATGAATGGAGTGACGGCAAACACAAATTGTTTTTATTTTTTTTAAACGTAACTCTTTTTTTTAACTACATTAACAATTAGCATTCATTTGAGCCTCAGCCTAAACTGTATACAAATTAAAAAACATGAAAATGCATGCCATAATTTAACAGTCAAAAACAGAACATTTTACGTTTTGGTAAATGATTTAATTTATTTATCATTATGTTGTTTTTGTTAAATTGCAATTGCATTTTAACCGCAAACAAATGAAGTTGTTATTACATACGTATAGTATTTGTTTCACATTATTTGTCTAATGTCGCGCAATTTGCATAGTTTTTGGTTTTCCACTTGTCCTGACGGGCAATCACTTTGGCTAACTTGTTTAAACTAAGGCAGCTCAATTTATATCTGTTTTTGTCCGAAATGTTGAAATTTGAATATGCGATACATTTAAATTGTGTATTGTTATACTCTGTAGCCACAAAATGGCCATAAAGGGTATATTACAATTCAGAAAGTTATTTCGTTTTCATACACCGTTATCTACTGAGCATGTTAAAGTCGGGCATCGCATTCAGAATTCGACAACAGTTGAATTAATATGCATCAGTTTGTGCTGTTGTGGGTGTTAAACATATTTTGTAATTATGTTAAAATGACCATGAAATATATTAGCAATTGTTGGCGTCTCTACAAATTAAAAGTGCTAACAACTTTATTAAGTTTGGGTGCCAAAATATCGGAGTTTTGTTTAATTTCTGGGCGATTTGGAATAGAATTTGTAATCAGCTTTTAAACAAAAGAAAAAATTGCAAATTAATTTCATGTTTCTAGTTATTTTTATATTCGTCAGTTAAGTTAGGTTTTTAAAAACTTCTACACTTTTCAGTTGAATATAAAAAATGTTGTCTTCTGCCGAGCACGAATATTTAATTTTATTTATTTATTTTATTTATTACACGAAAGTATGCAGTGATTGTAATGATTATTGTGTACTTTTAAAAGCACTTTAATGTCTTCTTGTAAATTCAATTTAAGATATTATTATATCAATCATTTATTTAAAATTCTATCCTCGCGGGCTTTCACTGCGCCCCGCACAAAAGGCTGTAACTTAAACCAGTCTAGACAACTTGAAATTGTTTATCTACCTTCAATAGGCCAGAATAATTTGCCTAACAGTTGAATGAGCAACTTGAAAAGGAGTGAAGAAAATTCAAACTGAATTTTCGGATGTTTATTTTTAATCTGTTAAAGTGTTCAATGAACTTCACACGCATGTTTATCGCATATTCATTTATTTTTCTTTGCTTAACACCCACAAAAATGTGTGTGACTTGAAATCAAATCGAGGAAAGCGAACAAGGCACAAAAACTTTCATTTCATTTTTAATTTTTTTTTGCTTGCTCATTTTTTCTATTTCATCACAACGTCAGCCAAGGCACACAATTTATCTGGTTTAACCGGACTTAAAATCAAGTCAAAGAGCCTAAATGGCTTAACAGAACTGTGGTGCGGCGGAAGGGCAGAAAGGGCGACAGTTATTGGAACCGGGACTCTATAAAAACCTTGTTGACAGACTGTCGACGGTCGACAAGTCCAGGTGAAAAAAGTCAGCGACGTTACCACGTCGAAAAAATACTTGTAACAAAAAAAATATTTGTAGCACATATGTAGTTGAAATACTCCAAAGAGTATAGCAAATGCTTTAAAGAGTATTAATCAGTATATGCAAAAGGTTTTACCTCCGCTCTAAAAAATTATTGTTAGTTAAAAGCTTTTCCAGCCTAAAGATTTTTCGAAGAAACCTGAAAAATTGTTGTTTTTTCGTAAATCATACATTTTTATACATTTTAGATTACTTTTATGTAAAAAAAAAAGTTGTAATAAAGTAGTTTTAGAGGTTTAAAATAATCTATGAATCGTTACTTTTCGTAAACTTTGTATCTGATTGCCAGTACATAAAATACCAAAGTCTTTTAGAATGGACATTTTTGATATACTAGATTTAGTATTCCATTCGTCAGACAGAGTATTCACAAAATCAACAACGAAACTCATAGTTTTTAAAAAAAATTTTGTTCGTTGCTTTGTATTTTTTTTGACCAAGTCGTGTATGAAACGTGTTTCAATGACAAGCAGCAGATGCAGTGCCAACAACTACAACTTGTTTTTCGTTGTTCTTGTTGGCTTTGTTGTCGCCGGCGTTGGCTTAAATGTTGCTTGACACTTTACGCACTAATTGCTCTGTGGAATTGTTTCTTTATTAACGTTTAATCGAATGTCAGGCACAACACACCCGACACTCCAGAAACTTGTCGGCATTGTTGTGTGTTGTGAATTGTCTTGTCTCAAATTGTATTTAATTGAATCGAAAACATGTCTTCTTGCAATTTTTTGTAAGGCTGCCGATTGAAGTGGTTTACCTTGACGGGATTTAAGCCCGTGTTGTTGCAACTTTGTCGGAAGTGCATGGTAATGCCTTGCCTTCTTTTGCTTTGCCTTGTCTTGTGTTGGCTTTATAATTGACTCCATCGACTGCGCCTTGGCTTTGCCTTTGCAACATACAACAGCTGATGGTAATCAACAAAAAACAGCTGTTTTTTCCCCATCCAAATAAATCACATACAAGTTTGATGAAACTTTCACTTTTAAGGTCGCAGCACCTAATTCGGCTATGTCACAATCTGGCCATGTCATAAATAAAGTGCAAATTCATATACATAACAGGTTTAAAGCGGCAAAAAATAAAGCGATTTGGTATGATAAACCGGAGTTTCACACTGCTCAAAATTATGGTGATATTGTCCATATCAGACATAAATGACTTTGTCTATGAAAGCATTTTACAAATTAAAGCAAATGTTAAGCGACAAGCATATATTCTATACATAATTTATATATAAATTATGTTTAACTACTTTAATTATAAAATTTTAATTTGTTCATAAAAATATATGGATTATACAGTTTCCATCTACGTATAAGCATTATGTTAAAGTTCAGATAACGGTCTGTTGTTGTTTTTACAGAGGCTGGCGCTCTGTAATAGCTCTTTAATATACCTGTTATTATTCGTTATTTCTTGTAAAAGACTGCAACCGCTATGGTATTGCTCTATTGTTGCTATGCTATCGCTAATGATGACGAATTTTATCGTTCTGTTGTCATTCAGCTGCTTAATCGAATTTCTCTGTGAATTCCTTCACTTATAAAAGTCAATATTCTATTAGTTGGATCAGTATACCATTACTACATATCTTTATCTTTCTGATTCCGCACACAGGCACTGCATTAGCACAGCGCGAGCGTGCCTATTTCCGTGTGGGTGCGGGTCATCCGCCATCGCAACGCCATTTGCCTCCAAGAACGCGAGATCCCGTCGAGGTGGCAGCAGCGGCACCCAAACGCAAACAGGCCGAGGCTCCGGAGTATGAGCCCACAGAGGAGTGTCCGGAGGCAAATGGATTTTATCCGGATAGCAAACAGTGCGATAAATACTATGCGTGTTTGTAAGTTCAACATATTTAAATATCAGATGAAAACGAATGCGGCGTATGTATAATATCCGTTGACAATTCAAACAAACTGATAATATTTTTTGAATCTGCTTAAGTCTTTAAAACTTTAAAACCTTTGGTTGGCATTTTATGATTAGCAACAGTCAAATGAATTCCCCAGCTCAGCTTGGAATAACTTTGAGCTGAAACCAATGATGTGTATAAACGCGCTTTGCCCATCTTTCACACCATTGGAGCTGCAAGTGAGCGTAATCAATAATTCAGGCGTGTTAAAAAAGTGACGTGTTAGCACATTGGAGACACCAATCTAAAAACGAAAAAAAAAAATCAAGTAAGACAGGGAGGTAGGGAGCTAGGCTGATCTTAAAAGAACTTTAACTTTATGCTTTGTTATACTCAGTTTTTAAGTGGAGAAATGGGAGTGTCGCTATCTCTCTAACTTTTAGAAATTTTATTGTTTTATTTAATAGCGCAATAATACAAATAGCTAAGGCTTCCTGTTTGATTATCCTGTAAAAGCAATTAAAAACAGTTTGCACTATTAATAATGTACGTTTACTCGAGCGAGTTTTATTTTAATAGATCAGTTAAAGAATGATTCAGTGATAAAGCTCATGAGTTGTATTTAAATGGTTACATAAAATATCGGACCCCGTTAAATTATTTGTTTTGTTATATGTATTTGTTTAATTACAGAGATGGCGTACACACGGAACGTCTTTGTGCCGATGGAATGGTCTTTAATGATTACTCACCTATCGAGGAGAAATGTGATTTACCCTATAACATTGATTGCACCAAACGTTCCAAGCTGCGTAAGTATTAATTTCTTCCCTTTTCTTTTTTGTTGTCTGAAGTATTTTTTCTCAAACTTGTTTTAAATATGCACAGCGTGTTGCTCATTGGTCAATGCACCTAAGGAATTTCAAGCTTTGGGCTATATTTAAAGCTGGCCAAAATCAGCCCAAACTCGAGCCGTGCCCTCAGTTATTGCCTCGTTACTCGTACTTCTTTTTAAAACAGAAAAGAATAAGAACAAAATTACATAAGAAAAGATCTTATTTATTATGCAAACGGCATGCGAGGCGGTTAACCCAAATTGTTGTCGTCAATAGGTCTTTGCTCTGTGCTTTTAGCGGCAGCATGGGTTAAGGTTTCCTCTTGTTTTCTTACTTAGCTATTTGGGATTTTATTCGTTTATTGTGTCACACTCAATGAGGTTTTATGTGCTTGACGAGCGACTTGACACGTGGCGAGTGACATTTAATGCCTCAGTTTCGGTAAACCTGGCTAAGCACCAAAAGGGAAACTCAGTGGAAACTGTATATTATTATTTCAAACTGTTTTACAATTCAAAAAATCCTTTAGAATATGCAAAAATTAAATGTATATAAACCAACATACAGATAGCTAAAGTGACCAACAAATATATTTGATTTGGGAATAAATGCGCGCTTAAATATATTAAATAACTTCGAACATTATAAAATAAAAATTATTTTCTTATTTAAGTTCATTTTCTTTTCCATAAAAATTTCAATGAATTTAATATTTGTTTTAGTAGTACAGGTCTCTAGTTCCCTGTTCGTGTTCTTTGTATTGTCATTAAAAGAATATTCAATTTAATATAACGAATTGAGTGTCCATCAAAGCAATTTGCATACGTTAGAAATTTCAATTAGCATTGTCTTTGGCTAACATAAGAGTCCAGTGTTTTTACATATAAGTGCACTCTTTGATAACAGTCTTACCGGTTGCAGGAAGTGGTCAGTGTTTGCCAAAAGGATGTTGACCATGTTGTGATATGAGCATTCAGTTGACTTGCAGCACTTTCCATTCTTGGCAAACTCTGTGTTGTTGTGGTAATAAAGTTTAAGTCCAGGGCATATATAAGTTGAGGCAAGGAATTTCCCTAGAACACTGTACCAAAAATAAATAATCCAAATTTAACTAAGAATTTCTTTTGAATAGATACAGAGGAAACAGTAAATTTAACACACATTTAGTATTATACATAAAAATACAGTAAAAGTTATATGAATTTATTTCAAATGAAACTAGTTTATGGGTTAACTTACTTACTACTATAAGATTATATTTGTTTTAAAACCATTTAAACGTCACATTTCTTGTCACAACTTTTGTGAATTTTAATACTTTAATTCAACAACATTTTGGGCACTTTAATGCTTGCATAGCAAACATTTTACTAAATCATCTTAACTTTATTTAATCAAGTCACAAAGGTTTCCCAAACTATAAATAAATTTGCATTAATGGTGACAATTTTGTTTGTTTAGTCTGTCAATATTTGCAAAGCTGATTTAATGCGTGTTCTAAACAAACTACAATTCATTTTGTATTTGTATTTATAATATTAGACTGAACAAACCAGTTTAATAAAACTCATGAATTTAATTATGAAACATTTTTTGTATTTCAACGCAATAAAAAAGTCCTTAAATATAGTTTAAAAATTGTAACGTATTTCTTTAACAAATTCTTCGTTGATTTTCTGTCCTGGTTCTTGAATCAGTTAGTTTTTAGGGTGGGCTTCTTTAGCTCTCAATTTAGAAGAATTTTGAGAGTTTGCCTCCTTTGCGACGCCTTGTGATGGTCGTGTTTCCGGGCTTAATCGTCACAAAAAACTTGCGTTTTATGATGATCTTCTTCTTACCTCCAGCAGCCGTTGTGGTCTCGGTGCCATCTGTGGGCACTGTAGTAGCAGGTTCTGAGCCTGCAGCAGTAGTTTCCTCCGCAGTCGTCGTCGGGGCTTCTGTTGGTGCCTCCGTTACAACGCACTCGGGATCAGCGGGCAAAAGGGTACAGTCAACACAGTTTGCATCAGTGGGATCATCCGCACAGGTAACTGCGCCACCTAGCGGAAGATAGGCGCATGCTAGGACTACTAGGGCTACACACACAACTCTTTGGGTTCTCATCTTAATAGTTTTGTTATGATATTCAAATGTTGATTGATAATCTAATGCTCAAATTCAGGTATTTATATGAATTTTAAGAAGAGACGAATTAGATCTTGTGTAAATAGTGCCAATTGTTCAGAAATGAGCCTATTTACAAAGCTGTTTTAGTCAAAATGGCAATAATTGATATTACTATGCTCCACATAATCGAACAAACAAAACAAATAATAGAGTTTATGGAACAGGTGTGTGTCTATAATTAAGGGCAATAGGTTTTCATATATCAGAAATTTTCTCATAACTTCTAAGATAAAATGTTACAAATTGCAGTTTCTTTTTTCAAAAGTGTAAATTTCAATGAGCACTCAAAATTACTTATATTTAAAATTGAATATATTTTAATCATTCGTGTTCATTGTAGAAACCCCGCAACCCTCGCAGCATTGCCCAAGAAAGAATGGCTACTTTGGACATGAGAAACCCGGCATTTGTGATAAGTTTTACTTTTGCGTTGATGGGCAATTCAACATGATCACCTGTCCTGCTGGTCTGGTCTTTAATCCCAAGACCGGCATCTGTACCTGGCCCGACGAAGTGGGTGTGACAGGCTGCAAGTCGGAGGATATCTTCGAGTTCGCCTGCCCCAAAGTTAACGAAAGTATTGCTGTGACTCATCCACGTTATGCAGATCCCGATGACTGCCAGTTCTTCTATGTGTGTGTGAATGGCGAACTGCCCCGTCGTAATGGCTGTAAACTGGGCCAGGTCTTCGATGAGGAGAACAAAACCTGCGACTGGGCTCGTAAGGTTCCTGAGTGGTATGTTTACATGAGACTGAAAACTTAAATAAAATATTAATAATTGACTCTCTTTGCGTTTTAAAGTGCCGACTGGTATAAGGACCGCTTAACTGATGCTCAATTGGATGAGCTGGAGAATCCTAAGCCAAAGTCAACAACCACCAAGAGGCCACAACGTGTTCGTGGCTCTTCGAGACGCAAGCCCAAGCCCAAGGTGGTTAAGGAGGAGGAGCTAGAACAGGAGGAGGAAGAGGCCTAAGCTTCGACTATTTAGCCATAAGTGTTTCATTCCTGATAACAAATAAAAGTTGTTTTTACCAAAACAATTTTTCTGAAAATCAAAAAACTACATAAGACTTTTGGTGCCTTGCCTGAATTATCCAAGTTTTTTAATTGCTATTAAAAGCTCGAATTATATATGTGACAGTTTATCTCTTAACATCCTGCAGTTGGACCTTTTGCTGTTGACAAGTAGCAAAAATAACAAAGCTAACGTCACTGCGCATTTTCCAGTCTGTTTTCCACTGACAATAGTGCAGCATCGAGCACGACAAATGCTGAACATAAAAAATACAAGAGCAATACGCGCTTAAATGTTTGAGCAGCGTTTGTGGAGCTACCAAAATCACAGGATTTTTATGCGCGCACAGACAAGAAGACAAGGATTCAGTACCAGCTTATAAAGCGAAATCAATGCGATTAGCTATCTCTTTTTTTTTGCCATTCCCTCTCTCTCTCTGTATCTCTCTCTTTTTGAGGCTCTTTCAGCTGTTGTGTGCAGCGCATAAATTCAATTTACCGTTGAGATGCACAGAAGTATGCAACAAAATCTTGCCAGCTTCACACAAACACACTCATACACACGTACACACACAGATTTGACATGTGTATGACATTTGCAGAAAAGAAGCATTCGATAAAACGCATCGAAATTTCATTGCAAAAATTGTGAGCAGTTGAAAGACGAGATTTACACTAGCCATTTTCAAGCACGGCAAGAGATGAGGGATGAAGCGCAGAGAGGAAACTGAAGAGAGAGGCAATCGTAAATTGTATTGTTTAGCAGAGTAAAATCTCACAATGTGATAAGACTTTTCTCTAAAGCATTTGTTTTTGCTCCGAACGAGGGATAAATGTTGGCCTTCGAATACGATGATGAGGTATTTACGCGAGATTTGATATTTCAACAAGTCAAATTTGAATTCAACTTAACCATGTAAAGTCCTTGGATAAATTGAACTTAAATCTGTTGCAAGTATAGTGAAATTGTTATTAAAGTTGTATATATATTTTTTTGTAAAGAGTAAATTTCGTTTTGAAAGAATTTAGGAGTAGCATTTAAATAAAAAAAAATATAAGACACAGGATATATGAATTTGGAAGATCAAAAAAGTTCTCCAAACAAAGCAGAATGTTAATGTGCATACAAGATTAGTAATTATCATTATCATAAAAAGTTAGAAAGGCTACAGTTGAACCAACCTACTGTAAAAGAAATAAAATTTATTTGCCTGATGTTAATTTTTGTTCACCAAATTAAGTAGATCTCAGTGTTCATACGTACTAACAGACGGTGACAGGGATTAACAGTCTGGTCACACTTTTTCAATTTAAAAATAAGCTAGATTCGGCTGACTAAACCGTCTTTGTAAGCTAAACAGGAAATTAACAACCCTTTAGAGTAGTTTAACATAAGATATGTGGGACATATTTACTTGGTTTTCCAATTCAAACTTACATATTGGAAAATAAATTTTATTTGCTTGAGCAATAATCGGACTATTATTTTAAATTTTCTGAGATAAGATGCCTTCATCTCTCTGTTATATACAGGGTATATATATATTGATCAACAAGAAAGTAAAGCACAGTCGAGCACGCCCGACCGTATAATACTGTCTGCATTTTATTCCAGATTATATGATTATTTAATTACTATCGGTATCCGGGTATTTCAATGGATTTCTAGATTATAGTCTGATTTCACTAAACGAAATAACAATACTGTATGCTAAGAATACATATATGGCTTAAAAACGGCGTGTAAATTTGAAAAATAGACTTATTTTCAAAATTGGTTCTCCCAAAATGCCATAGTTATTAAAGATTTGCCAAAAAAAATCGATTTTTTTTTCGAGATGTGTCATGTTTTTGTCTTATTGTAGGCGAATGGTGTGTGGGATCGAAAAAAAAAATGTTTGTATTGACTGACTAAATATTTAGTCGATGCTGATTAAATTCGAACTTGTAGCTCTTACCATCTCTGAGATCTGTTTGTCATACGGACAGACGGACATGCTGATCAAGAACATACATACTTTATATGGTCTGCCACTCCTCCTTCTCCGTGTTACACACTTTTCACAAATCCAATATACTTATGCAGAGAGTATAAGAATTACTTAAATGCCTTGTTAAGCAGCTGGCTTCAAACTGGATAACTGAAGAACTGGACTGGAGGTCAAACAATTTAACCCAAATATGCCAACGAGCCCAAGCGAGCAAAATGGGATGTTTCCTGCCTGAGTGTTAATGAACAACTCGACTCGACTTAAATCACCTCAACTCACCTCGCCACAACTCATCTGAACTCCATCAACGGGCGACTTGTGACGTGGTTTCTGTGTGCCGAATAGGAGGGGACAGGAGAAACTGTTGGCCAATGGCTTTTTGCGTCTAATTAATCAACCAAGTCAGGCAGACACGGGACAAAACACTCCAAGTCCTGGACGAGATGCCGTCACGCTGTCAATAATT
Organism: Drosophila cardini; assembly: GCA_018903735.1. Taxonomy (NCBI): domain Eukaryota; kingdom Metazoa; phylum Arthropoda; class Insecta; order Diptera; family Drosophilidae; genus Drosophila; species Drosophila cardini. The sequence goes on along the minus strand of JAEIGM010000024.1, from coordinate 532,597 downwards.
TGGCACGTTCACTGACCCGCTCAGCCCCCCTCCCTCAGCATCAATATGCCTCCTCCACGCCCCTCTCAATAGCGTCTGCTGTTCCGAGACCATCTAAAAAGCATTTCGTCGAACTCAGCGCCTACTTAATCAAGTGAAACATGAACATGTCCAAGCACACCTGGTGACTGGCATATTGGTACGTAGCACTTCCTGCCTGCCTATCTGGGTGTCCCCTATGAGTATGGGGGAGGGGGTGGGGGGGCTGTGTGTGTGAAGTGTACATAGTCTACGAATCAGACACCCTCGAAACACCCTCTGGCGTTCTTGTCTGTATCAAATGTCAGACTTGACACAAACAAGTGTTTACATAATGACAACAACAATTTGCTTAATTGTCAGAGACAAAATTTTGGATGGACATCGCGTTGTCCTTATGAAGTAAAAGACCCACTCCCTTTAACTACGAGTGAATTTCTCTTTGTGTCTCTTATTTTCATCATGATTGTCATATTGCCTAATTAGTTTAGAGGCGTGAGTTGACTAATTGATGGAATGTCCACGAGAAAGTGCGAAAAGGACACCAACTTAAGACGGACATTTAATAACTTAAATTGAGTTTTTTTCTTTAAATTATATTGGAAGTAATAATAAATACAACTTTGATTTTTTATTATTTCGTATAAGTTGTTAATTCTGTAAAATCCATAAATTTGGTTGGGAGTACGAGTATTTTTAAGACTTCAAACGGTGCCGCGCTTAAAACAGTCACCATTTTTGCTGAAAATAGCTGCTTGCAATCGAAACTAAAAGTTCAATTGTACAATTTTCACGTTGTTATATATTTAGACCCCATACTCTAAAAAAGAGTATACATATGTATGTATACAAAATGTGAATCACTCCGCTTTTCTTCTTTTTCGTATGAAAAATGCGCACTTTTCTAAGTATGGGGTCTTTTACAGTCGGTTCGCTCGACTGTAGCCTTTCTTACTTGTTTAACTATGCTAATACTAGGGTGAAATACATTTTAAAAAATTTTTCAGTATAAATGCTTGTATATATATTTAAGATACAAAGTTAATTACTGCTTTGATCTTATATCTGATAATTTAGTTAAACTGCGAACATTTCGGGCTTAAGCAAATTTGCACAACCCAAAAATGAAGTCATTGTTTGCCCACACACGAACTGAGTGGGTTCAACCAGCATTTTCAGCCTCCTGAACTTGGAACATACCGAGTGCTGAGTACAGGGTTGCTGAGGGTTATGGTGTAATGGCATTATGGGGGTACGCCCAAAAATAAAACAGAAGCTAAAATGATAAAGAAAAGAATATGCCAATGGCTTAGGCTAGAGTAAAAGTTGATTGTTTGTTCCTTGGGCTATTTGCTTTCTTGATAAAATAATTAAATGTCATTCATTGAGGTCCCTTTTGCCGTTTATGCCGCCCGTGTAGCAGCAGATGTTGCTACCACGCCCACAGTCTTTGCGCTTCTTTCTGTCTCCTGTCTCCGGCCTCCTGCCATCCATGTTCCGACTTTCTTAATTGTTGACCACTTTCGCATATCCTTTATCTCCTTTGCTTCTGTAACTAATTTGTGCAGCCGCCTTTGGGCGATGTCCTTGCGCCCAACTGCTTTGATTTTCGTTATTGCAACTCCGCCCACGTTACTCCCCACCAGCCTCTTCTGTCCCGCGGGTTCATTAAACTTTTGCCTTGGCATGCTGCACATTGAGTCTAATAATTAACTGCTGCATACATTGCGGGACAACTAAAGTTTAATGAACCGACTTTAGTTAGTGTAACACTTGATGCCGTTTCTTCATATTTATAATCGTTTATATTTCATTTTGCATATTAATAGGCGACAGTGAGTCGGGAATATATCAGACTGAATCATTTGTTGTCCAAAGCTATGGCGTATTAAGTTTAAGTCAAACTAAATTTATGTAGCTCGATAATTTTGTACATCGTAAGCATAAATTGAATATGCCTCGGAGTTGGATTTGTTATTACCATAGAAATTGTTAAAATTATTAGAATAATAATCGTCACACAGTTTTGTTCGACTTGAATGAGCTTATCTTATAGTAAATTCAATTCCAACATTGCAGCTATGCGTTAAGCACTGTTCAAATATTGTAAATAATTTCAGTATTTTTTCGCAATATTTATTCATTATTCAGACAAATTAGAGAGTTCTTAAATCTACTTTAAATATTCTAAAATAAAATATTTTTTCGCAATATTTATTCATTATTCAGACAAATTAGACAGTTCTTAAATCTACTTTAAATATTCTAAAATATGGTTTCATACTCAAACTGGCTAATGAGCCCTATGTGGTCTATTATTGTTAGTTAAAATTCCGTTATTCCATCAGCAGCTGTTTCTTTCTAGATCTTCCGAATTTAGCTGAATTTCGAGATTTTGCCGCCTTTGCGACGCCTTGTGATGGTCGTTTTTCCGGGCTTAATCGTCACCGCAAACTTGCGTTTTATGACGATCTTCTTCTTACCTCCTCCTGCAGCTGTTGTGGTCTCGGTGCCATCTGTGGGCACTGTAGTAGCAGGTTCTGAGCCTGCAGCAGTAGTTTCCTCCGCAGTCGTCGTCGGGGCTTCTGTTGGTGCCTCCGTTACAACGCACTCGGGATCAGCGGGCAAAAGGGTACAGTCAACACAGTTTGCATCAGTGGGATCATCCGCACAGGTAACTGCGCCACCTAGCGGAAGATAGGCGCATGCTAGGACTAACAGGGCTACACACACAACTCTTTGGGTTCTCATCTTAATAGTTTTGTTATGATATTCAAATGTGGAATGATAAACTAATGCCTAAATTCAGGTATTTATATGAATTTCAAGAAGAGACGAATTAGATCTTGTGTAAATAGTGCCAATTATTCAGAAATGTGCCTATTTACAAAGCTGTTTTGGTACCTGCTGTATAATCTTACTAATGCTAACACATAAATGTACTTAAAAACTACTTAGTGACGAATGTTCTTAATGGGTCACATAATTCTTAAATTGAGGCCGTCGTTTTGCTAAATCGATTGATTAATACCTTTCATGTGTATACTTCTCATACACTTATGTGAGCTCTAGACTTTATTGTCAAATTCATGCAAGTTCTAGGAATTAATAATTTTCATCGAAAACTAATTATGCAAAAATTGATTTTAATGAAAATTGGTTTTTGGCTAAAAACAGAAATTGAGTGAATGATGAGACTCAATTGAATTTTCACAGTTGTTTTTATGCAAAATTCTGCTCGTTTTCATAATAATGAATCGATTACGCGGAAAGCCTCTGTTGATTCGCTCACATCAGCGATGCAGCAAGTTGATAGACTTTATATCGTATATTGAAAGAGCATGGCGATAACACAATTTTCTTAATAAAAATGCTTTGAGCTAACGTTTGTTTATTAATTAACATATATTGAGTATACATGTCTATGTTTTAAACATCTTCAACTGCTCATTAGGGACTTATTATTCAAATATCATGAACATTTTTTAGACCTTGTACTCTAAAAAAGAGTAGAGGGGTCTATTAAGTTTGTCTGAAGCGAAATGTGCGTAACAGGCAGAAGGCGGCCTTTCCGACCCCGTAAAGTATATATATTCTTGATCAGCATCAACAGCCGAGACGATATAGCGATGTCCGTCTGTCTATCTGTCCGTCCGTCCGTATCTTCTAAACTACAAGAGCTAGAGCCACCAAATTTGGAATGAAAGTCCCTCTATATGTCAGGCAGATCAAGTTTATTTCAAATTTTTGCCACGCCCCCAACCGCCCCCGCAAATTGTAAAAAACCATTTTCACAACACCATAACTTGAAAACGACTAGAGCTAGGGTGACCAAATTCACACATTATGTGTATGGTACCTATCTAACTATCCTCAAATTTGGTCCGGATCGGAAAACTATAGCCTATAGCTCCCATAGGACAAATAGGCCGAAAATTCGTGGTTTGTATGGAGACATGAAGTTTTAGTAGAGCGACTGTAACCAAACTAGCACATAATGTGTAGTTTGATTATAACTAGATTATAACTATCCTCACCAAGTTTGGTCTGGATCGGACAACTATAGCCTAAAGCTCCCAATCGTTCGAAAATTACTTATTTGTATGGTTAAACGCGCACTATAATGAGTACGGGGTCTTTTACAGTCGGCTCGCTTGACTGTAGCCTTTCTTACTTGATTTATATACAAACCTTATTGAAATGTTTTAAAAAGCAAACCTAGTATGTCATTTGCTTTACTTTTCAAAATGATATCAAAACAATTCTTTAACTTTTCTTTTTTCCCTGTAAAACCAAGTAATAAATTTTAGGTTAGGTTAGGTTAAACCAGAAGCCCGTCAGAGGGGCGTTGCATAGGCCACTAGGTGGCCCTTAGTAATACGATCGCAGGTTATGTATCCATTGTGTTATGGTTATATGGGACTAAATTGACACTAGCCAATCAAAAATGGCTTCAGTACTTACTTTATTAAACGCACCTAAAATGTCTACAAAGACACCTACTCTTGGTGGTAAAAGGCCCTTTTGATGGAGGCCACTAATGAATGTGGCGCTATTTCTACCGATATCCTTTTAGTATACGCATTCTGGCTGTTTGCTGGTGCTCCGTCTTATCTTGTATCTCTAATGATTTATCTTTGTATGGAGAGCTCATTGTTCCTCCAAGGTGGTCTTAACCTCCTCCTCTGGTTTTATGGGCGACACGACTGTTGAAAGGTTTTCCGAAAGGTCTTGCATACATTCTATAGTCATCCGGTGCTCAAATTTTTGTGATCACCGGCTTGCAGAACTCTTCCCAGTTCGTGTTCCGTAGGTTCCTAAATTTCTTGCGTTCGTGACTTCTGTTGAAGCTTCACTCAAACTATAATAGCTTGTGCCCTGAGAAGAAGGGTTCTTCGAGGTGTTGTATTTGTACCTGATGCGAACGTGAGGTCAAGTACCCGTGCTGGCTATACTTCGATTAGAGTTCAGTAAGAAATCAAGGAGGGACTCACCTCTGATGTTAGTGTCGGGAGATCTCTATAAGCAATGATGAGCGTTGGCGTCTGTATCGACTATCAATTAGGCTGCGTTGGATTCGGACTCTCTTCCGGCGGTGTTGGCCTATCGTGTGGCATACAGCTTGATGCAGCACCAAGGCCATGTCATTAGTACTGTAGTTAGGCATAAGGTAAGCATGTATGCCTTTCCGTACTAGTACGGCGACTCTCGTTCTGCTTATCGTTGCTGCATAGAATGTAGACGACCTTAGCCCCGCCACCGCATTGCCTGCTGCAATCCATGGCTCCTGGACTAAGGCCACATCGACGGGCCCTTGCTTAACTTACACTTATGTAGGTTGATTTGCAGAACCCTTATCTGGGGTTACTGCAAAAATCTCGAAGACTTACTCCGGGCCAAGGTTCCTCTAAACCTCCTCGGTTTTCAAGTCTGCAGGCGTCCTTATCATCTGGATTCCTCTTCCGGAGCCTCAGGTAGACGTCTACCTACTCCTCTGCCTCCTTGTTAGTAAATAGTATGATAATGTTATTTGATGACAAGTGCAGAAACCCAATAATCTTAGTTAAAATACATCCGACCACGCTTACAAATTGAAAGCAGAAATGCCCAATATGCCTAATTGCTTAAACATGATTTTATAGTTCCCATTGCTGTGGTCCTCTATTGGCGAGTAGACAAATCACAGCGGAGTCAATTTCGTTACTGAATTATGACTCAAGGGCACTATTAACATGGAAATTATAAACACGACGTACTACGAAAACTGACAGAGAACACAATAATAACACACATGAGTGTAAATTTGCGAAACCTCAATGGATGGACTTTCTGATATCCTGTAAAAGTGTGTTAAATAAAAATGTTTAAAATTTTTTTCTGCAAAACAAATAAGAAAGACTGCAGTCGACCGACTGTGAGAGACACCGTACTCATCCTAGTGTGCGTTTTTCCATACAAATCAGCAATTTTCGACCGATTTGCCCTATGGAAGCTATAGGTTATAGTTGTTTGTGTGAGTTTGGTTGAGATCGGTTAAACTAAATTTATTCGTACAAATCATTTATGTTAGACCAATTTTTTCTATGGGAGCTATAGGCTCTGGTTGTCCGATCCGGACCAAACTTGGTGAGTGTCGTTATAAAGTACCATACACTGTGTGAATTTGGTTCCGCTAACCCTAGTCGTTTCCAAGTTATGGTGTTACGACAATGGGTTTTGGCAATTTGCGGGGGTGGTTGGGCACATGGCAACAATTTGAAATAAACTTTATCTGTTTGATGTATAGACGGACTTTCAATCTAAATTTTGTGGCTCTAGCTCTTATAGTCTCGAAGATCCATTTGGACGTTCGTTCGTCCAGACAGACGGACATTGCTATATCGACTCGCTTTTGACGATTTTCAAAAATATATGTACTGTCGCTTCTGATAAACCTAATACACACCTCTACTCTTTTTTAGAGCACGTGGTTTAAAAATGAACTGATTTTAAAAATAATAAAACAAGAAATGCTCATTTAAGCTTTAGGGAGAGCTTTCATAAATTTGGATGCAATGCATTGGACTTGAAAGAATTCGATTTATTCTTCAATATATAAGAACAACATTTTAAGCACACGACAATCCAAAAATTTTGCTTATCACCAGATGAGCTATTTAAAAAACAAAAAAAATCAAACTATTTTTGTTATTTTGAAAGCAGAAATAATGAAATTTTAAGTCTGATTAAACATCTTGTTCGTTAAACACTTTTATTCTCTCGGAACCTTTTCGTAAATGTTAAATTATTTTTTGAATAGGCAAATTGATTTTAGTTTCCACTTTATAAATCAGTTGAAACTTTTAGTTATTTTCAAGTGGCTTTAATTATGAGCTTTCTGTGACACTAAACTGTTCTGCAATTATAATCAAATGTTTTCTCATAAATAATTTAATTCAACTAAGGGCAAATAAGCCAGTGTCAAATAATATGATTTCTCATGCTTAAAATAATTAATATTGCATTCAAACCAGCTCAATTTCAAGATACCCTGTTTTGGACAGTGGTGAGGCGAGTACGAAAAACAAGGCAATAAAAGCAAATTGCTAAACCGAAAGAGTTTTTGGTCAGTGTCAACTGCAAAATGCAGTACCCAAAACCAAACCAAACCAAACTAACGACTGCCTGCAAGCTGTCGGACACAAAAAACAAGAAAATAATTTTCATGGCACAACAATCTCTATATTTTTTATTTTGTTATTTTTGGTGATTTTTGAGCAATGCACCCCTAGGGTGATTGTACTCCAGGGGTGTGGGTACACGGGAGAAAGCTGTCCGAATATTTGTGTCGCAGCGGTGCACTTTTGGGAGTGGTCAAGTGCTGACAGAAGCTCTGGTTTTGGGCACTCGCTCTCACTGTTGTTCCGCTTTTGTTCCGGGATCCCAACACTGTTCTCCACTTGCTTCCTTTTCAATCCCATTTCCACGCCCGTTTTTTGTTCCCTTTCGAATCTTTTCCTGCCAGCCTCCATTGCATATTTTGCGGCGTTTAGACACCAAAAACAATGCCCGAAAACAACAACAGCGACGAGGCCTTTCTGCAGTTTTATATATACATATATACAACTATGATTTATACCATCATCATAATAAATTTATGTGATTTATCTGCGATGACTTTACACATTTTTTTTCTGCGGTAACTGTACTAATTCAAATTGTCTGCACTTTAATTGTAGCGTGTGTGTGAGCGTCTGTGTGTTTGTGTGTGTGTGTGTTTGTGTGTGAATATGTGGTAGTAGTAGTGTGCGTGCCAAGTGAATTCATAACTTTTGACAGTTTTAGGTTTCGCATTCGGAATTTGACTTATGAGCAAAAGAGTCAGACAATTGGTAATCATACATAAATATGTAAGTTTATAAAGTTTGTTTTGTTGATTCTTAAATGTTTAAAATTGTTGTTAGTGCAAATTAAGAAACTTCCTAACACAAAAAAAAGTTAAAGGATTTAATTAGCACTTAATTTAAGTTGTATGAAAAGCTAAATTCGAACAATACCTTTCCTTATTATAAATATAAGTTTGAACAGGTATATGAAATGATCCTTACTAAATTAGAACAGACTACACACAATGGTTATCATACCGCAATAAGTACATTTCATTCAAATATCTTATTCCATACAGATCAATAATTTCTAAGTCATATAATACTGTTGTCCAATCTCGTCAACTTTGACCACGGTGTGTATGCTACGATATAATATGTAAATTGGGTTGAGAAAGCTTAAGAAGTTTTCAAATAAAATGCTTCTTAGACCCCATACTCTAAAAATGAGTAGAGGGATCTGTTAAGTTACAGGTAGAAGGAAGCTTTTTTGACCCCATAAAGCATATATATTCTTGATCAGCATCAACAGCCGAGACGATATAGCGATGTTCGTCTGTCTGTCTGTACGTCTGTCTGTCTGTCCGTCAGTCCGTCCGTCTGTATGAACAGCTGAATCTTCTAAACTTCAAGAGCTCTGTGTATGTTACCATTATAACTATCCTCAACTATCATTATAACTATCCCAAGTTTCGTTTGGATCGGACAACTATAGCCTATAGCTCCCATAGGTCAAATCGATCGAAGATTGGTGGAGTAAAAAAACGCGCACTAGAATGAGTACGGGGTCTTTTGCAGTCGCCTTGCTCGACTGTGCCTTTGTTACTTGTTTCTAAAATGAATTTAAAACAAATTCGAAACAAATTCCATGCGGACAGACGGACAGGACTCGACTGTTTATGCTGAACAAATATATAAATAAGTACTTAATAGGGTCGACCACATTTTCTTCCAACAAAATTAATTGACCCTGTTTTTTTTTTTTTTTTTTTTTTTGAGTACAAGGCCTAAAAAAAGCTTCAAGTATTAAACATTTCTGTAGTTTTACTTATAATGGGGCTGTTTTAGTGTAGCCTGTTTGCACAAATATTACCAAAACAGCTTTGTAAACAGAGCTTTTTACATAATATTAAATTGAACTAATTTTAAATTGGTATAAAATACCAGAAGTTTGGCAATAGTTTATCATCGTACATCTCGTAACGGAACTATTAAGATGAGAACCCAAAGAGTTGTGTGTGTAGCCCTAGTAGTCCTAGCATGCGCCTATCTTCCGCTAGGTGGCGCCGTTACCTGTGCGGATGATCCCACTGATGCAAACTGTGTTGACTGTACCCTTTTGCCCGCTGATCCCGAGTGCGTTGTAACGGAGGCACCAACAGAAGCCCCGACGACGACTGCGGAGGAAACTACTGCTGCAGGCTCAGAACCTGCTACTACAGTGCCCACAGATGGCACCGAGACCACAACAGCTGCAGGAGGAGGTAAGAAGAAGATCGTCATAAAACGCAAGTTTGCGGTGACGATTAAGCCCGGAAAAACGACCATCACTAGGCGTCGTAAGGGCGGCAAGGGAAGCCTCTTCAACAAATTTGGCAACAGTGGAGGAAGCAGTCGCAATGGTAGGCGAGGTGGCAGACGAGGAGGACGCAGACTTTGAGGAACTTAAAAACTCAGCTCTGACAAACGAACCCATTCAAAGAAATTTTAAAATATTTTTAAATTAGAATTTAAAATTGATGTAAGTTATTAAATGCATGGTAAACTCAATTTTTGTGATCATTTCTGGCATTATTTCTGGCATACGTTAAGAATAATTGCCATTGTAGGTGGGTACTTCGGGTATTAAGTGGTTATCTTGAATTGCTGAATTGGTGACGATTCCAGTCGAGTTTTAGGGAAAAGCTTAGCAGCAAAGTGGCACCTGACTGCACTTGACAATGATGCATACTTAAAGTCGTCTAAAGTGCCAGGAAAGGAGTGAAGAACGCGATGTCTGACACATCATATATGCTGCTTTGGGTTGTCTGATTGTTTTCACTAAGGGCGTCAAGTGACAATAACAACAACAATTTCAACAACAACAATATGCATGAGAGCAAAATTGAGCTGGAAGCAATGATTGCATTTGTGTCGGGGCTGGAGCCACGCCCACACACATTTCACCATGCGCATTTTAACAACGCCATTGCAATGGCATTCCAAGTGCACAGACACATAGGCAACAGCAACACCAACAACAACGAGAACAACACTTTGCTAATGCCTAAAAATTTGTATGACTCTTGGACTTGGTTGCACGACACTTGAGCGTTGACATCCTGTGTTGCAACTGCCGTTTAACCTGCAACAGCAACAGCAGCAGGAGCAAGAGTGAGAAAAGGACTCAGTGCACCGACGGGACTTTTTATGGGCTGGCAAATAGTCAAACAATAGAGAGTTTGGGGCAGAGCACCCAATTGACTATTGAGTGAATGGAAATCACAGCACTTTTCAATATTCAAATATTGACAATGAGTATTCAGCATATTGATTGAGTTGCACTTCTTCTTCTTCTTGTATCTCTTGGTTGAGCCAACTTTATTAAAGCAGGATTTAACGACAAGCTTTGCCTGCTGCATTTTAGCGTCACTCTTAGCAGCGTCTTTTTCATCACCTTCGTTGTCAACTTGTTGACACTTTAACAAGTTCTCGTGGCGCACGCGGAGTATACGTGATGCAGAAAAGGACTCGACGGGGCGTGGGTAAACGATATGGGCCCCATGAATCTAAGAGGAGTACGTTTTTTTTTCGACGATGCAAAATATTTCATTCTACACGCTGACGTTGTTTGACGTTGCAAAAATAGCTTTTAATTAAAAACAGACTACCACTAAAGTTGAAACACTCAACTAAAGCAAAACGGAGAAAAAAGTAATAGAATTGATAGAATCAGGGCCACAGTACTTTTCTCAAAAGTGCTTCAAATCATCTCTTAGATCGTTCTTGTAACAATTACAAATTTAAATTTGAAGGAAAAAATTACGATTCTTAACAATTTGGTTTATCAAATGTATTTAACAGTAATATTTGGTGTGTAAACGAAAAACATCAAAACTCTTATATCTATTATTAAAAGGTTATTCTGGTCTTTCATCATATATCGGCTTTTGGTTTCAGATTATTGTCATGTCTGTGGCTCAGAACAATCCAAATGTTCTGCGTCCTCCACGTCTGCCATTTCGCGCACCACCTCGCTTGCCGCTTCTGCTATTTACCCGGTTGCTTCCTCCACTGTTGCCAAATTTGTTGAAGAGGCTTCCCTTGCCGCCCTTACGACGCCTAGTGATGGTCGTTTTTCCGGGCTTAATCGTCACCGCAAACTTGCGTTTTATGACGATCTTTTTCTTACCTCCTCCTGCAGCTGTTGTGGTCTCGGTGCCATCTGTGGGCACTGTAGTAGCAGGTTCTGAGCCTGCAGCAGTAGTTTCCTCCGCAGTCGTCGTCGGGGCTTCTGTTGGTGCCTCCGTTACAACGCACTCGGGATCAGCGGGCAAAAGGGTGCAGTCAACACAGTTCGCATCAGTGGGATCATCCGCACAGGTAACGGCGCCACCTAGCGGAAGATAGGCGCATGCTAGGACTACTAGGGCTACACACACAACTCTTTGGGTTCTCATCTTAATAGTTCCGTTACGAGTTGTACGATGACAAACTATTGCCGAACTTCTGGTATTTTATACCAATTTAAAATTAGTTCAATTCGATATAATGTAAATAATATTAAGTAATAAAGTTAATTTAAACAGTTGTTTTAGTATCTTTTGTGTCAATTAGAATTTGATTAAAATTATTGAATGGGGAACAAGACATTGAAATGTGTGGGAAAATAATTCGAAAAAGTAAATAAAACTTAATATTTAACAAGCTGGTGTAACTCGATTAAATAAACATCCGAACTAGTACTCCAAGTAGACAGATAGAGTATCTTATACTTAGTGAAATGGTTACACTAAGCTCCTTAAATCAATTGTAAGTATTTGCTGTTTACCAATTGATAAATATCTGAATTGCAATACCAATGGAAACCAGATTGATTTGAGTTCCAAATCCGCTTAGCAACCTTATAATTGGCCCCTTTGTCTGTCTGTTTCTCTGTTTGTCCGACTGTCTGTTTGTTTCTGGGTGTGGGAGTAAATCTTATAGACAGTGGTCAATCGTCATAGTCATCGTTCATCTGGTTCTTTTGGTCTCCTTTTCGTTGCATAATCTTTAAAGCTCTAAAAAGCGGCGACAACGGAACACAACAAAAAAATATAAATACATATATATGGTACAAAAGGCAAGAGATGAGCGAGTCGACTGCAAAAGACCCCGTACTTGTTATGATGCAATTAGATATCATCATTATGACTTTTGAAATGATTGATTTTAGGATATATAACATTTGATTTTTAACCAATATAATCTGTGAGAGATATTTGATAAAATTTTCCGATCTTAAATAACTTTTATGTTCTCAAATCTTATTTATTGTCTCTAAAATCTAATAAATTAAATAGAATAGACGATATTCTTTAGGAGATCAACGATACCTTAATCTACACATTATTATATTAAAATGAAACTAATATACCTTAGTAGTTCTTTTGAGTACGGGGTTTATCAATATATAGCAATAAAAATAAATCTGCTAAAATCAAAGTTGTTTTTTTTTTACTGTATTTGGGTTCCGTTGACGCCATTCGATTCTAATCACATCGTTATATTGATTAATTTCGTTGTTTGTGTCTCAAAATAAAATTTCCGACGTACTTTTGATCGATATAAAAATTGTGGGTGGCGATTGTGGCAAATCGCTAATAGTTTTTGAGCAATAATATAATTTATTACAAAAAAATGGATAAATTATTTTTTACTGTTTGAATGTCAACGAAATTGATTTGAGAAGTACAAAAAAAATTATTACAAAATGACAAAATTTAGAGACTTAAAATTTCAATTTTACTTTAAAATATACAACAAAAAATGTATTCTATGTAACTTAAAATTGTTATAAAATATGATATAGTTTTTTTGATTGACAGTTTAGTAGTTTTATTGTCTGTTTAAAGAAAATCAGCCTCATTCAGGTTTAAACTGGAGTTCATTGATAATATTTTGATAACATGTAATCATTTCTAAAAACTATTTTTAATGAGGCAACCACTTGGTGATCCTCCTCTTGAGTTAAGATCTTAATATATTTGTGTATTCGATTTTAATTAAAAATATTGCTGACAATCGGCATCCCAGCTACTAACACTCCTTGTATGATTTTGGGGCTAACGGGACTGGTTGATCTATAAGATGTCAATCATATTGCAAAGAGTTTTTGTCAATCTTTAATGTGTTTATTCATGTAACTAACCCTTAAAATTAAAAGAAACATGTAATTAGTTATGCATAAATATAATAAAGTTGGACATGTCTCCTTCTGCTTGAAACATTCTTTTTATACAAAAGTTGTGCAAATTACTAAAATTGGGCTCCAAATTTATTGCTGCGCCTCTAAATGAAGTATTTTGTATTCAGCATTTCAGCATTTTGAATATTTTTTAGTGTCAAAACCCACATGAACTGGGAGTACTAGAATTTCCGTTTTGACGCAAATTTAAATGAATTATTCGGAGCGACAAATATACCTGAACACACGGAGTGTGTGTGTGTGTGTGTGTGGTCTGTGGTATGCTTACATATATAAGATTCGTCTCGGGTCATTTGTCTTAGCTTCGTTGACTGGCAATTATGCCGCATGTAGACTTCAACGATGAATACATTCATTCATTGAATGCGGAAAGGTGTTTATGAGCTTGCATTTGCTTGTCAATGAATAGTTTTGATCGATATCTCCCTCTCTATTCGTAATGTGTGTCTGCGTGTGTGTGTGCGTGTGTGCGTGTGTGTGTGTGTGTGTGTGTGTGTGTGTGTGTGTGTGTGTGTGTGTGTGTGTGTGTGTGTGTGTGTGTGTGTGTGTGTGTGTGTGTGTGTGTGTGTGTGTGTGTGTGTGTGCGTGTATGTGTGTTTGTGTTTGTACAGAGATTAACTATTGGCTCCTAATTGGTTTAAATTGTATTAAATCGGCAAAGAATTTGAGTTCCTGTTCGATGACATGGAAACCTTTCGAAACCTTAAAGGCAATTCGCCAACTTAGGCAAAAGAGATGCCTGCATCGGAGAATTGCAACTTGTAAATTGAGGAATTTAGCTGAGGACCTTGACAGCATTTCCATTTCAATGCCTTGACAAACGCACATACACAACAAGAAAGAAAATTACAGTCGAGCACGCCCGACCGTAGAATACTCTCTGCCTTTTATTCCCGCTCATTTTAATAAAATCAGTATCCGAGAATATTAACTGATAGTACTTGCAGTAAAAGACGTTCAGCTAGGAAGTTAAGCCTCTTTTATAGAGATATCTATAGTTTTAGGCCGAAAGTTTCCATGTGATGCGGTGGCGCGGATGATGAGTATCCGGTCGATAAACGGAAGGTCGTGGGTTCGACTCCTGGTCCGTCGTCAAAAAGAATATATTTTATTGTGTTGTTTAAATGTGTTGCATTATCGAAAAAAATTGTTTATTAACAAATTATTAACAAACAATTGAAAAATTTTTTTAAAATAGGTTTTGATAAAAAAAAAAATTTTTATTACTAAATGAAAGCATGCAACAATTGCAGCTATTGAATTATATTCTTTTAAAGGATTGCCCGCGACTCGAACCCACGACTTTGCGTTCGCCGATCAAGCACTTAACCGGCAACGCCATCACGACACTTGAAATTTTCGTTCCAAAACCATACATATAAAAGAGGCCTAACTTCCTTGCTGGATAACTATTTTGTTAAAAATAGAAATTTGGTCGGCACGGCCAGCGTCTGCGAGCAGCGCTGTCGCAACACAAGCAGCGAAAACGTTCGCTCACATGTTTGTATGCTTCTATCTCGCTTGCACACATGCATTGACATTGCGTTCAATTATTAACTTTCTTACATGTCTAGCTCTTTTGTTAATTATCCGATTTGTATGCAACTTTCAGGATAGTTTGATATATTTTGTCTTCAAATGAATTTAAAATAACAATACTGTATGATAAGATCAAATGCCTTAAAATCGGCATTGAAGTTTTCAAATTAGTTTATTTCTTGTGGGAAAAGGGGGCGTGGCAGTCCAAAATTTTTGATGACAATACAATTATGCCGTCTCTAGGAACCTACGTACCAAAATGGGTGTTCCTAAGTGCCATAGGGACTGAGATATTCGGCTAAAACATCAATTTTTTACGAGGTGTGTCTAGTTTTTTGCTCATTGTGGGCGAACGGGGCGTGGCATCGAAAAAAAAAAAGATTCTTGTATTGACTGACTTAATATCGAGTCGATAGAGACCAAATTCAAACTTGTAGCTCTTACCATCTCTGAAATCTGTTTGTTCATACGGACGGACAGACAGACGGACAGACGGACAGACGGACATGGCTATATCGACTCGGCTTGTGATGCTGATCAAGAATATATATACTTTATGGGGTCTGCCACGCCTCCTTCTGCCTGTTACATACATTTTTTTTTTCACAAACCCAATATACTCTCTCTTGCAGAGAGTATAAAAACACACATACATAAAAACGCGCATACACATTCACACACCTACATACAATACGTTCACAAGTTTGTGTGTGATTTTTGTGTAAATTGTCTGTGGAACTGCACTCGAGTGCATTTTGCCAGTGCCATGTCATTGATATACCCTGTATGAACAACATGAAAACTGTATGCATAACGTATCTCTCATCTCATCCTTTTAGAAATAAAATTCAATCTAACAATTACATACTTTTATTATTCAAATTTACACCATTTTAGTAAAATGTATAAATCAATGTTTTCGAAGGTATAGCTAAAGTGGTGAAAAAACCAATTTAATTAAAACTATACTGAATTTGTTAATACAAATTATCAATAACTTTGCAAAGTAAGTGTATTATTTTCCATTTTAGAGCATTACAAGATCAATCAGACCACTCATGAAGTATTTTGATTACCTCAATATTGGTTGTAACTAAAATCCATAAATATTTTTATAATTTAATTTGTAAAATACAGAAATAAAACATTATTTCCTAATAGTCAAACAATTAAATTTAAGGTTTCCTTATTATCTTTTATGCCACCGTCTTTTTTTTATACGAATGTAATAAAACAATTAATGAACTCGATTTTAAAACAAGAAAACTCCTGAATTGACTTTTTATTACAAAGTATCACGAATTGTGTCCAAAGGAATTAAAGTCCAAAGCAGAAAATCATTCTCTTCAAAGTCTGGTTAATTTTAACTAATTTTCAATATAAATGATAAATTAAAACTTGACTTCAGCAAATGCAATTAAGTTTCTGTACATGAGTACCTAAATAAACCATTGAATTTTGCAATTTTTATAAAAACTGTACTCTAATTAAATAATACCTTGTTGCCAATCAATCTTATATTATATTTAAGTACAAGTTTATTAACAAATAATATACTTTAAAAACTTATCTGTCTTAGTCCAAAAGTTAAATATCTAAAATGTGTGAGACCTTGTTTGAATCTTATTTTGCTTAATAAATGTTGTATACTTAATTAAACAAATAACTCAATTAAGACTAATAACTACCACAAATGTGTAAATGAAGTTATTCAAAAATTTCGTAACTAAATTATTGAATTCCAATATCTTATAAAATAAGTTAACTCAAAATAATATTACAAGAATTTTTCATTATAGATTCGAAACAGGAAATTCCTCTGCAGGCACAGGATATACTCAAGTTGTGCATTGTGGAATATATTTTTGCTTTGTTACCTTTTCATAGATTTTTCTACGATTTGAGTATCTCGTTGGACTAAGACTAGTTGTCTCGTTTCTGCTTTCAACTGATATCCCCTTCTCTTTCGTTTCGCCACCACCTCTCTCTCTCCCTCTGTACCTCTCTCCCTCTCTCTCTCTCTCTCTCTCTCTCCCACACTGTCTCTGAGTACACACGTTGCTCATTTCGCTAGCTAAAAATGCATTTCCTGTCAAGTGTAAAAAGGAAATGATGTGACGTTCAAGAGCTTTAAGGTGCAATCAATCATTGCCACCGCACGTCGTATCACTGCCATTTTACAGCCCAGCACACACCCCTTCTCTGCGTCCTTAGGACCCTCCGCCCATGTGGGCGATACATGCCCCTCTCGCCTTCCTCAAGACCCCATTATGCCTTCCGCTGTCCTTGGTCGACTTTTCTACAATCCCTTTGCGGCGACAAAGTCAATAAAAAAGAGTTTATTAAGCCAGGCAAGCAGTGTTAAGTATTTGCAAAATGTCAAAGTGCATACCGTCACTTTGGTACTTGTGAGTGTACTGGCATTGCAGTCGGCACATACCAACATACCACTTTGATTCGTTGGGTTTCCGTTTCCGTTACCACGAGTTCCGCAATTTAAACGCTTTGGCGTATTACGCATACGTCTAGTTGGTCTCATTACATTCTCAACTTCCATTTTTACAAAATGTAATTTTAAATGAATATATGAATATATGAACATATGTTATTATTCAATAAATATTACAACTCCAACTTGATTGTTTTATTAACGGCATTATTATTAAGTTTTAATGATCATTCATTTACTATTCTTAAAGTTTAGTTGGTCGTGTCTGCCACGAGTATTTAAATTGTTAACGTTTTATTTAACCAGATGGAATTCAAGATCAAAAACTTGGTTCGACTTTCGTCAAAACCAAGTGCGATTTATCTTGTACCTTTTACTCCTCCATATTTTTTTTTTGGCAAACAGCTGTGTGGATCTGTCTACGCATCTTGATAGTCTTTCGAGCGAGTACGTGTCTAGAGGCAGTAATTGGTCTTTAATGACCATTCGAATAGAATGCGTCAACCTCCGGAATTGGGCATAAGACCAACAAAAGACAAGCGACTTATGAACGCTTCACGCACTTTAAATTTTTGGAACTGAAACGGGGAAACGCTCGGTTTTTAAGTGTTTACTCAAAACAAGTAACAAATCAACAAAAGAGTAGGAAAATATGCCTTGAAGAGTTAATACAAATAGGCTCGAAGTTCCTTGAATTTGTTTAAGGTTTAATTACATTGATTTAAACCACAAAATGAGTTTACATTTTTTGATAATTTTGAGGTATAAAACCCTTCTTCGTCAACCTTCGGTCTTTTGTATTAAATCAAACCGATTTTCAATTAAAAATGCTGTCCGTTGAGAGTGAATATTGAGGGTAATTGTTAAGACCTTCTCATGGTAAAATCTTGTTGATTGGCCACTTTTTGGTTGTATAAATTCTATATTTTCCCCCTTAGTCATGTACATTCTTTGACCCAATTCTCAAATATTCTTAGAACCCATTGAGCCTTTTATTTCCAATCAATTGATGAATGAACCAATTTTTGTAAAGAGAAATTATGCTGAAAGCATGTTTAAATATCACAAACCCTTGATTTTAAGTTTCAATTTTATATAAAGTATAAGTGTTTATATATTTAAAGGGTATTAAGGGATCTAAATTTATAAAGTTTAATCTGAATGGTCAAGCAAAAGTAAGAAATACTGTTTGTGCTTCATAGACTATGTATACTAATAAATGTTTTGATTGAAGTCGAAGAGATTAAAAAATGGATTTATTTATTTATGGTATATATTTCTTTAGGTTTGATATATCGGACACTGAAGAAACGAACAATGCGACAATTAAGAAGTAAATAAACTAAACAAACTGGCATTTGGGACATGGACACCACAGTCTGCACACGAATATGGGACAGCAAAAATAATGCATTCTCTTAAAAAAAAATAATACAAAACTGAAACAACACAAATTGGAACAGAAATTTAAACACTTGCCGAACTCAAAACTAAAACTGAAACCGAAACCAAAACTGAAACTGAAACTGAAACTGAAAATCATGCTGCAAATGAAGCAAACGTTGCTGAAATACAAACGGAGTGTGGCAAAACTGAAGGTATGGATGGGGATGGGGACGAGATGGGGATGGGGATGGGGGTGGTGGAGGTGCGAGGCGGGGGGGGGTGCCAAAAGAGCTAAAAAGAGGTTAAAACAGTCAAAAACAAAAACAGTCCATGGGTGTTGACAGACAGTATGCTGACAAATCACCTAACAACCAGACGGCAGTGTGGGGATTGGGCCACCAGAGATGCGCACGTGTCGTGACACGGCACAAATCTAGGCACGTCTCTCAAGAGAACTATGTTTTAGAAGTAAATAAAGTGTCCTTAAGCCCTTTCATAAAGAACACAATAAAAGTTTAACACAATGATTAAGTTAATTTTATGATTTAGTTAATTTTTAAATTGTTTTGGGTTTGTTAAAATCTTCTTCTACTTAAGTTAAAGTCAAGTGTCTTGATCGATTTGCATTTTATTTTATTTCTCTGTAAACTTACACCTGAGCAGTCAAATCGGACAACTTGGTCAATTGTTGTGTTGATTTAGTACATTGCTGTTTCACGCTGCCGTCTCTAATAGACACAACAAGTTCCTCAAAAGGTTGACAACATGACGACAGTAAAATGTGAGTTTCAAGTGCAAAAACAGAAAATGTTTTGTAATCGAGGATGATTGGATTTGGGAATTGATAGTGCGGATTCGGTGCGTTTCAAGCCGGGCTAACAATTAAAGACTTAATTAAATAATGGTCAATAGGCTCACGAGGAAGCGCCGATAGCGTTGAACTTGAAAATACATAAATCCCCAGTCCAAAAATATGAAATCGTAATGGACTGAAACTGAAATTGAAATGAAAACTCAAACTGAAATTGAAACTGAACCTAAAACCAGTTTCAGTGCTACATAATTGTCGAATTGTCAACACGAGCATCTAAGAGATACTTTTGTACTTTTGAGATACTTTTGTACCAATTACCGGTTTGGCGCGTTGTCAACCTCTCAGTCGATGTGTATGTGAGTTTGTGTACGGGTGTGTAGGTGTTAACGGACAACACCTCAGTGGGGAGTACTGCTGATTCTAGACATACGCCCGCTCCATATAAAGTGACATGCACGCAACTCAAACCACATCATTATCCAAACGTCGCTCACATCGCCAAGAGTCTCGACGAGGACGAAAAGTATCTTGAAAACGCGAAGGATTCGCCTAATAAGTTTAGCATATCAACAGTCTGTGTGTGTGTTCGTGTGTCCGTGTGTGCCTGTGTGGGTGTATGTTAAGCCGCAAGTCATCTGCTCCAATCTCAACCAAGTTAACACGAAAATGGCAAGCCAAGTAAGTCGCTAGGGATAATCCAGTGTCACCGCGAGTTACCTCAACACGTCAAGAAGAATATTGATTTAAACTAATTATACACCCAAATCAATTAATAATTTAAGTATAAATTATTATACATTTAACAAGTATTCATTTAAATTTACGTACTTCGGAATTTATTTTAAAATACTGTTTTGAAACTTAATGAAAACGTTTTATGTGAATATAGGAAACTCTTAATTAATAATTCATTATTTTAATTATTATTATTTTATTTTATTAAAAATTATAATCCCAAATATTAACAAAATCTCAAAACTTTCCAATTGATTTTATTTTTGCTTTTCTTCATTAGTTCCAAGATAATTGTCCTAAAGTTTACATCACAATATATTTTAACTATCCGATCTTTACAATTAGATTCATCTACCATTTCTGGAACATTTTTAAATACAATACTCCTGTATCCTTCCAGTTCTTGACTCTTCTTTCGCTGATGGCTCTTACCGGTAGCTCTTTGGGTGGCTTTGCGGCCACTTATACGGGCTTCCACCCTGGATTTGCTACCTACCAGGCTGCTTCGTCTGTCTACCATGCGGCTCCGGCTGCTGCTGTCTATCAGCCAGCTCCTGTCTTGGCAAAAACATTGCTGCCCACATCGCCCATTTACACCAAGTCCTACGACGTGGCCACGCCCATTGTGAAGACGGTAGCTCCTGTTGTGAGTACCTATGCCGCTCCTGCCCCCATTGTAAAGCAGGTGGTTGTGGATTCTGCACCCAAGTATGACTTCTCCTATGGAGTTCACGATTCACTTACCGGGGACATCAAGAGCCAGGTGGAGAGTCGGGATGGTGGCAATGTTGTTGGATCATACAGTGTCCTCGATGCCGATGGCTTCAAGCGCACGGTGACATACACCGCCGACGATATCAACGGTTTTAACGCTGTGGTGCACCGTGAGCCTGTGGTTGCTGCTCGTGCTGCTGTTGTGGCACCTGCTCATGCGGTTGCTGCTCCTGCCCCTGCCGTTCTCCCCGCTCCCATCTACTACCCACAAGCCCAGCAACAGTTGTTCCAGCCACAACAACAGCTGTTCCAACCACAGCAACAGTTGTTCCAGCCACAACAGGTTCATAGCGAGCAGGAAGGCGAAGTGGTTGAGGCACCACAACAACCTGATCAGGAGCCCACACCCATTGACTATACAGAGCAGCAGCAGCAGGAGCAAATTTATCCTCAGGATCAGCAATTCCCCCCTTATCCCACATCATCCCCTGCCCCAAGTGCTCCCTCCTCAAATGACGACTTTGATTCCGACGTGGTGGAAGCACGCTCTGCCCAGGAAACCAGCAGCACCACCACAGCACCAGCTCCTGTTAATGAAGACAGCAAGGAGCAGGAAAAGAAGTCGTCATAAATAATAATTATTTGAATAATTGACAATTGCAAATTTATTCTGTTTCAATTAAAAGCGTCTACGAAAAAATCCATGAACAACTTTATACTTTATACTTTGTCAAGAACTTTACATGGTTTAGAGCGGTGTTGCCTAACTTCAACTTGATGTTAATTCCGTTAAACGATATTGGCAAGCCAAAAAGAAGTCTAATTTTTTAGAATGCCATGAGAAGCATTTCAACTAATAAAATTCAGTCAGTATAATAGATATTTTTAAACCTTAAAATAGTCTTCAATTTTTAACATACACAAATTAATAATTCTCAACTTGTTGAGCGTGAAGTAAGATTGACCTTAAGATTGTAAGTTTTTCCCTCCACAAATGCAGAAGATAAACTTTGAATAATTGTTAGTAATTTAAAAATAAGTGAAATGAAAGAAATTTGTAGTCTTCAGTGAATTTCATGCTTTAATCGCAATTTTTGGGTACAATCTCTAGCCAATTTTAATTTTTATACCCAGTTCAAGTATTCCAATGCTTATTTTTTAATTTTTCGACCTTCAAAAAAAAGTTTCACTATTGCGAGTTCAATTCATTTCTAGTTTGCTGAATTTGCAGAAGCTGCATATATGTATGTTTGGTAAATGTCTCCGCTGCAAGCAAGTGGATCGTATTCATTCTTTGTGATTTTTCATGATTTGCAAAATTATGAAAATGGAATAATATTGTTTTTTGATAACTTTTAAAATTATAGTTTATAACTCTTATTATTGACGGAATGTTTATTAATTTAAATATAATATGACCATGTTATAAAATTAACGTTAACAAAGCGCCATCTACCGCACATTGACTATATTGCCAGCTGATCTAGCCAATTAACAGTGCCATTTTGAGTAAAACATGTAGTAATACTGATAATCTGAATATTATTATTTGTTTCTTTCTTTATTATTCTAAAAAAAAAAACAACGTTTGGCTTGTTAATTATAATAAATTTTAATAGTATTTCTCAATATTTGTCTAACGCAGAAAACAAAGCCGAAAAATATCGATAGCGGCCGTAATTCTGGAGAATTGGGATCGAAGTAATCGATCAAATTGAAGCAACCCTAGCCAAAACTAGCATCTTGTTCAAATAAAACGGAACTTTCAAAGCGCAAAGTATGCACTGCAATCAAATTCGCTCCAGCATTCTGTATTAGAGTCATATTACCTCTCACTTTTATTTCGATTTTTAAAGTGTTAACACGCCCAGATAAATTTAGTTTTGTTCAAAATTTTTAGGCTATAGTAAATTGAAAAGTTTTTGTTGAAAATATTTTATAAATTTAGCACACCCATACAGCAGTTAACCTTCTATGTTAATATACAGCTAAGAAAAAGGTAAGTACTGCAATAAAATAATCTGCAATTAGCTGATGCTGCTCAGGGAAATGGCGGTACCTTTTCTTTCTTTCTCTCTTTCCTTCTATCCTCTGCACAGTTAAACGCAGCTGCAGCTGTTGCTTAACTTGTGGTTGTTGTTGGATTGGCCTTGCCAAGCCGGCTCTATGAAGTGCAAAAAGGAAAGAGGGAAACGGTTGTCAGACACAAAAGAAATGCCAAAAGCACGCACACAAACGCAATTCGGCTGCTATCCATGTGCATGCGAGTCTGCATGTGTGTGCCAATCGAAGCAGCCCTTGACCTCTTCCTAAGTATTTCCTTTAGACGTCATTTTTCTTTACAGCTGAACACTTTTAAATCGTAGCAGAAACAAACAATTTTAATTTGTCCAGAAGAGCCATTATATAATTTATATAACCATGAATAAATCGGAAGCGAACGCACGCCAGGGCCACTATAAGGCCAACACTTTGAACTCGCAGGTAAGTAACGCGATCTTTTAAATCAATAATTCGTTTCTAACCTCACTTTCGTTTGGGGGTCGTTAGGAGTCGCGCATGCGCCGCCATGAGGTGACCATAGAGCTACGCAAATCTAAGAAGGAGGATCAGATGTTCAAGCGCCGCAACATTAATGATGAAGATCTAACCTCGCCTCTTAAGGAGGTCAACGGCCAGTCGCCGGTGCAGTTATCGGTCGATGAGATTGTGATTGCCATGAACAGCGAGGATCAGGAGAGACAGTTCCTGGGCATGCAGCAGGCCCGCAAAATGCTCAGTAGGGAACGTAATCCGCCCATAGATCTGATGATCGGGCATGGCATTGTGCCAATTTGCATACGCTTTCTTCAAAACACTGGCAAGTAAGTAAACCCTTATCCCATTGTGCTATGATGAGGTATAACAATCGCGATACCTTCACTACTCTTGGACAGCACTATGCTGCAATTTGAAGCCGCTTGGGCTTTGACTAATATCGCATCTGGAACATCGGAGCAGACGCGGTGTGTTATCGAGCAGGATGCAGTGCCTCATTTTATTGCCCTGTTACAGTCGAAGTCCATTAATTTGGCAGAGCAGGCTGTGTGGGCACTGGGTAACATTGCTGGCGACGGAGCTGCCGCTCGAGACATTGTAATTCAAAACAATGTCATAGATGGCATCCTACCCTTGATCAATAACGACACGCCCATCTCGTTCTTGCGGAATATAGTTTGGTTGATGTCAAATCTGTGCCGCAACAAGAATCCTTCTCCGCCATTTGAGCAAGTAAAGCGCTTGTTACCCGTATTGTCGCAACTATTGACTAGCCAGGATGTGCAAGTCTTGGCAGATGCCTGTTGGGCTTTATCTTATGTGACTGACGACGACAACAACAAAATTCAGGCAGTGGTCGATACGGATGCCGTGCCTAGATTGGTCAGTCTCCTACAAACAGATGAGCCCAGCATCATTGTGCCAGCTTTACGTAGTGTTGGCAACATTGTCACCGGAACGGATCAACAGGTCAGTTGTCCCCTTTAAAATTTTCTCAGTGCTTTGTCATCTTACCTTAAACAAACGCTTGTCTTCTCATAGACTGATGTGGTTATAAATTCTGGGGGCTTGCCCAAGCTAGGTATGCTGCTGCAGCACTCAAAGAGCAATATAGTCAAGGAGGCTGCATGGACTGTGAGCAACATTACGGCCGGCAATCAGATACAGATCCAGGCAGTCATCAATGCCGGAATCTTTGATCAGATACGTGATGTGCTCGAGAAGGGAGACTTCAAGGCACAAAAGGAGGCCGCTTGGGCGGTGACAAATACAACCACATCCGGGACGCCCGAGCAGATTGTGGATCTAATTGAGAAGAACAAGATATTAAAGCCATTCCTTGATTTGCTGAATGCCAAAGATCCGCGCACCATTAAAGTGGTGCAAACGGGTCTATCCAATCTGTTCGCACTTGCTGAAAAGCTGGGTGGCGCCGACAATTTATGCCTGATGGTCGAAGAGTTAGGTGGCCTCGACAAGCTGGAAGCGTTGCAGCAGCACGAGAATGAAGAGGTCTACAAAAAGGCGTTTGCCATCATTGATACGTACTTCAACACTGGCGACGACGAGACCGAACAAAAGCTGGCACCACAGGAGGTTAATGGGGCTCTAGAGTTTAATACCGCCCAGCCCAAGGCTCCCGAGGGTGGATATTCCTTCTAAGTATCCTAAAATGCCAGCCATCAAAACACAACAGCTTCACGCCACACCACAGCACAAAATCCCAACCACATCCACCCACAGTTTGTTCTTTATTATGCGACCGCGCCTACACAATCCTACACACACTCAATACCAGTTTGTCACACCCACATCTACATCTATACACATACCATAATTCACACCAAGCACAGAGGGGAAAGTACTTATTTGTGCATTTCCATATTGTATCGCATGCGGCCATGAAAACGCATCATAGGCGCGTTCTTCAATTTTCCATTCGAATCAAAATTACATCTCTCCTCCACAAAATATTATGCGGTTAGGCACACTCACATCCACACCCAGCTGTGCTGACAGGTGTCCTTATTTTTTCTCTTATTAGATCAACCCACACACTCACACTCTAATAGTTTTTGTTATCTGAGAACGCAGCCTGTTGCGTTTGCATGGCCGAATGTGCTGTTTGGAGTGTGCTTTATTCCATTGAAATCGCCTCATCTATCTTTCGGATAATATTATTGTATATTTAGGCTGTTAGTATATTTATTGAATTCGTATATGTAATGTACTTTGTGATTTCTCAACACCCGCCAAACACATCAAATCGTCAACATTACACAGAGCAAAGCAATTTATCAACGTGTCCTCATCCTTGTATTAATACTATGAATTTAAAAAAATAAAATGTTATAATAGAATGGTTTTATGTATACAGAATATTTTAAATGATATTTTAAGATGAGACATACAATCCCTCTTGCTCATCAATTTTGTGATCCCATAAACCCAAACTAAAGTATAACGACCCCATTGCCTCAGATTAGATAATCCGATTAAACAATAGAGCTGTGGCAACAAAAGCAGAAGCAGCATGACTCAATTTAATCAAGCGTCGCATCCCAATCAGCGACAATTGTAGTAGTTTAGCTTCAAATGCACAAAAGTGGGTGCAATGGGGATGGCCGTTGAAATAGGCGTACCTCCTACCTGCACACTCACTTCCACAATAGCTGTTCCACAAAGTTCTCCACAATTCGTGTCTTAAGTGTCTGTGCTCGGGCGATCGTTTGAATTGGGAATTATAAAAATAGATTAAAATTTTAGTTGCAGAAAATTCAGAGCTTTTCAAACGATTCTCCAAGTGTCGTCATCAATGAACGAACACACAGCGCCCGACCGATTTAATTAGCTTCTTTTATATATGTTCACTATATTTCTGCCTCATCTAACGAAAATGAGCATTCAGTTCAATTCTGTGCGAAGCTCTGTGCGGGCGTGAATTTTATTTCGCTCTCTTCTTTTCTATCTATTCGAGTTTCCTTTTGTTTTTATTTTTCGCCAACACATTTTATGTAATTTTGTTGTTGTTTTCGTTTTATTTCGTTTACGACTTTGATTTACATTTCCTCCATTGGATTGCACTACGAAGTGGACGGGAAACATAAGAGGTAATTATAGGTATGACCAAGTGATCGGTATTGCTTGAAAATGATGAACTGCTAGATACTCTCTGAAAAATGTAATAATATTGATTCTTTCAGAGCAGTTAACTGAGAAATGTTGAAGTATTCTATTATTTTCGAGATGTCTCAAAATGTTTTTATTTGATAGTAATCCATCAAACAGAATGCCTGGAATATTAAAAGATTTATATAAATATGCGATCATCTAGGAAAAAAGAATGTTTCTATTCTACGAATCTATAGATTTATGTGTAGTTTCTCACTACCAAAATGTTTCCGTGATCTTATGCAAAAGCACTGAGAATCAATAGATCGCTAACCGTCTGCCTACTATTAGTTTTCACATCGCGATTATTACGTAGAGGCGTGTTCCAATTTTTGCAAAACAAGTAAAAGTTTAAGAACTATTTAGGAATAATTGAAAAATCGAGAACACTTTTGACAAATTCATGATGTAATTGATTTCCCAAAGAAAACACAAAAATTGGCGCACCAAACCAAACAATAAACATTTAAGAGCTCGTTCAGTAGCACTGCTTATGCGACAGCTGGTTACTTTTTCAAGCAGCCAGCACCAGTCTATTGTTCACTGTGATACCCTGTAAAATTATTTTTATGAAAACATGTTTGGGTAAAAACGGATCAATTCATTCATTGTTCATACATATAGGACAAAATACTGTGAAATACTCTGAACAAAAAATACATATTATATTTATCTTAAATCCATAAAATATTTCAAATAAATAATAAATTTAACTTTTAATTTATCTTAAAGAATAAACTAAAAAAAACATCGTTTGAAAAACAATATTTATTTAATAATGCATAAATTCGTATATAAATATGAAAACATACATTCCAACAATTATAGTATACCCTTTAACTCTACGAGTAACGGGTATAATAAACACCAGTGCTTTTGTCATATGGAAAAAACAAAGTACTAAACCTAAAAACAAGTTTTTTAAAATAATTAAATGATTCCTCTCTAGATGACACAACTTTTAGTAGGGTATTTTGTAGTTCAGATTCTGAGAAGTATTGACTTATCTATGTTGTGGAGGCGTAGCTAGGGCATCCGCTAAGACATCAACAACAACAACAACGATTGAAATTCGCGTAAGACTAAGAGTTGCCGAAATACACAAATGTACATATGTATGTGTGTCTGTACATAAGAACAAACATACAAACACACACATATACATGCAAACACACAACATACAGATGTTTCTTGCGCCGTGCAATGTCAAAACGTTTTTTGTTGTCTAACCGAGAATAGTGTCAAGTTGTTCAGTGTTTTGCGGGCATTTCTCTCATATCAATTATTTTATAGTTTTATTTTAATTTAGCAGTGTAGCTATTGTAATAACCTCTATTAAATTGACACCTGTTTATTGTGGATTACTTCTTTCATCAACAGCAATCACCTAACCTTTTCTCACTATTTTAAAATACTGAATAATATGACAAATTATTGTTTTTGGATCGATAATGCATTTTTGGGTCGAGTTCAAAATTTGAGAACAATTTATTCGAACGCAACTCGAATATTTAAGCCCTCTGAAATCAACACGCCGAAAAATGTTATAGACTTAAATAGTTTAAAATAATAAGATAAATTAAAAGTACACTAATTAAGTTTTAGTCAAAATCTAAAATCGAGCACATGTGTTTTCCATAATACTTCAAGGGCGTAATTATTCTTGCGTTTTTGAGAGTACAAAAAAGGCACACATGTTTGCTATATATTCAGTCTATATTTACATGTTTAGAAGTAAATCACATATTAAATTTGTAGTTATAAAATATAAAGTTTTCAGACATGTTAGAGAGATTAAAGATTATAAGTATTACCATATTCTAAAAATATCACATTCGGGATATACCCTATGATTAATTTTCATCTTACAATTAAGTCTACAACACTCGTATTATAAGTTCGACTTAATATCAGTTTAGTTTTCATAATTAAAGAGCACTTGTTGGAATAACTAAATTAAGGTTCTAAGGTCTATCTCTCTCTATTTATGTTTAAAAGCAGCTTTAAAGCTTTGCATTACGCCACGTAATTTACTTAAAGCCTTTTAATATTCTAAATTGAAGCCGAAGAGATTGCAGCAATTCAATGCAAAGCTTTCAATTCACTGCTTTCCACTTGTTATACTCCCTGCAAGAGAGAGTATATTGGGTTTATGAAAATTATGTAACAGGCAGAAGAAGGCGTGACCGACCCCATAAATTATATATATTCTTGATCAGCATCACAAGCCGAGTCGATATACACTTAACATTATATATATGCACGCACATAAGTATGTGTGTATATGTTATACATACACAATTGGTTGGCACGGCTAGCATTCGCGGGCAGCGCTGTCGCTATAAAGCAGCGAAAACGTTCGCGCACATGTTTGTATGTTTCTATCTCGCTTGCACACATGCAGTGAAATGGCGTTAAATTATTAACTTTGTTACGTGTCTAGCTCTTTTGTTTATAGTCCGATTTATATGCAACTTTCAGGATAGTTTGATATACTTTGTCTTTAAACGAATGTGAAATAACAATACTGTACGATAAGAACATATGCCTTAAAATCGGCATTGAAGATTGCAAATTATTTTATTTCTTGTGGGAAAAGGGGGCGTGGCAATCAAAAATTTTTGATGACAATACAATTATGTCGTCTCTAGGAACCTGGGTACCAAAATTGGTGTTCCTAAGTGCCATAGTTACTGAGATATTCGCCTAAAACATCAATTTTTTACGAGGTGTTTCTTGTTTTTTGCACATTGTGGGCGAACGGGGCGTGGCATCGAAAAAAAAAGATTCTTGTATTGACTGACTTAATATCGAGTCGATAGAGACCAAATTCAAACTTGTAGCTGTTACCATCTCTGAAATCTGTTTGTTCATACGGACAGACAGACAGACGGACATGGCTATATCGACTCGGCTTGTGATGCTGATCAAGAATATTTATACTTTATGGGGTCTGCCACGCCTCCTTCTGCCTGTTACATACTTTTTTTTTTTGCACAAACCCAATATACTCTCTCTTGCAGAGAGTATAATAAGCCGTATTTATATAAGTATGTAAATGTTTTAAATGTCGAAATACTTCTTCTTATTATTCAATGTTTTGGGAACAGGTTTTAAAATAAAAGAAATATAATTTATTTAAAATAGTGCTTATAATTAAAATAGAAAACTTATATATTAACTTTGACTGGGACTCGAACCTGCGACCCATGTCGATTTGTAACTGAACGAACCGTAGCCTTACCAATTGGTCCACGCTCTACTTCCAAATCGCGTTGATTATTCTCATTGACATTTAATATAAGGCGGGAGTGCATTTTAAAATGTGTTATCATGCGAGACAACAACTATACAAATAAATATGTATTAGAAGTGAAATCTTTCATTCAAAATGGTAAAAATTATAACAATATCTGCGTTCAGTAGCATTGCATGAATCTGTATAGTAACAGAATTTATTTTTGGCGCGTCCCAAAATCAGTTCGGAACAAGTACCAATGAGCGCTAAATGCCGATCAACTGAACAACTTACTTCAATTGAACTACGTTAAGCAGTTCAAAGCAGTTAAACAAGTGCAAAGCATAAGCAAAAATATGTATGCATGTATGTATGAATGAATGTATATACATACACATTAATAAATGTATGTACGTGCAAGGGAGTTTTCTGAATTGTTTTGGACTTTCGTATTACTTTTTTTTTAGCATACCATGTTACGCAAATACATTTTAAATACAAATAAACGTTATTATTATTTAAAATAGGATTACAATTTGTGTTAAAATTAAAAAATTTGTATTTAACTTTGACTGGACTCGAACCTGGGACCCACGCGGATTTGCAAAATAATGAACCGCGACCCTACCAATAAGACCACGCTCTGC
The DNA here is from genome assembly GCA_018903735.1 of Drosophila cardini. Lineage (NCBI taxonomy): Eukaryota > Metazoa > Arthropoda > Insecta > Diptera > Drosophilidae > Drosophila > Drosophila cardini. The sequence continues at coordinate 502,037 of JAEIGM010000024.1, read as the reverse complement.
TGATAATTCAGTTGGATTATTTTCATTCACATGCAATAATTGCTTAGTTAACACAGTACACTGCTTGCTGCTGTTTGTGTAGTTAAACGTAGACTTTTCTATTGCAAGCAGTGTAAACAAACAATTTGTACATAAAATTCAGCATTTCTGATTAATTTGTTTTATATGTTGTTGTTGTCCGATTTGGACCAAATTTGGTGAGGATATTTTTAATAATAATACACACATCCTCTGTGAGTTTGGTTGCGATCGCTCAACCAACACTACATGTCTTCATACAAATTTTTTATTTTTGACCGGTTTGTCCTATGGGAGCTATAGGCTATAGTTGTCCGATCCGGACCAAACTTGGTGAGGATTGTTATAATGATACTATACACATATTGTGTGAATTTTGTCTCTCTAGCTCTAGTCGTTTTCAAGTTATGGCGATGTGAAAATAGTTTTTTACAATTTGCGGGGGCGGTGGGGGGCGTGGCAAAAATTTGAAACAAACTTGCACTGCGTACACCACGCAGAAGGAGGCGTGGCCTACCCCGTAAAGTATATATGTTCTTGATCAGCAGCACAAGCCGAGTCGATATAGCCATGTCCGTCTGTCCGTATGAACAAATACGGACAAACAAATTAGAACGCCTTAAATTTAATATTCCCACCAGGACCACTAGGTACTACATCCCTTTAACTCTTCCTACATGCACTACTGACTACGCTTTGCACAATCGTTTTCGGGTATTATGCGCTAATTATAATGAACATTATAGATTGATTGACACATCTCTCTCTCTCTCTCTCCCATCTTAAAGCTTCTCTTTACAGCCAACTCCGTTATATCTCTGATTTCCAAGGGCAGTAAGAATGGAGTCTCTGCCATTCATTCTTCCCCTTAGATCAGAGATCTTTCGTGTTAGTTTTGGCATATTTTTATTGATCTGGTTGGGTTTTTCTGGGTTTTTCCCAACCCTTGCAACAAATGTTGGATCAATTTTTTTGCTTGTTATTCCCATTAATCTGGGGTCTAATTATTATCTTTTTTAATTTCAGTTTAATTTAAATTTAAAATTTTTAATAATTACTTTTAATATTGTCTAAATTTAAATTATATATCTATTTACTACGTAATCATACAATTAAATACTCGCGACTGCTTTTAGTCTGCGTTAATAAATAAAATAAAATAAAAATAAAATAAATATTCAGAGATGGTAAATGCTACAAGCTTGAATTTAGTCACAATCGACTCGATATTAAGTCAGTCAATCCATAAATAAATGCAATGTCACCAAAATTTGCCGTTTTTATACTCTCTGCAAGAGAGAGTATATTGGGTTTGTGAAAAAGAAAAAGTATGTAACAGGCAGAAGGAGGCGTGGCCGACCCCATAAAGTATATATATTCTTGATCAGCATCACAAGCCGAGTCGATATAGCCATGTCCGTCTGTCCGTCTGTCTGTCTGTCTGTCTGTCTGTCTGTCCGTCTGTCTGTCTGTCCGTCTGTCCGTATGAACAAACAGATTTCAGAGATGGAAACGCTACAAGTTTGAATTTAGTCAATATCGACTCGATATTTAGTCAGTCAATACAAGAATCTTTTTTTTTTCGATGCCACGCCCCATTCGCCCACAATGAGCAAAAAACTAGACACACCTCGTAAAAAATTGATGTTTTGGGCGAATATCTCAGTAACTATGGCACTTAGTTATACCAATTTTGGTATGCAGGTTCCTTGAGACGGCATAAATGCATCGTTATTAAAAATTTTGGACTGCCACGCCCCCTTTTCCCACAAGAAATAACTTTAAAACTTCGATGCCGATTTAAAGGCATATTTTCTTATCGTACATTATTGTTATTTCACATTCCTTTGAAGACAAAATATATCAAACTATCCTGAAAGTTGCATATAAATCGGACAATAAACAAAAAAGCTAGACACGTAAAAAAGTTTATAATTTAACGCCATTTCACTGCATGTGTGCAAGCGAGACAGAAACATACAAACATGTAAACGAACGTTTTCGCTGCTTTCTAGCGGCAGCGCTGCCCGCGAATGCTGGCTGTGCCAACCAATTGTGAATGTATTCCATATACACACATACATATGTGCGTGCATACTTATAATGTCAAATGTATATGTGTGTGTATACATACAATCAGATGTTTTTGTTTCATCGTGTTTTGTTGCAAGTATCAATTGATATACTTGGATACCGATTTTATTAAATGATCGGGAATAAATTGCAGAGAGTATTCTACGGTCGGGGGTGCTCGACTGTAATTTTCTTTCTTGTTAAGGCATATTTTATGATCATATAGTTCTGTAATGTGAAATTAGTTTGGAGACAAAATATATCTAAATATCCTGAAACTTGCATATAAACCTGACTAAAAACAAGAGAGCTGGAAAAGAAGCAAAGTTTCTAATTGAGCGCAATGTCAATACATGTGTGCAAGCGAGACAGAAACATACAAACATGTATGAAGGAACACTGCATGTGTGGCGGCAGCGCTGCCCGCGGACGTTGGCCGTACCGACCAATAGTAATACCCAGATACCGATTTTAGCAATATAATCGGGAATAAAATGCAGAGAATAATAATATGTTAAGTTTGCGGAGGCGGTAGGGGGCGTGGCACAAATTTAAAAAAAATCTTGATCTTTCTGTCATTTCATTCCAAATTTGGAGTCTCTCTCTAGTCTCTGAGATCCAGGTGCTCATACAAACAAAATGACTTCGCTGTATCGGTTAGGCTATTGATGCTGACCACTTTATGGCGTTGGATATGCCTCCTTTTGCCTGTTACGTACATATCGCTTCTGACAAACCAACCTATTTTGTGTGCGGGGTCTAAAAATTGTCTTTTATGGTCTTTTATGCTGTTTGATGTAATTTCCTTTTTTATCAGCATTTTCATAAATTCTTAAATTTCCAAAGAATTTATACTAATACTTATGCGTATATTATCTGAATATAAAATGAATGCGTTCAATTTTTCTAGCGATTCACGTTTCCAGAAGTCCAGCCAAAATGAGCGCCGAGTCCAACTGTCGTATACCGTATGAGATAAGTCTTGGAGCGGAGATATTTTACAGCATTGCATCAATAGCGGGAGATCAAAATGTAATCATATCTCCTTTGCTGCTGGAGGCGACATTGGCTTTGTTATACCTTGGCTCAGATGGGACCACGGCCAAAGAGTTGCAAGACTTGTTAAAGCTCAACGAGCGTTTTGCGAGCAATGCCAAAATGGCAAATTTTTATGCCACCGAGTTAAATGCAGCGAAAAGTGATCCTGACACGCGAATTCAGCTGGAGAATCGTTTGCTGCTTCAGTGCGCAGCTGGAGAGAGTGTCGCAGAGGACTTTCAGAAGATTGCCCAAACTTATTTTCACGCGACTGCAGAGTGCGTGAATTTGCAGCAGGCGGAGAAGCTGCGCCGCTACATCAGCGACCAGATCCTGGCCAGCGTTGGCGGCGGAACGTGGCGCCAACAGCTACAGGTAAACGACACTCAGATGGCACAACTGCTGCTCCTGGTTGCGGCTAGACTAGAAAGCAAATGGTTTCTGCCATTCAGCTCGTATCGTACAGGACTTTACGAGTTCCATGGCAACTCCTCCAGCAACAGTGCTCCACAATCAGTTCCCATGCTCTTCGATGATGACATGTTTGTGAAATTTGCCGAGTTGCGGCAACTAAACGCTCGTGCCATAGAGTTGCCCTACGAACATAACGACGAATTGGCTATGCTTCTTATTCTGCCCAATGAGCGAGACAACGCAGCTTTATCGCAGCTAGAAACTCAGCTTCGTACTCTGGACCTGGGTGCACTGCAGCAGCGCATGCAGATGGAGAGTGTCCAAGTTTTGCTGCCTAAATTTAAAATCGATTTTGAGTGTAGTCTGCGACAGGTATTGAAACAGGTAAGAACCCATAAAAGTTTTATTAGTAGCTCCAAAACAACCCAAACCAAAAAGACAAACAACAAGTAAGAAAGGTTACAATCGGGCGAGCCGACTCTAAAAGACCCCGTACTCATTCTAGTGCGCGACTTTTTCATACAAATCACCAATATTCGACCGATATGTCCTTTTGGAGCTATAGGCTATATTTGTCCGATCCGGATCAAATTTGGTGATGACGGTTATAATGGTAAATCTCCAATATTCGACCGATTAGTCCTATGGGAGCTATAGACCATAGTTGTCTGATCCGGGCCAAACTTGGTAAGGTTAGTTATAATGGTACCATACACATAATGTGTGAATTTGGTCCCGATAGCTATAGTCGTTTTTAAGTTAAGATAATGAAACAAACTTTATCTACCTGACATATAGACGGACTTTCGTTCCAAATTTGGTAACTCTAGCTCTTTTAGTTTAAAAGATCCAGGTGATCATACGGACGGACAGACAGACAGACAGACATCGCTATATCGATTCGGCTGTTGATGCTTATCAAGAATACATGTACTTTATGGGGTCGGCCACGCCTTCTTCTGCCTGTTCCTCACATCTCATTTCTGATAAACTTAATAGACACCTCTACACTTAATTAATTATTGCCCATTATTTGTTAAATTTGATTAAAACTGTGGACACGTTTTAACTAAAATCTAGAATCATTATTATATTCGTGACGCTCTGTTGTTCTTGTAATGCCTATACTCATGTTCCTGATCAGCATCAACAGTTGTGTCGATTCTAGTGCGTCTTTGCTCATCAATAAATTCATGCTTCAATATCAGTCGGATTGGATTTCTGTAATACATCGTTATTTTATTTAGCAATCAAAAGCTCCTCTTGATGTTTTTATACTCTCTGCAAGAGAGGCAGGTTCCTAGAGACAGCGCAAATAACATGTCAAAATTTTTTAGCTGCCACGCCCCCTTTTCTCTAAAGAAATAAAAAGTTTTCAAACTTGAATGTCATTTTTAAGGCATATGTTCTTATCGTACAGTACTGTAATTTAAAAGTCGGTTGGAGTAAAATTATATTAAACTATCCTGAAAGTTGCATATAAATCGGACAATAAACAAAAGAGCTACACGCGTAACAAGTTTATAATTGAACGCAATGTCACTGCATGTGTGCAAGCGAGACAGAAACATACAAGCATATGAACGAACGTTTACGCTGCTCGTGTTGCGGCAGCGCTGCCCGCGGACGCTGGCCCTGCCGACCAGTTGGGTATTTTCCCATTTTTCGGGTATTAATTAATAACTTTAAAACTAAGCAAGATATTTTGGTGCGGTTTTTTAGACCCCGTACTCTAAACAAGAAAGAAAGGTACTGTCGAGCACGCCCGACCGTAGAATACTCTCTGCATTATATTCCCGATCATTTTAATAAAGTCGGTATACTCGGATATCAGTTGATAATACCTGCAATAAAACACGTTGAAACAAAAACATCTGTTTGTATGTATGCACATACGCATTTGACATTATATGTATGCACGCACATATGTATTAGACATATGCATGAATGTAATCATTTCAAACATCATAGTACTGTACAGTACTGTAGTGTACTCAAAAAATACTGAACTCATATTTTACTGTACAGTAGATTCATTGTGTCAAAAAAAGTGAGCACACCCTTTTTACTGTACTCATTCAAAGTGAATGACAGCTAAACTTGTACTCTGTTTGAGTGAGCACAGTGTGTCACTTTTTTCCAGTTGTACACTAAATAGAAATATGAGCACACGTGTGCAACTGTCGACACAGTACAGTCGTATTAAAAATTTCACAAAAATTAATTATTTCAAAATGGAATTTAAAGAAAACGAGCTAAGCCCAATAAATGAGGATGAGGATGTAAGCTTTTAATATGAATAATAATTATATAATAATAATAATAGTAAATAATAATTAATAATTTTTAATACATCCATAATATTATTGTTAAATTACTAAGAAAGCTGTTATTGTAGCAAATATTTGTGTTCGTTTTAGCCTTCGTAATTGTATTTCGCAAAGTAATGTTTAAGTAGACTCGCAAATTTTCAGACAAAACTGTGTTTGTATATACGTGTACTGTCGAGCACGCCCGACCGTAGAATACTCGCTGCATTTTATTTCCGGTTATTTTAATAAAATCGGTATCCAAGTATATCAATTGATACTTGCAATAAAACACGTTGAAACAAAAACATCTGATTGTATGTATACACACACATATACATTTGACATTATGTGTATGCATGCACATATGTATGTGTGTAATGTTATACATACACAATTGGCATTCGCCAGCATTCGCGGGCAGCGCTGCCGCTAGCAAGCAGCGAAAACGTTCGTTCACATGTTTGTATGTTTCTGTCTCGCTTGCACACATGCATTGACATTGCGTTCAATTATTAACTTTCTTAAATGTCAAGCTCTTTTGTTTATTATCCGATTAATATGCAACTTTCAGGATAGTTTAATATAATTTTACTCCAACCGACTTTTAAATTACAGTACTGTACGATAAGAACATATGCCATAAAATCGGCATTGAAGTTTAAAAAGTATTTTATATCTTGTGGGGGGGCGTGGCAGTCCAAAATTTTTGATGACAATGCAATTATGCCGTCTCTAGGAACCTGCATACCAAAATTGGTGTTCCTAAGTGCTACAGTTACTGAGATATTCGCCTAAAACATCAATTTTTTTCGAGGTGTTTCTAGTTTTTTGCTCATTGTGGGCGAACGGGGCGTGGCATCGAAACAAAAAAAGTTTCTTGTATTGACTGACTTAATATCGAGTCGATACTGACCAAATTCAAACTTGTAGCTCTTACCATCTCTGAAATCTGTTTGTTCATACGGACAGACGGACAGACAGACAGACGGACAGACGGACATGGCTATATCGACTCGGCTTGTGATGCTGATCAAGAATATATATACTTTATGGGGTCGGCCACGCCTCCTTCTGCCTGTTACATACTTTTCACAAACCCAATATACTCTCTCTTGCAGAGAGTATAAAAAGAGTATAGGGGTCTATTAGGTTTGTCTGAAGCGAAATGTGCGTAACAGGTAGAAGGTGTCTTCTCCGACCCCATAAAGTATATATATATTTGTGATCAGCATCAACAGCCGAGTCGATATAGCGATGTCTGTCTGTCTGTCTGTCTGTCCGTCCGTATGAACACCTGGATCTTCTAAACTACAAGAGCTAGAACAGCCAAATTTGGAATGAAAGTCCGTCTATATGTCAGGCAGGTTAAGTTTATTTCAAATTTTTGCCACGCCCCCTACCGCCCCCGCAAATTGTAAAAAACTTTTTTCACATCACCATAACTTGAAAACGATTAGAGCTAGAGAGACACATTATGTGTATGGTACCATTATAACTATCCTCACCAAGTTTGATCCGGATCGGACAACTATAGCCTATAGCTCCCATATGACAAATCGGTCGAAAATTCGTGATTTGTATGGAGACATGAAGTTTTAGTTGAGCAATTGAGACCAAACTAACACATTATGTATATGGTACCATTATAACTATCCTCACCAAGTTTGGTTCGGATCGGACAACTATAGCCTATAGCTCCCATACAAGAAATCGGTCGAAAATTGGTGATTTGTATGGAGACATGAAGTTTTAGTTAAGCGATTGCAACCAAACTAACACATTATGTATATGGTACCATTATAACTATCCTCACCAAGTTTGGTCCGGATCGGACAATTATAGCCTATAGCTCCCATAGGACAAATCGGTCGAAAATTGGTGATTTGTATGGAGACATGAAGTTTTAGTTTAGCGATTGCAGCCAAACTAACACATTATGTATATGGTACCATTATAACTATCCTCACCAAGTTTAGTCCGGATCGGAAAACTATAGCCTATAGCTCCCATAGGACAAATCGGTCGAAAATTGGTGATTTGTATGGAAAAACGCGCACTAGAAGGAGTACGGGGTCTTTTACAGTCGGCTCGCTCGACTGTAGCCTTTCTTACTTGTTTTCTGATGCATTTATTCATTAAGCATTTTAATTTTGGCATTTTAAGTTAGGTATTTAATGTAAAATATGTACATGCTATGCATGTATGTATGTATTACATCTATGCTGAAATGTCATATGTACATATATGTATGTATATGCGTAGATACAAACGTACATATGTTTTTGTTTCAACGTCTTTTACTGCAAGTACTATCAATTGATATACCCGGCTACCGATTTTATTAAAATAACCGGAAATAAAATGCAGAGAGTATTCTACGGTCGGGCGTGCGCGACTGTACTTTTCTTTCTTGTTATAAATCATTTTGCAGAGTCGCATCAAATTAACATTATTTAATTAAGTGAAAATATTGTGGGTATATAGTTGCTTGAAGAAAATTGATTTGAAGTGAAAGACAGGAAGAAAAGTACAGTCGGGTTCTCCAGATACCCTGTGAGAAGTCCGGTCCCAACTTGAGTTTTTTGACATCTTCAAAATTGTCAAGACATTAGGATGATCAAATGAATTAGGAGTATTTCGATGTAACTACTTAAATACCCTGGTGAAGATTACGTCTACGAACAAATATTAGAGTTGGGTCGTTTCGTTCAAAATACGTTGAAATGGCCAGGCCATAAACTGTTATTCATGAACAATATCGTTCATTTCATGTATTTAAGCCGTTGCTTTTGAAGAACTATTGTCTATTTATTGCTATTTAATGTTGATTATTTCAAATGTCCAAAAAAAATATCGAAGCATCGTTTCTTTAAGGAAGTGAAAGAGGAAAAGCGTAGGAAAACAGCAGAAACTTTAATGAATACAAAAATAAAAATTTGTATGTATATATAAGTTACAGTTACTAAAAAGAGAGCCTAAAAAGCTGTCAAGTCAATCTTGTTCTTTGATTTCATTACCAATTATGATTTATTAAATATAGTGACTTACTTTATATATATTGTTCATCACTGATACACAACAGAATAGGTATTTGTATTTAATTCTTCATGGATTGTGAACGATATAGATGATTAGGTCTTTCTATTCAGTACTTCAATTACTGACCTAGTTTACGAACAAAATATGAACGATCGAACTTATTCAGCAAATTGAACTAAAAATCAAAACTCTTACATTTGTCAAATATAAAACTGTGCAAAGTAACTCATCGATTTTTTACTATCGTAGCTTTAGTACGTTATATCGATTAATCAACAAAAATCACTCAAATGAGTTATAATATAATGTACTTATGTATAATAGATAGATAATAAAAACAAAACAAGTCAAGACGAAGCCAAGAACCACACTTGCTGGAAGTGGCTTTGAAAAACAATTGCTAATAAAAATTATTATATTTTTTCGTTTTGTACGCAAAAGGTTCGTGGTATTAAAACTTTTAAACAATCTCGATCTTCCTGCTCGTAAAAATAGTCTGTATCCCAAATATAGTGTTTCTAGCTCACACCGTTTTTCCGTACAAATTATCTATTTGAAGCTATATAAGCTTGATGTAGATAGCTATAATGGTACCATACATATGTTATGTGAATGGTAGGGATGCCTCTAGTTTGATAGTTCGATATACCTGCACATAAAAGTAGTCTATGAACCAAATTTGGTGTATTAAGCTTTTATCATCTCTGAAATCTCAGCATTCATACGGACGGACAGGCGGTCAAAACTTGTTTGAACGCACGCAATACGAGTATACTCTCACAGGGTATAAAATTGATACATTTGTATTAAAATTAATATTTTCAGTTTGGATTCACGGAGATATTTGGCTCATCAGCTAATTTCAAGCACCTGCACACAGTGTCCTCGACTCTGCCCGTTCTTGATGTGCTTCAGAAGTTGCGTATTAGTTTGAATGAATCGGGTTCTGGTTCAGAGTTGCCACCGCCAGCGGCAGGTAAGTTGAAAATGAGTAAGCGTTTTTGAACCTTTCTAAGAAACCATTTACTTGTACAGGGTATAAACCGATTGTGATTAGCAATTCCTCGCGACAAAAGTTCTTTCGAGCGGATCATCCGTTTTTCTTTGCCATACGTGGATTTAATGTAACTCATTTTATGGGTCATGTTGTTAGTTTTTAAGGGACGGGAAATCGCAATTTACGTAATTAATTTTAAGAACACTAATTGATATTATTTAAACTATTTTTGATTAATAAAAGATTTGATGGTTGTAAATTTTTTATAACAAGAGTCTTGAGTTTATTTAAAGATATATGTGTATGTATAATTTGCTGTTGTTTCATTATCAGAAATAGTTCTGGTATGTTTTGTTAGTTTATTATTGTATTTTATTTTGTAGAGTTTTCCATCATTCGACTTAAACTTTAAACGCTATAATTTACTTAATAGGTCTAGGAATATTGATAAATGGAATCAAAAAGGTAAGCACACACCACACCAATTTTTTACGGGGATTGTGAGTGGATGTGTTTGTGTGCTTGACATTTACATCATTAACCTTTAGTTAATTATTCATCTATCTTCATCTTATTTGGTAAGTCTAGCTAAAAAATTTCAATTAGTTTTAAATTCTTTCATTTTTATGCATTTTTGTTGTTTGATTTATGGAATGAATGATGTTTAAAATCACTTTACAGAGTTTCTATATTTGATTTAATTTTATGTTGCAGTTATGGGAATACTCACAATACCGGATAACCTAATATATCGTACATTTATAAGTTGAAAGGGAAAAACATTAAATCGAATTCAAAACTATACATATTTATGCAATTAAACTCTTTTGCTTGCAATAACAATGCCAAAATATTTAAATATTTTTACTTAGTTCCTGTATGTTATTTACAAAATTAATTTAATTTGTTTGAGAATATTTACACGTTTTTAATCTTTAATCATGAATACAGATACTCAAGACCTTTCACTCTCTCACAACTGGCTGCTCTGCTGGGACTCCTCACATTTCTTATGCACCACTGAGGGTGGTGGCGGTGTTGTCGTATCCTTATCCAGATTTCCACGATTGAGCAGGTAGTCCAGATCATGTGTAATTCGATCCAGGGTTGCATCGTGGCCAGATTTTGTGCCAGTGTCCACGCTAGATGTTTGGGTGGAAGGAGTAACAGATACAGTCGTGGTGGCTGTGGTTGTGGTGGTGGACACCACTGCAGCCACCATAGTGGGCAGCATGGGATCGAAAGTAGTGCGAGATGTTGGTTCCAGAATGGTCACCCTTTTTTGTGTCTTTGGTGTGGGCAAAGTGGCACTGGAGATGCCACCACTCAGGTTGCCACTAATGGTGGGGGGTGGCAACGCTGCTGATGGTGGCATGCTAAGCATCAATGAACTCGGCACAAAGTCCACGTGCGGATTGTGCTGCAAAGGAACGTAGTGTGGCGTGTGGATGCCAATTATGCTGTCTGAAATCGATTAACCGAGATAATTGTTTAGTTATTCAAACTTTTTATAACTTGAGCTAGAAAAACAAACAAAATCAAAACACATCAAAGTTGAGACCTTCTCTTTCGGGAAACTAAATGTATAGCTAATCATTTATTTAATCGATTTCAGAGTCTTACTTAATCACAGATAACGAAACAATAAACTGGCTTTTTTACATTTTTTACTGACTTTATGTATTATATTAGTTGAACGTTGCTCATTTTTAGAATAATTTAAAGTTTATTGATACAATTCAACTATTGAATAAAAGAATATTAAATAATTGCAATGCAAAAGTAGAAGAAAACAAGAAATAAAAGTACAGTCGAGCACGCCCGACCGTAGAATACTCTCTGCAATTTATTCCCAATCATTTAATAAAATCGGTATCCAAGTATATCAATTGATACTTGCAACAAAACACGTTGAAACAAAAACATCTGATTGTATGTATACACACACATATACATTTGACATTATGTGTATGCATGCACATATGTATGTGTGTAATGTTATACATACACAATTGGTTGGCACAGCCAGCATTCGCGGGCAGCGCTGCCGCTACAAAGCAGCGAAAACATTCGCTCACATGTTTGTATGTTTCTCTCTCGCTTGCACACATGCAGTGAAATGGCGTTAAATTATAAACTTTGTTACTTGTCTAGCTCTTTTGTTTATAGTCCGATTTATATGCAACTTTCAGGATAGTTTGATATACTTTGTCTTCAAACGAGTGTGAAATAACAATACTGTACGATTAGAACATATGCCTTAAAATCGGCATCGAAGTTTGAAAGTTTTTTTATCTTTTGGGGGAAAAGGGGGCGTGGCAGTCCAAAATTTTAATAACGATGCATTTATGCCGTCTCAAGGAACCTGCATACCAAAATTGGTGTTCCTAAGAGCTACAGTTACTGAGATATTCGCCGAAAACATCAATTTTTTACGAGGTATGTCTAGTTCTTTGTTCATTGTGGGCGAATGGGGCGTGGCATCGAAAAAAAAAAGATTCTTGTATTGACTGACTTAATATCGAGTCGATTGTGACTAAATTTAAACTTGTAACTGTTACCATCTCTGAAATCTGTTTGTTCATACGGACAGACGGACAGACAGACAGACAGACAGACAGACGGACAGACGCACATAGCTATATCGACTCGGCTTGTGATGCTGATCAAGAATAAATATACTTTATGGGGTCTGCCACGCCTCCTTCTGCCTGTTACATACTTTTTTTTTCACAAACCCAATATACTCTCTCTTGCAGAGAGTATATTTAAGACCAATCATTCAGTACAAACCAATCACCGTCGGATTGTCAATAATCCTTATTAAAAGCACTCGCTCAAAACCCTTGATTTTCGGGAATTTTCGTATATACAATTATGAGACTAGAAACGACTTAGAGCGAACTGCTCTGTAACTATTACTTAAATATGAGCTTACCTGCTGCTAGTCCTTGAAGGATATCCAACGTCTCCACGCCCACAAATTCATCACACGCTGGTGCAGCAAAGTGTGTCGTCTGTTGTGGAAGCAACATACGTCTTCCCAGGCTGCCAGTCAGTCCGCCCATTGTGTAGGCATCGTAGGCATAGCCCAGAGCTGAAGCTGCCTCTGCATTGCCTCCGCTGAGCAGAGCACAGCACCGCGTTGCCGGCGAGGCAGCAACTAACGGTTGCAGTTGTTGATGGCCGCCGAGCAAAGTCTCCGTGTTGCTGACAACTGTTGTCGCCTGGCAACGCGGTGCCGTCGAGATGATTGTCAACGGCAGTTGTACTGTCCCTCCTACAGCTCCTACTGGTCCGCCTCCTCCTCCTGCTCCACCTACGCCTGTCCCTGTTGTTGTTGACAGTTCGCGTCCTTGCTTCGCTTGCAGCGTAACTGAAGAACTTGCCACAACTGCTGCAGTTGAAGTTGCTATACACTCGCTTTCCTTCTCCTTGTCATGGTTCGTATAGACTGCAAACAATTGATTAAAATGGGTTGATATAGCCTAGTTACACTTCAAGCACTGCTACTTACAGCTGAGAGGACTATTGATACTCGCCGTCGTTGTCGTGCAGTAGTTATCGTCCAGACTGGTCTTGCTCGTGTTGAACTTGGTCTGCTTTAGGGAGTTGTTCTGGCTGCTCCCATTGCTGCTCAGGAACGGAGGTCCTCGAAGCTGACTCTCTGCCTTCAGTACGAAGCTGAAGAGGATGCTGAAGCCCTGCAAATGTAATTTACTTTTACTACAATTTGATCTTATCTTGTGTACTAGTAACTACTACTTTAAGGAAATGTATTCTGTGACAAAAAGTTGGATATGATACATATTTAATACTGATTAGTTGTGAAGATACGTTGTGCATATATTCATATTAATTCACAACTTCCATAAATACCAAAAATTTAACGCCTAAAAAGACTTCTTCTAAAATTAACACTAACTTTGGAGTTCCTCAACATATAAAGAACTATTTTTAGACCCCGTACTCTAAAAAAGAGTATAGGGGTCTATTAAGTTTGTCTGAAGCGAAATGTGCGTAACAGGCAGAAGGAGGCGTGGCCGACCCCATTAAGTATATATATTCTTGATCAGCATCAACAGCCGAGACGATATAGCAATGTCCGTCTGTCTGTCTGTCTGTCCGTCCGTATGAACACCTGGATCTTCTAAACTACACGAGCTAGAGCAGCCAAATTTGGAATGGAAGTCCGTCTATATGTCAGGCATGTTAAGTTTATTTCAAATTTTTGCCACGCCCCCTACCGCCCCCGCAAATTGTAAAAAACTATTTTCACATCACTATAACTTGAAAACGACTAGAGCTAGAGAGACCAAATTCACACATTATGTGTATGGTACCAATATAACTGTCCTCATCCGGATCGGACAACTATAGCCTTCAGCTCCCATAGGACAAATCGCTCAAAAATAAAAAATTTGTATGAAGACATGTAATGTTAGTTGGCCGATCGCAACCAAACTCACACAGGATGTGTGTATAATTATTAAAAGTATTATCACCAAATTTGGTCCAAATCGGAGAACAACAACATATAAAACAAATTAATCAAAAATGCAGAATTTTTAGAATAAATTGTTTGTTTACACTTGCTTGCAATAAAAGATTTAACTCTATGTTTAGCTACTGCAACTTCAGTATGGAGCGTGGTCCAGGTAGTAGAGATGCGCGATTCGTACGTGTTGGTTAGCCCGGGGTCCAAGGTTCGAATCCAGTCAGTGACAAATGTTATTTGTTTACTTTTTAAATTTTAATTATTTACATAAACTTCAATGCGGAGTGTGGTCTAAGTAGTAAAGATGCCTGATCAATTCTTCGCACTTGTAGGTGAACCCGGGATCATGGGTTCGAGCGCCGTCAGGGACAAATAACAAAAAAATATTACATGTAAATGCAGATAGTCGAGCACTTTTAAGAGAGGGGCGTGGTGCAGCTGTTAGGGCTCTGACGCGTGTGCTTGAAGTCCGAGGTTCGAATCCCGTCAGTGAATTGTTTTGATTATGAATTTTTTTTTTTTTTTTCAATTTAAATTTAAAATAATAATTTCGAATTGTAAAATAATAATTTCAAATTGTAAAACACGGCTTATTTTTAAAAAAGGCCAAATTAGGAAATTGTGTATATATTTACATACATTTGTATATAAATATGTATGTATACAAAATGTGAATCACTCAGCTTTTCTTCCTTTTCGTATGGAAAATGCGCACTTCTGTGAGTACGGGGTCTTTTACAGTCGGCTCGCTCGACTGTAGCCTTTCTTACTTGTTTTGTTGTTAAAAGTGATGAAACATGTAATTATATTCATAATACTTATGTCACGGTCATTCTATAGAGAATGGCCTTCGACAGCTGACACTTTTCAGGAAGTCATCAAAAGGTTGGCTAGAAATCAGATGAAGATACACCTGAGCACCATAAAAGTTTAGGTAAGCGAGGCATACAATTAAAAGTCCATTACGATTCACCACAAGTACAATTGTCAATGCTCATTTTGATTTTGGATTTTGAATTCGATTTTAGTTCACATTTGGCCGAGACTTGAAGTAGATTGAACTTTAAAGTTTTCAACTGTCGAAAATTTATTAAATTAATCAGGTCTTTTAGTTTTTTTAAGTTTTAGCTTTTTTAAGTATTTTTATATTCTCTGCAAGAGAGAGTATATTGGGTTTGTGCAAAAAAAAAAGTATGTAACAGGCAGAAGGAGGCGTGGCAGACCCCATAAAGTATATATATTCTTGATCAGCATCACAAGCCGAGTCGATATAGCCATGTCCGTCTGTCTGTCCGTCTGTCCGTCCGTATGAACAAACAGATTTCAGAGATGGTAAGAGCTACAAGTTTGAATTTGGTCTCTATCGACTCGATATTAAGTCAGTCAATACAAGAATCTTTTTTTTTTCGATGCCACGCCCCGTTCGCCCACAATGTGCAAAAAACTAGAAACACCTCGTAAAAAATTGATGTTTTAGCCAAATATCTCAGTAACTGTAGCACTTAGGAACACCAATTTTGGTATGCAGGTTCCTAGAGACGGCATAATTGCATTGTCATCAAAAATTTTGGACTGCCACGCCAATAAACCAATAAACAAAAGAGCTATCCATGTAAGAAAGTTAATAATTGAACGCAATGTTAATGCATGTGTACAAGCGAGATAGAAACATACAAACATGTGAGCGAACGTTTTCGCTGCTTGCGTAGCTTAGCGGCAGCGCTGCCCGCGAATGCTGGCAGTGCCAACCAATTGTGTATGTGTTACATATACACACATACATATGTGCGTGCATACATATAATGTCAAATGTATATGTGTGTGTATACATACAAACAGATGTTTTTGTTTCAACGTGTTTTGTTGCAAGTATCAATTGATATACCCGGATATCGATTTTATTAAGATGATCGGGAATAAAATGCAGAGAGTATTCTACAGTCGGGCGTGCTCGACTGTACTTTTCTTTCTTGTTATTTATTATACTCTGTGTGAGGGTGACAGGCTGATAGGGGCGTCTCCGACTCCATGAATATCAGAGTGTGAATGAAAGGACGGACAGATTGTAAAATCTCAAAATACAAAATACTCCTATATACACTCTGCATAGTGACGATAGTACGAGTTTTTATACTCTCTGCAAGAGAGAGTATATTGGGTTTGTGAAAAAGAAAAAGTATGTAACAGGCAGAAGGAGGCGTGGCCGACCCCATAAAGTATATATATTCTTGATCAGCATCACAAGCCGAGTCGATATAGCCATGTCCGTCTGTCCGTCTGTCTGTCTGTCTGTCTGTCTGTCCGTCTGTCTGTCTGTCCGTCTGTCCGTATGAACAAACAGATTTCAGAGATGGTAAGAGCTACAAGTTTGAATTTAGTCAATATCGACTCGATATTTAGTCAGTCAATACAAGAATCTTTTTTTTTTCGATGCCACGCCCCATTCGCCCACAATGAGCAAAAAACTAGACACACCTCGTAAAAAATTGATGTTTTGGGCGAATATCTCAGTAACTATGGCACTTAGTTATACCAATTTTGGTATGCAGGTTCCTTGAGACGGCATAAATGCATCGTTATTAAAAATTTTGGACTGCCACGCCCCCTTTTCCCACAAGCAATAACTTTAAAACTTCGATGCCGATTTAAAGGCATATTTTCTTATCGTACATTATTGTTATTTCACATTCCTTTGAAGACAAAATATATCAAACTATCCTGAAAGTTGCATATAAATCGGACAATAAACAAAAAAGCTAGACACGTAAAAAAGTTTATAATTTAACGCCATTTCACTGCATGTGTGCAAGCGAGACAGAAACATACAAACATGTAAACGAACGTTTTCGCTGCTTTCTAGCGGCAGCGCTGCCCGCGAATGCTGGCTGTGCCAACCAATTGTGAATGTATTCCATATACACACATACATATGTGCGTGCATACTTATAATGTCAAATGTATATGTGTGTGTATACATACAATCAGATGTTTTTGTTTCATCGTGTTTTGTTGCAAGTATCAATTGATATACTTGGATACCGATTTTATTAAATGATCGGGAATAAATTGCAGAGAGTATTCTACGGTCGGGGGTGCTCGACTGTAATTTTCTTTCTTGTTTTTTCTAAAACCACGACTCCTTTGGGCCCAACACGAAAAACACATATTTGCGTGTACATTTTTCTGTGTATTTGTATAGGACAGAATAATTTTGAAAGACTCACTAAATTAAAAAAAAAGTCTACAAGCAATAAGCAATAGAATAAGAGCAAAAAAATTTGCAAGCCAGAAGCATCCCGTGGATCGCAGTGAATTCGGTTATTTATAACAAGAATTAAATGCTGATCAAGAATAAAAATGCTTATGGGGTTGGCCACGCCGTTTTCTGACTGTCGCAAACTTTTTTCTGACAAACTTATTAGATCTCTATATTTTTCTTAAATAATGCAACAAATATAATTATTAATAGATTGAAGAAAAATGTCGCAACCCTTTGTGACTTTTAATGATTTTATGAGCATACCCCTCTTCTTCTGGCATACTCTCGGTGTTGATCCGTACAAGACGGTGACCAAAGGACCGGCAAGACGTTGGCTTGATGCCAAATTTGCATTTCAGTTATTCAACTTAAACTTTGGATTTGGAACAGTGTTGACTTTCTTATATATATGCTATAAGAACAATGAGAACTTTGCAGAGGCATGTATGGTCGTGGCCTTTATAGGATTTATCATTGTCGGGGAAATAAAGATAATCACAGTATGGATGCAGAAAAATCAACTCGACGGTTTGATAAGAGAAATGGAGCCTTTGTTTCCCTCTGCCGTAGTAAAGGATCAGGAACAATTTCAAGCCGATCTTTATCTGCAAAGAGCTCGCAGAGTAATGAAGTTTCTAACATATTTGTTCTTGATGCTCGTTGCAATATTCAACGTCTATGATATTGTGCAGTTTATCCTGCAAAGGTATATACTCCAACTACCCGGAGCTCAGATGTCATTGCCCTACTGTCAATATGCGCCTTGGAGTCTGGAGAGCAAGCTCGGGTTCACGGCTATGTTTTCCATACAGGCACTTGCAGGGTATACGTGCACCATGGGACAGTTGGCCAGCGATATTCTCATTTATGGGATTGTTATGCAGGATATTATGCACTTTAACAATTTGTCGAGAACCCTGCGAGAGTTAAAGGTCAACAAAAAAGATCCCAATACGGATATGAAGATCCTACAAAAGTTGATAGTCTATCATAACAAGCTATTGGGGTAAGTCTTCTTATGGAACAATTATCGTGTCTACACTTATACATATCTTAGGATTATGGTTTATTTAGAATTACGGATGTGATAAACAAAGTCTTTGGCGTTTCGCTGCTTTTGAACTTTATGTCATCATCTGTTCTGGTTTGTTTTCTGGGATTCCTGCTGAGCATTGGAGTAACTCCAGTTCTTATCTTTAAACTGGGTCTATATCTGTTCGCAGCGACTATTGAAATTTATCTGCTTTGTTATTTTAGCGAGTCACTTATAGATGCTGTGAGTTGCGTTTGTTATGAAAGATTCCACTTTTATAGAATTTTTGTCTTTTTAAGAGTGAAGGAGTTTCATCAGCAGTTTACGAAATGGATTGGTTTGCAGCCGATCAGGGATTCAAGAAAATGCTCATTGTAATTGCAATTCGGGCCCAGAAACCGGTGTTCCTAAAAGCCACTGTGTTTTTGGATATTTCAATGTCCACTATGACCATGGTGAGCTAAAAACAAACTTAAACGTCTTATTATAATATTAATACTGTCATTCATTAAATTCAACAGTTTCTTCAAATGAGCTACAGGTTCTTTTGTGTCATTCGCACGATGTATGCTTAAAGATGGAATCTATTTTAGACTTTAACTGAAATAATTTATGTTACTTAAATCATATGCACCAAAAATATGTATTAACTAAGGCTGTAACTGGCGATTTTGCAACAAAATAAAGAAATAAAGTTTCTCACGCTTAAATCTTTTATTGGGACTTATATGACTACAGGAAACTATAATTTCTTCATTGACCTCGACAGCTGTCATTTCACAGGTTGTCAAAAAGGCAGGGTTGGAAATCTGCACAAATGACTCTATTTATCGGGGTTTCGCACAATAAACCTTAAACTAACGACAACTATAATTTCCTACTACAATATGAACTACCTATAACCACATCAATGTAAAAACAATTTCCGTAACTTAGCTGGGAGTGTGTTATGATTTTTTTTTTTGTTCACAATGATCACTTTAGAATTTGTAATTAAATGATTAAATTGTAAAATGGAAATCAGAAATTAATAGTTTTTTTTAAGGTTTAAAGAATTTTTTGGGTTAAATATATTTATTTTTTAATATCTGTTGCATTTTTTTCGTGTTATTTAAAATATGTGCTCTTACTAAAGAGTTTAGGGTACACTTATAATATTAAAGGTTAGGGTATTCAAATAATCGTCTTTAATAAAGTTATCGTTGTGACATTGGATTTTCAATAATCTAACATATCTTGCGGTTTTGGCTAAATGGCAGCAATTAGGCCTGAAATAAAAGGGCTCAGTTTAGCCGAGTTGGCATTAGTTGGAAAATAGAGTTAATAATGTTGGGAAATCAATTGTCTATCACGGAAAACGTCCCACAGAAGGCGTTTGTTACCTTCAATGACTTTATGAGTCTGCCTTTATTTTTTTATCATACGATCGGAGTGGATCCCTATGAATCGACTAGTCCCAGAACTGAACCAAGTCGTTGGCTCTATGTCAACTTTTTGCTGCACACGATAAATATGGCCTTCAATTTCATGATGGAGTGTACATTCGTAGTACTATACTACAAGGATATGGAAAGCATTGTGGATGTCTGTATGACGGTCTGTTACGTGGGATTTGTTCTGGTTAGCCAACTCAAGACTATCAGTGTGTGGAGGCAAAAAGAAAAGTTAAGTGCTTTAATTAGCAAAATGGAATCCATATTCCCAGTTCCGATGCAAGGGGAACAACAGAAATATCGAGTTGATTATTATCTGAGGCGCTGTCGTTTCTTTCTGCGAGGCTTCAGTGGACTCTACCTGATTCTTGTTGTGACCTATAGCTTCTACATCTATGTAAGGTACTTTATTCAGCACTGGATCCTTCACTCTGTGGATGCGGAAAAGGCAATGCCCTACTTCTCGATATCGCCATGGAACTGGCATGATAACTGGAGCTACTACCTCATGTATTTACTACAAGTTTGGGGTGCTTACACCGCAACAACAGGTCATATTTCAGCTGATATTTTAATTTATGCAGTCAATATGCAACTTGTCATGCACTTTGATTACTTATCAAAGGAACTGACTGAGTTTCAGCTTTCCAAACAAACGGCAAAAGGATCTAATGCCTATGTTAAAGATCGAAAACTGCTCTTGGAATTGGTCTCTTATCACAATAGACTTTTAGGGTAAGTCTGTCATGGATTTCACTAAATACATGTGTGAAATTTAACAATTTCAACAGACTTGCCGATGTAATGAACAGTGTCTTTGGAATGCCTTTGTTACTGAACTTCCTGACCTCCTCTGTAATGGTCTGTTTTGTGGGTTTCCAGATGACCCTTGGCCTGAGTGCCTATCATACTGTCAAATTGGCTCTGTTTCTTATATCAGCTGTATCGGAAATTTATTTGATTTGCTATTTTAGTGATCTTCTGATTGTTGCAGTGAGTTCCTGCTGAAAACCTCTCTTTTATAATATATTTTAAAATAATCCTACAGAGTGAGGGAGTCGCTTCTGCTGTTTATAGAATGAACTGGATCGAGGCTGATCGTCGATTTAAGAAAATGCTTATTATTATAGCAATACGGGCCCTAAAACCGGTCTGCTTAAAGGCAACAGTATTTTTAGATATCTCAATGGAAACCATGACTATGGTAAGTTTTGAAATTGCTTAAAGTCTTTTGTATTGATCGTTCAATTATATCTTTATTAAGTTTTTGAAAATGTCATATAGATTGTTCTGCTTGATACGGACAATGTACCAGTAAGGCTAATAGTGTGATCAATAATATTAATGTAGTTTTGTTGAACATCAAACAGGAGAAAAAAACAAATTTTTACACAGTGCACTCGACCCATAATTTGTCAAAAAGTAGGTATTTATAACACTAAACCCCGAATGTAACATGAATGTTAAAGATCTTACTGTACAAGCTTATTAAAGATCTTAAATCGAGGCAAGTAAATATAATTAAAGAACTCAAGAACGTGCTAACCTCTTCAATTTATTGTTACAACTGAATCAGTACGAATTGCAACTAAATTAATTAAATAACTAAGGCAAAAATTGTTTTCTCTTTTCCTGTGTACAGTCAGCGTCTTTTCGACCAAATCGACAAACAAGTGCTTACAAATAATTACAGTCGAGAGATAAAAACACAGAATTTGCTATGCGAATTCCAAAGCTTTCGTGCTTTTGGGCTCTTTAAATGTTCTCTAATTAAATGTGCTTACTTATAAATAATTAAACAAGAGCCTTCAGACGTGGCCCGTTCCATCTAGCAATCGATTGGCATACACCATATGTTTATTTATAGCCCAAAGACTGGACACCATTAAATACAAATAACTAAATAGATAGAACAACGTATGTGGCTTTGATATTTATGTGTTTTTATACTCTCTGCAAGAGAGAGTGTATTGGGTTTGTAAAAAGTATGTAACAGGCAGAAGGAGGCGTGGCAGACCCCATAAAGTATATATATATTCTTGATCAGCATCACAAGCCGAGTCTATCTGTCTGTCCGTAAGAACAAACAGATCTCAGCGATGGTAAGAGCTGCAAGTTTGAATTTGGTCAGTATCAACTCGATATTTAGTAAGTCAATACAAGAATCTTTTTTTTTTGATGCCAAGCCCCATTCGCCCACAATGAGCAAAAAAGTAAACACACCTCGAAAAAATCTATGTTTTGTCGAATATCTCAGTAACTGTGGCACCTAGGAGCATCAATTTCGGTAGGCAGGTTCCTAGAGACAGCAAAAATGTAATGTCATTTAAATTGCTGGGCTGCCACGCCCCCTTTTCCCACAAGTGTTAATATAATTTTCAAACTTCAATGCCGTTTTTAAGGCATTTGATCTAATCGTTCGGTATTGTAATTTAAAATTCATTTAGAGAAAGTTGCATATAAATCGGACGATAAACAAGAGAGATACGTAACAAAGTTTATAATTGAGCGCAATGTCAATGCATGTGTGCAAGCGAGACAGAAACATACAAACTTATGAACGAACGTTTTCGCTGCTTGTGTAGCGGCAGCGCTGCCCGCGGACGCTGGCCGTGTCGACCACTGCGGTGCACTGGTATATATATTTATATGTATTACATATATATAAATACATATCTATGTGCATGCACAAGTATAATGCCAAATGTATATGTATGTGCCTACATACAAGAATTTGTATTGTGTGTGTTTTACTGCCAGTAATATCCATTGTAATATTTCAATACCGATTTTAATAATATAACCATATAACCGGGAACAGAATGCAGAGAGTATTCTACGGTCGGGCGTGTTCGACTGTACTTTTATTTCTTGTTATCACATATACCTTGTAAAATTCAAAAGTCGGTAGCCAAAGCCATTAGGTTGGGTTTGAAAAAATAGCATGGAAATTATTTAATTATACTTTATTTTTCAATAATACAAATTAAAGTACATTTTATATAATCCTTACCAAGGTTGCGAATTACTGAAGTCATCCTCTTTCAAAGCCTAGAATGCTTGCAGGCTTGTTTTAAACACCCGATATTATTTAATATTTACTATGTTAAAGGGTGTCTGAAGTTTGAGCATACATTTGAGCAGATCATTTTATGGTCCCAATTAGCTATTCCACATAATAATTTAAAGCCTTGCATGCGTGCACAGGACTTTTAATGGATTCTGCTTCTTTAACATCAAAAATCTGATATTAAACTAACAATGATTCTCTATTGATGCTACATTTATTTTAATGACTAAGTCTTTATAGTGTTTCAGTCAAACTAAAGATGTAAACAAACCATCTTATATAAAAATAATTCCGTATAGATGTCACCTTTAGTTTCGTGTATTGACGTATTTATATTTCTTTTTTTTTGTTTAACTTAAGATTATAGCTTTATATAGGCCTGATTTCAAGAGACAAAAACCTTACAGGAAGACTGTCAGATACATCTTTTGGTTGCAAGCAGAAAATGAATAATAAATTTGATTTATGTTTCTTTTTCGAGAACTATATACACAACAGTTTACATAGGATGAGTAAGTGCCAAAAATTGAAGAAGAAGGTAAGTGCACTTATTTAATTTACACAAGAAATGAGTTGGAAAAATAAGGATAAAAATGAGGACAAAAACAAGACCACAATTTCTTAAAGAAGTGTAAAAGTCAAGAGCAAAGTACACAGAAGCAAAAGGCTTCTTTTCAGGCACTTTGATCCAGAGACCTCAGGTTAAACCTAATACAGCGAGTGGAAGTGGTTAGAAACTGGGCGTGGCAGAGTACTGCTTTCCACTCTAAGAGAGTTTCAGTTGATTTTGCATGCATAATTTGCGTGGCAGGCGTAAAAATATGCAGGCTTTGCACTTTGATGAAATATGTACGCCAAAAAGCTAAAAGGAAGTGAACGAAAAAGAAAAGCGGTGAAAATAACGTCGAAAAAGAAAATGAATCAAATGCAAAGACATTTGCATAAAAACGAAAACCAAACGAGAGCAGCTGCTTAATAGTTTTGTTGACAACATTAGACTACATAATTCAATCAGGATAAAAAGCAGAAGTTGCCATAAAACTTCCACAACAAATCAAGCATACGTCGCGTACCACCATTAAATTTTTTATACGTACTTAATTAAATATCAATCGAGTTGGACGACTTACCAGCAATATGCACGATATGCCAAACGGATATGACCATAAAGTATCCGGCGCTGAATTCACATAGACGATAAAGCATCCATCGGTGCAGAGTTTTATCAACAGCAGTCCTCCAGCCCGATAAAGTAGGCCAAGTCTTAAGAAAGCGAGTCAGAAAGAGACAGACAGGCAGGCAGACAGAGAGAGAGAGAAACATAGATAGGAAATTAAAAGCCTTACTATTGAGAGCAAGAGAGAGACCGTATTTATTATGGTTTATGTTCGTCTGGTCATGTTTATATCTCAGCTTAGCTGACGACAGCAAAAAGGGAAATTAGTTTTTGCCGTGCTCCAAAAATAACCCCTACTTTATACAACTAACGTTTATGCCAGTCTCAGTCCCGCCCGGACATTTAAAAATATTTTATATAGCATAATCCAACAGTTGTTCGTCAATTTCCATTCGCATTAATTTAAGAGAAAACTCTTTTCCTCTCCGATTGCATTTGAAATTCTCTTGCGGCGTCATTCGTTATCTTCAATGCAATCTCAAGTGACGCAACTTATTGGTTGCCATTTTAACTTTTTATACTCTCTGCAAGAGAGAGTATATTGGGTTTGTGCAAAAAAAAAAGTATGTAACAGGCAGAAGGAGGCGTGGCAGACCCCATAAAGTATATATATTCTTGATCAGCATCACAAGCCGAGTCGATATAGCCATGTCCGTCTGTCTGTCCGTCTGTCCGTTCGTATGAACAAACAGATTTCAGAGATGGTAAGAGCGATATTAAGTCAGTCGATATTAAGTCAGTCAATACAAGAATCTTTTTTTTTTTCGATGCCATGCCCCGTTCGCCCACAATGTGCAAAAAACTAGAAACACCTCGTAAAAAATTGATGTTTTAGCCAAATATCTCACTAACTATGGCACTTAGGAACACCCATTTTGGTACGCAGGTTCCTAGAGACGGCATAATTGTATTGGCATCAAAAATTTTGGACTGCCACGCCCCCTTTTCTCAGAAGAAATAAAATAATTTGCAAACTTCAATGCCGATTTTAAGGCATATGTTCTTATCGTACAGTATTGTTATTTCACATTAGTTTGAAGACAAAATATATTAAATTATCTTGAAAGTTGCATCTCAATCGGACAATAAACAAAAGAGCTAGACATGTAAGAAAGTTAATAATTGAACATAATATCAATGCATGTGTGCAAGCGAGACAGAAACATACAAACGCTGCTTGCTAGCGGCAGCGCTTCCCGCGAATGCTGGCCGTGCCAACCAATTGTGTATGTATTACATATACACACATACATATGTGCGTGCATACATATAATGTCAAATGTATATATGTGTGTATACATACAAACAGATGTTTTTGTTTCAACGTGTTTTGTTGCAAGTATCAATTGATATACCCGGATATCGATTTTATTAAGATGATCGGGAATAAAATGCAGAGGGTATTCTACGGTCGGGCGTGCTCGACTGTACTTTTCTTTCTTGTTCACAATGGAGATGGACTTACATCGTGATACGATTGTAGGTATAGTGAATATTTTGTGTTATTTACTATACAAGTTTTTTAAATTAAATTGTTTTTAGAATTGCATGTCAATTAAAGTTTAAAAAAGCTTCTTTTCGTTAAGAGTTTGTTAATGCAATGCCTATGTTCATTTGTTTTGTCACTATCATGAATTTAAATAAAAAATTTTTCGATAAAAATTTTGGTCTAAGTATGTTGTATTGCTGTTTTGTACTTTAGGCTATCCTACATAAAAATTTTGTTTTAGAGCTGCTCAGTATGTCATCGCCATCGTCAACTCATTCTCTCATCTCTAAGCTATTGTCAATTATCGGATGGAAACTTACCGTCTGCGCAACGCCATATTGAATTTATCCAAGGGATGCATGTGCACGTTGCGATTCTTGTGCCACAACCACAAAAGTTTCTTCATTAAAATGACAAACAGTGCAAAGAAGAGTAGAATGAAGAGCAAATCGATGCAAATGAAAAGAATGAAGCTCAACGATAGCGATGGTGATGACGATGACGTTGTGGCTGCCACACCCAAACCGGACGTGGAAGTGAAGGTGGAAGTAAATGCCGCTGCCTGTATAGGGGCGTGGTTCCAGCCGATAGGCAATTCTTGATGTTGCTGTTGTTGTTGCGGCCAAGTCAAAGCAGCAGCTGTCACCGCATTCAAGTCCTGACTGCCAGTGATTGATGACGTCGACATTGTGGAAGCGACTTCCATGCTTTCTTCAATCACTGATTGAGTCTCGGAATTGTGTTTAACCGTGCCATTGCTTAGCAGTGCTTCCGATTCCAGCAGTAAGTTATCGCCATTAAGTAGCAAATGTGTAGCATAATAGCTGTGACTTGCTCCTTCATCGTGCTCCTGGCCTTCTGCATCCGTGGTTAGCCTGGTCCAGAAGAGTTCGAGCCACCAATGACTCGGCCACTTGCCAATAATACTACAAATTAGAGGCGATGCAATGGCAAACAGAAGTGGCAGCAACCAACTAATGCCAATTGCGCCTCTTATGCCAGCCGAGGAGCCGGAACCGGAGTTTGATCCGATGTCGCAGCTGGGTACGGGTCCGAGGCCTGAACCGGAGTTTCCCTTCTGGCGGTTCCTGCTGTGTCGGACTGTTTGAGCGACTGCCAATTCTGCCGGAGACTGGACGCTAATTTGAGTTATATTGCTGAGACTCTCGCGGCGTTTGGCTTGTTTTGTTGGCGTCTCAGGTTTGCTACTGATCTGAAGATACTTTTTGGGCACGACCTCGGTGTGTATGACAAGGGCAATGGCAATCAGTGTAGAGATGCCCAGTAGCAATAGAGATGCCAGGGTACTGCTGATAATCGCATGCCAGTTCTGCAAAAAAAGTTGTACAAAATTGTTTAAAAATAAGAGCAGGAAATTATGTGGCGCATTAATAACGCTCTAGTAAATGCCACATTGCCACTTCACTTCGTTGCAACATCATTATTTTTAATTAAATATAAAAAGTTGTCATCGCAATACAGTAACAACAGCAGCGGCAGCATCAACAACAGCAACAGAAACAGCATCTACTTATTTTACAGCTATTTACTTTGGATTTTCGTGCTCTCCAGACCATAAAGATGCCATCAGAATTTGACACGTGTCTCGGGAATAAATTATTTCATTGACACGCCTACAGAACACCCACGCCTACACTCAATGGACTGGACGTTGCTTATTAAAAAGTTATAAAAACTCTCATTCTTTTCCTTGCTTTATTATAGGACCGTTCTTTTTATGCGTGACCAAATCGGATAATGTTTTACTGTTTGCCTAAAAGTGTCTTAAAGATATTTGCAAGTGCAGCTAGGTTTATATTTTATTAAATTTATTCAATGATATTCTTGTGTTTTTACGAGATTGAATTTGAAAGTGGATAAATCATAAATTTTAAAGAAATACTTTCTTTAGTTTAGCTTGGAGAAAGTTAAAAGTTATTTTAATTAATTTGTATTTTAAATAATTCTTAAACAAGTCTGATTCTGGTTTAGTTCAATAAATATTTACTAATACATAAAATGAATATTAAAAGTTAACTTGCAGTACAATGCATTTTGAATTAGTCTAAAGAAATACATATATTTTTTCAAATGAGATGATAAATAATCTTCATCTTAGAAGAAATATTTTTTTTGACCCTCATTCTGAAAAATGATTGATAAATTACGTTTATGAGAGTTTTTAAAACTGATATTTTTATTGTTAAAACAGTTTGTTAAAAAAAACTACAAGAATAATCTTCTTTTTTTTTGTTACAGCTAAAACCACGACCAGTAACCAATTCCCAGCTAATACTCCAACTGATTCAACTTTCAGTCAAAGTTCCGGAAGTGCAGGAAGTGGTTCTCCCTATGAAATGTGGAAGCAAAAGCTTCACTCTTTAATGTGTGAGCCGCACTTAATTATCCTTTCAAACAAATGTTTTCCAACTGAAGGTTAACCTCAACCTGATACGAGCATTACCATTATGCACAGGATAAAATAAAATAATATTAAAAACTTTTTAATATTCAATTCTTAGCAAGAATCTGTGTTTATTTTTATTATACTTTTTCTCTTGCTTTTTTGGCGATATTATGAGTTAAGTGCGCTTAAAAGCTTTAGCTTTTCATATACCAGAGCTTTTGGCCAGCGGGTGTACCACATGGCGAATGCGGTATTTATTTTATTCTTATCATATTTATCATGTATTTTTCAACAGGCGCAGAAATTGTATTTATTTATACACAAATATGCAAACGCAAAGTAAAATGAATATTTTAAGATTTTTCTTTTATTTATTGTAGCTCATTCCGTGGGAGTTTCTGCTGCAGAGGGAGTGGTCGCCATCACCGAGCGATTGTGTGTCTGACACGTGTTTTAAACCATAACATTTGCATATGTCTTTATGCGGTCCTTACATATACATATACATTTTAATAAAGTCGCCTGCGCATTTTGCATGCTATTAATGTGCAATAATAATATTTACGTGCGTGTTGCAATTTTTAGTCAGTTTCACATTATTAAAACACATTGTGCAACACAAAAGTTGCCCGAAGCACAGAAAACGCCTTTACGTAAGCTGCTCATTAAAATGGGGCTTTAATGCCTTAGTTATACGTGTGTGTTGCAGGCCACACATGTGTGTTGGTCCATCATCAGTATAACTGTGGGAACAGCACGACTCGAGGCACGCTCAAACACTTAGGCTTCTTTTGAATTACACTTGACTCAAGTTGAGTCCCATTTGCCCCGGCCTCCTCTCCTCCGTTCCATGCCCTGTGTGAATTTTAGTCTTGTCCATATTCCCTATTAAGATGCGCTCCCAACCACTTACTACTTTCCTACATACGCATCTGTAGCCCAAAACTTCATCTCTTTGACAACGTTTGTTCAATTCCCATTGCGCGAGTTGTCTTTACATTTTCAATTGCACAAACCTTTCTCTCTTTTTTTGTTTTGGTCATGTTACTGTTGTTATTGGCCTTGTCGCGTTTTATTTGTTTTTCATTCATTTATTGCGCTCCGTTGTTTTCAAGAACGGCCCAGTTTATTACTAATTCAAAAATGTTACATCTTGTTAGGAGCTTACAGTTTTCCCTTTACTCCCTCTCCCTACTTTTTTATGTACAATGTTTTATATAGCGAACTGAAGTTGGTTACAGCGGCAGCTTCAAGAGATCCCAAAAGATTAAACAGCGAAAAATATTATACTCTTGTTTATACGTTTTATATTCTCTTTTGTATTTTTTTTACTCACTGTTTCATTTTATAATTTAAAAAATTCGCAGGTTCTTTAGGGGATTTGAAGAGACCTCTTTCGGGGTGTGTAAATGTATGTGTGTGTGTGAGTGTGTGTGCTTTTTTGTTTTAACCGATCTCACGCATTTTATATTCCACAAACCAAGAGGAAATTTCCCTGCCATATTCTACAGCAAATTGAAAATGCTGGCATTTATTAATATTAATTTCGACTTAAACGATTTTGTTCTTTCTTTTTTCTCATTTTTGTTTTCGGTTCTCTAGAGAACTTTGCTTTGCACTGTTGACTTTTAATTTGTTTTACTTGCAACAGGTGGGCTGTGGAGGGGTGCTGAAATGCCATTGGGAATTGTATGTCATTAGATTTGTGCGTTTTGGCTTTGCCCTAACAAACTGAAAATTATAATATATACACAAACCCTGGGCAAGTTTATGTTTTTATTTGCCAGACGACAAGTTTATTTATTTGCATGATGATGATGATAATGATTATAATTATTATTATTATTGTATTTTTTTGGTGGTTCTGGGCAGGACTGTTACTTCTACCTACTCATAAGATTCGCGCCTGAATGCTCTGCAAAATTACTAATTACAATTTGCTGATTGTTATTTACTGGTTCTCGGCAAGGTTGTTAAGTACAAAGGGGTACTCGAGAAGGGCACAAAACTCAATTTGAATTACTATACGTGTATTTACATCTTTCCATTTTCCGTTCTCATTTTCTGCTTTGAATTTGACTTTATATTATTGTTACTATATTCCTATGTTTTAATTTTTTATATATTGTTTTTGATTTTGTTGTTCTTGGTTGCCTTTTGCTTGGTTTTTGGTTTACGGTTTCTTATTTGTTGGCTTTGTTTCAATTTGTATTTGTATTTATTTTGAAGTAATTAAATTTCACGCTTTGATTGCCCTCACTTCGAAGAAATGGGAGTATGTACATGTGTGTTTCTGTGTGGTTGAACCACACTTCGTATTGTAGTGTTTGTTTAAAATAATGATGTCTCTTCAGTTTTCAAAACAAAAAACAAAAAAGGCAAACATTCGTTTTCTCCTACTTTTACTTTTGTATGCCAAATTGAGTCAATTAGCAAATATGTTTGTCTTTAAAACAATGCCGAAAGTAAGCAATAGTTGTATATTTTTTAATGGAGCAGAAGAGGGTACCATGAATAAATTTGTTTCATGGGAAGTGTTCAACTTTTTGAACAGTGCAGCAAAAAAATAGTCGAAAATATCTGGATAAATTAAACAGATAAGATTGCCTTGCTGCACCGGCCCCATAATAAAGAGCTTCAACATTTAGACTAATAGCAAATATCCATTGTGATATTTCAAAAACTTTGTTTGTATAAGTAATAAAGTAATAGTTTTGCAGTATGCAATAAAAAGGTGATGATTTTTAGGAACTTAAGAATTAAACAAAAATGACTTTTGAAAGCATTTACGACTGCTTTTAATTTAACAAGAAAGAAAATTACAGTCGAGCACGCCCGACCGTAGAATACTCTCTGCCTTTTATTCCCGATCATTTTAATAAAATCAGTATTCGAGAATATCAACCAATGGTACTTGCAGTAAAAGACGTTGAAAGACGTTCAGCTAGGAAGTTAAGCCTCTTTTATAGAAATATCTATGGTTTTAGGCCGAAGATTCCCAAGTGATGCGGTGGTGCGGATGATTAATATTCGGTCGATGAACGGAAAGTCGTGGGTTCGACTCCTGGTACGTCATCAAAAACAATATATTTTATGGTGTTGTTTAAATGTGTTGCATTATCGAAAAAAAATTGTTTATTAACAAATTATTAATAAACAATTGAAAAATTTTTTTAAACTGTGTTTTGATAAAAAAAATTGTTTTATTACTAAGTGAAAACATGCAACAATCGACCGCGACTCGAACCCACCACTCTGCGTTCGCCGATCAAGCATTTAACCGGCAACGCCATCACGACACTTGAAATTCGCCGGCCCAAAACCATACATATAAAAGGCGCTTAACTTCCTAGCTGGATAACTATTTTGTCAAAAATAGAATTTTGGTCGGCACGGCCAGCGTCTGCGAGCAGCGCTGCCGCTAGCAAGCAGCGAAAACGTTCGCTCACATGTTTGTATGCTTCTGTCTCGCTTGCACACATGCATTGACTTTGCCTTCAATTATTAACTTTCTTACATGTCTAGCTCTTTTGTTTATAGTCCGATTTGTATGCAACTTTCAGGATAGTTTGATTTTGTCTTCAAATGAATTTGAAATAACAATACTGTATGATAAGATCAAATGCCTTAAAATCGGCATTGAAGTTTGAAAATTATTTTAGTTCTTGTGGGAAAACGGGGCATGGCAGCCCAAAATTTTTAATGACAATGCATTTATGCCGTCTCTAGAAACCTCCCTACCAAAGTTGGTACTCCTAAGTGCCATAGTTACTGAGATATTCGCCTAAAACATCATTTTTTTACGAGGTGTGTCTAGTTTTTTGCTTATTGTGGGCGAACGGGGCGTGGCATCGAAAAAAAAAGATTCTTGTATTGACTGACTTAATATCGAGTCGATAGAGACCAAATTCAAACTTGTAGCTCTTACCATCTCTGAAATCTGTTTGTTCATACGGACGGACAGACAGACGGACATGGCTATATCGACTCGGCTTGTGATGCTGATCAAGAATATATATACTTTATGGGGTCTGCCACGCCTCCTTCTGCCTGTTACATACTTTTTTTTTTGCACAAACCCAATATACTCTCTCTTGCAGAATGTATAAAAATCATACTTTCAACCAGTTAACAATGTGAGTATCTTGTTCTTAAAAAAGGCCAAATCTTTCTATAAACAAGTAAGAAAGGCTACAGTCGAGCGAGCCGACTGTAAAAGACCACGTACTCACAGAAGTGCGCATTTTCCATACGAAAAAGAAAATAAGCCGTGTTTTACAATTTGAAATCAATTTTAAATTTAATTTAAAAAAATAATATTTATATATAATTAACTTTGACTGGACTCGAACCTGCGACCCATGACGATTTGCAAAAGAACGAACCGCAACCCTACCAATTGGGCCACGCTCTACTTCAAAATAGCGTTGATTATTCTCATTGACATTTAGTATAACAAAAATTAATATGAGCGGATTGAGCTCAGGCGGGAGTGCATTTTAAAATGTGTGCGAGACAACAAGTATACAAATAAATATGTATTAGAATTAAAATCTTTCATTAAAATTGTAAAAATTAAAACAATATCTGCGTTCAGTAGCATTGCATGAATCTGTATAGTAACAGAATTCATTTTTGGCGCGTGTCAAAATCAGTTCGGAACAAGTACCAATGAGCGCTAAATGCCGATCAACTGAACAACTTACTTCAATTGAACTACTTTAAGCAGTTCAAATGCACGATCGCCCTTGAACAAGTGCAAAGCATAAGCAAAAATATGTATGCATGTATGTATGTATGAATGTATATACATACATATTAATAAATGTATGTACGTGCAAGGGAGTTTACTGAATTGTTTTGGACTTTCGTATTACTTTTTTTATAGCATACCATGTTACGCAAATACATTTTAAATAAAATAAAATAAACGTTATTATTATTTAAAATAGGTTTAAAATTTGTATTAAAATTAAAAAAAAAACATATGTGTTTAACCTTGACTGGACTCGAACCTGGGACCCACGCGGATTTGCAAAATAATGAACCGCGACCCTACCAATACGACCACGCTCTGCTGATAATTCAGTTGGATTATTTTCATTCACATGCAATAATTGTTTATTTAACAATTAGTT
Organism: Drosophila cardini; assembly: GCA_018903735.1. NCBI lineage: Eukaryota > Metazoa > Arthropoda > Insecta > Diptera > Drosophilidae > Drosophila > Drosophila cardini. The sequence goes on along the minus strand of JAEIGM010000024.1, from coordinate 468,642 downwards.
AAACGTAGAGTTAACTCTTGCAAGCAGTGTAAAAACTCCTGCAAGCAGTAAAAACAAACAATTTTTACATAAAATTCAGCTTTTATGATTAATTTGTTTTATATGTTGTTGTTGTCCGATTTGGACAAAACTTGGTGGAGATATTTTTAATAATAATACACACATCCTGTGTAAGTTTGGTTGCAATCGCTCAACTAACATTACATGTCTTCATACAAATTTTTTATTTTTGACCGATTTGTCCTATGGGAGCTATAGGCTATAGTTGTCCGATCCGGACCAAACTTGGTGAGGATTGTTATAATGGTACTATACACATTTCTAGCTCTAGTCGTTTTCAAGTTATAGTGATGTGAAAAAAGTTTTTTACAATTTGCGGGGGCGGTAGGGGGCGTGGCAAAGATTTGAAATAAACTTGATCTGCTCGCGAAGCAGACGGACTTTCATTCCAAATTTGGTGGCTCTAGCTCTTGTAGTTTAGAAGATCTAGGTGATCATACAGACGGACGGACAGACGGACATTGCTATATCGTCTCGGCTGTTGATGCTGATTAAGAATATATATACTTTATGGGGTCGGAAAAGCCTCCTTCTACCTGTTACGCACATTTCGCTTCAGACAAACTTAATAGACCCCTATACTCTTTTTTAGAGTACGGGGTCTAAAAAGCTAACTTCGCATCACTGCTTTAAGAAGAAGGCCTTTTGCTAAAAAACTTCGGCCCAAAACTATGCTACAGTTTAAATTAGTTATAAGGTCAACTGTAGTACAGTTACTGTACTACTTCCAATTATTTTAAAAAGTATGTTACGATATTTATCGTATATTTCACTACAAATTAGTTAATTGTGTTTCGTATTTAAAAAATTAGAATTTTCATACGACAATCAAGTATATACTTACCACTGGAAGCATTTTCAAAAAGCCCAACAAGTAAATTAGCATTACACTCGATGTAGAAATGCAGAACTGCATTTTAAGGAAGGTCACAGCACACTTGCGATTACACCAAATGGGTAGAAGAATGAGAAATGCGGAACAGCATTGGAGCAGGCAGCAGGCACAGCTAACAATAACAAAAATGGGTCGCTCTCGGGCATGCGAATGCGTGGCCTGTAACAGGATGTAAATAAATATATACGGTGTAGAAAAGCTATAACAAATCGTAGTAAAATAGCTAAATACTTATAAAACTTTAACCAAGGGCAAAGAACCAAATACTTTTAAGAGCAGCAGCTTATTCCGATGCTAAGTTCTAAAATAAAAGCATAAAGAAATAAGTTTTTTTACGTAAACAAAAAAAAGTGAAAAGTAAGCCAAGGTCAAAACAAGAGTAATCGCACAAATTAAAAGCAATTTTCACTTTACTAAACGTGATATTAGTCCAAAGTTGTCTCATTACTCACATTGGGTGGCTTTTTGGTCAGCATAACAACATAAGTTCCTGAGAGTGGGCAAATGCAGCGGGTTATGTTATCCGCCAAGTGCTTGGTAATGCACAGATCCGAGCGCCAGGTTGAGTCAAAGGAAGCCTTATGGTCGTGCCTGTCCATGCATCTCAAGCTTAATAATTAATTTAGTATTCTGACTGGTCAGCTTACCCGCAAACAGCCACCCAGTCACCCGATTTGGGCACACTCTCATGTTGGAAGATAATTTCCACATGTCCAGCCTCAAATGATAGATCAAGAGGTTCCCGAAAGTTGTCGTTCGAGCGATTTGATTGAAACAGCCAGGTCTGAATAATGCGGGACGCAAGCACGTAGTCCGTGTCCTTGGGATCGCTGTGAATTATTGAAAATCAGGAGGATTTAAAATGGAAAAACATTAATTAGTCTCATAAAAAGTCCTCTTCAAAATCATACATTGTGGACGTTTCTAGTAGTGCGTCATTATATACCAACAAAATGGCAGACAGCTGCTGATATTCATGCTCCAATTGCACTCATACTAATCTCATCAAAACCGACATACAGTGTATGTACCATACATGCATTCCCCCTCTTTTCAACACACAAACACCCATTCACACATATTTATGCGAGACATATATACACTTAACAACATACATGGCTATATAATTAAATCAACATTTGTCGGCATATTGGCAACTATTCCACTTGCCTTTCATGTCATTCCCAAACAGATTTCATTTGTGGCTTTAGCCATACACACAAACATACATGAATATATATATATATATATATATATGTATATATATATATATATATAAATACAGATTCAAATTTATTTTATGTTTGTTGTAACACATTTGCATTTTGTTTACTTCATAACAGCATTACATTTGTTATTGTGTTGTTGCCACTTCTGTGCAGCCATAATGCGCTTATAAGAGACACAATCTCTCGACAACAGTTGGCATTACACAAGGACTTTCAAGCGGAATTTAGTTTTAAATACAGATAAGAGATTAGATTTAATTTAAAGCTGAGGAAAGCGCAGCAAAAAATTCTTCATACTAAAGATGAATGAAGTAAGCCATCGTCACATAACTGTACGCTCGTAAGAAAAACAATTAATTTGACAATTTTCTTTGATATAGTCAACAACTAAATTTTTTAAAAACGCCTTAAATGCGTATGTTTAACAAGTTACTCTTTTTTTATTATTCCTTAAAAACATTCACTTACCTTCCACGAGTATAGTATGTTTTTGGCAGAAAACTTTTAAGATTCTTATAGGAAATCACCGATGCGAATATTGTCGCGTTCGCCATAATGTTCAGCAAACGATTGGAAAGTCCAATGTCCATATAAAGTTGATCTGAAAATAAGTCTTCGCTGCAAAACGATAGAAAAGTGCAAAGAATTAAATCATAAATGCAGTCAGCTCACTAAATTACCTTAATTAGACACTAAACTATGAGAGCAAAAACTATATGCAAAAGCAAACAAGGCTAACCGAAGGAAAACTGTGGAAATAACTCTGTCAAGTTGAATTTTTATGAGCCTTTTTTTTTATAGTAAGCACGGGCGAGTGTGCTTGTTGTTTTACGCATTTTCTCTTTAACTTTTCCTTACTTTTTTTTATATTTTTTTTTTGTTTTTTTCATAAAGTAAATTCTCCATTAAAAGTGGATGCAAGAAAGTTCTCACTCTTCCAGTTTTCCTTTTCGCAAAAGTGGTGTATTAATCAAGCGACCATAAAGTGAAGTTTAATGTTTACTTGGGCGTCAAAACATTTGCATTTGCCTTGATTTCTAATTATAAAATTGTAATACAACGCAGCTAAAAATTTTTCAAAGCACTTTCATCCCTCTGAGTTATTTAAAGTGATTTTTTCATCGAAGAAAGTTCAAATTAAGGATTGCTTTAAAATATTATTACAATGCGAACGATGGAAACCATGGGATCATTCTGCGAACTTTCTGAATTCTCTTGAATAAAACAAAAATTATTCTTGAATTTCGGTATATTTTACTTTTGTCAAAATTTAGACACGACACTTCGATTAAAATGATACTGTACATTGAATTTGATATACTTTTCAACAAAGTTGCTCAACTTTTCAGTCTAGCAAATGCTTTTAAAAAAACCGCTTAAGAAAACTTAGTACATCCTATCATTATCAGAATGCTTTCTGGATTTTATGGGATTTGTTTTTGATAAAGTTACACAATTTGCAAGTCTTGTGAAACAAATTTCTTTAGGTCTTTTATCAAAAAGTCCCAAGACAAGCAGTTTGTATTTATTTTCAGAGTAATTTTAAACTATTGGGTCGTTCATTAAGTAATTTCATTTTATTGAGACAGTCGAACTTATTGAATTTTTTCGCAGCCAACTTTACACTTAACTGCTTTACCGTTACATTTTTGAACAGCTGATATAGTAAGGCTATTTTGTGAAAATGTTGTTAAGTTATTATTAAATAATAATTAGAATAGTTAAAGTTTGGTGTTCAAGTCAGGCGAGAACTGTGTGATGTGGAAGGAGAAGATGCATTGACCGAATGCCAATGCCAAAATTGGTTTGCAAAATTTCGTTCCGGCAATTTCGATCTTGAGGATGCACTACGTCCTGGAAGGCTTCCTAAAGACGATGCGGATAAAATAAAGTCGTTAGTGGATGGAAATCATCACAAAACTTTCTTGCTGAGGGATAACATTTGTCGAACGTGACCGTTCACAGGCACATGGAACGTATTGGATTAATTTCGAAGCTTGACCTTTGGGTGCCTCATGTTTTTATAGAACGAAATTTGCTTCGTCGCATTAACTACTGTAATTTGCTTAGTAAACTTCAAAACAGTGATAAATTTTTGATGCTCAGTTACTGGCGACGAACAATGGGTTGTTTACAACAATGTGAATCGTAAGAGAAAATAGTCTAGAAAGGATAAACCAGCTCATACAACTTCGAAGGCAAAATTCACAAAAAAAAAAGTTTTGTTGTCTGTTCGTTTATTTTGAGCTTTTGCCGGACAACAACACGATTAATTCTAAAGTGAATTGTGATCAGCTAGACAAATCGAGAGATGCACTTAAACAGAAGAGACCAGAATTGATCAATAGAAAAGAAGTACTGTTCCACTATGGTAATGCGAGACCTCATTCAAGTTTGATGACTCGCCAAAAGCTTTTGTAGCTTAAATAGGATGTGCTACCACACCCATCATATTCTCCACACTTGACGCCTTCATACTTTTACTTGTTCCGGTCTCTGCCAAATTTTTTGGATGGAAAAACCTTTACCTCAAATGAGGACGTCAAAACGAGTTAGATCAGTTTTTTTGTCAGCAAGGATCAAAAGTTTTATGAGCGTGAAATTAATCTCTTGCCCAAAAGATGACAAAAGGTATCACACCAAAGTGATGACTACATAATTTTTTAAAATGTTTTGCATAATAAAAAAATCGCTCTAAAACAACGAAATTGCTTTGTGAAAGACCCCACATTTTTAAAACATATAAACTATGAAGCTAATATGTATTAACAAAATTGTTAGAAATATTTACAATAAAGACGTTAAATCTAATCTGTAAAGGAGAAGCTAGAAAAAAATTGTATTAAAATTATTCAGAAAGTGTCTATTAATCTGCACCAAACTAGCCAAAGAAATTGGTCACATATTAGCATATTATGATTGCAAATCTGAACTGATTGAACGCAGTATTAATTTAAGTGAAATGAAATTGAGCTTAAATAAATGTAAATAACTTGATACTGCAACAAATAACTCACCCATAAATGCGTAAATTGAACGGCAATGTTTTCACCGAGGTCATATAGATGCGAAGCGAATTCAGGCGGTCCAGCGACAATGTGTCCTCATCGACTGTCAAAATACTCGTGGCGCCACCAGCGTCAGCAACTGAGGCGACACTGCCACGATTGCTGAGCAATTTACCCGCAGCACTGCCAGGAGCAAGGATAACTCCAGATTCGCCATTCCCATCACCGCCCTGTGCGGTCAAAATTGTTGAGCTGTCACCAGACGTTGCCTGACTGTTACTGTCTCGGCCACTGCCACTCCCACTGCCACCACCCATGTTGCTGCTGCTGCTCCCTGTCGATGTGGCCAATTGTGAGGCCGCAATTGTCTCGCGGTTCAGCGCCGCAGATTGCGTTAAAAGTTGCAACTTTTTAATTTGCTGCAAGAGGAAAAATTTCGAAAAATTGTCGCTTTAATGTAATTTCTGCCTGCTGTAAGATTAAAGGTCAAAGGTAAAGTCATCAATACGTGCGTAAACAAGTTCGTCGTCGAGACAACTGAATTTTTGGCCAGCCTTATTTTTGTTTACTCAACTGAACCAAATTTCTGCGTGCCTTTGTTATTTGGCAGCAGAAATTCATTAAGATTCAATGCGTCAGTGAAGAAAAGCTGAATCAAGTCTCAATTTTCCTATACGTTACAGTAAATAGAATAATTATTAGATTCATCTAAAATTTGTTATTATATTCTTTTAAAACATATAATAATAGGTCTACCCATATATTTAATTACTTTTTTTTCCCCTATGAAACTTAAAAGGTTTTATTATTTCAATTTAATAAACTGCCTAATCTGTCAACCCATTTTGTGCAGGGTATGTGCCTTTTGTAAGCTCCCAATAGTATGTACATATTTACATAAAAGGTTGTCATGACATTTAATTGCTGTTTACTTGAAAATCAGAATAAAAATGTGTGTAAATATGTATTTTTTTGTTCGCATCTACTAGATCTGATTCCTTAAGCGTGCAAAGTAATATGCTTGAAAGTTTTTAAATAAAAAACCTTGCTCTCTTTACGAACTAGGCTCCTCAACATGCTCTACTAACCATTACTTCAACAATTTTTTCCCAGATCCCCATTTTTCAATAACCAAGTTCTGGGGGACCTGCCAACAATTGCACTGCAGTCAGCAGATTGTTTCGATGAGCATTGCACATAACAAATCAATGGCAAATGGAGTTGGCCAAACTTGTTCGTATTGGCCATATTTTTATGTTGGCAATAACAACTATAGGGGGAAACAAAAGAGAAACAGAAACAGCATTGAAAAGTCAATGAACTCATATAAAATTATAAATTGTTGCTTTCTCTAGGCAAGAGTTGGCCAAAAGCTTAAGCAGCAGCCAATTGGCCAAGAATCCCAATCGATTTCCCAATAACTTCAATTCATACTTTATCAAATTTAAATTTCCTTGATTGCTTTTCGTGATTTTTGGTTTTTGGTTTTTCTAATTCTCGGTTTGGCAGTGTTGGCACAATTTCCTAGAAAAATCAGAAATTTAATTTTTGTGCGTTTATGAGACAGGATGTACTTAACCATAAATGTATTTGAGAGTCGCAGAACTTGTATACATATGCAATCGAGAAAGAAAACAATTCCAATTGGAAAAGTTTGCCGTTCGTAACTTTTGCAAATATGTGCAAAAAATATTTGAACTTTAGCAACATCAGTCATAAGCCACGCCTCTTCTTGCGCCTATGCAAATTGTGACATTTCCATGATTTCCTTTTAAAGACAAGTCGCTACCCAAAAACTCTCTCTAAAAATGTTTTAAATGTGAAAACTGTGCTCAACTTTGCGACCTGGCCACGTTTTACAGTTTACCGGCAAATCATTGGGGCAGACAACACGATGTGGGTGTGGCGTCAAGCGTTACACATGTGTCAAGATGTGTGTGTGTGTGTGTGTGTGTGTGTGTATGTAAAACTTTTTTGCTGATTTGAAAGTTTCGTTCCGACTTTAGAATTGCTTTTTTACTCTCTTTTTTAGTCGTTTTTCTGCTAAGTGATTTGTCGAATTTAATTTTTGAATAGCCAAATACTCGTAATATGTTTAGCTAAAGTTTTCTTCGGTCAAATTGCACGACGGCTGACAGGAGAGCACTAGCGCTAGAGAACCGCTCGAAAATAAAAGCGAAACCTAGCAAGAGAAAAGAGACATAAAACAAGAAAGAATGCTATAGTCGCCTCGCGACTTTAGGATACCCGTTGCTCAGTTTAATTATATTATTAACAATATAATATATTATTAATAATATTAATAATATTATATATTATATTATATATATTATATATATATAATATACAAAATCATATTTACAGCGTATTTTTGACCGATTGTCCCTATGGGAGCTATATGATACAGTTGTCCGATCAAACTTGGTCAGTATACGTAATCCCTAGACGTGTACTTTTTGTGTCAATTTGGTTTAGATAGCATTCCTAACAAAAAAGTTTTCTATACTAAAACATGCTATTTTTACCTGTTTTTACCTTTGTATGCACATAGAACGCCCTAAAGTGGGCGTGTCAAATCTTATCTTTCGTTTGCGACCACTCGGGCCTTTCTAGCTCTTATAGTCTCTGAGATCCTTTTGTTCACACAGACGGACAGACGGACAGACGGACGGACGGACAGACGGACAGACGGACATGGCTATATCGACTCGGCTTGTCATGCTGATCAAGAATATATATACTTTATGGGGTCTGCCATGTCTCCTTCTCCCTGTTACATACATTGCAACGAATACAATATACCCTTTTACTCTACGAGTAACGGGTACAACAAGAAAGAAAAGTACAGTCGAGCACGCCCGACCGCAGAATACTCTCTGCATTTTATTCCCGATTATTTTAATAAAGTCGGTACCCGAGAATATCAATTGATAGTACTTGCGGTAAAAGACGTTGAAACAAAAACATCTTATTGTATGTATGCACATATACATTTGACATTATATGTATGCATGCACATATGTATGTGTGCATATGTAATACATATACCATTGGTCGGCACGGCCAGCATTCGCGGGAAGCGCTGCCGCTCGCATGCAGCGAAAACGTTCGCTCACATGTTTGTATGCTTCTGTCTCGCTTGCACACATGCATTGACATTGCGTTCAATTATTAACTTTCTTACATGGGTAGCTCTTTTGTTTATTGTCCAATTTAGATGCAACTTTCGGGATAGTTTGATATATTTTGTCTTCAAATGAATGTGAAATAACAATACCATACGATAAGAACATATGCCTTAAAATCGGTATTGAAGTTTGAAAAGTATTTGATTTCTTGTGGGAAAAGGGGGCGCGGCAGTCCAAAATTTTTGATGACAATACAATTATGCTCTCTCTAGGAACCCGCCTAACAAAATTGGTATTGGTAAGTGCCATAGCTACTGAGATATTCGCCTAAAACCTCAATTTTTTTTCGAGGTGTTTCTAGTTTTTTGCTCATTGTGGGCGAACGGGGCGTGGCATCGAAAAAAAAAGATTCTTGTATTGACTGACTTAATATCGAGTCGATACTGACCAAATTCAAACTTGTAGCTCTTACCATCTCGGAAATCTATTTGTTCATACGGACAGACAGACAGACAGACAGACGGACAGACGGACATGGCTATATCGACTCGGCTTCTGATGCTGATCAAGAATATATATACTTTATGGGGTCTGCCACGCCTCCTTCTGCCTGTTAGATACTTTTTTTTTTCACAAACCCAATATACTCTCTCTTGCAGAGAGTATAAAAATTTTCATACTAAGCCTTTGAACCGATTGTTCCTATGGCGGCTATATAATATATGGCAGATATATGATATAGTGGTCCGATTCGAATGAAATTTGGTTTTCACATGGGATTTGGTACTAAATGCATATAGGCTTAATTTGGTTGATATAGCTCAAAAAAAATTTTTTTTTCAACCGATTGTTCCTATGGGAGCTATATGATATAGTCATCCGATCCGGCCGATTTTAACAAATGATCTGCCTGCAGAGAGAATACACATCTGTACCAAGTTTCATCAAGATAGCTTTAAAACTGAGAGAAACAGACGGACAGAAGGAACGACGGACAGACAGACGGACATGGCTATATCGACTCGCCTGTTGATGCTGATCAAGAATATATATACTTTATGGGGTCGAAGATGCCTCCTTCAATGCGTTATAAAGTTCGTGACAAAATTAATATACCCTCTGCAAGGGTATATCTAGGTCAACGAAGTTGCTTGCCATTTGAATTGAGTTTGCTCTGTAATGAGTGAAAAGACAGTCAAACTTCGACTAGTAAATTTAAATAAAGTTTGATTTTTATACGGCATTTCTAATATTAAGATATAAGTATTGAAACATAAACTTTGGTGGTAAAAACTTTTTCAATTGCAATTTCCACAAAAAAACCAAACCAAAATCAATGTTAACCAGAGAAAACCTGAAGCATTATCAACACCCATTCATTAGGAAAACTGCAGAGCAAGTCAAACTAAATACGTTGATAAAATTCATTCAGATTCTCTTTGAATGTACATTTAATTCTGTATTTAAATACAATGAATGTTTTTTATAATATATGATGTGGGTGTGAATTTATTGTTTCTCTTGTTTGGTTAAGCACATTTTAAAATTATAACCCATTTTAAATACTTTTTTTGCATTTGCCAATCTTTTAAGTATCAGTGTGTCTTTTATCAGACAGAATTTCATTTCATTGAATTAATTTGTTTGTTAGTTTATTAAATATATTTATCGTGATTTATAGTCTCTTTTTGTGCTGTTTTAATTGTAAATTGTATTTTATGTGCGTCTTTTAATTGCTTCCATCGATTTAAGCTAATTAAAAGTCTGTGTGAGAAAACAGTCCACTTTGACGGTACCATCGATAGTTTAAGTTAATAACTTGGAAGCCAACTATTTGTCAAGTTGCGAAAAGTTGAAATGCTGGCATTTAATCGACCCAATTATGCTTTCAACTTCTCTTTCCGCATCGCCAGCTAATAAAACGAAAAGTAAAAGCAAAAATAAGAGAATTTAACGCAAAATAAAAGAATGTTCCGCAAAGTTTCTGACTCACATGGCGTATACTTAATATTGAAATGCCATAACTCAAGTGAACTTCAAGGCAAACAAAATTAATTTGAAAGCATTAAAAACTTCGAGGACTATTTCGTCATCCCACGCTGAAGTTACCTATGGAAAGCGGACCGTGTTGTAATTAAAACTTGCTTAGTTTCCGACCGATCCTAAAAGATAAATATTACATCAAGAGCTAGAGACACCTGATAGATTATGCAATAAAAACTAACTTCCTGCTCAGTTGAGGTCCTTGACATTGAAACGCAACTCTTGATAAGGATCAAACTACTTTCCATCTTTTATGAAACAGCTGCAATCAACACTCCCATAAATTTGCATACCTAAATTGAAGTTTGATGCATGCGACAAGAACTCCTTGCCACCAGGCTCAGTTGCTGTTGCTACTCCAGCTCCTACTGTTGCTTTTATGTCGCACTTCGCGAAAACAAAGTGTGCTCTAGGAATAAAACATGAGCTCAGACCCAAATCCTCCTCTGCTCTGTGCTGCTTCCCGTTCCCCTCGCGAGCCACTTAAAAACTTAAGCAAGTTGAGTGTGAGAACGAAAGCCGACAACAACAATGAAGAACGAAACGATTGAAAAGGTCTAAGGACATTGGTAGCAGCTTTAAGTAAAAACCGGATACACACTTTTTACTGCCATAAATTGCGTTCGTCATTGTCATATGACCATAAGAAACAGGCAAGGACTGCGGAAATAGAACAAAAAACGGCATTGTCTCAGGGTCATAAGAACACTGTGGGGATTGCTCACCACTAGCAACAGTTTGAGCAAAATCTAAGCACCAATTCGAAATTTTACTGTTGGTTTGACAACGGCCTAACTATACAACAAGTAAGAAAGGCTACATTAGAGCGAGCCGACTGTAAAGGACCCCGTACTCCTTCTAGTGCGCGTTTTCCATACAAATCAAAAATTTTCGATTGATTTGTCCTATTTGAGCTATAGGCTATAGTTGTCCAGATCAAACTTGGTGAGGAAAGTTAGAATGTTACCATACACATAATGTGTGAATTTGGTCTCTCTAGCTCTAGTCGTTTTCAAGTTATGGTGATGTGAAAATAGTTTTTTACAATTTGAGGGGGGTAAGGGGAGTGGCACAGATTTTAAATAAACTTGATCTGCTCGCGAAGCAGATGGACTTTCATTCCAAATTTGGTGGCTCTAGCTCTTGTAGTTTAAAAGATCCAGGTGATCATACAGACGGACGGACAGACAGACGGTCATTGCTATATCGTCTCGGCTGTTGATGCTGATCAAGAAAATATATACTTTATGGGGTCGGAAACGCCTCCTTCAATTGATATTCCCGGCTACCGATTTTATTACAATAATAGGGAATAAAATGCAGAGAGTATTCTACGGTCGGGCGTGCTCGACTGTACTTTTCTTTCTTGTTTAGAGTACGGGCTCTAAAAATAACTCTGCTTCCTTAAAGTTCTTTAATTGATTTTCAGATGAGAGATAGAAGTATAGAGTCGAATTAAAAGACGACTCTAAAACCGCTGTGCATTTTAAAAAACATTTTGTTCCCAATAATATCTTTCTCTTTTGAGCTATTAGACTGACAATTTCCGTATTGATTTACCCGCACCAAAGGTATCCTTCGATTGACTAGTAACTATTTTCATTGATTAAAATATTTGCCAAATATTGGGTCATTTAGCATCTACTAGCCAACAAATTGGCCTTTCAAGCCACATATGTATGTGTACAATGTACATATATGTATATAGATTGGTTGAAGGTATTCATTACCGGCGCAAACATGGACATCAATTCTGTGGTTCGTTTAGTTGTAGTTGGAATTGTGGTAGATAAATGTAAATTGCGGCCCAATGACAAGACCAACTACAAGCTAAATAAAAGTAAAAATCGAGTGAAAAATGTGACTAGCATACATTGCACACTTCCTGTCCAATTCCCAATTTAGAACCCTGAATGACTGTGTGTGCATAAGTGTGTAATAAATCTGGCAAAAGCCGCTAACCAGGCTGGCAAATATTGAATATGGCTCTAGGTTATAAATTATGGCACCCGAAATTCGCTCGACTGCTGCTTTTCACATAATTTATGCTCGGCAAGGAGCACTTTACATACAAGGGAGCATGTCTGTGCATGCACCCGGGCTTACACTTAGAATAGACGAAGAAGAAGAAACAGTTTTGTAGCGTTGAAGTTTTGGTTTTGTTTTTGTTTTTGTTTTTTTTTGTGTGGTCTTTGGTCTTACCTGTTGACTGTTCAGGGATTGCACATTCTGCATGACTTTGTCCAGAATACGAAGTATTATCTCTGCTGCCATCTCACGCTCCAGATGTGTGCCTTTCAATTGCAAATAGGTGTCGAGCTGCAAAATAGTCAAAGAAATACGAGTACCGAATATCATACAAGTGGTCCCAAACAGCAAAAAGGTAAAGGAAATGGGCAAAGGATCTCTTCCTCTTACACTTTCTCTGTCGCTGTCTTGTTGCCATTCGTTAGGCGGGAAATTTGTGTGCGCATTAAAATGAAAAATTGTTGCCATGCGGCCAAAGAGCACACAGAAGAAAAGTTTTCTCTGAAAATTGTGTGAAAAATTGCAAGCCGCTTGCCAGTTTTTCTCCATCTTCCAATTCTGCATTCATTTGGGTATAAAAATAGTTTTTGGCAAGTGCTTGTAGTTGGTGGGTCTGAAGGTCCGGCTTCAGGTGGGAAGTGTACTTATAGTTTGTAGCGCTTTGAGCTCTTTTCGCCTCAGTCGTTTCTTTAATTCTCTACTCAACTTACAGTTTGGGTCTTTGCGGTGTTTCTTAAGTTGCGATAGTTGTTTAAAATTGAATTTTGCAAATGCGCAAGGAGTTTCAACTTTTCCTTCCCCAATGATACTATGCAATTTTATAAGACAAAAGTAGCTCTCAGGCATTCGAGTGAAAATCTTGAGAATCGCCGAGACAGGCGAACGTGTAAAGCTTTTTTGAACTGGTATAGCAACTTTTAACTTTCCGCTCCGCTTTTTCCTTTTGAGAATAAGCTGGTATTTCTTATAAGATTTTCTATTATAGAGTTTACTAATTTCATGGTTTAACTTTTGAATCCAGAATAATATATCAGCAGACAAAAATGAATGTATTTGTTAATTAAGCTTAATTAAGAAAGTACATAGCTTTAGTTTAGGGAAGTAGCCCGGATTTCCTTGAACTGTATTTAAATTTAGGAAAGCTTTCCACAGTTTGAATAATTAACTTTTACAACTAAACCTACCTCATGTAGCATATCGATGAGGAAACTCGCCTCACCCGGCAGAAAGCTCTGTCTTCGCTGAAGAGTGTACTCAAAGCAGGCTTTTAAAATATTCGAAGAGTTGGTCTGCTGAAATCCCGCACTCAAAGAACGGAATCGATTGTAAATGAGCAGCAGCTCATCCCGCACACAGCTGGAGAAATCCGGAAGCAGCCAACTGGAGTTTCCGGCATCGCGCTGCTCGCAGATTCGGCGGGAGTGTCCTTCGAAGCCCCGCGGACAATCAGTTATAATGGGAGCCCCCGGAGCACTCGTTGGCCAGTGGACTCCGAAGCTAGACTCAGCGTGGCAAACATGAACCGCATTCCGTTCGATTACATTTATGTAGACACTTCGCGAGACTGGGCGCACACTGTTGGACACAAGACATGCATACTCCGCCGACTTCTGTATATTGTTAATCTTCAGGATGCTGCCATCCGGGTAAAGGTCCTCCCACATTGCAGTCGCTGCATCCGATTGAAATAGGACTCCATTCCGAGTCCAACTGTAGCCCAGCTGTGCATAGCGTTTGATGTCATCGTTACCCGGCGACAAGCAGCGCACTCTGAGCGAGTCTCCGCGTTGCAGAGTCACACTGGCGGGATCAACACGCAGGCGAGGCGGTGATTTGATGTGAACATGCAGTGAACGACATTGCTCCACGCCCCAATCAGTGACCTACAAAACAAATACGAAAAGTGTAATAAGTCCCTCTTTTATCCATATATGTATGTACCCATATGTATTGTCCTTCTCCGACTTTCTCTCGCTCAATGTTCTATCAGACAAATGCTCAAATCACATCAAGGGATTCAAAATTCCTATTTAAATCATGCACTTAGCCTGAAGCCTTGAAGCACAGTGTAACGAGTTTATCGAATTGTAATTTTAGAGCATAGGTTTTTGACGAGACTATGTTGTGCTAGGAAATTAAAATAAAACATGTAAGGAAGGCTACAGTCGAGCAAGCCGTCTGTAAAAGACCCCGTACTCACAGAAGTGCGCATTTTCCATACGAAATAGAAGAAAAACGGAGTTATTCACATTTTGTATACATACATATTTATATACAAATGTATGTAAATATATACACAATTAAATGTACAATTTCCTTACTTGGCTTATTTTAAAAATAAGCCGTGCTTTACAATTTGAAATTAAATTTAAATTTAATTAAAAAAAAAAAAAATTTATATATAATTAACTTTGACTGGACTCGAACCTGGGACCCACGCGGATTTGCAAAATAATGAACCGCAACCCTACCAATAAGACCACGCTCTGCTGATAATTCAGTTGGATTATTTTCATTCACATGCACTAATTGCTTAGTTATCACAGTACACTGCTTGCTGCTGTTTGTGTAGTTAAATGCAGACTTTTCTATTGCAAGCAGTGTAAACAAACAATTTGTACATAAAATTCAGCATTTTTGATTAATTTGTTTCATATGTTGTTGTTGTCCGATTTGGACCAAATTTGGTGGGGATATTTTTAATAATTATACACACATCCTCTGTGAGTTTGGTTGCGATCGCTCAACCAACACTACATGTCTTCATACAAATTTTTTATTTTTGACCGGTTTGTCCTATGGGAGCTATAGGCTATAGTTGTCCGATCCGGACCAAACTTGGTGAGGATTGTTATAATGATACTATACACATATTGTGTGAATTTTGTCTCTCTAGCTCTAGTCGTTTTCAAGTTATGCTGATGTGAAAATAGTTTTTTACAATTTGCGCGGGCGGTGGGGGGCGTGGCAAAAATTTGAAATAAACATGCACTGCGTACACTACAGACGAAGTTTCATTCCAAATTTGGTGGCTCTAGCTCTTGTAGTTTAGAAGATCCAGGTGTTCATACAGACGGACGGACAGACAGACGGAAGGACAGACGGACATTTCTATATCGTCTCGGCTGTTGATGCTGATCAAGAATATATATACTTTATGGGGTCGGAAAAGCCTCCTTCTACCTGTTACGCACATTTCGCTTCAGACAAACCTAAAAGACCCCTATAATCTTTTTTAGAGTACGGGGTCGACCCCGACCCATAAAATATATGTATTCTTGATCAGCATCAACAGCCGAGACGATATAGCAATGTCCGTCTGTCCGTCTGTCCGTCCGTCCGTCTCTCCGCATGAACACCTGGATCTTTTAAACTACAAAAGCTAGAGCCACCGAATTTAGAATGAAAGTCCGTCATTATATCAGGCAGATCAAGTTTATTTCAAATCTTTGCCACGCCCCTTACCGCCTCCGCAAATTGTAAAAAACTATAGTCACCTCGGAAAAAATTGATGTTTTAAGCGAATATCTCAGTAACTATAGCACTTAGGAATACCATTTTTGGTATGTAGGTTGCCAGAGACAGCATAAATGCATTGTCATTAAAATGCCACGCCCCGTTTTCCCACAAGAATGAAATAATTTTCAAACTTCAATGCCATTTTTAAGGCATTTGCACTTATCGTACGGTATTGTAATTTCAAATTCGTTTGGAGACAAAGTATCACAAACTAACCTGAAAGTTGCATACAAATCGGACAATAAACAAAAGAGCTAGACACGTTACAAAGTTAACAATTGCACGCAATGTCAATGCATGTGTGCAAGCGAGACAGAAGCATATAAACATGTGAGTGAACGTTTTCGCTGCTTGCGTAGCGACAGCTCTGCTCGCGGACGATGCACGCACATGTATGCATACGATACGATAAATCATATATCGATATTCAATACAATAGTAATTATAATTGCGATATGATCTCGAATGCGATATTTGGTCATTATGTCCATATCTATAGCGTATTTGAATTCAGTTGTTGATAATATCGATATTTGATTTGATGTGATATTTTAATTAATATCGATATCGGCATTTTCTTGGCGATTTGCATCCCTATTACAAACTGATTGTTTTGTTTCAGTGTTTAATTGCAAATACTATGAGTACGGGGTCTTTTACAGTCGGCTAGCTCGACTGTAGCCTTTCTTACTTGTTAATAATATTAATAATAGTACAATCGTTTAGTTAATCGACCCTATTGATTTAAATTTAGATGACTTGAGAAACGTAGAAAATTTTCATACAAAATCATATTTACAGCGTATTTTTGACCGATCGTCCCTATGGGAGCTATACGATATAGTCGTCCGATTTGAATGAAACTTGGTCAACATATTTATATTTCTGATAGATATATTCTGTGTAAGTTTCACTTCGATTGATTGGCCAACGCAAAAGTTATTCATATAAATTCATATTTGGAGCGTATTTTTGACCGATTGTCCCTATGGGAGCTATATGATATAGTTGTCCGATTTGGATCAAACTTGGTCAGTATACGTAATCCCTAGACGTGTACTTTTTGTGTCAATTTGGTTTAGAGAGCATTACTAACAAAAAAGTTTTCTATACTAAAACATGCTATTTTTACCTGTTTTTACCTTTGTATGCACATAGAACGCCCTAAAGTGGGCGTGTCAAAAACAAAAGCAAACTTGTACTGCTTGGGCATTTTATCTTTCGTTTGCGACCACTCGGGCCTTTTTAGCTCCTATAGTCTCTGAGATTGTTTTGTTCACACAGACGGACAGACGGACATGGCTATATCGACTCGGCTAGTCATGCTGATCAAGAATATATATACTTTATGGGGTCTGCCATGTCTCCTTCTCCCTGTTACATACATTGCAACGAATTCAATATACCCTTTTACTCTACGAGTAACGGGTATAACAAGTAAGAAAGGCTACAGTCGAGCAAGCCGACTGTAAAAGACCCCCTACTCATTCTAGTGCGCATTTCACCATACAAATAAGAAATTTTCGAACGATTTGTCCTATGGGAGCTATAGGCTATAGTTGTCCGATCCGGACCAAAATTTGTGAGGATAATTATAATGGCACCATACACATAATGTGTGAATTTGGTCTCTCTAGCTTTAGACGTTTTCAAGTTATAGTAATGTGAAAATAGTTTTTTACAATTTTCGGGGGCGGTTGGGGGCGTGGCAAAAATTTGAAATAAACTTGATCTGTCTGACATATAGACGGACTTTTATTCCAAATTTGGTGGCTCTAGCTCTTGTAGTTTAAAAGATCCAGGTGATCATACAGACGGACGGATCGACTCGGCTGTTGATGTTGATCAAGAAAATATATACTTTATGGGGTCGGCCACGCCTCCTTCTGCCTGTTACGCACATTTCGCTTCAGACAAACTTTATAGACCCATCTACTCTTTTTTAGAGTACGGGGTCTTATTAAGTGAGAAAAAGATTGTGCTTAGTAGAAAGAAAATTAAAACGGGAGGGAAATTAAGAGTTACAATACAGGCGAGCAAAAATAGAAACAGGATGATTATGAAATAACCATCAGGTGACCTAAAAAAGCAAACAATCTATGCTATAAGTACAAAAACACATTATATGTACATACATATAATACTTTATTACCCTTCTAAAATTTTATGACCGAAATCATCGATAACAAAAGAAACAGGAGCGTCAACCGAATGTCAAATGTCCTTTTCAATAGGTGAGCCAGTTTGTTAAAAGCAAATGGTTGAATTTAAGGGACTGCTCTGTGGTTCAGTAACTCTGTGACTCTGTTGCCGTCTAAGCTATTTTGTGTTGTGTGCTGTTAACCAGACTAAAACAAGAAAGAATGCTATAGTCGCCTCGCGACTTTAGGATACCCGTTACTCAGTTTAATTATATTATTAACAATATAATATATTATTAATAATATTAATAATATTACAATCGGTTAGGTAATCGACCCTATTGATTTTAATTCAGATGACTTGAGAAACGCAGAAAATTTTCATACAAAATCATATTTACAGCGTATTTTTGACCGATCGTCCCTATGGGAGCTATACGATATAGTCGTCCGATTTGAATGAAACTTGGTCAACATATTTATATTATTGACAGATATATTCTGTGTAAGTTTCCCTTCGATTGGTTGGCCAACGCAAAAGTTATTCATATAAATTCATATTTGGAGCGTATTTTTGACCGATTGTCCCTATGGGAGCTATATGATATAGTTGTCCGATTTGGATCAAACTTGGTCAGTATACGTAATCCCTAGACGTGTACTTTCTGTGTCAATTTGGTTTAGATAGCATTACTAACAAAAAAGTTTTCTATAGTAAAACATGCTATTTTTACCTGTTTTTACCTTTGTATGCACATAGAACGCCCTAAAGTGGGCGTGTCAAAAAACAAAAGCAAACTTGTACTGCTTGGGCATTTTATCTTTCGTTTGCGACCACTCGGGCCTTTCTAGCTCTTATAGTCTCTGAGATCCTTTTGTTCACACAGACGGACAGACGGACATGGCTATATCGACTCGGCTAGTCATGCTGATCAAGAATATATATACTTTATGGGGTCTGCCATGTCTCCTTCTCCCTGTTACATACATTGCAACGAATACAATATACCCTTTTACTCTACGAGTAACGGGTATAAAGAGTACACATTGTCTGCTGATTGGATATGACTTTTGGCTGATTGCACGCGGTCTGTTGTCAATTGGACTGTTAAGCTTCAGAGTAAAAAGGGTAACGACATAGGTTTGTATGGGTACTACATAAAACCATACAGTTTCATGTGACACAAACATGTTGCAGACAACTTTTGCTGTGTTTGCTCTAGCTTCGACTGCTCCAAGGGAATATAATGTGTGTGAGCATGAAGGAACGAGTCCTGAAGACTTCAACAGGCATTAAACTAATGCTGATGATAATAATGATGACGAGAATGATGTTGACGATTGTTGGGATGTTGCACACAGTTGAGTCGAGTCGAGTGGGGCATATTTCCGTTTCAAATTTAAAAATGCAGACAGACAAACTAACGAACAGCGACAACAGGATCACACCTCTCGTGGCAACTGCCAGGCATTGACTTTGCCATTCAGCATTTGCTATTCACTATTTGCCATTCGCCTGGCAAGTGTCTGGGTTTCCCACTTTGTTGCAAGCAAGCCGGAAACATTTGATGGATGCAAGTTTTTGCCAATTTTAATATTATTTGGATAGATTGTCAAGTTGATGCTTTATGGCAATTGAAGTTCTCGTTTTAAATTTGTGGCACGCAATCGAAATGTAGTCAACGGACTTTGGCTTTAACGACTGTGCAACGTCAACAAATCTTTGCGAGCCACAAAATCCAATTGGCAATTAACTCATTTAGACAGATCGCAGTGTGATATACAGCGAAGCACACAATTTTTTATGGCCCAAATGTGATTTTATTGCCGCAAAGAAGACTGAAGCTCAAAGTTGCGTCTCATTAACAGTCGAAGTCGTTAAACAGCACATTGTACGAGTATGGCTAATGTCATTTAGCTTTTCTCCCTTCCCATTCCTCCACTTCCAGCTCCACCGCCAGTCAATTTCTCTGTCTCAGCAGTCAATAAACACTTTTGTTGAAGGTGGCATGCCACAACACTCATGCCACAATTTTTTGCAATGTTAATGATCCTGATGATCCAACTGGTAGCCTTTTATAGTCGACTAGATAAAGGCGTCTTTATGAACTGAAAAGTGCATGACACTCTCAACAAAACTAGGGATGCGATGAGGACACGCCCCTTCATCCCGTAGCAAATGTGATCACACACTTCATATCAAGTCAACATATTTCTACATATTAAAAGAGATAAATCAAAGAAATGTATCAGGGACTTTAATCAATATAATATTATTAATATTTTATTTTTGTGCAAAAAATAAAATTTAAAAAAAAAAACAAGTAAGGAAGGCTACAGTCGAGCGAGCCGACTGTAAAAGACCCCGTACTCACAGAAGTGCGCATTTTCCATACGAAATAGAAGAAAAACGGAGTTATTCACATTTTGTATACAAATTTATATACAAATGTATGTAAATATATACACAATTAAATGCACAATTTCCTTACTTGGCTTATTTTAAAAATAAGCCGTATTTATATAAGTATGTAAATGTTTTAAATATCGAAATACTTCTTCTTATTATTCAATGTTTTGGGAACAGGTTTTAAAATAAAAGAAATATAATTTTTTTAAAATAGTGCTTATAATTAAAATAGAAAATTTATATATTAACTTTGACTGGGACTCGAACCTGCGACCCATGCCGATTTGCAAATGAACGAACCGTAGCCTTACCAATTGGTCCACGCTCTACTTCCAAATCTCGTTGATTATTCTCATTGACATTTAATATAAGGCGGGAGTGCATTTTAAAATGTGTTATCATACGAGACAACAACTATACAAATAAATATGTATTAGAAGTGAAATCTTTCATTCAAAATGGTAAAAATTAAAACAATATCTGCGTTCAGTAGCATTGCATGAATCTGTATAGTAACAGAATTTATTTTTGGCGCTTCCCAAAATCAGTTCGGAACAAGTACGAATGAGCGCTAAATGCCGATCAACTGAACAACTTACTTCAATTGAACTACGTTAAGCAGTTCAAAGCAGTTAAACAAGTGCAAAGCATAAGCAAAAATATGTATGCATGTATGTATGAATGTATATACATACACATTAATAAATGTATGTATGTATGTGCAAAAGAGTTTTCTGAATTGTTTTGGACTTTCGTATTACTTTTTTTTTAGCATACCATGTTACGCGAATACATTTTAAATACAAATAAACGTTATTATTATTTAAAATAGGTTTAAAATTTGTGTTAAAATTAAAAAATTTGTATTTAACTTTGGCTGGACTCGAACCTGGGACCCACGCGGATTTGCAAAATAACGAACCGCGACCCTACCAATAAGACCACGCTCTGCTGATAATTCAGTTGGATTATTTTCATTGACAGGCAATAATTTTTTATTTAACACACTACACTGCTTGCTGCAGTTTGTGTTCTTCTTCTATTGCAAGCAGTGTAAACAAACAATTTGTACATAAAATTCAGCATTTTTGATTAATTTGTTTTATATGTTGTTGTTGTCCGATTTGGACCAAATTTGGTGGGGATATTTTTAATAATTATACACACATCCTCTGTGAGTTTGCATGTCTACATGTCTTCATACAAATTTTTTATTTTTGACACATATCGTCTCGGCTGTTGATGCTGATCAAGAATATATATACTTTATGGGGTCGGAAAAGCCTCCTTCTACCTGTTACGCACATTTCGCTTCAGACAAACCTAATAGACCCCTATAGTCTTTTTTTGAGTACGGGGTCTAAAAACTGAATTCAGCTTTATCTTTCTTGGTATAAATAACGTTTAATTTTGAAATTAAATGGAAATTAAGAGTTCAATCGATATAAGCACGAAAAAAAAAATCTTAAAGAATTGCTTTTAATAAAGTTGTTTATTTGAAAAGAAACCAACTAAACTAGTTATGCTTGAGACTTATTGAATTAGGACAGATTTAATACTAAGTTTTTTGATTGCTAGTGAAATGTGAGCCAAATAATTGTAATATATTTTATATAAAAGTCAAACAATCTTAAATATCAACCACATAACATATTATATTAATTATTGCACTTTAAATACCTCCTATTGTGTACTTGTCCTGTCAAATGTCTTGTTTTCTTGTGATTTGAGTTGGACATAAATGAATGAACGTGACATAAGCATAATCGGTGGGATTAATTGGCAAATTGCAGTGAAGCTTAAGTACAGGAACTCCCTGAAGGTAATGAACTAATTGCAAGTTAATATTAATAAATAAATAATGATTGCCGCTAAGAGCCCGAGGGTATTTTCAGAAGTTCCAACTGGTCTGAATTACTTGTATATTGTATGAATATGATGATGGGGTCTCTGGTGAATAATAGAAGGCAGGACACGGTAGCCACACACATAAATACACACATTTAAACCATTGGGGCAAATAATATTGAAAAGGATTTATGCTTTACAGTTTCAAGATGGTAAAAATCAACCTTTGGGGACTGTGCATTAAGCTCGTCCGCCGAGAAACCACAAAAAGCAACAATAATAACGAAAATAAAAACAACAAAAATGCTAGCAAAGAACACTGATTAACGTGAATTTTGTGTGTGGTTGTAACAGCTTCTGTCCTTTGCTTTAGAATCAACAAAAGAAGTGATTCAGTTGCTTTTGCCTTTGATCAGATGGCGTCATTACGTGGTCCACATTGTAATAAGTGGAATGGAGGAGAAACTGGCGACTAGGCGCACCAAAGGCACAAAGCGACAGCCCTAGCAAGTAGGGGAAAATATAAGTAGAAGAACTGTGCTGGTGGACTCATACAGTGGTTAAAATGCAAACGAAAATCCCCTCGGAGTGCTCGGACAGGGCATTAAATACAATTGGTGCTGGGCTTTAAGAAAATCTTCGCTCGTTAACTCTGTGGTTTTCTCTGAATAGCAACAGCTGGTCCTTCTGCCCCTTTATCCAGCCCCTTTGCGCTACTCCGGATGCTCTTTGCGGTCTTATAGTATGAAAATTTATGGCAGTGACTTGAGATTGCAGCTCAAGGAATACGGTTGTAGCACCCGAGTGGCCCAAGTTGCAGCAGCTTAAACGGCTTGTACCTTGCAACTTGTTACTTACAACTTGCGGCAGTTGAAAAAATGTTGCAAGCAATTTTATAATTATGGAATAATCTCAATAACTCAGCAAACCATTCGCAATTTTAGAACTTTATCAAGTGGTATTTATACCCGTTACTCGTAGAGTAAAAGGGTATATTGTATTCGTTGCAATGTATGTAACAGGGAGAAGGAGACATGGCAGACCCCATAAAGTATATATATTCTTGATCAGCATGACTAGCCGAGTCGATATAGCCATGTCCGTCTGTCCGTCCGTCCGTCTGTCCGTCTGTCCGTCTGTGTGAACAAAAGGATCTCAGAGACTATAAGAGCTAGAAAGGCCCGAGTGGTCGCAAACGAAAGATAAAATGCCCAAGCAGTACAAGTTTGCTTTTGTTTTTTGACACGCCCACTTTAGGGCGTTCTATGTGCATACAAAGGTAAAAACAGGTAAAAAATAGCATGTTTTACTATAGAAAACTTTTTTGTTAGTAATGCTATCTAAACCAAATTGACACAGAAAGTACACGTCTAGGGATTACGTATACTGACCAAGTTTGATCCAAATCGGACAACTATATCATATAGCTCCCATAGGGACAATCGGTCAAAAATACGCTCCAAATATGAATTTATATGAATAACTTTTGCGTTGGCCAACCAATCGAAGTGAAACTTACACAGAATATATCTGTCAATAATATAAATATGTTGACCAAGTTTCATTCAAATCGGACGACTATATCGTATAGCTCCCACAGGGACGATCGGTCAAAAATACGCTGTAAATATGATTTTGTATGAAAATTTTCTGCGTTTCTCAAGTCATCTGAATTAAAATCAATAGGGTCGATTACCTAACCGATTGTAATATTATTAATATTATTAATAATATATTATATTGTTAATAATATAATTAAACTGAGTAACGGGTATCCTAAAGTCGCGAGGCGACTATAGCATTCTTTCTTGTTTGAATATATTGTCTTTAAGAATATTTAGAGTATAATGGAGACATATTAATTTTTAAGCTAATTAAAATTCCCGTAAATTAATAAAATTGCCTCAAACAATGTAGTAAGTAGTAGACTAGTGGCTATTTTTATACCCTTGCAGAGGGTATATTAATTTTGTCACGAAGTTTGTAACGCATTGAAGGAGGCGTCTCCGACCCCATAAAGTATATATATTCTTGATCAGCATCAACAGGAGAGTCGATATAGCTATGTCCGTCTGTCCGTCCGTCTGTATGATCAGAGAGACCAAATTCCCACATTATGTGTACCTATCTAACTAATTTGGTCCGGATCGGACAACTATAGCCAATAGCTCCCATAGGACAAATAGGCCGAAAATTCGTGAGTTGTATGGAGACATGAAGTTTTAGTAGAGCGACTGTAACTAAACTAGCACATAATGTGTATGGTACCAGTGTAACTATCCTCACCAAGTTTGGTCCGGATCGGATAACTATAGCCTATAGCTCCCATAGGACAAATCGTTCGATAATTACTTATTTGTATGGTAAAACGCGCACTAGAATGAGTACGGGGTCTTTTACAGTCGGCTCGCTTGAAAGTAGGCTTTCTTACGTGTTCTTTATACATTTTACAAAGCTCCGCTTATTTTGCGAGCTTATATCCCGAAATGCAATAAAAATTTCCTTTTAACTGTCTTGGCTAATAGAAATTTTTCTCGCTTTACTGCTGTTAATCCAGTTTGAATTTGCTGGTAATTTGTGGAATCCATTGAAATTTTCAACTGGCTAATCAGTTTAATTGCCATGAGTTAAGCTGGCATATCAGTAAAACTTCAGTCTTGTCTGCTGTAAGTCAATGTTGGGATAAAAAACACAAACACAGGCAGTAAATGAAATAAAAAATCCTCCTCAAATGCCACAAAGTTACTTTCAGCTTCCTGATTGTGTGTTAGTACAGTGTGGCTTTTAATTAGTCAAATTAAAGCTATGAAAAGTACTTCAACGTTGGTTGTTTTGATTTGTGTGCGTTGAGTTCTAGGTCTGCATAAAAAACGTTAATCCATGTGATTTAAAAATCTTTTCTAACTGTTTAGCCAGTTGTGGCTTTCAATGCAAATTGTTGGTTTTGGGACTTCGACGCATTTACTAAGTCTTTAAACTGTTCCAGCCCATTAAATCTAAAACGACGAAGGGCCGGTAACCATTTTTCTTTATGGCATGGCAAATAAGAAATTACGCAAATGGCTTGTAAAAAATATTGACATGTAATGCCACAACAAGAACAACCACTACAAGCACATCCAGGGATTTCCCCTTCTTTAGCTACTCTTCTAGTACTATGCATGAACAACATGTTTATGACTTTGAGGTGGGTCTTTTTTCTTACGCCTTTGAAATCTACTGAATGTTTTTGCGTAGGCCTGCGTCTGAGTTCCGAAAGCACGAATAAAGGAAGTAAGTTATAAATCAGATTTTAATTCGATTAGTTGGGATAGCTATAGACTATCTGTCAGTAAATCAAATTAGTTAGAGGCAATCTTAACATATTTTCCTGAAGGTAATTATACTCGTTACTCGTAGAGTATATTGTATTCGTTGGAATGTATGTAACAGGGAGAAGGAGGCATGGCATCAGCATGACTAGCCGAGTCGATATAGCCATGTCCGTCTGTCCGTCCGTCCCACTGTCCGTCTGTGTGAACAAAGGGATCTCAGAGACTATAAGAGCTAGAAAGGTCCGAGTGGTCGCAAACGAAAGATAAAATGCCCAAGCAGTACAAGTTTGCTTTTGTTTTTTGACACGCCCACTTTAGGGTGTTCTATGTGCATACAAAGGTAAAAACAGGTAAAAATAGCATGTTTTAGTATAGAAAACTTTTTTGTTAGCAATGCTATCTACACGTCTAGGGATTACATATACTGACCAAGTTTGATCCAAATCCGGCAACTATATCGTATAGCTCTCATAGAGACAATCGGTCAAAAATATCAGTCTTCAAATATGAATTAATATGAATACCTTTTACGTTGGCCAAGCAGTCGTAGTGAAACTTACACAGAATATATTTGTCAATATTATAAACATATTGACCAAGTTTCATCCAAATCGGACGACTATATCGTATAGCTCCCATAGGGACGATCGGTCAAAAATACGCTGTAAATATGAATTTGTATGAAAATTTTCTGTGTTTCCCAAGTCAACTGAATTAAATTCAACTGAATTAAACTGAGTAACGGGTATCCTAAAGTCGCGAGGCGACTATAGCATTCTTTCTTGTTTTCCTTCTACTTTTTCCGAGCTTATGCTGAAATCTTATTAAAATAAGAACATAATAATAAATGCTAAAACAGTTATTTACTTTATTTATTAATTAAATTTCGGGTAAGTTAAAGCTGTTCTTTACACTTTACACATTAACCCAGCCTTTCGTCGTACTGCTGTTTGTTGGAAATTGTTTAAACAAGTTGAATTGAATTGAATTGAATTAATAAAAGTTGAATTGAATAAGTGAATTAAATGGCATGATTGAAATCTGAAATTGATCAAATTTCTGAAACCATCAACTATTATCTCTGTTTAATATTTCCAACCAATGTTATATAAATATATTCAGCTAATAATGTGTCAAGTCAATACAAATATAAATTAGATAACGACTTATCCGCCGTTTTTCATTACAAATTTTTTATAAAACCAACTCAAACTCACCTTGCAACTGTAGATCCCCTCATCTATGCGACTGGCTTTGTTAACACCCAAAATGGCGGTGTAGACGTCTTTAGATTCCGGTGGCAAAACCGTAGTCCATATCTCTCTAAAAAAGTGAATATAAAGTGTTTATTAGTTGACTTGCATTTGGGTTACATAAATACTAGTCTAGCTAATTAGCTGATGCCACTTTCGCTTTCGCACTTGTGTCAGATTCACATTTTCACACCCATCAAACTTGTGTCCAAACAGTGGAGCATCAGTGTACACGAATTGGAGCACATCGTACAGCTCCCCCGCTAATTGACCCACTAATGGCAGCTCACTTATCATTCGGGGCCCAAAGTGCATATGTGTGTACGCGTGTGTGAAAAATCATGGATAATGTGAAAACAATCGCGGATGCTGCGGTTCCAAGTCAATTAGCAGGCAACATGATTCATTTTCAAATGTTTTTTTTAAGCTTATTCGATGCCACATCAGAGGCATTGTTGCTAAATTCAAATTTGGTTTTGGTTGAATGCACTTATAGGTCGCAATATTGATTGGCAAACTGTACACATAAAGCAAATGAATAAACTACTTTGGATTGGCAGAATACACATTAGAGGAGAGACTAACAGACTATGCCTAATTAGTATGGATGTGAATAAAAAGTACTCGACAATCAGCTTAAGTAATGAGCAAAGTAAAGTAAAGTAGTATTAACGAAAAATCATTGAACATTGTTTAATAGCAGTAGAAGGATAAAAGTTGAAGTATTAAGTTGGCAGCGCCTCAATGAGAAAAGTGGCAGCACTGCAGTATTTGCGAAAGTCATAAAAGAAATACTGAAACTTAATGAAATGCCGTCCAACTTAATGTGCGAGCATCGTTATTGATTTTCTATTATAAAATTTCCAGCTTTGAGACTCTGAATTTGAATTCGAGTGCTTGGCAACTGTCTAACAAAGTTGCTCTCATAAGCATACGCTAAAGTTGTAATCAAGGTAAATAATTAAAACGGGTTTTGCTGACTCTGCAGACAGTTGCATACCTGTGCTAAGAGTTCTCCCACACGGTCGTTTAACCACTGCGAGAGTAGCAGAGATAAAGGGAATCAGAAGGGGGTTCTTGAAGTAAATCCTATTCTGGAACCAAAACCAAAACTCTCGCAGTCGGCAACTTAAGTGCTGTTTGAGGTTTTTGGTAGCAAACAAACTGGCTTTGCAGCCTATCCTCTTATAGGTAAATCCCCTCCCGCCACGTGCTTAGTGAGTGCATTCCACTAATAACTTTTACGCACGGATAACGTTGGCAGCAGGGATAACAGCTTCATAACATTGAAAAAGTGGCCAAAAACCGCACAAAGCGAAAGTGCGGTTTATAAGCCACAGCACAGGTGCAATGGCCCAAACAGTGTATGGAATACGAGGCTTTGCAGGAAACTGCTGACAGCTAAGGTACATGCAGGTGTGTGTGCGTTTGTATGTATGTATAAAGGCGTGGCAGTGCCGAGCATACAAAGCACTTAACCTACAATTTGCTAATGGCTAACAGCGCAAGATTTAGCCCAGGCCAGTGTTTGCCATTTTCCAATGCCATTTTGGTACGCACCTTCAAAATCAATTAAACGGCAACGGAAGTAATAACATTCTGTGCAGGAAGTGCGTAACGCTTAAATGCAGCAGCAAAAACAGCAACAGCATCAGCCCCAGCACGAGCAACAGCAACCGCAAATACAGC
The DNA here is from genome assembly GCA_018903735.1 of Drosophila cardini. Taxonomy (NCBI): domain Eukaryota; kingdom Metazoa; phylum Arthropoda; class Insecta; order Diptera; family Drosophilidae; genus Drosophila; species Drosophila cardini. The sequence goes on along the minus strand of JAEIGM010000024.1, from coordinate 440,077 downwards.
AAAGCACTGTCCTCGTTTACAGCAAATGAGCGAGAGTAATAACAACAATAGCTATGTATGACGCACAGGAAGCTGACTTAGTGCTGGGTACTTCTCGACTAATACAATTACGTTCAACTACCCACCCACGTGCATACGGCATGTGCCAGCACCAACAGATAAAAGCAACAAAAGCGCCATTAGCTAACGGCTAACGGAATCCATAACCAATAGAGATGCGCACGTGAGCATACTCTTGTGTGTCACTGAGAGACATATATTATATCGATAATTATTAGAACAGCATCGATTTTTTTTGTAGCAGTGTCGGAAATTACAGCCTGCCTTCGTAGATCACGGCATTTTGTATATGGCACTGTTAACTCAACAGTTATCTTACATGAGTACTTTACATCTGACTGTTGTTTAATATTTTAATCAGTTTGTTTTCAATACTTCTTACGAATAACAAGAATGAGAAGCACAGTCGAGCACGCCCGACCATAGAATACTCTCTGCATTTTACTTCCGATAACATGGTTATATTATTTAAATCGGTGTTGGAATATTACAATGGATAGTACCTGCAGTACAACACGTTGAAACAAAAACATATTCTTGTATGTATGCACATACATATACATTCTTCATTATACTTATGTGTGTATACACATACATATGTAAATATGCATGTATATGTAATACATACATACATGCACTGCAGTGGTCGACACGGCCGGCGTTCATATGTTTGCATGTTTCTGTCTCGCTTGCACAGATGCATTGACAATGTGTTCAATTACAAACTTTTTTACATGTCTAGCTCTCTAATTTATATGCAACTTTCAGGATAGTTTAATATAATTTGTCACCAAATGTATTTCAAATTACAATACCGTTCGATAAGATCAGCTGCCTTAAAATGGCATTGAAGTTTGAAAATTATATTATTTCTTGTGGAAAAGGGGGGCGTGTCAGTCCAAAAATTTTTTGACATTGCATTTTTGATGTGCCATAGTTACTAAGATATTCGCCTAAAACATTTTACGAGGTGTGTCTAGTTTTTTGCTCATTGGCATCGAAAAAACAAGAAATAAAAGTAAAGTCGAGCACGCCCGACCGTAGAATACTCTCTGCAATTTATTCCCAATCATTTAATAAAATCGGTATCCAAGTATATCAATTGATACTTGCAACAAAACACGTTGAAACAAAAACATCTGATTGTATGTATACACACACATATACATTTGACATTATAAGTATGCATGCACATATGTATGTGTGTAATGTTATACATACACAATTAGTTGGCACAGCCAGCAATCGCGGGAAGCGCTGCCGCTGGCAAGCAGCGAAAACGTTCGCTCAGATGTTTGTATGTTTCTATCTCGCTCGCACACATGCAGTGAAATTGCGTTAACTTATAAACTTTGTTACGTGTTTAGCTCTTTTCTTTATAGTCCGATTTAAAATTTTAATAACGATGCATTTATGCCGTCTCAAGGAACCTGCATACCAAAATTGGTGTTCCTAAGTGCTACAGTTACTGAGATATTCGCCCAAAACATCAATTTTTTACGAGGTATGTCTAGTTTTTTGCTCATTGTAGGCGAATGGGGCGTGGCATCGAAAAAAAAAGAATTCTTGTATTGACTGACTTAATATCGAGTCGTTTGTGACTAAATTTAAACTTGTAACTGTTACCATCTCTGAAATCTGTTTGTTCATACGGACAGAAGGACAGACAGACGGACATGGTTATATCGACTAGGCTTGTGATGCTGATCAAGAATATATATACTTTATGGGGTCTGCCACGCCTCCTTCTGCCTTTTACATACTTTTCACAAACCCAATATACTCTTGCAGAGAGTATAAAAATACTATCGCAACACTTTGACGTCTCCTGGAGCGAAAACATTTGCAGCACTTCGACAGTTGCAGCATTGTTTCTGGTCTTTCCACCGAACTGCATCTGTAAACGTGCAAAAACTGTTTAGAGACAGTGTGGCAACGATAACTGCTTTACCATTTTGCTGTGGATGTGTGTCTTTATCGTTTTATCATCACGTTTTGGCCAGCTCCGAATAAGTTTATTGCATCTTTTGCAAAATTGTTCACATTCATGTTGTTCAGTCGGTTACTGTGATTTTAGTGGACTAAAAAATGGGAGTTCATAAAACATGAAGATTCCCATTTTAAACGAAGAACTAGGGCTGAAAATTTTTTTGAACTATTTGCTAATGTGAACAACTGAACTGGGTCCATGATTCTAGGTCATAAAGGTAGATTTTTATATCGAATTTGATGTTGATGTCGAATTTTTTTATCGTCGCAATCGATAATTCTTTCAATGTCGATAGTTTAGTTCGATTTGATAACTACCTTATTGATTTATTTTGAATATTGGGCTGATTGCACCCATATTGGGATGAGGAGCATATTAAGCCAGGGATACCTCCGACCAAATATCATAGTTAAAATTTTTGACAATCGGGCTGGTTAATCATAAAGTTAAGTTCTTAGGGATTGTTTGTTTCACGATCTTTTTATTGTTTTCTTAATTACGATGCATCAATTATGGCCAAGGTTTTAAAAACATAACTCTATAATTTGTCTTTTAAATCGATTTTAAAGATATATACATATACAAATCCTTTCGATTTATTGAACTGGAATTAGGTAACTGAACAAGAATAGGGCCAACACGAGCGAACTAAGCAACTGAACTATGAACACGGAACAACGTTCAGGGATGTTCACTTTGGTGAATAGTTTAATCGGAATCGTTGTGGATATCAATGTCTCCATATGGATTACATACTTCGTAATATGAACTACATAAAACAAACCATACACATCTATTTGTAGCACACAAACAAAAATAGAGTTTTGGTAACATTCAAGCGAAAATGCAGAAATAACTGTGCATATGTTGAGCGAATTTGTATGCGAAAAAATCTTAAAAATAACAATAGCTGTGAGCGATTTGTGCCCTCGTGTCCTATCTGGTTCACTCTGACGGCTAAAGAGAGGGAGTGAGTAAGTGTGGGAGGAAGGGAGAAATAGGGATTAGATTTTTATATGACCAAGCGCATCGGTAAAGCCTTCGGGCTTCCAAATACAAATCCATCGCAATGGTTTTATGAGTTCATAAAAGTGGCTTGTGTGTGTTTACTTTGCTTGTACTCTTTGCCCCACCTTTCAGGTTCTCGGGGTTCGATAGCGTGGGAAATTGAAATTGTGAAGTTACTTTTGTGCTGATGTTTTATGCGTTGCCCCGTGCAAAACTCGTAAATATGAATAACAATTTGTTACGCACTGTTTGGTCTCGGCAATGCATTAAAGCTACAACAGACTCCATTTATAATCGTAACTTGATTACAAATTCGCTATACGTTATACGAAAGACGATATTCACGTACGTATGTATGTAGTACAGCAAAGCAGAATTTGAAGACCACAATGCTAGCAAATATGTATAGATTCTAACCATGGTTGGGCCTGTCCAAGACACATATAAAAACTTTATTAAACGCAACTACGCATAAAAATAAAACGATGACAAAGTACGCCTCGCTTTCCAGTTGTCGCCCTTTGCGTGACTGCGACGCCGACGTTAGCAATTTTTTTTTGCAGCACTGTTGCTTTTGGTGTTTGTGTTGTAGTTGTTGGGCGCACAATTCACTTGAAGTTGTAACAAATTTCATTACAATCGTAACAAGAAAACGTGTCTCAACAACTAAATTGCTAAAGCAAAAGCAAAGACAGAAATTGCACATAACTAGACTGCCCAGAACGTGGTAGTACCAGTGACATGGCTAAAAGGCTTGATTGGCTTTGTTTTAACAGAGCCATCCCTACAATAGCAATTTCACTTTTACAGATTTCTGTTAATTCGCTCAAGACAAACAGCTGTTGGTTTTTATCTTAACAGTTCATGTTAAAGCATTGAGCTGCTGTTAAAGAGCCTACCTCTAACAGATGTTAGACTTCAACTGACACTTTAACTCTGTACGTTAAAGCTACTAATAACCAACAATCCTATGATTTTGTGTATAGCGAAACGGCCAAACATTTTAGTCAGACCAAGGGAGATCCCACACTCCTCGACAGTTTGGCATATTATTTGCCCCTTGGCATATTGCTGTCATACCATTTTGTTATTGTTATCTTGGCAGAATTTCCCGTTTTTGTTTGGGTCAAACCTGCAACAGTAAGAAATTTTAATTTTTTCCATCTTCCTTTTCTGCTGACAAGCAGCTGCCTCTTTCGACTTTCACAATTTTTATTGATGCGTGTTTTCGGATACATTCAGACTTTCGGTTTGAACACCGTTTTGCCTTTGGGGGCTTCAAGGTGTTAGTAAATTTTATTCAAATTTGACGCTAATCAAATGGCACGTGACAGTGTTGTCGAGGTTCTCAAGGGACTGACAAATTATGGCATCGAAATTGAGTAAGGTATGAATTCTGGAAAAAACGGTAAGAGTCTGTTGGGAAGATCGATAATATTTAAGGTGGGAGGACGAATCCAATGCTTCAAAAAAAAAATATATTTTTCCAATTAAAAATGAGAATTATTTGAAAATATTTAAAATCGAATTAACAAGAAAGAAAACTTCAGTCTGGCACGAACGACCGTATAATACGCTCTGCATTTTAGTCGCTATTATTTGATTATATCATTAAAATCGGCATCCGGGTATAACCATTGGTCGGAATGTTTCAGTCTCGCTTGCCCACATTCATTGACATTGCGTTCAAATATAAAGTTTGTTATATAAATAAGTTTCTTTAAGGATAAGCTACTTTCGGGACAGTTTGTTCTAATTTGTCTCCAAGCGTATTTTAAATAACACAATACGATCAGAATATATGCCTTTAAAAATGGCATGAAAAATTGAAAATTAGCAGACCAAAATTTTTAGTGACATTGTATTTATGCCGTCTCCAGAAACCTGCGTACCAAAATGGGTATTTCTAACTGCATCAAAAACATCAATTGTTTCCAATGTGTGTCTAGGTATTGGCTCATTGTTGGCCAATGGGGCGTGACATCAAAAAACAAGAAAGAAAAGTACAGTCGAGCACGCCCGACCGTAGAATACTCTCTGCAATTTATTCCCAATCATTTTAATAAAATCAGTATCCGAGAATATCAACTGATAGTACTTGCAGTAAAAGACGTTGAAAGACGTTCAGCTAGGAAGTTAAGCCTATTTTAAAGAGATATCTATGTTTGTAGGCCGAAGACTTCGATCGATGAACGGGAAGTCGTGGGTTCGACTCCTGGCCCGTCATCAAAAAGATGACGATAATAAACAATTGAAAAAATTTTTTAAACTACGTTTTGATAAAAAACAAGAAAGAGTGCTATAGTCGCCTTGCGACTTTAGGATACCCGTTACTCAGTTTAATTATATTATTAACAATATAATATATTATTAATAATATTAATAATAATACAATCGTTTAGGTAATCGACCCTATTGATTTTAATTCAGATGACTTGAGAAACGCAGAAAATTTTCATACAAAATCATATTTACAGCGTATTTTTGACCGATCGTCCCTATGGGAGCTATACGATATAGTCGTCCGATTTGGATGAAACTTAGTCAATATGTTTATATTATTGACAGATATATTCTGTGTAAGTTTCTCTTCGATTGGTTGGCCAACGCAAAAGTTATTCATATAAATTCATATTTGGAGCGTATATTTGACCGATTGTCCCTATGGGAGCTATATGATATAGTTGTCCGATTTGGATCAAACTTAGTCAATATGTTTATATTATTGACAGATATATTCTGTGTAAGTTTCACTTCGATTGGTTGGCCAACGCAAAAGTTATTCATATAAATTCATATTTGGAGCGTATTTTTGACCGATTGTCCCTATGGAAGCTATATGATATAGTTGTCCGATTTGGATCAAACTTGGTCAGTATACGTAATCCCTAGACGTGTACTTTCTGTGTCAATTTGGTTTAGATAGCATTACTAACAAAAAAGTTTTCTATACTAAAACATGCGATTTTAACCTGTTTTTACCTTTGTATGCACATAGAACGCCCTAAAGTGGGCGTGTCAAAAAACAAAAGCAAACTTGTACTGCTTGGGCATTTTATCTTTCGTTTGCGACTACTCGGGCCTTTCTAGCTCTTATAGTCTCTGAGATCCTTTTGTTCACACAGACGGACAGACGGACGGACGGACAGACGGACAGACGGACATGGCTATATCGACTCGGCTACTCATGCTGATCAAGAATATATATACTTTATGGGGTCTGCCATGTCTCCTTCTCCCTGTTACATGCATTGCAACGAATACAATATACCCTTTTACTCTACGAGTAACGGGTATAACAAGTAAGAAAGGCTACAGTCGAGCGAGCCGACTGTAAAAGACCCCGTACTCACAGAAGTGCGCATTTTCCATACGAAATAGAAGAAAAACGGAGTTACTCACATTTTGTATACATACATATTTATATACAAATGTATGTAAATATATACACAATTAAATGCACAATTTCCTTACTTGGCTTATTTTAAAAAAAATAAACCTTGTTTTACAATTTGAAATTAAATTTAAATTAAAAAAAATTTTTGTTTAACTTTGACTGGACTCGAACCTGGGACCCACGCGGATTTGCAAAAAATGAGCCGCGACCCTACCAATAAGACCACGTTCTGCTGATAATTCAGTTGGATTATTTTCATTCACATGCAATAATTGTTTATTTAACACACTACACTGCTTGCTGCAGTTTGTGTAGTTTAACGTAGACTTTTCTATTGCAAGCAGTGTAACCAAACAATTTGTACATAAAATTCAGCATTTTTGATTAATTTGTTTCATATGTTGTTGTTGTCCGATTTGGACCAAATTTGGTGGGGATATTTTTAATAATTATACACACATCCTCTGAGAGTTTGGTTGCGATCGCTCAACCAACACTACATGTCTTCATACAAATTTTTTATTTTTGACCGATTTGTCCTATGGGAGTTGTCCGATCCGGACCAAACTTGGTGAGGTTTGTTATAATGGTACTATATACATAATGTGTGAATTTGGTCTCTCTAGCTCTAGTCGTTTTCAAGTTATGGTGATGTGAAAACAGTTTTTTACAATTTGCGGGGGCGGTGGGGGGCGTGGCAAAAATTTGAAATAAACTTAACCTGCCTGACATATAGACGGACTTTCATTCCAAATTTGGCTGCTCTAGCTCTTGTAGTTTAGAAAATCCAGGTGTTCATACGGACGGACGGACAGACAGACAGACGGACATTTCTATATCGTCTCGGCTGTTGATGCTGATCAAAAATATATATACTTTATGGGGTCGGAAAAGCTTCCTTCTACCTGTTACGCACATTTCGCTTCAGACAAACCTAATAGACCCCTATACTCTTTTTTAGAGTACGGGGTCTAATTATATTCTTTTAAAGTATTGACCGCGACTCGAACCCACGACTTTGCGTTCGCCGATCAAGCACTTAACCGGCAACGCCATCACGACACTTGAAAATTTCCCGCCCAAAACCTTACATATAAAAGAGGCATAACTTCTTAGCTGGATAACTATTTTGTCAAAATTAGAATTTTGGTCGGCACGGCCAGCGTCTGCGAGCAGCGCTGCCGCTAGCAAGCACCGAAAACGTTCGCTCACATGTTTGTATACTTCTGTCTCGCTTGCACACATGCATTGACATTGCGTTCAATTATTAACTTTCTTACATGTCTACGGACAGACGGACAGACAGACGGACAGACGGACATGGCTATATCGACTCGGCTTGTGATGCTGATCAAGAACATATATACTTTGTGGGGTCTGCCACGCCTCCTTCTGCCTTTTACATACTTTTCACAAACCCAATATACTCTCTCTTGCAGAGAGTATAACAAGAAAGAAAAGTACAGTCGAGCACGCCCGACCGTAGAATACTCTCTGCCATTTATTCCCAATCATTTAATAAAATCGGCATCCAAGTATATCAATTGATACTTGCAACAAAACACGTTGAAACAAAAACATCTGATTGTATGTATACACACACATATACATTTGACATTATAAGTATGCACGCACATATGTATGTGTGTATATGTTATACATACACAATTGGTTGGCACAGCCAGCATTCGCGGGCAGCGCTGCCGCTAGCAGGCAGCGAAAACGTTCGCTCAGATGTTTGTATGTTTCTATCTCGCTCGCACACATGCAGTGAAATGGCGTTAAATTATAAGATTTGTTACGTGTCTAGCTCTTTTGTTTATAGTCCGATTTATATGCAACTTTCAGGATAGTTTGATATACTTTGTCTTCAAACGAATGTGAAACAACAATACTGTACGATAAGAACATATGCCTTAAAATCGGCATTGAAGTTTGAAAGTTATTTTATTTCTTGTGGGAAAAGGGGGCGTGGCAGTTCAAAATTTTTAATGACAATGCATTTATGCCGTCTCAAGGAACCTACATACCAAAATTGGTGTTCCTAAGTGTCACAGTTACTGAGATATTCGCCTAAAACATACATTTTTTACGAGGTATGTCTAGTTTTTTGCTCATTGTGGGCGAATGGGGCGTGGCATCAAAAAAAAAAAGATTCTTGTGTTGACTGACTAAATATCGAGTCGATTGTGACTAAATTCAAACTTGTAGCTGTTACCATCTCTGAAATCTGTTTGTTCATACGGACAGACGGACAGACAGACAGACATAGAGACGCACAGACGGACAGACGGACATGGCTATATCGACTCGGCTTGTGATGCTGATCAAGAATATATATACTTTATGGGGTGGGCCACGCCTGCTTCTGCCTGTTACATACTTTTGTTTTTTCACACACCCAATATACTCTCTCTTGCAGAGAGTATAAAAAGGGTATTGACTTTTTAAATATGGAATCGATACTGACAAAATTCGAACTTGTAGCTGTTACCATTTCTGAAATCTGTTTCAGACAGGCAGACAGACGGACTTACGGACTCGGCTTGTGATGCTGATTATGAATATATATACTTTATGGGGTCCGCCACGCCTCCTTCTCCTTGTTACGTACTTTTCACCAACCCAATAAAACATACTCCTGCAGAGAGTATACAAAAATTGTGAGAGTTATGAACTTTTTCCTCTGCGTAATAAACTGTATGTTAGTCGTTTTTAGTGTCTTTGTGATAAAGTCCTTTATTGGCATTAAGCAGAAACGAAAGTAGCAGAGAAAAAACCTTATGAATAAATGATGTTATAGTTATTGATTCTAGGGGCCATATTTGATAACGAATTTAACAATTTCTCTAAGGTTGTGTTTTTATTAACAAGAACGTAACTAATTTTTTGGAATATTTTGAATGTGGATTAATTTCCTAGTATTTGTATTGTGGCTATGCCAGGGTTGCCAACACCTTCCAAACGTTTCACATACTCTTGTGTTAGCTTCATTCAAGCTAAGCGACCGCCTCTGACGGTCTTCACTCGTCCCAACAGACCCTTCTTCCACTTGGAAAACGATCGCCAAGGACGTGCGACCGTCAGACGTCGCCAGCTTCATTTGTCATTCGCTGTGCCAGCAGGATTAGCCTCGCCACCATTAGCTGGGTCGTCCATGGCCTGCTCAATGGCCTTCGATGCACTGGGATCCGCAATGCTGCCAAAGTAATTTCCAGTAGGCTCAATGTCCACCACACGCTCCACATCGTCCAGTTTGGGTGGTGCTGGCACCGTAACCATAAGTATGCCGTCCGCTGAAAATGTAGCGCGAGCCTGTGTTGCATCATAGTGACGTGGTAGCTTGTAGCACCGCGTGAACTCCTTTGTAATACATAGTTGCCCCTTGTCGGCTCGATCGTCCGACTGTTGCCCTTCCACGCAGATAGTATCGCTGTTCTTAGCCTTAACCGTTAATTCGGCCAGCTGGAAATGATGCACGTCCAGCACTACCTTGAAGGTGCCACGTCCAAGGGAGTCCGGTTCCGTGCCCGTTTCTATGACCACTCTTCCTACCAGACACGAGCCGTGGCACCAGGCGCTCTCGTCTACCCTAAGATGAAACTCCCGAGCGCACACGTCCATCTCATGGGAGAGGTGATATCGACGCTGACGACACTTTGGCTCACCCGTGGACCAGTGTCTTCTTGGCGGCCAGTGAAAATGGGCTGCACCATGTTCGTGCTCGTGCTCCCAGTCCCAGTCCCAATGTATGGGCATAGTATGCTTAGTGTAGTGTCGTGCTGCGTGAGGTGTTGTGTATGGTGCTGTGTTTAGTGTGTTTTGTTCGTTGCACACGGAGCAAACGCGTTGCTTTTTGGCTAAGAGCGCCAAAAAAACCGTTGTCCTTGGCTTCCTTCCACTCTGCTTGACTCTTACTAACTAACTAACTCAATAACTAACTAGTTAAGTAGCTAAGTAGTTCTGCAGCTTGAGTACACGATCCGCGAATATATGCAAAATTTATTCGAACCGTTTCAATTGATTGCGACTGTACCTTAACCTGAACAAGGTAACAACTGTGCTGTTCCATATCTATAAATTTAGCAAGACATCCGATTCCATCCCTTTACACTGCTCCTCTCCTACACTGAAAAAAGGCCTTGTTTCATCAAGAAGATGAATATTACAAAGTTCGCTCATAAATTAATAGTACAAAGAGAACTCAAGTTTAATGTTTCATTAGATAAGAACAACAATTTTGTCATCGCAACATACATTAAAAATTTTTATGTTCGAGGAACATTAACATTGTTTCCTATCAAACATCTTAATAATATTATAATATACGAATCATTTAATTGTTAAATATTAACATTTTATTTATATATTTTAAAGATGATTTATCTTATTTTTAACAACTTGATATAGTCAACGCTTTTATAAAAATTTAGTTCTATGTTCAAAATTCTTGTCTTTAAAATTTTTTCTGTGTACTTCCAACGCATTCCATTTTGCTTTGGGTGGAGAAAATAGAGCGAACCCAAAGTAAAATTGTTTGATCAATATTTGTAATGCTTTGTAGAGCGCAACCCTTGCAGCTATTTTTGCACCCTCCCAAATGGCGCCAATGGGTTGGTAACTATCTTTAGCTTAACAGACCCCCAGACAAGTCAATGGTAGTTATACGATAATGCCCTCCATTACATTATGAAGCAGCGCCAAACGGGTTTGTGCAACTAATTGTGGCATTGTCGCCTTATATAAGCGACACAATCCTTCGGAAAATGAAGGGAATAGAATGTCTCATTTCGCTTTCTTTACGCATCACACTGGAGCAAATGTTACTAATGAAAATCGTGATCCCCTTCCGGCACGTCTCATATGAGACTGTCACTTATAAGTTAGAAGAAAAACGTACAGGGTGTTTTAGGTTTGGTTGGGACTTTGAAGAAGAGGTTGTTGTATTCTAAAAACAATCAGTTCCTTATTGTGGGTTGGTAAAATATATTACAAATATTTGCAACTAACGAGAATTTGTTTACTTTCAAAAAATATGATATATTTAGGAAACAAATTTGGGAAAACATGGAAAATTTGTGAATGCTCAATGTTTGTTTAAAAACTAAAAAATTTAGAATATTTTAGGATTATAATTTTTTGATGCATAAAAGAATTGCTTGACCTTCGATATCTGTAAATGAAAATTTAGTCTTATAAGTAATTAAGTTTAATTAATGTTAAATTCTAAAAATTTTGAATTCAAACGAAATCTTTTGTTTACTTTAAGCTGTGGTTGCAGGTGCACCCTATATTTAAGTTTCATATTAAGGAAGGTCTTAAGGAGTCTAGTATAACCAGAAAGTAGTGTTGCTGCTCTTGTCAAGCTTTAATCCTTCTATTGTTTTTGCTCCCAAAGCATTTGTTGTAGTTATTATTGCTGCTGCTGCTGCTACCACTGCTACTGCTGTTTGGACACGGGTCGAGCCAATTTGTAAAATAACGAAAAATATATATAGATATATATATATGCACTTCACTTATATCGTGTTCGGGGTCAGACAATTTTGCAAACTTGGCTGCTGAAATTGAATTTCAGCTGTTAGCTTTTCAGTTTGACAAATTTGCAGCAAACAAGCCGAAAGCAACTGCAGCTCTTGAGTTGGCCAAAATGACAAGACAATGTGCAACGGGGGAGTCTTGTCATTTATTTATAAAATAGTCTGTTGAACAGGAAGCTAAACAGCGTTGACGGGTTAGCTTAGAGCTTAACTTATTAGCTAAATAACAAAGATTTAAAGTAAACGCTTAGTTGAGGAAAATTGTGAAAGTTCCTTTAAATCAGTTAGTTAAATGATACGAGTTAGTTCCCCGCTTGCTGCAAAGGCTAGCTTATACATATATTCATAATTAACTATTACATGTATTGAAATTCTATCAGGGATGCTATAAACAGCTGTTACATCTTTTTTGCTTAACGAACCTTTGTTACATTTGTCACCTTAATACCCTTGATGATCTATTTTTTGTTTACTTGCTGCACACGTGTTTTGAAAATTAGCATTAGTTTGTAACAAAGATGAATCTTATTATTAAAGAGAACTACAAAAAGTATTGCTTATAATCTTTTGAGTCAGCGAATCTTTAAGAATGGGTTTCAGTCTATGAGGAGATGGCAAACAGTTTACATTAAAATATTCGGTTGCTTGTCGATATAAGTTAGATTAAAATAAAAATATTTTATTTAAAGTGTATTCGGTGAATGACACGATATTGATGAACTAGCAAAGTGAATAGTGGGATTATCGGACTTGATAATATTTGAGTAAAAAACAAAAGAAATTTCAAACGAATGTGAGTTTTTTCTGGATTGAAATCTCTATAAATTGTCTGAAATAGCTCACTTAACCGAAAGGTTGATAATTTGTAACCTAATAATAATAAAATAACAGTAATGTAATGAAATAAATTTATATATACATGTATTACGCTAAATCGAATAATATTTGTGCAATGATTTTGATAACGTCGAAGCTAATTACAGAGTAAACAGCTCTCTTACACTTAATGAGATCCTCCAGATTCCCACGACTATTGCAGAGGGGATGTTGAATTAATGACGCACCTTGGAGTATGTTACAGTAAATAAACTTGTGACTAACTAGAGAAACGGGGATTACAATTAGAATGCTAATTAAAGCGACCTTTAGTAGGTTCCGAAGTGTGCGGGGAATGTGGCGCGATTGGAAATTAATTGCATTTATTACCCCACTAAAGCAGAGATCTTGTTCACATACTAACTAGGTCAATACTAGGCAAGTTTAGACGGTCTGATTTAGTCAGTCAGGTTAAACAACTATGCAAACTAGCTAATGATAAATCATCCATATTTGCTTAGAAGCCCTCTTTCACTCCCACACCTAATTCATGTGAAATCAAGCATTACAAATTAAGTTATTTCCGGTAATTTTAGTACGCAAAAGTCATGTCAGCTGAGACCAACTAGTGAATGGGGATACTCAGTCCATCGAACTGGACCTGGGATCCATTGTTTAGTCATTTGTGTAATGCGAAGTTATTCAATGTCCAAATGAGTGACTTCACTTCACTTTAGTTACAATATTTACTCATACTTTTCGTATTTTCCGTTTCACCATAAAACGGGAAACACGTGTTTGCGGTTTTCCTACAGCAGCAATTATTTACACATCGTCAAATTCCTGTGCAAACAAAAATTGGAATGACGAGAAACCTAAAACAAGTGTTAAACTCCACTGCAATGTTCTGTTAAAATTTCAGTCGACTTCCGAAAGTTAATTCTGAATTATCCAACGGAAATTTTACAATTAGTAAATATTTGAATTGTTAAATAAAAATATTACTTTTATTGTTATCGTATGGCATAGCAAAGCATTACCGTTAAAATATGTTCGAATAATTTTTAGATAGCTCGTCTAATTTTTTTTTGAAGAGGCTTAGTCAAATTCTACCATATTTTCTTTTCCTAGTCCGCTGGCACTTTAAGTAAACTTTTGTATTTTTAACAAGTAAGAAAGGCTACAATCGAGCGAGCCGACTGTAAAAGACCCCGTACTCACAGAAGTGCGCATTTTCTACACGAAAAAGAAGAAAAGCGGAGTGATTCACATTTTGTATACACAATATTTATATACAAATGTATGTAAATATATACACAATTAAATGCATAATTTCCTTACTTGGCATATTTTAAAAATAAGCCGTGTTTTACAATTTGAAATTATTATTTTACAATTCGAAATTATTATTTTAAATTTAAATTGAAATAAAAACAAGTAAGAAAGGCTACAGTCGAGCGAGCCGACTGTAAAAGACCCCGTACTCACAGAAGTGCGCATTTTCCATTCGAAAAACGGAGTGATTCACATTTTGTATACATACATATTTATATACAAATGTATGTAAATATATACACAATTAAATGCACAATTTCCTTACTTGGCATATTTTAAAAATAAACCATGTCTTACAATTTGAAATTATTATTTTACAATTCTAAATTATTATTTTAAAATTAAATTGAAATAAAAAAAAACAATAATTAAAATAATTCATTGACGGGACTCGAACCTCGGACTTCACACACACGCGTCAGAGCCCTAACAGCTGCACCACGCCCCTCTCTTAAAAGCGCTCGACTATCTGCATTTACATATAATATTTATTTGTTATTTTGTTATATAACAAAAATTAATAAAATGTCCCTGACGGCGCTCGAACACATGATCCCGGGCTAACATACAAGTGCGAAGAATTAGAACAGGCATCTTTACTACTTAGACCACACTCCGCTTTGAAGTTTATGTAAATAATTAAAATTTAAAAAGTAAACAAATAGCATATGTCACTGACTGGATTCGAACCTGGGATCCCTGTCTAACAAACACGTACGAAGCGCGCATCTCTACTACCTAGACTACGCTCCTTATTGAAGTTGCAGTAGCTAAACGTAGAGTTAAAACTTTTATTGCAAGCAAGTGTAAACAAACATTTTATTCGTAAAATTCAGCATATTTGATTAATTTGTTTTATATGTTGTTGTTGTCCGATTTGGACCAAATTTGGTGAGGATACTTTTAATAATTATACACACATCCTGTGTGAGTTTGCGATCGGCCAACTAACATTACATGTCTTCATACAAATTTTTTATTTTTGACCGGTTTGTCCTATGGGAGCTATAGGCTATAGTTGTCCGATCCGGATCAAACATGGTGAGGATAGTTATATTGGTACCATACACATAATGTGTGAATTTGGTTTCTCTAGCTTTAGTCGTTTTAAAGTTATAGTGATGTGAAAATAGTTTTTTACAATTTGCGGGGACGGTGGGAGGCGTGAAATTTGAAATAAACTTGCACTGCGTACACTACAGACGGACTTTCATTCCAAATTTGATGGCTCTAGCTCTTGTAGTTTAGAAGATCCAGGTGTTCATACAGACGGACGGACAGACAGACAGACGGACAGACGGACATCGCTATATCGTCTCGGCTGTTGATGCTGAGCAAGAATATATATACTTTATGGGGTCGGAAAAGCCTCCTTCTACCTGTTACGCACATTTCGCTTCAGACAAACCTAATAGACCCCTATACTCTTTTTTAGAGTACGGGGTCTAAAAAGCATCGTTATGTAAATCTTTATAGAGTTTTCCAGTCTTTAAGCATTTCTTACAAAGAAACAGAGAGTATTAAAATGAATTGAATTAAATGTTCATTTCTGACAAATTCAAAGAGGTAAGAGTTCCTGGAATTCGCGTAATATCTCGCACCAGGCTTCAATCCATTTGATTTGCAACCTCATGCACCATTTTCCCCTTTAACCCGTGCACTGGGTACTTATTGTGCAACAAATTAAAGCATGAAGCTTTGAAAGACAAAATTGTCAAGGCTACATGGCCCGTTAGTTGTGGCTAAAAGCTAAGCTCCTAGAAACACCAAGGCGGCAGACCCTAACAGTAGTCGGAGCAGTTGGAGCCGTCGTCCAAGTAACAACCCCTCGTTAGTTACGGTCATATGGTTTTTATGTAATATGCCACAAAACCAAGGGAGTGGAGCAAGAAAGGCAGATATAGAGAGAGGCTAAAAGACAGAGAGCGGAGTAGGTGAAGATAGAAGTAGAAGTGCCACATGCACAAAGGTTATAGAAACCTTGTGTCGTGTGTGTGAGTAGAGAATACCACACAGATGTGTTCTTGACTCTACCCCATTCTATTGGGTTTATGATCAATCATTCGCCTTGGCTGACTGCGGTTAGGCTGGACTAACTCTTGGGTCTCTCCTCGCATGTGGCTGTAACTGTAACGGTGGGTGGTGGGTGGCTGTCTGACAAATCTTTATCTTTGCCTTGACTTATTTATCCTTTTTGGCCGTTTCATTTTTATTTTGCCAAGACTTTTTATGCCATGTTTATTGATGTGTAAAAGTCATAAAGTCAAATTGAACACTTGTGCTGAAAAATCCCCACAAACTCTCTTCCGGAAATATTCGAACCATCCTCTCTTATCGAACTGTCAAGTTGGATGTTAAAGGTTTTCTTGACTTTTCGTGTTTTTTCACTTATTTAATTTCTTTTTCAATAAGTTTTGCGAAGGTTTTCCTGAAATACCCTGAATAATGCTTATTTTTCATAACGCCACAAACTACTATAGGGTACATTATGGTCCATCATTACTCCAAATATATTTTATGTCAACAATATATCAAGTCAATTTTATGTTTTATAGTTTTCTATTTCAATGGTCAGTTCTAATAAAAGTTTTTAATAGTCACATGTGTAAACACCCTGTACATGGCAAATCAGGGTATGCTAATTTCAGTGGTTATTTTAAAGTATTTTTAGATAACCCTTTTTTAATTTGCATATACATATACCACAAGTTTGTGATTTTTAACATTAAAAAGTTAATGGAAGGTTATGGATTTATTCTAGTTTCATTCAGGTTTACTTTTTAATTGAAATTCTTGTAAAATAATATACTCCATAATTTTTAAGCTAAAGGGTACGTTTCACTCGAATACTTTCTTTTTGCCTGATGTGCTCCAAAGTTCTCCGTTTGCATGTACTAGTATGTCATGTGTAATGAATAGCTGGGACTCCTCTGTTTTATCGCAGTGCATGTTCAACTTGAGAACTGAATGTTGGGTGTGGCACTTACCTCGTTGCTTTGGTGGCATTTACAGGGGCACCGTCTTTAAACCATTGGAATTGCATGCGAGATGAGCCTTGGGCTGTGCAAGATATGATGAATTCGCTGTCCTCGCGCACTGCAGCTTGCGGTTGATTCACGCTCAGGTCCTGCAATGAAAGCGAACCACAGATGGTTTCAGTTCACAATATATTCTCTAATTAGACATCCAATTGAGTGAAATGTAGATATGTAGACAGGGGGAACGGGAAAAAGAGGTAAAGCTTCCATAGCTCCTGTCAGAGGAGGTGCTCTGAGGTTTCCGGTTTGACGGTTATGTTAATGCAACTTAATTGCAAGCGGCGTGTCAACCAAAAGTCCCGACGTCCCTACGTCCCGATGTCCCGATGTCCCAATGCACTGATGAGACCAATTGTTCATCTGCTTGTCATAATTAATAAATAATTATATGCGATGGATGTTGTCATTCGACCAGTTGTCCGTTGCAAGTACCAAGTGACACATTGTTTACATATTTATGGGCTTTTATTTATTAACATACCCCCATGTTTATTTACACCGATTGTTATTGTTATTGTTTATTTTGCCTGCCGTGTGACACATACACGTGCTTCAGCAGTAAATAAATTAATGTTTCATTTATAAAGAAAATCAGATCGCTCGTATCTAGATTATGTAATAAAGTGCCGACATACAAGCATCGTATTTTAATATTTGTATTGCTTCAATTGATTGATTGAAACTTAACAACTTTAAAGAATAGTTTTTTTTATTTTTTTGGATATTTTTTTTTTAAGTGCGAAATTATAAAGTGTCAACGAAATTGTCCAATTTAATGCAAAAGTTTGATTATTTGTCGGTTTTGCAAGATAAATTGAGAATTTATGATTTATTTATGACAATTGTCAGCATTCATGGAGAAAAAGAATCAAATTTTTAACATTTAAGTCTAATTAATTTCCATTTCAGAATTTGAAATTTAATTGGAATTCCAAAGTTAAAGACACCAGCACCAAAGTACGTATGGGTAAATGGCTTTTGAATATTCATTTAATTTCTCCTTAATGTCGAGAGCTAAATTTGAATTGGATTTGTCACCTTGACGCATAAGTAATGTGCAAAACCAGAAAAGTTAAATTTATTTCAGCAAAACAGTCGATATTTAGATTGACTTTATTCTGATTTAGTAGAATAAAGAGCAGTCAATATATATAAAGTACTTACCAACATATTGAGTGGTGGATTCTCGTCAAAATGATGAAAATTAGATACAAGTGTAAAGTTGCCAATACGTCCGCGTTCCACCATTCGAGTGATGACTTCTCGAATGCGTTGTGAGTCGCCTTTAATGCCAAAGAAATGGAATGTTATGTCCAAACGATCGGTGGTATTGGAAATCAATTCAAGATCGCTTATTTTTGTTATATTAAAGTTGCGCAAAACACGTGTTAACTGCAATGTAATAAATGAATTCAGAACTTATTGAATAAAAATATAATATAAGTTTTGTTTGCTTCATGATGTTTATTTTTTTGTGGCAGAGCTAGGAACATTCGATAAAATATCCTATATTTTTTTTAAGGCTAAATAAATGTAAATAGGTTTTTTTACATTTAGGTATACAGGTAGAACATAACTTCCTAACTTATCAGTACAATAAAAATATTTTCTATTTATCCGCAAAAATATAAATATATTAACGTTGTAATGATTATTTCCCTGTTAGTTTTTTAAAAGTTAAAAATTAATTTAGTATCAGATTAAATAACTACTACAGTTTAATATCGTATTTTTTGAATATACTATTTGATAAAGCATTTCTCGCAAAAGGGGACTTTAAACCGAATTAAATTTAGTTACCATAACTTAACACGTATTCAAAAGAAACATAAACGGTCAGAATATGTAAATTCGAAAACGAAACGATTGCTCGTTGGTCTTTAAACCCCATTTAATAATACAGGGTATGCATAGAACAACAGTTAGCACAATCGTACACTGGGGTGCACTTAAAGTGTTGTGCGGTGGCTTTCCATAGCGCTTTCTTCTTTCTATCTGACCCAACTTAAAGTCGAAAGTTTTCTCTTTGAACGCTGAAATTGGCTATGAAATGCAATTTGGTCTTTGTCGAAAGAAAAGTTTTCCATATTTTTCATGCTTTTCTTGTTGCTGCTGCTTTTCCCTTGCGCTGCAACATGGTGTCTTATAATCTGGGGACGGTATTATGGGTGGACTACTAGTATGTCTAGCATATCCTTATTTAAATGATTATGCATTATGTTAAAGCCGTTTGCTTCTACTGTTGGCTTGGTCCCATTGAAACGGTCGTTGCTCTGGTTGACTCAAAAAAAAGTTTTGTTTTTTCCTGATAACTTTTGCCAAAAACTGCAAACAACAAATGCAACTATCTGTTCAAATATTAATATTATTGAGCTATTTATTTTGGCTGGTGCAGCCTTTTTGGGCAACTCAAACTTATGAAAAAAACCAAAAAAACTAAAATTCGTAAAAAAAACAAAAAATTGTTGCTTGGAGTACACTTAAAGCCGGTAGCTGTCATTAGAAGTACCGTTAAATTGGTAATTCTTGGCCAATACGGCAACGCTTCATTTGTCGCTGGAGGAGCATAAAGCTGACAGCCAAAAGAACTAAAAGTCAACTGAAATGCAATTTAAGGCATTTTTACTGAAAAAATCTGAAAATATTCTAGGACGAACGAAAAGGGAAGAAAATGCCAAAACTGAAACTGCTTCAAAATGAAAAAAAAAAATGTTGTTTTAAAGCGCAAAGGAAAAGGCAGAGGCAACAGAAATTGCCAGAGATACAATGGAAAATTCTGTTGTCTGAGAGTCTAAACTTAGCATAGTGAGACAACCCTAATCGGAAATTTAACTAGTAACAAACACAGTTGATTCAGATATAAGCAAAGGATTGTTTTATTTAGTGTACTAAAAGGACTGAAGGATTAGTTTACATTTAAAAGTAGAGTATAGTTAATGGAATAAATTTTCCCAACTTAGTTTTGTTATCAGGCCTATTTAAAACTGTTACTATTTAACTATCATTTTATTTAATTGTTAAATTTATTTTAATTATTTTTAATAACCGTACTTAATGTTCACTCAACTCCATCTAGACTTCAACCAATTAGCAGTTTTAATTAACACAACATTAAGGCATTGTAAAATGTCAATATCAAAAGAAAAGAAAACAAGAAAGAAAGTTTTTTTTTTCAACTCGCCAAAGATTAAATACTCTTGCGTCACTGCATATTGGGTTAATTTGTTTTCAATAAGTAAAATACTTAAAAGTTTTGCATACCAAGTATTGCCAACCGACTGTTCCTATAGCAGCTAGATGATATAGAAGTCCGTTCTGGATAAATCAGAATGTGAGGAATGCTACTACTTGCATATCATGTAAATTTGGTTAAGAAAGCTAACAAAAAAAATTTGTTTCCAACCGAACCTACATGGCGTTATGATGTAGCCATCCAATCATCCAGATTCTATCAAGATATGTTTGAAACTGAGAAACTAGTTAGCATAGAAAAATACGGACAGACATGGACACGGCTATATTGACCCGGCTGTTGATGCACATCAAGAATATATTATATATGTTTTATGTATTATATAAACTTCGTAACAAAAACATAATACTCTTGCAAGGGTATACAAAATAAATACACAAAAGACAAACAAAGTATGCAAGACTGCAAAAAACTGAAAATTTGATGAATAATACCATCTGTGCAAAGTGTTTAACTTATTATTTTAAGAATATGTGTTTGTTTTTTGAGTAAGTCTAGTATTTGTTTATAATAGATTTACTTATAGATACCAACTTAGGTCTGAATATACATACTCTCGAACAATTTCTTTATAAATATAGGGTATACTCAGAGGCTGAGGAAAATAGCAAAGCATAAAATCAAAGCTGACAACGAAAAGTAAATTGCGTTTTTAGCCCTTTTCGTACGCTTGAAGTAACAAAATTAAGACGAACGGAACTGTAAGAGAAGTAGGAACTAGAAGCACGACCAAAGACTGGAACTGAAGGAGTGAGATGAAAACTAGGAGTATAATGGACGTGGCGGCAATCATCCGCTTATTGGTAGTTATTACAATATTTGTTCACGCTTCTAGGACGTGAACTCTATTACAATTTCCGTTTGCTTTTTAGCGTATATATGTATATAAATATGTATATATGTATGTGAACATATGTATATAGTAATTTTTCTTAACTTTGTAATTATAAGAGGAAGTGAAATGCAATTTCTTTGCTCTAATTAGGGCACAGCTTGAAATGAAAGAGGTACTTGAACAAATTAGCACTGTCGAGGGAAGCACAAATATCAACAATGCAACACGCGGCACGGAAGTGTAAAGTAAAGCTCAGACCGGTTCCGTGTATCAACTTTCCACTTTCCATCTGCTACTCTTTCTTTTCCACTCTTTTCAGTTTTCCATTAAACAAGTGACCGACAATGTCGCCAACGGCGACAAACTTCGTTCAACTTATATAAATATATATCTACGGAATTAATCAAAAAGTGCAACAGTAAATATAAAGAAAGAAAAGTCAGGCAAACATTGTGGTGTACACGACTAGTAGATATCCTAACAGATATTTTAAAAAATACATAAAAGTCTTCAGTAATTATTAATTGTCGGTTATCGAAACTTAATTACATTTTCCACTGTTATTTGTCAATCAAAGCTTGCATATACCTTATGATAGTTACAGGGTATTGTGCCTGACAAAAGGGTAAATTTGGATCCGTTGAACAAACAGCGAATGGCAGAGAGTAAGAATATAAATATTTTTTGTTAATAAAAGAGATCAATTTTTCGCGTTTCACACTGTGTAAAAAAGCGTTTCTTTCTATTTTTAATAAACTTAACACAAGTGCAAAACTTGACTGTACCACGCATAAAAAATGCAGTAAGTAACAGTCAATGTTCTGAAAAGTGGATTTGAAAGTTCAAGGGAGTCTGCAGGCAATACAACATGAAAGAGACCCAAACCGGTTAATGACTGGTTTCTGCCTGATTTCTGATGGAACAGATCCTTGTGGTTCTTGGCAAAAGTGCTGCCAGTAAAAGTAAGCATATTGTTTACCAAAAAGTTTCTAGAGCGGCTGTAGTGTTTTAGCAACTGCTCAAATTATGCACTCAAACTAAATGAGAATGAGCATAAAGTATCTTTGCATATTGAATTGCGGCTAAAAAAGATACATTGTGAATAAAAGCAACTTTTAATAGATTCTGCATGTTAACAGATTACATACATTTCAGACAGTGTGATTTAATATACAAACCTCCAGTAACTTGAATATTTTAAGCAAATCGAATCCATAATAGAATCATGAACAAATAACTTCAATAGTCGCAACTTCTGCTTGACTTTTTGCCTCATTTTCATCTCATTTCTGTACTAATGGCATTTTAATTTCAAAATACGAGTGTGATAACACGAAAAATCTTAAAGGCATTGCTTTCCGTGTGCTCGAAAAAAATCTGTAAGCAGGATGATCATCTTCAAGATGTTTTCCCAGTCGACAAACTCATTTACTTTAATTATTTTGGTTAATTTGTGAATGAAATTTATCCATGGGAACATGGTTAGTTAAGCAATTAAGACCAAAAAGTTTAACGAGGAATGATTCAAAATTACATTCATAATTCTTAACCAATGCCTATGTAGCATAATCAATTATTTTACTACTGATACCAAGTGCCCTCTAGCTTAAACGGGGATATTGACACAATCTAGAAAAATTAAGTGAAGTCTTCTTGCTAATATGCTGACACCTCTAAGGAATGTGTTGGCAGCGTTTTGTTATAACAACTTGCAAAGTTTTTCACTGTTCAGTAGAAGTGTAAGTTATATTTATGTACTCGCTTCAAACACTTTCGACCCATCTATAAAAGTATACTCAAACAGGAGACAATTTGTTTACAAAAATAGCCTTTTCTTTCATTTTCAGAGTCCACTTGTTGTTTTGTTGGAATCCGGCCATCTTTAAGGACCAGGATTGGCTAAAGGGTGTATTATCTACGTCTCACTTACTGCCTTCCACCCTAACTCAACAAAATGCCCGGAGTGGTTTTTCTAATCGTTGTTCCGACAGCGAATTTTGAACGGGAGTTGATGTACGGTAAGTATGCGGAATGTAGAGAGGAAATTGAATAAACCGTTGAGCGCTAATTAAATAGAAAGTTACAAAATTTTGTATTTGCCTGCACGTAGAACACGTTGCATCAAATTGTGGTATGTTACATGCTTGTGTCTGCATGCGGCGTTTAGGCGCGTAATTATGTTGTTTAGTGGCGTTATTAATTATTTTATGACATCGTAAAAGTGTAAAAGTGTTTGCTGCGCCTAAAAGTATGCCATGAAATTTTGGCCACAGTACACAAATACATTCCTTGTATGTGTGTATGGGAGTCCGCTTAAAGAGAATTTCACGTTTACGTTTTGCTCTGTCTAAAAATTGAATATTAAATTTTAATTAGCCTGGCAGCGAGTTGGTCTAAGTGTTGTAGCATGTGGCATGAATGCAGTATGGTGTTGTGGCATGTTTATTTACTCTCAAGCAGGATGTGTAAACACGCCTATTCTATTCTAAGCGGATTTTAGGCGCAGAAGGGGAGATGGAAGGATATGAGTCACAGTTAAGACAGCGCAATGTTAAAGCTCTTCAGCCTGGTAGAAACTTAACAAGATTTGTTGGTTTTTAAGCATATCAAGTAAATTTCTATTTGTTCATGTTACATATTAAAATGTTTTAATTTGCTCCGTTGCAATAAACGATGCCTATCATAAATTGTAGAAAAACGTGTATAGATTTAGAAAATTTTACAGAAATTAAAATATATTTTCTTCAAAAAAATGCTTTAAAGTTCTTTGAAAGAGATACAATCCGTATTAACCCAATAGGAAACTTAACTTATTTAATCATTCGATTTTGATTGAACTTTTTCTCTCCAGTGGACTGCTGTCCGTAACGAATTAAAAAAAAAAAAAAAAGCAAGAAAGGAAAGTACAGTCGGGCACGCCCGACCGTAGAATACTCTCTGCAATTTATTCCCGATCATTTAATAAAATCGGTATCCAATCAGTATAAAATCGGTATATCCAATTGATACTTGCAACAAAATACGTTGAAACAAAAACATCTGATTGTATGTATAGACATATACATTTGACATTATAAGCATGCACGCACATATGTATGTGTGTATATGTTATACATATACAATTGGTCGGTACAGACAGCAATCGCGGGCAGCGCTGCCGCAACACAAGCAGCGAAAACGTGCGCTCACATGTTTGTATGTTTCTGTCTCGCTTGCACACATGCAGTGAAATGGCGTTTAATTATAAACTTTGTTACGTGTCTAGCTCTTTTGTTTATAGTCCGATTTATATGCAACTTTCAGGATAGTTTGATATATTTTGTCTTCAAACGAATGTGAAATAACAATACTATACGATAAGAACATATGCCTTAAAATCGCCTTAAAATATGCATTGAAGTTTGAAAATTATTTTATTTCTTGTGAGAAAAGGGAGCGTGGCAGTGCAAAATTTTAAATTACAATGCATTTATGCCGTCTCTTTGAACCTGCATACCAAAATTGGTGTTCCTAAGTGCCATAGTTACTGAGATATTCGCCTAAAACATTTGGTCGAGCACGCCCGACCGTAGAATACTCTCTGCCTTTTATTCCCGCTCATTTTAATAAAATCAGTATCCGAGAATATTAACTGAAAGTACTTGCAGTAAAAGACGTTCAGCTAGGAAGTTAAGCCTCTTTTATAGAGATATCTATAGTTTTAGGCCGAAAGTTTCCATGTGATGCGGTGGCGCGGATGATGAGTATCCGGTCGATAATCGGAAGGTCGTGGGTTCGACTCCTGGTCCGTCGTCAAAAAGAATATATTTTATTGTGTTGTTTAAATGTGTTGCATTATCGAAAAAAATTGTTTATTAACAAATTATTAACAAACAATTGAAAAATTTTTTTAAAATAGGTTTTGATAAAAAAAAAAAAATTTATTACTAAATGAAAACATGCAACCATTGGAGCTATTGAATTATATTCTTTTAAAGGATTGCCCGCGACTCGAACCCACGACTTTGCGTTCGCCGATCAAGCACTTAACCGGCAACGGCTCTTGAAATTTTCGTTCCAAAACCATACATATAAAAGAGGCCTAACTTCCTAGCTGGATAACTATTTTGTTAAAAATAGAAATTTGGTCGGCACGGCCAGCGTCTGCGAGCAGCGCTGTCGCAACACAAGCAGCGAAAACGTTCGCTCACATGTTTGTATGCTTCTATCTCGCTTGCACACATGCATTGACATTGCGTTCAATTATTAACTTTCTTACATGTCTAGCTCTTTTGTTAATAGTCCGATTTACATGCAACTTTCAGGATAGTTTGATATATTTTGTCTTCAAATGAATTTAAAATAACAATACTGTATGATAAGATCAAATGCCTTAAAATCGGCATTGAAGTTTTCAAATTAGTTTATTTCTTGTGGGAAAAGGGGGCGTGGCAGTCCAAAATTTTTGATGACAATACAATTATGCCGTCTCTAGGAACCTGCGTACCAAAATGGGTGTTCCTAAGTGCCATAGTTACTGAGATATTCGGCTAAAACATCAATTTTTTACGAGGTGTGTCTAGTTTTTTGCTCATTGTGGGCGAACGGGGCGTGGCATCGAAAAAAAAAAAGATTCTTGTATTGACTGACTTAATATCGAGTCGATAGAGACCAAATTCAAACTTGTAGCTCTTACCATCTCTGAAATCTGTTTGTTCATACGGACGGACAGACAGACGGACATGGCTATATCGACTCGGCTTGTGATGCTGATCAAGAATATATATACTTTATGGGGTCTGCCACGCCTCCTTCTGCCTGTTACATACATTTTTTTTTTTCACAAACCCAATATACTCTCTCTTGCAGAGAGTATAACAAGAAAGAAAATTACAGTCGAGCACTCCCGACCGTAGAATACTCTCTGCAATTTATTCCCGATCATTTAATAAAATCGGTATCCAAGTATATCAATTGATACTTGCAACAAAACACGATGAAACAAAAACATCTGATTGTATGTATACACACACATATACATTTGACATTATAAGTATGCACGCACATATGTATGTGTGTATATGGAATACATTCACAATTGGTTGGCACAGCCAGCATTCGCGGGCAGCGCTGCCGCTAGAAAGCAGCGAAAACGTTCGTTTACATGTTTGTATGTTTCTGTCTCGCTTGCACACATGCAGTGAAATGGCGTTAAATTATAAACTTTTTTACGTGTCTAGCTTTTTTGTTTATTGTCCGATTTATATGCAACTTTCAGGATAGTTTGATATATTTTGTCTTCAAAGGAATGTGAAATAACAATACTGTACGATAAGAAAATATGCCTTTAAATCGGCATCGAAGTTTTAAAGTTATTTTATTTCTTGTGGGAAAAGGGGGCGTGGCAGTCCAAAATTTTTAATAACGATGCATTTATGCCGTCTCAAGGAACCTGCATACCAAAATTGGTATAACTAAGTGCCATAGTTACTGAGATATTCGCCCAAAACAACAATTTTTTACAAGGTGTGTCTAGTTTTTTGCTCATTGTGGGCGAATAAGGCGTGGCATCGAAAAAAAAAAAGATTCTTGTATTGACTGACTAAATATCGAGTCGATATTGACTAAATTCAAACTTGTAGCTCTTACCATCTCTGAAATCTGTTTGTTCATACGGACGGACAGACAGACAGACGGACAGACGGACATGGCTATATCGACTCGGCTTGTGATGCTGATCAAGAATATATATACTTTATGGGGTCGGCCACGCCTCCTTCTGCCTGTTACATACTTTTTCTTTTTCACAAACCCAATATACTCTCTCTTGCAGAGAGTATAATGAAGAAAACCCAAGAACTCGACTGGAGAGGAAGTCAGATGCGTCATGTCTACGCATGTTTATCGTTAATGCTCACATATAAGCTACTTTTCAACTTAAACTAATAAAGCTTGTAAACGCTATTCAAAATATTTTATTAATATATTAAATAAACTCAACATTTAACTACTTTTTAAGGTTTGCATTTTTAAGGTTTCATATTAAAAAAAAATTTAAAAGTGAAGAGTCTCTTGGTAAAAAGTTCAACAATACATAAGAAATGAGATCTACGTTTTTGAATTAAAATCTATAAATATTAAAAAAAACCAGTTTAGAAATTTTAATCTAATTTGCAATTTTTGCTAAAAGAGCAAATTGAAATCAATTACCATTTAAGTAATTTCAATCTTTTTTGGAAAATCAGCAGTCTTCTTTTAAAACAGATAGTAATTGACTTAAATAGGTTGATTTAAAAAACTACAAAAATACACTCAAAGTTTATTAAGATAAATATTAAGTTCATTTTTACGTACTTCATGGGTAGTTTCTTGATAAAAATGTTATATTTATAAAGTACATGTTTAGTTTATTTAACTGCGAATTAAGTTATTGTTGAGTATTTAAAAACACACGTTCCGCTGCTTGTATGTTATTGTATTACTTTCTGGCAACAGAAAGCGTCTGCAGAGGGAACAATACATACACAATAAACATTTCGCTGAACAAATGCGTTTCTCCAATTATTATACTCTCTGCAAGAGAGAGTATATTGTGTTTGTGAAAAGTATGTAACAGGCAGAAGGAGGCGTGGCAGACCCCACAAAGTATATATATTCTTGATCAGCATCACAAGCCGAGTCGATATAGCCATGTCCGTCTGTCCGTCTGTCCGTCTGTCCGTCTGTCTGTCTGTCCGTCTGTCCGTCTGTCCGTCTGTCTGTCCGTATGAACAAACAGATTTCAGAGATGGTAAGAGCTACAAGTTTGAATTTGGTCTCTATCGACTCGATATTAAGTCAGTCAATACAAGAATCTTTTTTTTTTCGATGCCACGCCCCGTTCGCCCACAATGTGCAAAAAACTAGAAACACCTCGTAAAAAATTGATGTTTTAGGCGAATATCTCAGTAACTATGGCACTTAGGAATACCCATTTTGGTACGCAGGTTCCTAGAGACGGCATAATTGTATTGTCATCAAAAATTTTGGACTGCCACGCCCTCTTTTCCCACAAGAAATAAAATAATTTGCAAACTTCAATGCCGATTTTAAGGCATATTTTCTTATCGTACAGTATTGTTATTTCACATTCGTTTGAAGACAAAATATATTGAACTATCCTGAAAGTTGCATCTAAATCGGACAATAAACAAAAGAGCTAGACATGTAAGAAAGTTGATAATTGAACGCAATGCCAATGCATGTGTGCAAGCGAGACAGAAACATACAAACATGTGAGCGAACGTTTTCGCTGCTTGCTAGCGGCAGCGCTTCCCGCGAATGCTGGCTGCGCCAACCAATTGTGTATGTATAACATATACACACATACATATGTGCGTGCATACATATAATATCAAATGTATATGTGTGTGTATACATACAATCAGATGTTTTTGTTTCAACGTGTTTTGTTGCAAGTACTTTCAATTGATATACCCGAATATCGATTTTATTAAGATGATCGGGAATAAAATGCAGAGAGTATTCTACGGTCGGGCGTGCTCGACTGTACTTTTCTTTCTTGTTTTTCAATTGCTTGCTACCATAACAAGTAAGAAAGGCTACAGTCGAGCGAGCCGACTGTAAAAGACCCCGTAGTGTGCATTTCACCATTCAAATAAGTAATTTGCGATTTTTTACAATTTGCGGATGCGGTTGGGGGCGTGGCAAAAATTTGAAATGAACTTGATCTGCCTGACATATAGACGGACTTTCATTCCAAATTTGGTAGCTCTAGCTCTTGTAGTTTAAAAGATCCAGGTGTTCATACGGACAGAAAGACAGACGGACATGGCTATATCGACTCGGCTGTTGATGCTGATCAAGAATATATATACTTTATGGGGTCGGCCACGCCTCCTTCTGCCTGTTACGCAACATTTCGCTTCAGACAAACTTAATAGACCCCTCTACTCTTTTTTAGAGTACGGGGTCTAAATATAAGTTAAATGGTTTGAAGAATTTTGTTTACATAAAATTGACTTAGACATTTACGAAGGTACCATAAACTAAATTAATTGATTTGACTCCAGCAACGTAAACTTCGCACAGCAAGTGTGCCGACAATTAAAAAAGCGTATACATACATACCTGCAAAAATTGAAAAAATCGACTGTCTTTAGACATCAATTAATCATAATCAAAGACAAAAACGTCCATAACAAGAAAGAAAAGTACAGTCGAGCACGCCCGACCGTAGAATACTCTCTGCATTTTTTTCCCGATCATTTTAATAAAATCGGTATTCGGGTATATCAATTGAAAGTAATTGCAATAAAACACGTTGAAACAAAAACATCTGATTGTATGTACACACACACATATACATTTGACATTAGAAGTATGCACGCACATATGTATGTGTGTATATGTTATACATACACAATTGGTTGGCACGGCCAGCATTCGCGGGCAGCGCTGCCGCTAAGCTACGCAAGCAGCGAAAACGTTCGCTCACATGTTTGTATGTTTCTATCTCGCTCGCACACATGCATTGGCATTGCGTTCAATTATCAACTTTCTTACATGTCTAGCTCTTTTGTTTATTGTTCGATTTAGATGCAACTTTCAGGATAGTTTAATATATTTTGTCTTCAAATGAATGTGAAATAACAATACTGTACGATAAGAACATATGCCTTAAAATCGGCATTGAAGTTTGCAAATTATTTTATTTCTTGTGGGAAAAGGGGGCGTGGCAGTCCAAAATTTTTGATGACAATACAGTTATGCCGTCTCTAGGAACCTGCGTACCAAAATGGGTGTTCCTAAGTGCCATAGTTACTGAGATATTCACCTAAAACATCAATTTTTTACGAGGTGTTTTCAGTTTTTTGCACATTGTGGGCGAACGGGGCGTGGCATCGAAAAAAAAAAAGATTCTTGTATTGACTGACTTAATATCGAGTCGATAGAGACCAAATTCAAACTTGTAGCTCTTACCATCTCTGAAATCTGCTTGTTCATACGAACAGACAGACATACGGACAGACAGACGGACATGGCTATATCGACTCAGCTTGTGATGCTGATCAAGAATATATATACTTTATGGGGTCTGCCACGCCTCCTTCTGCCTGTTACATACTTTTCACAAACCCAATATACTCTCTCTTGCAGAGAGTATAATAAAAACCTATCAAATGACATAATTTATTAATCGGAAACTAGTACTAGAGAAAAAGAAAAAATGTGTCGACTTATCAGATTCAAGTGAGTGATGTGTGTGTGTTTTGTCCTATTATTAATCAAATATTTATTTAAATGCCTACACAATATAAGTAAAACAAGGAGAAGGCATAAACCATCGATGGGC
Organism: Drosophila cardini; assembly: GCA_018903735.1. Classification (NCBI taxonomy): domain Eukaryota; kingdom Metazoa; phylum Arthropoda; class Insecta; order Diptera; family Drosophilidae; genus Drosophila; species Drosophila cardini. The sequence goes on along the minus strand of JAEIGM010000024.1, from coordinate 409,471 downwards.
ATTATCATTAATTTTGTTTGTCGTCAAGGCCGCAACCAAAAAGCTGATGATGAGTAGGTGCTGAATAGCAAGAGAAAAACGAAAGATGCTTAGGTCGAGGTAAAGTAGTTCTCCACCGCAGGGCGTGAATAAAGTTTCGTCAAAGTCAAAGTCAGAAAGTAAAATAAATGACTTCTTTCTATTCTTTTTTCTTTCTCTCTTTTATTGCGACTGTGAAAGTGGGCATAGAACACGCAATGTCAGGACAAAACTTGGTCAAAAACACCAAAAACTTGACATGTGCATACATATACTTGTGGCAAGTCATTGAGGAGCTAGTCGAGGTGCCAGAAATAAATCACAGGGCTCAATGTCATGCCAAAGCGTTTCTCGAATTTTGCAAAGTCCTCCTCAAGTGCCATCCACAAGGGAAGAGGAGTGCGAGCAGGGGAGTTATGGGCAGTAGGCCAAAATAAAAAGAAGAATAAATATCTATGGGTAACAGAGACTTTGGCTACTCATAGGAAAATTTGCTTTTCTGTACTGAAACTAAGCACATTTAAGCTCTATTTTGGCATTTGTCAATGTGCGGGGATTTATTCAACAATTCGATGTTTGTCTGTTTCTTTTTTCTGTTTATATCCATCTCCATCTCTAACTCCATCTTTATCCCTGTCTCTTCCATATGTTTTATGTGGTCTGGCATAATAAATTGTTATCCTTTTTGTGGTATTTTTTTAGTCATTGATTTGATTTTTGCCTGCCAATTTATTTATTTAACACAAGTGGAAGCTTAATTTGTTAGCAAAAGTTTCAATTAATTATTACAAAGAGGAAATTGTAATATTTAACTTTATTTATCTTCCTTAAATGTTGTGCCATGAGCTGCTGCATAAATTATATAATTAACAATAACTTTTTGTTTACTTTAAGCCAGCAATTTAATTAGTGCAATCTGCAGCTATACTCGTTTGCGCTTAGTGGTCAAATAATATTCAAATAAGCCAGAAAAGCGAAATAAAAAGCATATTTGAAAATGCAGAATGCTTTTATGCAAATATTTATGAGAATTTTTCATTAATTAGAAAATAATTCGACAGAAAAGAACGTCATTTAATAAAAATTCGAAAAAAAATTAATAGATTGTTTAAGGAAGTAAATGAGACAAAAACAGATTTTTCATATTTAAACATCACTTTAATTTGAGTTATTTAATGTGATTTATAGTATTTATAAAAAATCTTAAATTAAATAGCATAAAAAGCCAATGAATTTCAGAAAGTAAGTAAAATGCAATGTATATTATATTGCATCTGATAACAGTTAATTACTCCAACCAAGGTAAATTTATTAGTTTCTTTTGTTCTCAAAATTTCAAGTTTACAACTATTGGCATTGAATTGATAAAACTCTCTCTTTTAGTTAAGTACGGGTATAACACTATTTTCATTTACTTGTAGGCACATCAAATAATATTGTCAGTGAGACAGGAGCTGAACATAGAGCTGGTGTGGGTCTTCATGGACTCCAAAATGTGTCTGGAATGGGTGGTGGCAATAATAATCTGAACATCAATCTTCCGGAAAATAACAACGCAATACTACGACTTGAAGTTGAATTACGTGACAAGAATGTGCCCAAGTATCGACGCGGTGTTGGAGGAGGACCTGGGCGTGGCGCTGGACACGGTGCGGCAGCCGCCAAGAGACCAATACCAGGGGCAGGACAAGGACAAGGACCTGGAGCTGGTGGTGCTGCTACAAAAGGTGGCGGCGGAGTAGTGGCGTCTCCCACATTGGCAATGCCAGTGGACCGTCGTAATTTAGTGGTGCCGCTTGAAAAGGTGCGTTCATAGAGCAGTAACTCTTCAAAATCCCCGGAGAGGGGTCAGTACTCCCCAACCCACAAACACCCCTTAGAAAAAACACTTAAAGTTAACTTTTGGTGGACACAACTAAACTATATGTTGTGTTGTGTGTGTGGGTGGGCGTGAGTGAATGCACTTAAGCTGGCGAAACGTGACTGAAGTACAGTGCATACCCAAAGAGGAAATATGCTTGATAAGCAGTGGAGAAAAGAGCAAATGGTATGGGGTGAGGGAAGGAAAAGGGGAGCACAGTGTAAAGTGGTCATATCAAAGAGCTCTTGACCCACGCGGTGATTGTGATGAATGAGTTTGACGACTGACCGAGTTAGATAATCACCCAGATGAAGATGCTCGAACAAAGATTGATGAAGCAAACACTTAGTCCAATAGATTGGGGAATTGCAACTGCTGTTTTGGGAATCAAGCTGCGAGTTAGCAATCAAATTAGATGCATAACTAAACGCGGTACAATCAATTATAGTTGCATCTGTTATTCTATTGCCAGGTACTCGAGGAGTTGCTTGTCAAGCTTGAAATTGAGCACGTTACTTGGACAACAAGCAAGAAAGGATACTTCCATCATGTCGTCTTCCCGCTCCAAGCCGGCGATGCTTGCGAGACAACTCTACACTGCCTCACGGAGCTCGGCATTGGCACAAAATTGAATTCCAGTGTTAGGTAAGTTGAGACATTGAGAAGCATCGTCAAACAGCAAAAAGCAAACTGAAAACGTGTAGGGAAAGTCAAGAAGTTGGCCAAGTACCAACAATAGTAACAGCTGGCTAAAGTTCAACCATTTCTTTCGACTTTTACTAGGGCTAGTTTTTAATAGTAAAATGACAAAGCATAATAGATTCAAGTTATCCCAACACTACAATTCCCTGAGCGAGCACACTGATGTTTCTTATGATCAACGTTATATTGCGATGGTTAAAAGCTAGAACGCGTCCATGTTTCATTAAGACTAACAGCAAGACATGCAAAGAATTAAGTTGCAAACTTCTGATTATTACATGTACTTCACAAATTAATAACACTTCCGACACAGGTTTTAAAAAAAAATTATCTTATGCTTGGTCCGTCTTTGCTTATATTTTCATTGCCTGTAGGCGGCTAGAAAGGAAATCTGCAACTGAAACTCAAGTTGTCAGGGTTAACAAGAAAGAAAATTACAGTCGAGCACGCCCGACCGTAGAATACTCTCTGCCTTTTATGCCCGCTCATTTTAATAAAATCAGTATCCGAGAATATTAACTGATAGTACTTGCAGTAAAAGACGTTCAGCTAGGAAGTTAAGCCTCTTCTATTGAGATATGTATAGTTTTAGGCCGTAAGTTTCCATGTGATGCGGTGGCGCGGATGATGAGTATCCGGTCGATAATCGGAAGGTCGTGGGTTCGACTCCTGGTCCGTCGTCAAAAAGAATATATTTTATTGTGTTGTTTAAATGTGTTGCATTATCGAAAATAATTGTTTATTAACAAATTATTAACAAACAATTGAACAATTTTTTTAAAATAGGTTTTGATAAAAAAAAAAGATTTTATTACTAAATGAAAACATGCAACAATTGGAGCTATTGAATTATATTCTTTTAAAAGATTGCCCGCGACTCGAACCCACGACTTTGCGTTCGCCGATCAAGCACTTAACCGGCAACGCCATCACGACACTTGAAAGTTTTCGTTCCAAAACCATACATATAAAAGAGGCCTAACTTCCTAGCTGGATAACTATTTTGTTAAAAATAGAAATTTGGTCGGCACGGCCAGCGTCTGCGAGCAGCGCTGTCGCTACACAAGCAGCGAAAACGTTCGCTCACATATTTGTATGCTTCTATCTCGCTTGCACACATGCACTGACATTGCGTTCAATTATTAACTTTCTTACATGTGTAGCTCTTTTGTTAATAGTCCGATTTGTATGCAACTTTCAGCATAGTTTGATATATTTTGTCTTCAAATGAATTTAAAATAACAATACTGTATGATAAGATCAAATGCCTTAAAGTCGGCATTGAAGTTTTCAAATTAGTTTATTTCTTGTGGGAAAAGGGGGCGTGGCAGTCCAAAATTGTTGATGACAATACAATTATGCCGTCTCTAGGAACCTGCGTACCAAAATGGGTGTTCCTAAGTGCCATAGTTACTGAGATATTCGGCTAAAACATCAATTTTTTACGAGGTGTGTCTAGTTTTTTGCTCATTGTGGGCGAACGGGGCGTGGCATCGAAAAAAAAAAAGATTCTTGTATTGACTGACTTAATATCGAGTCGATAGAGACCAAATTCAAACTTGTAGCTCTTACCATCTCTGAAATCTGTTTGTTCATACGGACGGACAGACAGACGGACAGACGGACAGACGGACAGACGGACATGGCTATATCGACTCGGCTTGTGATGCTGATCAAGAATATATATACTTTATGGGGTCTGCCACGCCTCCTTCTGCCTGTTACATACATTTTTTTTTTTCACAAACCCAATATACTCTCTCTTGCAGAGAGTATAAAAAGGATAGCCAGACGTCCTATCACTTTCCTTTTTACAGTTTGACAGCTAAGGATGTTGAAGGTTGGTAGATTTTGTCAAGTCTTAGTGAAATAGATACGATGATATTTAAATAAGTTTGAAATGACACAAATAAGTTACAGACTATTATTAGTGGGCTCACTCTATAAGACCCCGAACACAATAGAGTGCTGATTTATCTATACATTTTGCATCTATTTATTTATTTTAGATAATGCATACAACAAACAAGAAAGAAAGGTTATCTTCGACTCGCCGAAGATTAAATACCCTTGCAGTCATGCATGCTGCGTTCATTTGGATTCAGTTACCAATTGTTCATATAGATACTGTATGATATAGTAGTCCGATTTAGTTGAGATTTGGTCAGTATAAATTGAATAATAGCAAATGAGTATTGCGTGAATTTGGCTGAAATCGATCAATATACACTAAAAATTTTCATCCTAAGCCTTTGAACCGATTGTTCCTGTGGAAGCTATATGATATAGTAGTCCGATTTGGTTGAAATTTGGTCAACATATAGCGAATGATAGCTTATGCGTGTTGCGTGAATTTTGCTGAAATCGCTCAATAGGTACTGCAAATTTTCATATTTAGCATTTGAACCGATTGTTCCTATGGCAGTTATATGATATAGTGATCCGATCCGAATGAATTTTGGTCAACATATGGAAAATAATAACAAATGCATATTGTGTGAATTTGGTTTAAATCGCCCATTCGATACTGAAAATTTTCATACTAAGCGTTTTCAGCATTTTCAACCGATAGTTCCTATGGCAGCTATATGATATAGTGGTCTGATCTTGGTGAAATTTGATTTTCACATGTATATAGGATTTGGTACTAAATGCATATAGGCTCAACTTGGTTGAAATAACTCAAAAAAATATTTTTTCAACCGATTGTTCCTATGGGAGCTATATGATATAGTCATCCGATCCGGCCGATTTTAACATATGATCTGCCTGCAGAGAGAATACACATCTGTACCAAGTTTCATCAAGATAGCTTTTAAACTGAGAGACTAGTTCGCATAGTATATTGCATATAGTGCACGTATAACAACACAACTATTTGCGCGACGACTGAAAACTTAACCGTCAAAGATAGGGTAGGTTAGGTTAAGCCGGACGTCCTCACGTGGACAGTACAAAGGCAAGTGATGTTTCTTAGTAGTCCGGTCACAGAGAATGCAATGGCTTGAAGTCCACCTCCGCCGGGCAGTGAAAAGTGAGAATTCCTACCAATAGCCTGAAATTCTTTCGTGGGAGGTGCATTGCCCTAGATCTTTTATGTTCTACAGAAGGTGGTGTTCCGTTACCTGAGATTTATAAGCTTTTTGGTTTTCTTCTCAAGCCTGCTGTGCAGTGAACTTAGGGAGATAGCCAAGTGTTCTGCTCTATTGTCTGGTAGATCGACTCTTCCCTTTGTTAGAGTGTCCGCCTCCTCATTTCCAGGAATGCCCTGGTGGTACCCAGTAAATGTGTACCGACTTAGTCGTACAAAGTTCATCTAACTAATGTTCACCCAGACAGGTCTGGAGGTTAAGGTTGACGACATCATAGACTTAATGACTTGACTATTCACCATTAGGTTAATATTGTAGCAATCTGTACCTAGTTGTATCGCGATCTCAGCTGCTTTTCCAATTGCAAAGACCTCTGCTTGGAAAATGCTACAGTGATCCAGTTGCTTACATGAAAGCTTAGTGTTTGGATCCGCACAAGACATATACAACGGCGCATACCTGTCATCTTAGAGCCATCTGTATAAATGTTGAGGTGTCCTTCTTCCCGATTCGAGCTTCCAGACAGTTTTAGTATATAATGTAAACGGAGCAAACGGCCATGTTTCTCCCTATTGAGGTGTGCCCATAACCGTCAACAAGTAAGAAAGGCTACAGTCGAGCGGGCCGACTGTAAAAGACCCCGTACTCACAGAAGTGCGCATTTTCCATTCGAAAAAGAAGAAATGCGGAGTGGTTCACATTTTGTATACATACATATGTATATACATATGTATGTAATATATACACAACTAAATGCACAATTTCCTTACTTGGCTTATTTTAACAAGAGAGAAAATTACAGTCGAGCACGCCCGACCGTAGAAAACTCTCTGCATTTTATTCCCGATCATTTTAATAAAACCGGTATCCGAGAATATCAACTGATAGTACTTGCGCTAAAACACGCTGAAACAAAAATATTTGTTTTTATGTATACACATGCGTATGCATTTGACTTTATATGTATGCACATACTTATGTATGTGTGTAAATGTAATACATATACTATTGGTCGGCACGGCCAGCATTCGCGGGCAGCGCTGCCGCAACACAAGCAGCGAAAACGTTCGCTCACATGTTTGCATGTTTCTATCTCGCTTGCACACATGCAGTGCCATTGCGTTCAATTATCAACTTTGTTGCGTGTCTAGCTCTTTTGTTTATTGTCCGTTTTATATGCAACTTTCAGGATAGTTTGTGATACTTTGTCTCCAAACAAGTTTCAAATTACAATACCGTACGATAAGTGCAAATGCCTTAAAAATGGCATTGAAATTTGAAAATTATTTCATTCTTGTGGGAAAACGGGAAGTGGAGTCAATGACAATGCATTTATGCTGTCTCTAGCAGCCTGCATACCAAAAATGGTATTCCTAAGTGCTATAGTTACTGAGATATTCGTCTAAAACATCAATTTTTTCCTAGGTGACCATAGTTTTTTGCAATTTGCGGAGGCGGTAAGGGGCGTGGCAAAGATTTGAAATAAACTTGATCTGCTTGCAAAGAAGACCGACTTTCATTCCAAATTTGGTGGCTCTAGCTTTTGTAGTTTAAAAGATCCGGGTGTTCATACAGACGGACGGACAGACGGGCATTGCTATATCGTCTCGGCTGTTGATGCTGATCAAGAATATATATACTTTATGGGGTCGGAAAAGCCTCCTCCTGCCTGTTACGCACATTTCACTTCAGACAAACCTAAAACACCCCTCTCCTCTTTTGTAGAGTACGGGGTCTAAAAAATAAATAATCAAAATAATTCACTGAAGGGACTCAAACACACGACTCCACGCACACGGGCCAGAACCCTACCAGTTGCACCACGTCCTACAGCAGCTCTCGATTATCTGCATCTACATGTAATAGTTTTTGATTAAACAACAAAAGTTACTGTGAAATCTCCGCGACGGCTTTCGAACCGTAGACCTCATGCTTAACATTCAAGTAGACTAAGAACAGTCATCTCTACCACTTAGACCACACTCCTAACTGTAGTTGATGCAAATAATTAAAATTTAAACAAGTAAGAAAGGCTACAGTCGAGCGAGCCGACTGTAAAAGACCCCGTACTCCTTCCAGTGCGCGTTTCTCCATACAAATCAAAAATTTTCGACCGAGTTGTCCTATGGGAGCTATAGGCTATAGTTTTCCGATCCGGACCAAACTTGGTGAGGATAGTTATAATGGTACTATACACATAATGCGTTAGTTTGGTTGTAATCACTCAACTAAAACTTCATGTCGCCATACAAATCACCAATTTTCGACCGATTTGTCCTATGGGAGCTATAGGCTATAGTTGTCCGATCCGGATTAAACTTGGTGAGCATAGTTATAATGGTACTATACACGTAATGTGTGAATTTGGTCCCTCTAGCTCTTTTCGTTTTCAAGTTATGGTTATGTGAAAATTGTTTTTTACAATTTGCGGGGGCGGTAGGGGGCGTGGCAAAGATTTGAAATAAACTTGATCTGCCTGACATATAGACGAACTTTCATTCCAAATTTGGTGGCTCTAGCTCTAGTGATTTGGAAGATCCAGGTGTTCATACGGACGGACAGACAGACAGACAGACAGACAGACGGACATCGCTATATCGACTCGGCTGTTGATGCTGATCAAGAATATATATACTTTATGGGGTCGGAAAAACCTCCTTCTGCCTGTTACGCACATTTCGCCTCAGACAAACTTAATAGACCCCTCTACTCTTTTTAAGAGTACGGGGTCTAAAAACTTAATAAATAGAATATGCCACTGACGGGATTCGAACCCGCGATCTCACACACACGCGCCATAACCGTAACAGTTGCACCACGTCCCTCTTTTAAAAGTCCCCGACTATCTGCATTTACTTGTAATATTTTTTTGTTACATAACAAAAATTAATGAAATGTCCCTGACGGGACTCGAACCCAGGATCCCAGGTTAACATGCACGTACGAAAAATAAAAACACGCATCTCTACCACTAAGACCACACCCCTTACTAAACTTCGATAACTAAAGGTAGAGTTAACTCTTTTATTGCAAGCAAGTGTAATCAAACAATTTGTTCCAAAAATTCAGCATTTTTGATTAATTTTTTGTATACGTTGTTGTTGTCCGATTTGAACCAAATTTGGTGAGGATACTTTTAATAATTATGCACACATCCTGTGTGAGTTTGGTTGCGATTGCTCAACTAAAATTACATATCTTCATACAAATTTTTTATTCTTGAGCGATTTGTCCTATGGGAGCTATAGGCTATAGTTGTCCGATCCGGATCAAACTTGGTAAGGATAGTTATATTGGTACCATACACATAATGTGTGAATTTGGTCTCTCTAGCTCTAGTCGTTTTCAAGTTATGATGATGTGAAAACAGTTTTTCACAATTTGCGGGTGCGGTGGGGGAGGTTTGGTAAAATTTGAAATAAATTTTCATTCCATATTTGGTGGCTCTAGCTCTTGTAGTTAAGGAGATCCAGGTGTTCATACAGACGGACGGACGGACAGACAGGCGTACAGACGGACATCGCTATATCGTCTCGGCTGTTGATGCTGATCAAGAATATATACACTTTATAGGGTCGGCCACGCCTCCTTCTGCTGTTACGCTTCGCAATTGGTTGGCACAGCCAGCATTCGCGAGCAGCGCTGCCGCTAGAAAGCAGCGAAAACGTTCGCTCTCATGTTTGTTTGTTTCTGTCTCGCTTGCACACATGCAGTGAAATGGCGTTAAATTATAAACTTTGTTACGTGTCTAGCTCTTTTGTTTATAGTCCGATTTGTACGCAACTTTCAGGATAGTTTGATATACTTTGTCTTCAAACAAATGTGAAATAACAATACTGCACGATAAGAACATATGCCTTAAAATCGGCATCGAAGTTTGAAAGTTATTTTATTTCTTGTGGGAAAAGGGGGCGTGGCAGTCCACAAATTTTAATATCGATGCATTTTTGCCGTCTCAAGGAACCTGCATACCAAAATTGGTGTTCCTAAGTACCACAGTTACTGAGATATTCGCCCAAAACATAAATTTTTTACGAGGTGTGTTTAGTTTTTTGCTCATTGTGGGCGAATGGGGCGTGGCATCGAAAAAAAAAGATTCTTGTATTGACTGGCTTCATCTCGAGTCGATAGAGACCAAATTTAAGCTTGTAGCTGTTACCATTTCTGAAATCTGTTTGTTCACACGGACAGACAGACAGACAGACGGACATGGCTATATCGACTCGGCATGTGATGCTGATCATGAATATATATACTTAATGGGGTCGGCCATTCCTCCATCTGCCTGTTACATACATTTTTTTTTTCACAAACCCAATATACTCTCTCTTGCAGAGAGTATAAAAACAAAGATTGCAGGCAGACGACAACGCACTTTTGGCTGACTTTTAGTTTTAAGTAAAAATTGCGTCACGATAATGTTTGTCGGGTCTTAAACTAAGAGACCCCTGTACTCATGTTGAAAAGTTTTATAGCTTAATAAGCAAATTAATTACCAATGGACTTTTATTCTAGAGTAATTAAAATGGAAAAATACTTGAAGGTAAATTAAGTAGCTGGGAATGTTCAATGAAGCGTTGGAGGCGGGGTCCAGATAAACTGGCAAAGACTGTAAGAAGATGGCAAGAAGGTCGCCAGAGACAAGACGAGACAAGTAGGTGTGATAATCATTTAATGGCATTAAGCGGTGCATTAAAATGCAGCCAAAGAAGGTGTGACCAGCTGCTCGCTCTGAGGGACAAAAAGATAATATGAGAAAATAAGAACTAAATGGGTTTTCTGGGCATCTGTTTACATTTGGCTGAGTGGCAGGTCAAAGGGTGGAAGATTCGACGCGCAAAGTGATACTTAAGCTGTTTAATGTGCACAAAATACAATTAAGTTTTAACCCTGCAAACCAGCAAACAGACGGCGTAAAGGAGACACAAAGGGAGAGGAAAAGAAAGTGAGGGATAGCAAAATCCCTTTTAAGCAGCTAGAAATTTCACAAAGTCTGGCAGTTTAAGCAACAGCTGCTGTCAGAACCAAGCCCAGAGCTAAGAAAGCTGAAACGAAGTCTAGGATATAGCGAGATTCTACAGGGGCTACTATGCATGACTTCTCACACAACTGAACAAGTGTTTCCATATTCACTTCCATTTCCATCTCAATTGTAGTCTTTCATGTGTAACCTTTGCTTGTCTTTTCAGTGTTTTACCCTGCAGTGTCAGCTATGATGCCATTACCGATGCGACCAACATGCAAGATGATTACAGGTAAGTCTTTACTCAAACAGTCCTATTGTGAGTTTGAGTATGGGTTTGATTTTGAACTGTGTGTATAGTTTTAATTTCCGGACCTTTGTCAGCTACAGACATGTGGCTTTTGACTTCAGTTCTCCTTTTGTCGGAAACTAATTTGCGCCCATCTCATTGTTTTAACCCCACAAAGGCGTGTGTCATTTCATTACCTTTCACTCACAGTCTCAGATTTCTTTTAAGTATTTTTTTCAATTGTGACACATAAGTTCAGCTCCATTCATTGTTTTTCTTTGACAGTCGGGTTTGCTCTGCCTGTTTACTCAAAATAGAGTACTGGGGTCTATTGGAATTGTCAGAAGAGCAATGACCGTTAAACAAGCTTGATCAGCATCAAACGCCTAGTCTAGATTGCGATGTCCGTCTGTCTGTATGAACACCTGGATCTCAGAGACTATAAGAGCAAGAGCTACCAAATTTTTAATGAAAGTGCGTCTATACTGTTCGCAGATCAAGTTTATTTCTCATTATGCCGCGCCACCAAAGTTGTGAATTCATATTTTCATAACAACATAACTTTTGTGTTATTCTGTTGTGATACTTTTTTATAAATGTTTCGAAAGTAAACGAGTCAAGAGAAATAGAGAGTATATGTGCATGTGAGAGAGAGGGAGAGGGAGAGAAAGAGAGAGTGAGTGAGAGCGAGAGAGAGAGAGAGGGAGAGAGAAATATATGTGGCGCACCTAATTGAGGTTGTATTGTCTTTATTCAAATATGTTTGTTAGTCGACGAATGTTTAAAGGAATCTTTGTGGTTTCGTAGATGTTTAAAGTTTCGGATGTATGATTTAAGCTTTAAACAATAAATTTTGTTTTATGAAACATTTAAATAGCTTTGTTAAAAATGGGAGAGAAAAAGTGAAAAGTCCGGTCATTGAGGAAAGAATGGTAAGAATGTATTCCATCTTATTTCAAATGTAATACAAAATTTAAATGTGTTTAATACATTGTTGGTGCCTTATTCTACTGTCATGTTTATTTGAGTTTAGCCAAAAAGGTTCTCGTAAAATAATTCTCTTAATGCATAAATGTTCTCGTAAAGTAATACTTACATAGTTTAAAGAAATTTAAGGTGTATTTAACTCACTAAATTTAAATTTTCTTTTTAAACGAAAGTACAGATTTTAACTTGCCATTTGAAACCAATTTACAATGGGGTTAAATGTTACACCAATTAGCGTAATAACAATTGCTAAGTGTTGGCCACGTATGGTTGACCATAACATTTTATGATATGGTTTTAATAGTGTTTATTTATTTAACTATTTATAGCGATGATGCCGAGGAAGCGTCCAGGTGGAACAATTTTGTGGAATCAATTAAATCGAAATTGACCGTTAAGCAGGTTGTGGATGGTGTGAGAGCTGGTGGTTCCTTGTCCTTTGACTATCTGCTGCTAATTGTTACCGCCGAGTGAGTTCACATAAATACCAAACATACACCCATGCACTTGCACTCTGTAATTCTATTGTGTAAAGTGTTGTGAATGTGTGCGATCTACGACCGTTTCTTGCATGTCGAATCTTGCAGCTCTCTGGCAGCCCTGGGCTTAGTTGAGAATAATGCCCCGAATATTGTTGCGGCCATGTTGGTTTCACCGCTTATGGGTCCAGTCATGTCGATTACATTTGGCGCAATTATCTCGGACAGGGAGCTAATGGTAAGTTCCTGCAGCTGTACCTCCTGATATTGCTGTGGCTGTGGCTATGGCTGCGGTTGGGCAAAACCATATTGAGTCCCTTTTGTGTTGTGGTGTTGCCAACATTCGAAATGCGAACTGCACAAAGAATCGAAAATTGCTATTGCGCAACAGACAATCCAATGCTGCGGATTGATTTATGAACAGGAAAATGACAGTTGCAAAATAATAAAAATATGCATAGCGAAAATTGCACTTTCAATGTAGTGAGTCAGTCAGTCAGTCGTCTGTCAGCCAGTCAGTCAGCCTAGGGCAACTATTCTTTACCCTCATGTGGTAAGTCAATAGAAAAACGACAGTTTTCATGCGAATTTCAATACATTTTCAACACTTTTGTTGTAATTGTCGACAATGTTAAGCTTTTGAGTTCTTGTTTATTGCATGTCAAATTCAATGTGTATTAAAAACCGCGAATTGAATATCAGATAGACCACATGTTCTCTGCTCTGCTCTGTTCTCTGCAAATCAGACTCATCAGGCTTTAAAGTAACTTACGAATATTTTAAGCATTTTGTTTATAAAATTTAATGCTTCAAATGAATTAAACCTTACTATATGTTGTGTATTTGCTCATTAGAGCAGAGAGAAAGAGAGATTATCAGCTGTGCCGGTCGTCTTTTTTCAACGCTCCGTTTATTTTATTATTTCTGCTTAAAATTGTGAATTTTAATTGATATTTATTTATCATTAAAGTTTTACTAAGTGATACCCTAAATCTGGTTATTTTAGCAAAATATCAACATTTTATTAATACAACGTCTCAGCTGTGTTTTTGTTTGTGCCCGTTTTTGCTGTAACCTTTGCTCCCCTTCACGTTGCTCAGCTGAGCAATAGAAAGTTTGTGTGTTGCTCGCTTGCACTCAATTCTCTTTTGCGCTTGCGTCCACGCATTGCCTTTGTTGTTATACTCTCTGCAAGAGAGAGTATATTGGGTTTGTGAAAAGTATGTAACAGGCAGAAGGAGGCGTGGCAGACCCCATAAAGTATATATATTCTTGATCAGCATCAAAAGCCGAGTCGATATAGCCATGTCCGTCTGTCTGTCTGTCCGTATGAACAAGCAGATTTCAGAGATGGTAAGAGCTACAAGTTTGAATTTGGTCTCTATCGACTCGATATTAAGTCAGTCAATACAAGAATCTTTTTTTTTTCGATGCCACGCCCCGTTCGCCCACAATGAGCAAAAAACTAGAAACACCTAGTAAAAAATTGATGTTTTAGGCGAATATCTCAGTAACTATGGCACTTAGGAACACCCATTTTGGTACGCAGGTTCCTAGAGACGGCATAATTGTATTTTCATCAAAAATTTTGGACTGCCACTCCCCCTTTTCCCACAAGAAATAAAATAATTTGCAAACTTCAATGCCGATTTTAAGGCATATGTTCTTATCGTACAGTATTGTTATTTCACATTCGTTTGAAGACAAAATATATTAAACTATCCTGAAAGTTGCATCTAAATCGGACAATAAACAAAAGAGCTAGACATGTAAGAAAGTTGATAATTGAACGCAATGCCAATGCATGTGTGCGAGCGAGATAGAAACATACAAACATGGCCGCGAATGCTGGCCGTGCCAACCAATTGTGTATGTATAACATATACACACATACATATGTGCGTGCATACTTCTAATGTCAAATGTATATGTGTGTGTGTTCATACAATCGGATGTTTTTGTTTCAACGTGTTTTATTGCAAGTACTTTCAATTGATATACCCAAACCGATTTTATTAAAATGATCGGGAATAAAATGCAGAGAGTATTCTACGGTCGGGCGTGCTCGACTGTACTTTTCTTTCTTGTTTTAACTGCTTCGTTAATATTTTGTTTTTGCACTTTTTGCAAATTCTGTTTTCGAGCATATTTGTTTACATCAAAGTAAAATTTCCACTTGTATTCATTTCGTTTTCACTCCAAATTGTATCAAGTATTTGCACTTATGGACCATCTCGGGATAGTGACCAACCTAATTATGTGCACTGTTGGCTGTGCGATAATATTATGCACATTGAGTATGCAGGTCTCACTGGGCGTGAATTTGAAAAATTCATTTCCTCTGCCAAAGTAGGTAGTGGTGGATTGAGATGGTCATGCCCAGTATGTATTGAGTTGCAATGCGATTTTTCACGTTTCACTTAGCACTGATTTTGATGTTAGTGCTGACTTGCTTAGTGATTATAAATTTGAGACTCCGCCTGACAAGGTGTTGAGTTCTCAACAACATCTTTCGTTACCTCTTCAGCCTGGTTCATTCCTTACATCACCATTGCATAGTGGGCCTAACCTTTTATCATTTTCTCCTTCTCCCTGTAACTCCTTACCTCCCAATTCACCCACTCCTCCTGCAACTTCACCATTACCCGACCGACCCTTAGGTGTTTGCAACGATAATTGCCCTGCTATGCCTGCATTGTCACTAGATCTACTCCTGTAGTTGCTCCTGAAGCTTCTTTTCATCCTACTCCTGAACTTTCCCTGTCTATCCCTAACTTAATCCGTTCACCTCCTTCATCCTCTTCCAAGTCGCGCCGTTGCTTTCGCAAAGGAAATCAACTGATTTTTGCTACTGACTGGTCTATACTATATAAATTCAATCTTTGATAGTGTTGTAAAGTCCGTTCCACATAAATCTCCTTGGTTCTCACCAAGACTATCTAACTTAAAAAATAACAAGAAAGAAAAGTACAGTCGAACACGCCCGAACATGCATTATGTTCCCGATTATTATTAAAATCGGTATTGGAATATTACAATGGATAATACTTGCAGTAAAACACGTTGAAACCAAACCATATTCTTGTATGTAGGCACATAAATATATATATATATATATGTAATACGTATATATATATATCTTATATATATGTATATATATATATATATATAAATATACCAGTGCACCGCAGTGGTCGACACGGCCAGCGTCCGCGGGCAGCGCTGCCGCTACACAAGCAGCGAAAACGTTCGTTCATAAGTTTGTATATTTCTGTCTCGCTTGCACACATGCATTGACATTGCGTTCAATTATAAACTTTGTTACGTGTCTAGCTCTTTTGTTTCTTGTCCGATTTATATGCAACTTTCTGAATACTTTGATATAATTTGTCTCTAAATCAATTTTAAATTACAATACCGAACGATAAGATCAAATACCTTAAAAACGGCATTGAAGTTTGAAAATTATATAAATACAATCGGGAGTAAAATGCCGAGAGTAATATTAACTTATTATTTTAATTTCAAATTAAATTAAAAACATTAATTTCAAAATATGATAAGAGATTTATTTTTATGGTTCTACTTCATTTTCTTTTTTGTATGGAAAGATGCGCACTACTATGAGTACGGGGTCTTTTACAGTCGGCTCGCTCGACTGTAGCCTTTCTTACTTGTTTTCCCTTATATTTCTGATAGTTGCCTGCTCTCGTCCATTAACAACTTAAAATCTTCCTTCTCTCCTGACTCCTCCTAGAACCCAAATGGTTACGCTTAGATCAGCCATATCTAAATCTGTGTTCGTTACTTCTGGAGTTACCCAGGGTAGTCACCTAGGCCCACTATTTTTTAATCTTTTTATAAATGACTTTCCTTCTTCACTAGCCCATTGTCGTATACTTATGTATGCCGATGACGTGAAATTATTATTGTCTTATAAAGATCCCCCAGATCATACGCTTCTTCAAGATGATTTAAATTCTATGCACAACTGGTGCATAACTAATCACTAGAACCTACATTTTTCTAAATGCCTGTTTATGACGTTTAACAGGGTGACTGCTTACTTAGCCAACTATTACATTGACAATATACCTTTAAAACTTATATTGTCAGTCGATGACCTCGGTGTTCTTTTTGATAATAAATTAAGTTTCACACCTCATATTTCCACTGTAGTTAATAAAGCTAAGGGAACTCTTGGATTTATTAAACGCTGGTCTAAGGAATTTTATGATCCATTTGTCAACAAACTTCTTTACACAACCCTAGTCCGTCCCATTCTTGAGTATTGTTCATGTGTCTGGTCTCCTCAGCATGCTCATAGTCAAGCTTTAATTGAGTCAGTGCAGAAGCAGTTTTTACACTTCGCGATTCGTGGACTTAATTGGGACCCTAATCTTCGCCTTCCATTTTATACTAACAGACTCTTGCTTCCGAATCGTCTATCCCTTACTAATCGGAGAAGAGTTCTTGGAGTAATCTTCCTCCATAAATTAATAATCGGTGATATCTGCTCCCCATCTCTTTTAGAACGCCTTAAATTTAATATTCCCACCAGGACCACTAGGTACTACACCCCATTATCTCTTCCTACAAGCACTACTGACTACGCTTTGCACAATCGTTTTCGGGTATTATGCGCTAATTATAATGAACATTATAGATTGATTGACACATCTCTCTCTATCTCCCATCTTAAAGCTTCTCTTTACAGCCAACTCCGTTATATCTCTGATTTCCAAGGGCAGTAAGAATGGAGTCTCTGCCATTCATTCTTCCCCTTAGATCAGAGATCTTTCGAGTTAGTTTTGGCAAAATTTTTTTTGATCTGGTTGGGTTTTTCTCGGTTTTTCCCAGCCCTTGCAACAAATGTTGGATAAATTTGTTTGTTTGTGTTCCCAGATTAATGGTCTAATTACTATCTCTTTTAATTTCAGTTTAATTTATTTTAAAATTTTTTTAATAATTACTTTTAATATAATCTAAATTTAAATTATATATCTATACACTACGTAATCATATAGTTAAATACTCGCGACTGCTTTTAGTCTGCGTTAATAAATAAATAAATTAATTAATTATGTTATCAAGTAGTTTTTAAAAGAATAAATATTGTAAGCTCCATCGTATTAAAGCGATAATATTTTTAACTAAGCCATGCTTGAAATAACCTCATACTAAGTTATGGCTTTTAATCGAGAAGATGAAGATTTTGCACTCATTTATGAACTGACTATGGTGAAAATCGGGGATTGCTGTATAAACAACAGCGGAAAAGACTTAAGACTAAGACTTAAGCTACTTAAATTAAAAAAAGAAGCACTTAAGGAATTATCCGCAACTCGAAATAAAACTTTACGTCAAATGTACCCAGTTGGTGTTTCTTCTTCACTCTTTGTACTGTCCTCATTTCTACTCTATTCCCGTTCCCGATTTCCCACCCTCTATTTACGTTTTGTGTTGGCTGCTCGTCGCGGTGTCTCAGGCTGTCAAGTAAAAACCATAAATGTCAAAACCAGCTAGGACAGTCAAATTCTAAGGCTTTGGTAAGACTTTGGTTTTTATGCACTGAAAAAAAAAAAAAAAAAAAAAACAAAACGAAAAACCCAAACACAATTCATAATCTTGCAGGTGCGCCTTATGTGATAAACACACTCATAAATGAAGATAGATAAAGAAGAAGATTAAAACGAGGTGGAGAGATATGAAGCATTTTTAGACCCCGTACTCTAAAAAAGAGTAGAGGGGTCTATTAAGTTTGTCTGAAGCGAAATGTGCGTAACAGGCAGAAGGAGGCGTGGCGACCCCATAAAGTATATATATTCTTGATCAGCATCAACAGCCGAGTCGATATAGCGATGTCCGTCTGTCCGTCTGTCCGTCTGTCCGTCCGTCCGTATGAACACCTGGATCTTTTAAACTACAAAAGCTAGAGGCACCAAATTTAGAATGAAAGTCCGTCTGCTTCGCGAGCAGATCAAGTTTATTTCAAATCTTTGCCACGCCCCTTACCGCCCCCGCAAATTGTAAAAAACTATGGTCACCTCGGAAAAAATTGATGTTTTAAGCAAATATCTCAGTAACTATAGCACTTAGGAATACCATTTTTGGTATGTAAGTTGCTAGAGACAGCATAAATGCATTGTTATTAAAATTTTTGGACTGCCACGCCCCCGTTTTCCCACACGAATGAAATAATTTTCAAACTTCAATGCCATTTTTAAGGCATTTGCATTTATCATACGGTATTGTAATTTCAAATTCGTTTGGAGACAAAGTATCACAAACTATCCTGAAAGTTGCATACAAATCGGACAATAAACAAAAGAGCTAGACACGTAACAAAGTTAACAATTGCACGCAATGTCAATGCATGTGTGCAAGCGAGACAGAAGCATATAAACATGTGAGCGAACGTTTTCGCTGCTTGTGTAGCGACAGCGCTGCTCGCGGACGATGCACGCACATGTATGCATACGATTCGATAAATCATATATCGATATTCAATACGATAGTAATTATAATTGCGATATGATAGTGAATGCGATATTTGGTCATTGTGTCCATATCTATAGCGTATTTGAATTCAGTTGTTGATAATATCGATATTTGATTTGATGTGATATTTTAATTAATATCGATATCGGCATTTTCTTGGCGATTTGCATCCCTATTGCAAACTGATGGTTTTGTTTCAAAGTGTTTTATTGCAAATACTATGAGTACGGGGTCTTTTACAGTCGGCTAGCTCGACTGTAGCCTTTCTTACTTGTTTCTAATGAGTGTGAGTTATCGTTGCATTTCTTTTTGTCTGAGTGCTAGCTTTGGGAGCAACTTGGTGTCTGCTGACACAATTTCACAGTCGCAGACACATACAGACTCACTTAAAATACACTTTCTTACGTAATTTGGTTGGGTATCTAACATCCGCATCATGTAATTTAATTAAATTTAAATTAAAAAAGATGTATTATTTTTTTTTTCTTTTTATCGATGCGAGGTATCTTAAGTCACAGCGTAATATGCATCACATTAGGATGACTCAATAAATGTATTCAAAAATCTTTTAAAAGCGCAGAAAGTATTAAATAAAGAAAAATACAATTTGTACAAAAATTAAGAAAGAAGGCTTGCAATATATATTTAAACTTTAAAAAAATCCGAATTAAATGCATAGTTTTCTTTTTAATTAATTCAAATTGCATACGAACGGCAGAGTTTTCAGTTAATATTAAAAACTAAAACAAGAAAAAGAGGGAAGCTTAGGCTTACCAAAGATAAAATACCCTTGCACCATTGCATATTGCGTTAATTTGATTTATATTACTAAAAAACACAAAAGTTTTTCATGCCAAGTATTTTCAAATACCTAGCAAATTTGGTTGAGATAGCACAACTAAACTTTTATTCAACCAAATCTTAGTATAGGGGCTATATGATATAATTATCCGATCTGGTCGATAATAATATTTCATATATTTCGTGTAAAGAGAATACTCATCAGTCCCAGATTTCATCAGATAGCTTTAAAGTTTAGAGACTAGTTCATATAGAAATAGACGGACAGTCAGTTGGGCACAGCGTATATCGACTCTGCGGTTGATGCTGATCAAGAATATATATACTTTATAGAGTCTGCAAAGCCTCCTTTTATGGGTTAAAAACTTCCTGTCAAAAACAATAAAACTTCTGTAAGGGTATAATTTAAGTTAGGAAAATCTAACAATTTGACTTATCCTTAAATATTCAAAATTTAAATTAAAATACATATTATAAGAAGAAGGTAATTAATAAATGCCAAACTCATCAAATATTTATTGATATTATTTATATTTAGAAGTATTTATTTGCAACATAAAATAGGAGAGAGCGTCTAATTAGTTAGGCAAATAATTTAAACGTCATTTAATGGGTTTATGTGTTTTGCACTGAATAAATAAAATTGCTTAGCCTTAAAATGGACAAAAATAAATGCATTTAACAATTGTGGGTAAAAAAAATAACGAAATGATCATAAAGTTGCTGGAATGAAAACTAAATGCTTTGTCTATATGCATAAATGTTTATGGCAGCATATGTCAAAAGTCGTTAAATTTTATTGAAATTCACATTTTTTGTCGCTGCGAGCAATGCACAAAAAATACACAAAAACTGCGTATATGCATTGAATGCTATTGCTTTTTACAGGCTATTTAAAGTGCATGCATGCAGTTTACACCTTACTCTCAGTTCTCCGTTTACTTTACTTCCATATATCTACACTTATATTTGCAATTTACTTTAATACCAGTTGGTAATTGATTCTTTAAACTGAATTTATTTGCTTTCTCTTGGCAAGCTGTTTGTTGTAGCAACGAATTTAAACAGTTGTCAGCTTGTAATAGTCAAACTTGTGCTGCCTTCGCATTATGGTTTAAGGTTGAGAAACTAAGTAAACTAGTGGAAATAAAAGAGGAAAAAAACAGGGTGTAAGGAGGAGGGTCTAAGATGACAACGACATCTTCTGGTTGACATTAGAACACTTTTCTTTTGTGTGCAACTGCCAAAAGCAGTTTATGCTGCGTGGCTGCAAATTTGGGTTAACATGTCACACACCCACTCACTGTGGCCCTGCATTGCCCCCCTCACGGCTCTCTTCTTGTTTCTTCCCCAGACATTGCCACTTGCGCTGCACAGTATACTACATTATCGCTCAAAGTGTTGCTGCCTGCCGTCGGCTGGCATTCAACATGCAGTCGTCTGTCTTTTGCGCTTTCCCCCTTTATTATACCCGTTACTCGTAGTGTAAAGGGGTATATTGTAATCGTTGGAATGTATGTAACAGGGAGGAGGAGGCATGGCAGACCCCATAAAGTAAATATATTCTTGATCAGCATCGCAAGCCGAGTCGATATAGCCATGTCCGTCTGTCTGTCTGTCTGTCTGTCTGTCCGTCTGTCCGTATGAACAAACAGCTTTCAGAGATGGTAACAGCTACAAGTTTGAATTTAGTCACAATCGACTCGATATTAAGTCAGTCAATACAAGAATCTTTTTTTTTCGATGCCACGCCCCATTCGCCCACAATGAGCAAAAAACTAGACATACCTCGTAAAAAATTTATGTTTTAGGCGAATATCTCAGTAACTGTGGCACTTAGGAACACCAATTTTGGTATGTAGGTTCCTTGAAACGGCATAAATGCATTGTCATTAAAAATTTCGAACTGCCACGCCCCCTTTTCCCACAAGAAATAAAATAACTTTCAAACTTCAATGCCGATTTTAAGGCATATGTTCTTATCGTACAGTATTGTTGTTTCACATTCGTTTGAAGACAAAGTATATCAAACTATCCTGAAAGTTGCGTACAAATCGGACTATAAACAAATGAGCTAGACACATAACAAAGTTTATAATTTAACGCCATTTCACTGCATGTGTGCAAGCGAGATAGAAACATACAAACATGTGAACGAACGTTTTCGCTGCTTTGTAGCGGCAGCGCTGCCCGCGAATGCTGGCTGTGCCGAGCAATTGTGTATGTATAACATATACACACATACATATGTGCGTGCATACTTATAATGTCAAATGTGTATGTGTGTGTATGCATACAAACAGATGTTTTTGTTTCAACGTGTTTTGTTGCAAGAACTATCAATTGATATACTTGGATACCGATTTTATTGAATGATCGGCAATAAATTGCAGAGAGTATTCTACGGTCGGGCGTGCTCGACTGTACTTTTCTTTCTTGTTTTGTTTTTCGTACGTTTTGT
Organism: Drosophila cardini; assembly: GCA_018903735.1. Classification (NCBI taxonomy): domain Eukaryota; kingdom Metazoa; phylum Arthropoda; class Insecta; order Diptera; family Drosophilidae; genus Drosophila; species Drosophila cardini. The sequence continues at coordinate 387,317 of JAEIGM010000024.1, read as the reverse complement.
TTTTTTAAATTTTAATTATTTGCATCAACTACAGTTAGGAGTGTGGTCTAAGTGGTAGAGACAGGGCCGGATTTACCACATTAATGTCATGGGGCCAGGTGTGGTGGGGGCCTCTAAAATAGAGCTCGATATCCCAGAGATCAAAATGAAATTTTAGAAGAATATTATCTCGTACTTTATTTTATTAATAATTATAAGTACCCAGCGTATTAACTCTTCGCGATTTATTCTGCGCAAAACTCATCAACAGTGGTTTAAAATCATTTTTCGTCACAATTTCTCAAGGTGTCCGATACGTTTCTTATCCAGTGTTCTATCGTGCTTCTGTGAATGGCAATGTCCAGAGACAGATATTATTGCACTAGATGCACTGGATAATTCATTCGGAGAAACAGGTTGATTTTTGTTTAGCTCGAAAACTTCTGCCTAGGGTTCATTATTATTTACAAAATTATCTATAGAAATTTTGTTTGTTTCACAAAAGGAATCGGGAACCGTAGGTTTCTTAGTGATGCTTGCAGGAGCGATTAAAAAGTGTTTTTGTTTTTTCGTGTTTTTGATAACACTGTATCAAACCCACTGTCTTTTCTGCAGCAGTTTTTCTTTTTTCCGAGCCGCATTTTTGAACCCATGGAGTTTTGTGTCGATCACTTTTTGAGTCACCCATGTCGTCTTTGACCGCTCTTTGTTGAAACGAACAAAAGCCTAATATGTTTATTTTCTATCGTTACAAGTTCTTTGCAGTTCACTAGAGCGATTTTTATCGATGAACTTACAATGAGCTAAATAATCGATAAGTTACTTTGCTCGGCATTTCATTAGTAGTTCTTTTGTTCAGGGACGATATTTTTACTACTTTGTTTCAGTGGCTCCATCGAAATAACTCATTTGATCTTTGCTTGAACTGATACATTCTTTACAAACTTCTTTGAACATTAGTATGGTACAGAAAATAGTTTGGTATAAAACAGCGATTTACAACATATTTTATTGGGTATGGTGGAGGCCCTCTCGTGGTGGAGGCCCTGGGGCCCTGGCCCCACTGGCCCCTATGTAAATCCGGCCCTGGGTAGAGATGACTGTTCTTAGTCTACTTGAATGTTAAGCATGAGGTCTACGGTTCGAAAGCCGTCGTGGGCATTTCACAGTAAATTTTGCTATTTAATCAAAAACTATTACATGTAGATACAGATGAACGGGCGTGGTGCAAATGGTAGGGTTCTGAAGCGTGTGCTGGAAGTCGTGTGTTCGAATCCAGTGAGTGGATTATTTTGACTATTATTATTATTTTTTTTTATTTCAATTTAAATTTAAAATAATAATTTCGAATTGTAAAATAATAATTTTGAATTGTAAAACACGGTTTACTTTTTTGTTTAAATAAGCCAAGTAAGGAAAATGTGCATATAATTGTGTATACATTTACATACATATGTATATACATGTGTATATATGTATATACATATGTGTGTATACAAAGGTGAATCACTTCGCTTTTCTTCTTTTTCGTATGGAAAATGCGTACTTCTGTGAGTACGGGGTCTTTAACAGTCGGCTCTCTCGACTGTAGCCTTTCTTACTTGTTTGTAATAATATAATAAAACTGAGAAACGGGTATGCTAAAGTCTCGAGGTGACTATAGCATTCTTTCTTGTTTATCTCTCGCGTTTGGAAGATCTCTCTTTCTCTCTCCCTCTCGCTCTTTCACTGCCATGTGGTTAAACAATAAAGGCGAAATTGTGCACATATTTCTACCAGCATCTAAACAATTAGATTGGTTTAATTGGAAATGTACCGACTTCTTCATAAATTAAATTGTTTGACATTGATTTTAAAAGGTTGCAGAAAAACTAAACACATTATTTATCGAATGTCGCTTCGACTCGCTTTCGCTGACGGACGTGTTTTTAATCGCTTCTATCTATTTTCAAGTTTTCCTCGATTAAACACTTAATTATACCCGTTACTCGTAGAGTAAAAGGGTATATTGTATTCGTTGCAATGTATGTAACAGGGAGAAGGAGACATGGCAGACCCCATAAAGTATATATATTCTTGATCAGCATGACAAGCCGAGTCGATATAGCCATGTCCGTCCGTCCGTCTGTCCGTCTGTGTGAACAAAAGGATCTCAGAGACTATAAGAGCTAGAAAGGCCCGAGTGGTCGCAAACAAAAGATAAAATGCCCAAGCAGTACAAGTTTGCTTTTGTTTTTTGACACGCCCACTTTAGGGCGTTCTATGTGCATACAAAGGTAAAAACAGGTAAAAATAGCATGTTTTAGTATAGAAAACTTTTTTGTTGGTAATGCTATCTAAACCATATTGACAAAGTACACGTCTAGGGATTACGTATACTGATCAAGTTTGATCCAAATCGGACAACTATATCATATAGCTCCCATAGGGACAATCGGTCAAAAATACGCTCCAAATATGAATTTATATGAATAACTTTTGTGTTGGTCAACCAATCGAAGTGAAACTTACACAGAATATATCTGTCAATAATATAAACATATTGACTAAGTTTCATCCAAATCGGACGACTATATCGTATAGCTACCATAGGGACGATCGGTCAAAAATACGCTGTAAATATGATTTTGTATGAAAATTTTCTGCGTTTCTCAAGTCATCTGAATTAAAATCAATAGGGTCGATTACCTAACCGATTGTAATATTATTAATATTATTAATAATATATTATATTGTTAATAATATAATTAAACTGAGTAACGGGTATTCTAAAGTCGCGAGGCGACTATAGCATTCTTTCTTGTTTTGTTTAATATTTCTGGCTTAATCCCTTTGTAACATTGTGTTAGACATCGGTTGTATTGAAACACATTGTTTTAATAACTAACAAGTAAGAAAGGCTACAGTCGAGCGAGCCGACTGTAAAAGACCCCGTACTCCTTCTAGTGCGCGTTTTTCCATACAAATCACCAATTTTCGACCGATTTGTCCTATGGGAGCTATAGGCTATAGTTGTCCGATCCGGACCAAACTTGGTGAGGATAGTTACAATGGTACCATATACATAATGTGTTAGTTTGGTTGCAATCGCTAAACTAAAACTTCATGTCTCCATACAAATCACCAATTTTCGACCGATTTGTCCTATGGGAGCTATAGGCTATAGTTTTCCGATCCGGACCAAACTTGGTGAGGATAGTTATAATGGTACCATATACATAATGTGTTAGTTTGGCTGCAATCGCTAAACTAAAACTTCATGTCTCCATACAAATCACCAATTTTCGACCGATTTGTCGTATGGGAGCTATAGGCTATAGTTGTCCGATCCGGACCAAACTTGGTGAGGATAGTTATAATGGTACCATATACATAATGTGTTAGTTTGGCTGCAATCGCTAAACTAAAACTTCATGTCTCCATACAAATCACCAATTTTCGACCGATTTGTCCTATGGAAGCTATAGGCTATAGTTGTCCGATCCGGACCAAACTTGGTGAGGATAGTTATAATGGTACCATATACATAATGTGTTAGTTTGGTTGCAATCGCTCAACTAAAACTTCATGTCTCCATACAAATCACCAATTTTCGACCGATTTGTCGTATGGGAGCTATAGGCTATAGTTGTCCGATCCGGACCAAACTAGGTGAGGATAGTTATAATGGTACCATATACATAATGTGTTAGTTTGGTCTCAATCGCTCAACTAAAACTTTATGTCTCCATACAAATCACCAATTTTCGACCGATTTGTCCTATGGGAGCTATAGGCTATAGTTGTCCGATCCGGATCAAACTTGGTGAGGATAGTTATAATGGTACCATACACATAATGTGTGAATTTGGTCTCTCTAGCTCTAATCGTTTTCAAGTTATGGTGATGTGAAAAAAGTTTTTTACAATTTGCGGGGGCGGTAGGGGGCGTGGCAAAGATTTGAAATAAACTTGATCTGCTCGCGAAGCAGACGGACTTTCATTCCAAATTTGGTGGCTCTAGCTCTTGTAGTTTAGAAGATCTAGGTGTTCATACAGACGGCCGGACAGACGGACGGACGGACAGACGGACATTGCTATATCGTCTCGGCTGTTGATGCTGATCAAGAATATATATACTTTATGGGGTCGGCCACGCCTCCTTCTGCCTGTTACGCACATTTCGCTTCAGACAAACCTAATAGACCCCTCTACTCTTTTTTAGAGTACGGGGTCTAAAAAGCCAATTTTAAATAACTTTGTGTTCAAAGACAAAAACAATTTCACAGCCAAACATTTCTGTTTACTTATTTTTGCGCCTGTGAAATTGTTCTTGTAATTTTACGCCGTTGCTTGCGCTAACATTTTGTTTGATTAGAATTTATCTCGCTGCTATCTTCGTGCTCTCTTCTCTATTTACGCTCTCGCCGCGCTCTCATCTAACGCGCTCTTTTATCTTGTTTTTGGTGTTGGCCGGTAATTCCGTTTGTTTTCTATTTTCGGTCGCCGCGTCCGCGCATAATTTGTTTTTGTGCATAAATTTTGTAAGTAAACATCAGTAGCTTGCAAATTAACCCTAGATTGCCTACTATTTTCATTTCCTACTAATTTCAGTTACAGTGCTTGTTTAGCTTCAGCTTATTTATATTTTTATATATTATTATACTACTGCATTAACACTCAATTTGAATCAACATGTACGTCTGCTACAATACTAATTGCCAGGTTCGAACAAATGTTAAGGTGGGTTTTGTTTGCTGCTGGCTATGTGAAAATGTTTCACATGAAAAATGTGCAGGCCTCAACGGCCGAATTATTGACCTGATCGAGTCTAAATCAGGTTTAAAGTGGACATGCGAAGCTTGTAGGGATGTCGAAAGGGATATGATGAGCTTCATGAGACACACTAAAAGAGGCTTTGGTGACCTATTTGGCAGATTTAAAAGTCTGTCCGATAGTTTCGCAGCTTTGGATAAAGAATTCAAAGATTTAAAAGTCTTGAATGATTCTCCAAAGCGTAAAAAGGCCAACTTTAGATTGTCGATCGGCCCTAATGAACTTTCGGCCCCTCCCCAGCTTTGTCCTCCCACTTTGTCCGCACCTTCCTTAATCAATTTTTCATCCCCATCTCCAAATGTAGTAGTTAGTAGGGATGACAATTTCACTTTACCCACTGAAGTTATCCACACAAACCCCGAAGTTTTAGTTTCTGATTCGTTGGCTGTCAACAATGTTGCAGCTAATGAACCAATTGTTGAGTCAATCACTGCTGTCGCTTCCACGGAAGTAACTACAGTGCCTAATAAAAAGACTCTTGTAGGAGTTCCGTCAAAAAAACAAATATTTGTTTCCAGGCTTGCCCCTGATACCACATCGGATGATGTCAAGGCCTTTATTCAGGCTAAATCAGAAGCCAACATTAAGGTGGAAAAATTTCAGTTCTCGTATCTTCGGGAAATTTCGTCTTTTAAAGTAAGTGTTCCTGCCAAATATTTCAGCACAATTTGCTGTAAAGAATTTTGGCCAGACCACCTAATAATAAAAGAATATACAGCGAAGAAAAGAAATCAAACTCCGATTGCACTGCCTCCCAAACCTGTTTCGGCCTCTGAGGCCGGAAAAAACTAACTTCCTCCCTCTCATTTGCCTATCAAAATGTTAGAGGTCTTTGTAGTAAGCTAAGTAATATCTATTTAAATAGTCTGTCATTTCCTTTTCAAGTCGTCGCCTTTTCCGAAACGTGGTTAAGGCCCGATATTCTAAACTCTGAAATTCTATCCAATAAATTCTATATCTATAGGAAAGATCGTACATCTCGCCGCAGTGGTGGTGTGCTTATTGCCGTTGATGTTAACTTATCCTCTGAAGAAGTAACAATCGATGGCTCTATAGATATTGAATTTGTTGCTATTAAGTTTTGCCTAAATAACATTAGTGTTTTCATAACTTGTTCTTATATTCCTCCATCTTCTGACTCTTCTCTTTATTCATTACATTTCTCAGCTATTAAATCAGTCTCCTCTATGCTATCCGATCGTGATTTTCTTGTAGTTCTTGGCGATTTTAATATTGCAGGAACTACATGGACTTTGTGTCCTGACTCTGCCGTGTTGATCCCTACGACCCAGCACGATTTTTTTGATGGTCTGTTTGGGATTTCATTCTTTTATATCAATTCTATCCCAAACTCATTAAACAGAATGCTCGATTTGATTTTTGTTTTGGATCCATCCTGCTTTTCTGTTTCCCGTATTACTCCCTTATCTAATCCTGAAGATCCTTATCATCCGACTTTGGAGGTGTTGATTGATTTACCTGTTAAGGTGACCAATACTAGTAGTAAATCTACTAAGCGTTCTCGCCAGTTTCAGAAAACCGATTTTAACAGGTTAAATGAATTGTTATCTGAGACTGACTGGTCCCAGCTGTTCATGTGTAGAGATATGAATAGTGCAATCACAATATTTTATTATACTTTGAATTCCCTACTTGATGTCTGTGTTCCGGTTCGTGTGCCAACTAGGTCCAACAAGCCTGTTTGGTTTACCCGCGAGTTAACATTGCTTAAAAATAGGAAGTCGAGATTTTATAAGAGATTCAGGGAAACTGGCTTTTCCCTGTATCTCTCTCGCTATCTGATTGCACGAAATGATTTCTCTGTCTTGAATGACCGTTGCTATAAGGAATACCTTACTGACTGTGGGCAACAGTTCCGAAGGGATCCTAGACGGTTTTATAGCTTCGTTAATTCGAAGCGTAGATCAACAACGCTTCCATCTAGTGTAGTCTTTGAGAGAGAAACTGCTAACTCAGATCAAGCTATAGCCGATTTATTTGCCGATTTTTTCCAAACCACTTACTGTGTGCAGGATTATAGTTCTAATTCACCTTACCCTTATCGTGTAAATTCTTCCAATTGTAATTTCGCGCCAGTAATCACTGAAAGCTCACTTTTACTTAATCTAAAAGCTATTAAACCTGTTTTTTCACCTGGGCCAGACGGAGTCCCAGACTGTGTGCTTAGAAACTGTGCTGACGGCCTTTTAAAGCCCCTGTATAAACTATTTACATTGTCTGTTGAATCATGCTGTTTCCCTGAAGTTTGGAAATCATCTTACATTATTCCTCTTCACAAAAAAGGAAACAAATCTAATGTCTGCAACTATAGAGGTATTTCCAAGTTGTCTGCTATTCCCAAGACATTTGAGAAATTAATTACTTCTCAACTGCAACATTTCTGTAGATCTATGATTTCACCCTGCCAGCATGGGTTTGTGAAACATAGATCCACTACCACTAACCTGTTAGAGTTTACATCATTCGTTTTGCAGGGCTTTGATAAAAAATTGCAAACTGATGTCATTTATACAGATTTTAGCAAGGCTTTTGACTCCGTTAACCAGGGCCGGATTTACATAGGGGCCAGTGGGGCCAGGGCCCCAGGGCCTCCACCACGAGAGGGCCTCCACCATACCCAATAAAATATGTTGTAAATCGCTGTTTTATACCAAACTATTTTCTGTACCATACTAATGTTCAAAGAAGTTTGTAAAGAATGTATCAGTTCAAGCAAAGATCAAATGAGTTAGAATTATTTCGATGGAGCCACTGAAACAAAGTAGTAAAAATATCGTCCCTGAACAAAAGAACTACTAATGAAATGCCGAGCAAAGTAACTTATCGATTATTTAGCTCATTGTAAGTTCATCGATAAAAATCGCTCTAGTGAACTGCAAAGAACTTGTAACGATAAAAAATAAACATATTAGGCTTTTGTTCGTTTTAACAAAGAGCGGTCAAAGACGACATGGGTGATTAAAAAAGTGATCGACACAAAACTCCATGGGTTCAAAAATGCGGCTCGGAAAAAAGAAAAACTGCTGCAGAAAAGACAGTGGGTTTGATACAGTGTTATCAAAAACACGAAAATTGGACACTTTTTTTAATCGCTCCTACAAGCATCACTAAGAAACCTACGGTTCCCGATTCCTTTTGTGAAACAAACAAAATTTCTATAAATAATTTTGTAAATAATAATGAACCCTCGGCAGAAGTTTTCGAGCTAAACAAAAATCAACCTGTTTCTCCGAATGAATTATCCAGTGCATCTAGTGCATTAATATCTGTCTCTAGACATTGCCATTCACAGAAGCACGATAGAACACTGGATAAGAAACGTATCGGACACCTTGAGAAATTGTGATGAAAAATGATTTTAAACCACTGTTGATGAGTTTTGCGCAGAACAAATCGCGAAGAGTTAATACGCTGGGTACTTATAATTATTAATAAAATAAAGTACGAGATAAGATTCTTCTAAAATTTCATTTTTATTTTTGGGATATCGAGCTCTATTTTAGAGGCCCCCACCACACCCGGCCCCATGACATTAATGTGGTAAATCCGGCCCTGCCGTTAACCACAGCCTCTTAATACATAAACTCAATCTTTTGGGACTTTCGTATAACTTTATACTGTGGATTTCGAACTATTTAAGTTCTAGAACACAACAGGTGTATTTTAATGAAACTCTATCTAAGTCTGTTCAAGTTACTTCGGGCGTTCCACAAGGTAGCCATCTTGGTCCGTTGTTATTTATTTTGTTTATTAATGATCTGCCATCAGCAATCAGTCACTCTCGGGTGCTCATGTATGCCGATGACGTTAAACTCTGTGTATCGGCCACTGAGTCACTCCTTGGAGCCATGTTACAATCTGATCTCTATAGCTTTCAAACCTGGTGTCAAGCTAATCTATTAAATCTTAACTATAGTAAGTGTAACGTAATGTCCTTCAGCAGGCGACTCCCCTTTCTCAACAATTATATTCTGAGTGGCAACTCCCTTCACAGAATTGAGTCGGTCATTGATTTGGGTATCCTTATGGATCCAAAGCTCAAGTTTGATAGGCATGTTTTATCAATTACTAACCGTGCTTTTGGTGTCCTGGGTTTCATAAAGCGCTGGTCGAAAGAATTTAACGATCCCTATATAACAAAAACACTTTTCACCACCTTGGTACGTCCAATTCTTGAATATGGATCTTGTATTTGGTCTCCCCAATAAAGGATTCATCAAGATAGAATTGAATCAGTACAAAAACAATTCCTTCTTTTTGCCCTAAGGGCCCTTAATTGGGATACTAACATACGCTTGCCATCTTATCGTAGTAGACTACTGCTATTAAATCTTCCTTCTTTGTCTGATCGTAGGACAGTGCTCGGTGTAATTTTCCTACACAAACTAATCAACGGCGAAATTGATTCCACTGAATTAATTAGCCAGATTAATTTCGCTTTGCCAATCAGACCTACTAGAAACTTTCTTCCCCTTACTCTTCAACCCTGTACTACTAACTTTGCTGTCCATAATCCTTTCCGAATATTGTGTAGTAACTACAACAAACTTTCTCGAGTTGTAGGTAGTTCTACTTCTATCCCTTTCATTAGAGAATCTATTCTTTTTCACCTCAATCGTAATTAAGATCTAAATGAATATAGTTTACATACATAAATTATTATATATTTTGTCGTACTGTAATGTTTTGTCATATTGTAATGTATATTTGTTATAATGTAATCGTTTTTTATTAATTAATCCGTTTCGCGTTTTTCGTTAGCCGTACGTTATGCGGTGTGCCCCTCGGTCGGTTGGGCGGGAGGTGGCTGCATTATTTGCAGGGTTCCGCGCGTTAACAAGCACGTTGCTTGGTGTTGTTGGACCACTTGAATGTACTGTCTCGTTAGTACATCAACGTCTAAATAATAAGAATTAATTTGAAAATTATAATGGTTTGGAAATATAAAATCAAGACTTTAAACTGTTGGAATTTGTGGATTAACAAACATGGGAATAACAGTGTTCAAGGCGTCAAATCCGATCAGCCCGTTTTCTAAATAAGATGTGTTTTTTTTTTTTTGAAATACAACAATTTGTAAACAAGAAACAGTAAAGAGTACACCGAATTAAGCTAATCAAGAATATCAACTGTGCAAATAATCACAAGTGTTTAACAAGCTGTTTATATACCTATCTATATCTATATCAAATATCTGCTCACAAAGAGATTCACTTCATGCATTCTTATGCTAATCAAACACCTATTGTTTGCTCGTATTTTCTGTTTGTATTCTTGTCTATGATTCAAAATGGGGTATGCCCATTATTATAAACAATTGTTTGAATATTGAAGTGAAAGAGAACAAAAAAAAAGAAAAATGCTTGGTTACTTCATATACTTAGATTATCAGTCCTGCGCTGTATTATTAAAGTGCTGATTGCTAATTTTATTTTTTGATATTAAAGCGTGTTGGCTTTCTGTGCTTGGGCCTGGGCATGTTGATCTCATGCATATTTGGTTTCTGTTTTGGTCTAATCCTTGGTACCACTGAAATGCCTTGGGGTCAGAACGCAGACTGGCCAACGGAGGAAATGCGTGGCAGGTAAGTTAATGTCAAACGCCCATTTAGTTTTGTGTTATCTTAAGATGCAAAAGCCAAGCAAATTGACAATTGAATCACAATTCTACACAATTGTCAGTAATTCGATTGCTATAGAATGTTAATCAATTCATGCTTCTCATTCAAATCATCATATCTCAAAGACATGCTAATAATCTTAAAACATCACTTAATATGGGCTTTATTTGATTTAAATTTAAGCTTTGATCTCCAGACTTTGAGTGAATCAAATGGAAAATTGAGACTTCAATGGAAATGTGAAGTTGGTCTTTGAAATTCGACTATTGAATGGTTTACAGTGTAACAATAAACAATAATAATAAACGCACTTTAACTAAATTAATTCCTCATGCTAATAATTGTATGTTTCATTCAGAGCATAGAAATTGGTTCGATAAACTTAAGCCAAAGTCTGCTTTTGGTAATACCACAAATATGAGGCACAATTAAATTACTGGCATTTTTATTTGGCCAACACACAAATGCCTCTAATTCAGCGGCCAATGGCGATGCCGTTTTCACGCGCCACGTGACACAATTACGAGCGGACAATGGCACCTACACACATGCACTCTATAGCATAAAGAGAAATATGTATGAACAGGGAAAAAAGGAAGGACTTACGCAATCAGGGCAAAGAAGAGTGTATGTGTTATTATTATGATGATTTGTATTTGTACCACATTGAGCACATTGAGCATTGTGCTGACCAGGCTCACAATTGAGAGATGTATGTTAGATACATTGCGCTGTCAGATTTGCCTGTCTATGGTATCTCTATTGGCACTGTCTGTTCTGATGCCTGTCCCTTCTTGGTCCCTTCGCGGACTCTCCGTCTGCCCCTGTGACTGGCTCGCTGTTGTATTATTATTTTAACAATTTATTTTACGCAATTAACACAATTGCCAACACACATTCATTACGCACAACTTCCGGGTAACTGCGTCTGAGCTTAATTTATTGTTGCTGCCGCAGAGTGGAAAAGGGGCGTGTCTGGAGGGAGTGAAGAGGGCTGGACCTAAGCCTATTTGGCCCACTGGCATGAGAGATTTACGCAGTCGGCGCGTGGCAACTTAAAGATTTGAGCTTCTGTGTCTTCACAAGCTGGCAATAAGCGATGTTATAATAAATGTGTGCTCATATACTTCAGTAAGAGTCTATCTATCGCAGTTGGGATTTGAATTCTTAGAAGGGGATGTGGCAGCTCTTAGAAGAGTGTACAAAGTGTTGCCCTAATGAGCACACGCCTCACATTTCTGGGGAGTGGGAAACGGATCAGATTAGTTGAATTATTTGCAAGTAATTTATTACATTTTCACTCATAGATTTCCCAATGTGCCTTGCGATTTTTGTAGCAAAGTCTGAGCCGTTGGCTAATTAACATACTTAATGGATTTTCATTGTGACAAAGTCAGTCTTTCATATACCTAACATTTGAATTCAATCGAAAAAGTCAACTTGTCTAATGCGACTTCTAAGACAATTTAAGGCCAAAGCTTTGCAATCAAAGCTTTAAAGACTTAAAGTTAAAACGTGTGCTTTCAAATCTTGAAACGATAGTAACTAAACTTTTCTTTTTAAGAAGAGACAACTAATTAATATTTTAAATAATATGAGTTATTATTAAAATTAATAAAGAATTTACAAGCACTCACATTTAATTATCAACACACCTTTATATTTATCAAACTGTTTGAAATCAATTGAAGCTTATTGTACCGCGGATATTTCAATAACAAAGTCTTAACGGAGGCTATAAAATTATACAGCCCCGTATTTATGAGCAGGAATAGTAGGAATCGACAATAATTGAGCGTAAATTGCGGCGCGTAATAAAGTTGTTGAATGATAAAATGTAAAATGTTCGTCTAATTTCGTTATTTTTTCATTTGATCACAATTTTCACCCCGCGCAGCGTCGGAGTAGAGTTCAGAGCCATTAATCAGGAAAACTTTGAAACAGGTAACCAAAAATAAAAGAACGAGTTTTGATACAGGCAAAGTGTAGTCACAAATGAGGTGCACATGAATCACATTCACACACTCAACCACACACCCATACATACATACACCAAACAAAAAAAGGACTATAAAAAGTTTCAAAAACATTTTTCACAACGAGAAATTACTCCAAAAACCAACCGTCGACAAGGTCGCTAGCCGGAAGTGATAACAAAAGCCGCTGACACTTGACAAAGTTGCGAATTGTTACAAAAAAATAAAAAAAATTATGAAAATGAAATCACGACTAAAGTGGAGCCACCTGGCGGTGTGTCCAGCTGGCAGAGCAGATAAGCAATGTCGCTGACAGCCGTCGCATGACTTTTCATCTAAATGCTACTCAATTTGCAGTTTCAGTCTCGACTCGTTCTTATAGCTGCCATTTATCGTTTTTTCTGCCAAATTATTTTTTTTATTTTATTTTTAATTAATTTTAGCTTTTGTTGTTTTATTTTTTACGCCTGCTGCTACTTCTGTTGTTGTTGTTGTTGTTAAATAACTCACTTCTACTTTTATTTTCTTTTTAATTTGCAGAGGCAATGTGCGCGCTTTGTGGATGGGAGTTCTTTGGGCTCTGACATCTGGAACTGGCGTTGCCGTAGCGCTGCTTCAAGGTTCAGCTGGCCCATTGATTGGTGTTGCCATATCAGCGTCTCTGCTGCCACCAGTCGTCAACTGTGTATGTATATGTAACCAAATATGCTCTTTAATTGATAAGACGACGATAAAAATTCGTTACATAGATTTCCATGGGAAACGGGAAACGGTTTTTATTTGTGGGGAAATCTTCAATAATTGCGACCTTGGAATAAATTCCAAATCATAGTCTCAAGTTTAAGGCTTATTTAAAGTCGATTTTGAAACAGCGTAATTAGCTTATTTGTACAGCTTTAGCATCTTTAGATACTCTTGAAGAATGTGCTATCACTTCATTACCGAACTTTTTATTTTATATTTATTACCCAACATTCTGCATTTTATTGCGCATTGGCAGGTAGCGGAAAAGAGACAGGGAAAGAGCGAGAGAATTTAAATTAATTGAATTAAATTTAATTTGTATAGAAATGGTGGTTTAGGCATTTATTATTATTATTATTATTATTATTATTATTATTATTATTATTATTATTATTATTATTATTATTATTATTATTATTATTATTATTATTATTATTATTATTATTATTATTATTATTATTATTATTATTATTATTATTATTATTATTATTATTATACTCTCTGCAAGAGAGAGTATATTGGGTTTGTGAAAAGTATGTAACAGGCAGAAGGCGTGGCAGACCCCATAAAGTATATATATATTCTTGATCAGAATTCAACGTCTTTTACTGCAAGTACTATCAATTGATATTCTTGGATACCGATTTTATTAAAATGATCGGGAAAAAATGCAGAGAGTATTCTACGATCGGGCGTGCTCGACTGTACTTTTCTTTCTTGTTTTTATTATTATTATTATTAGTAAATGATTATTGAAGATTTTAAAATTAGTACTTTAGAAACTGAACTATATTTGACGCAGACAAAAAATAAAGAGTTTTTGCTGGCTGCCTGTTTCGAACGCTTAAGAACAGAGCGAAAAGTGAGAAAGTGGTATAAAGAGAGACAGAGAGAGAAAGTAAAGTGGAGTGAGACAGAAACTTTGTCTTGAAGGCCAGCACATAAATTAGACTAAAATACAATTTGCTGATTAATCTGAAGTGCAATGTGCAAAAAGTTTCGGTCATAAATCTATTCGGCTGATTGCCTGTTGGCTGTTACTTAGCCATGCCTTTAGCTTTCACTTTGGTTTGGGCTTTCGCTCGGTCCCAGGCTCATCTGCTTGCCACACATTGTGGCAGCTAACCGCAACGAGTGCATAAATTTCGACCCAATTTTCAAGTGCGAATTTAACTCCAAGCGGATGTAGCATAAAATTATTAAGCAAACATTCTGAGAACTGCAACTGCAAGCACAGAAGAAAGACAGACAGGCTAACAGCCAAAGAGCCAAATAGTCAAAGAGCCATGCAAACATGCCAACACACAAACAAACAGGCAAACATATAAACAAACCAACCAACGAACAAAACTCCCGGCGACACAAGGCTGGCTGACATTTATCAATTGTGACAGACAGACAATGGCACAAGGCGGAGACAAGTCGGGGAGTTGAGACCACGAGCATGACAAAATGATGCAAGCGAGCAAGTTACGGCAGGATAGAAGGAGAGGGGTTAGCGCTAGAGGACGTGCACTACACTGTTAAAAAGCATGCTTAAAAACAGTCAACCCGTTTCGGTAGTAAAGTGATTTATAAAGATTAAAATGTTATAGTTTGCAAGCAATAACAAATGTTTCAAATTTTATAATCATTGGTATTTCTAATTGGTGCTCAAATCAGTCTAATAGTAGAGATCTGGTGTTTCAGACTGGTTTAGTTGATATAGTAATAATTAAGCAAACATACTAAGAACTGGAATTGAAGAAGTTCTTGATCGTTGTCCATTATTCCCCTTGAAAGCTACACTTTGATACCGAATTTGTTGTCAATCCATAATTTTTTTTATCAGTGTACGCTTGTCTGAGGATTCGGTTTCAAAACTCATTCTGTCTCTGGTGCTTTGCTTACTGCATTTGCTGAAACAATGGCGCTGAGATCGCTTAATCATACCAACGTTTGTGGTCGAGCATGTGTGTTTCTGTCTCCCTCTTTGTCTGTGTCCCTTTTCGTCCTTACCCCGCACTTGCTGTTGCATAGTTTTTTGGCTTATATGAACCGCATAAATCAGATACACGCACTAAAACTCTGAAGCTGTCAGCTCAGTGAGGCAGTCGTTGCACGTTTTTAACCTAAAATCTGCTAACTGCATCGCCCAAACAGCGTGCCACAATTAATTGCATGCATTTTGTATAACGGCACTGACAACGGCGCGTATGAGAAATTGCGTTTGTTTTCTATAGGTATTACTCATATGTTGTCTTGTCTGCTCAAAAGCTATAACCTCAAATTGTTATCATTTAACTAGCTCATAAATGTTTTTATTCCACTCGTCTTCATTGTTTTAATTTGAAAATCTTGTAAGATTTCAAGATTCATTTTTTTAATGTGGCTAGTTTATCAAAAATTAATAATTTGTGTTTTATTTGCTTCAATAGCAAATTATTTATTTTTGACTTTATATCTTGGCGATAGAAAAAACGTATCTTCTTTACTTTCAAATGATAACAGGCAATAAGTTTTGTCGAAATGGTCATAAATACCAAGCAAAAAGAGCAATAGAAGTCACAATATGTAGAAAAAAAAGAAAAAAGAAAAGTTCAGTCGAGCACGCCCGACCGTATAATACTCTCTGGAGCAGAATAGTTTGAAATAATTAGTCTCCAAACGAATTTCAAATAATAAAACTGTACAATAAGAATACATGCCTTAAAAACGGTATGCGAATTTGATAAAAGTTTCGTTTTATACTGGAAAAGGGACGTGCCAGCTCAAAATTCTTAGTGACAATAGATTTATGCCGTCTATAAAAACTTCCGAACCAAAATTGGTACTCCCAAGTAGATAGGCAGGTGGATAGGCAGACAGACGGACATGACTTTATTGACTCGGCTTGTGATGCCGATGCAAGAATATATATATTATACTTTATGGGGTCATCCACGCCTCCTTCTGTTCGTTAAATAGTTTTCACAAGCCCAATATACTCTTGCTGAGAGTATAAAAACACATAAAACCGTATTTGCAGCAGGCACGCACTTCCGGAGCGTGTATGTATGTGTGCATATGTGTGTGTAGGCCAGGCGCTGAGTCATTATAATTTATAAAAGCAAAAAATGCCAGAAAAACAATTCGGGGAACAGACAATGCGACAATGAAGTTTTATCTAAGACAGTGT
The DNA here is from genome assembly GCA_018903735.1 of Drosophila cardini. Lineage (NCBI taxonomy): Eukaryota > Metazoa > Arthropoda > Insecta > Diptera > Drosophilidae > Drosophila > Drosophila cardini. Next base: position 371,006 of record JAEIGM010000024.1, on the reverse strand, counting down.
TTTTTTTGTTTGTTTGATTATGTGTGTGGGTGTGCGTGTGCGTGTGTGTGAGTTAGCTGAAATTTATAACAATTCAAGGCCGAGATCACCACTACTTTGTATGCTAAGGACAACGTTGAACCCGGTTTCTATTTCAATTTGGCAACGCGTATGCCACGACCTTATGACCTCGACAGCAAATAGAATTAGAGACTGGAAAACTGACAGACCGACTGTCGATAGCCCATGTATTGCGTTAACATGGCTTAAATATGTAAGTGTACATTGCTTGGTCTTGCTGTTTGTCGTTTTACAGGGTTTATTTTGGTCACAAGCCTGTATATGGCTCATCTACCCAGAGAAGCGTATTCCCCACTTAAAGAACGAGGCAATGAACACTACAAGCTCCTATCCTTTTCTTTATACGGACTATTTGCCGACGGAATTCCTGATCAATGGCATCGTTTCCGCCTGTCTGACCGTTATAAACGTAATTTGTATATTTATTACCGCGATTATTGTGTTGAAAATTAAGGAAGTCTCAGCACCATACACGGCTAGTCCCGATTTAAAACGGTACGTATGAAATTTAAAAAATCTTTTTTTGTCCAACTCCACATTAACCAAGTTCATCAGATATCTGTAATCATTTCTTATTATTCGTTTAATAAGCATTGAAATAGTGTATTGCTTAAAACAATAATTGGCTTAGAGAATATAACAAAATGGTCGAAATTTTAACATAACTTTATTTCATTCTTTGTCTATGGCACAAGAATTGTTTGTAAAATTGTTGCATTAATAATATTTAATAAACCTTGAAACGTTAAAATGCGTTGAAGTCGACAAATCGCATAATTAACTGGATTATTTTGTGAATTTCATGAGAAATAACTCATACGCCAAGTGACCGAGTGGCATTCTAAATGAAAATAAATGAGTTTTATTGCGGGAGACCTACCATAATAAATAGTCCTCTAAGATGCCAAATTCCCCTCTGTCTGTGTTAATGGCCTTGAGTTGGAGGCTGGCAAATGTCTGGTCTAGTAAGGCTTTGGTCTACGTGTCCTTCAATCTCATAAAGTGGCGCATTAAATTACTCGAAGCAAGCACAAAACAATTTTTCCGCAAAGCTTTGTCAACATTTGCGACATAAACTGCTTGTAGAATTATATGCTACAGTTTCTGTTTCAGTCTGCACAATTTTGTTGCGTATTAAGTCGAGCGCACGCTCGCTCACCCACTAGCAAAAACTCCCACCAATGGCATTACATACCCTGCAAATGGAGTAGGATCAGTAGACATACTAATATTTTTCGACAGAAAAATTTGAATATTTTTAGATCTAATTAAATTTGTCGAAAATTTTAATATCTCATATTACACTCAATTTTTAAACAGGGTATTTTCGAGTCGATCTAATGAATGAATTTAGTGTTTCTATATTTGTTTTGCATTTTATCTGCGTATTTAACAGTTGTTTATGCAATATTTGTCTTTGTCCTGCTGCATTTGAGTCGTGTGAAAGATTTGAAACTAGAAAGGGGATACTACTCTCCTTAAATAAACGTCATGAATGGGTGAAAATGCTGCTATTTCCACACATCTCTAACACAGCTTGTTTTCTATATGGCTCTAAGCATAACAATGTTTTGTTATTTTTTTCTTTCTGTTTCAATTCCAATTCGGCTGTTATTGCAGTTTTATGCTACACATAAAGTGCATAATTTCACATTTATTTGGTGGTACTTGGTTTGCAATACTTTAGTGAATTGATTTTGTTGTCTTTCGATGGTAATTGTCTGGTAAATCCACAAAGTTGCAGATTGTGGTCACTAAAATTATCCAAAATGAATACAATTGGCATCGATAGCCATTTAAGAGCCCTTAGACAAAAAGCATAATCTTAAAAACAAATGATTTTTCGACTTTAAAAGCATATATTATCTTGATTATTTTCTATAATTTTTAAAACCTATAGAAAATATAAAAAACTTATAGGAGTTTGACTAAGCAAAACATAATTATTTTTCAATGCAAAAACTGGTATTTACCTATGTTTGTATGCAATAGGTTCTGGGAAACGGATCTTCGGACTGTTCGGAAGACCAACCGTTCCACAATTCGGCGCCAAGGGACTTTAAAAGGGATTGGAGCAGTTGACAAGCTTATGAGGTAAGTTTTCCTTCAGCATGCTCCTTGAAATGGTGAAACTCGAGTATTCGTTTATATTTATGATTTTGCAATTGTTGTTTATTGTTGTTGTGATAATTGAGCGCCTGTGTAACTGAGAGACTCAATGCGATTTCTTTTCCCTTTCTCCCCTTTCACTTGTGGGTGTATGTATTGTGTGTGTTTATATGTGTGTGTGTTCATGACATTCCCTGAGGGCAGTACAATTTACTGTTTACCTCTGTCTTGAGTCCACAGTCCTGAATCAGCGGAATGGGGGGACACATGCTTCAAAAACAATTTCAAGAGGTAAACAATAAAAGTATTTTCACTTGTATGGTTTTGTCTCCATATCGTATGTCGTTTGCATTGTACATATATATGTATATATTTATATGATATATAAATATATATAAATCAAAAAGTGGGTAACATACAAAATATTTATCGCATAATTGAAATCCCTGCAAGAAATTTGTATCATTCTTTGGCAGTAACAGACCAAAAAATTAATATCTTTAAAGGGAACATAAAACTGTTGTGTTATATTAAAAGAAAGTTGGAAAACTTTTAATATATTCATTTTAGCTAATATTTAATAGATTTACTATTTAAATTTTCAAAGACGTAAACTAATTGTTAATTGAATTCTAAATTATTGCAGATGACTTTCAAAATTCCAGCTACGAAGCTTTTAATTAGAAAATGGGAATTTAACAACTGTCATACAACGATTCTTCTATCATAATCAAAATTTTCAAGCAGCAAATTAACACAGCTGCGGCTGACGCTTTTAATTTACCGACCACTGACCACGCGTATTATATAAACTACAACAAGTATGAATAAGTAAGAAAGGCTACAGTCGAGCGAGCCGACTGTAAAAGACCCCGTACTCCTTCTAGTGCGCGTATTTCCATACAAATCACCAATTTTCGAACGATTTGTTCTATGGGAGCTATAGGCTATAGTTGTCCGATCCGGTTCAGGTTAGGACAGTAACAATGCTACCATACACATAATGTGTGAATTTGGTCTCTCTAGCTCTAGTCGTTTTCAAGTTATGGTGATGAGAAAATAGTTTTTTACAATTTGCGGGGGCGGTAGGGGGCGTGAGAAAGATTTGAAATAAACTTGCACGTACACTACAGACAGACTTTCATTCCAAATTTGGTGGCTCTAGCTTTTGTAGTTTAAAAGATCCAGGTGTTCATACAGACAGACAGACAGACGGACAGACGGACATCGCTATATTGTCTCGGCTGTTGATGCTGATCAAGAATATATATACTTGATGGGGTCGGAAAAGCCTCCTTCTGCCTGTTACGCACATTTCGCTTCAGACAAACCTAATAGACCCCTATACTCTTTTTTAGAGTACGGGGTCTAATTATATAATGAGTAGAAATAGTTTCGTTTAAAGCGCAAATAATAAACAAATTTGCGTTTGTTAGAAACAGTTTACCATTCTCAAACATAATTTTAGGGAATAATGATAATGTAAATATAACTTATTGTTATTTATGATTAAATACTTTGTAGATATATTTTGAAGAGATATTATATTCATAAGTATGTATATATTTTTTAAAACTTTTAAAAGGTACGCAAAGCTTGTTTCTTGTTATCTATTTTGAATAATTGTAACTCACCACTTCTACATTCTATGTTAAACAGCGGTGCTCACTCTCATGGTTTGGATGAGAAGCGTAACCCCAAAATGGACACAGCCCTAGAGAGGGCACTGGCTCAAGCCGAAAGCGATGTCACCTTCAAGAAGGTCAAACGGATGAGCTACTCAAGCAATGCAGCCGGAGAGGTAAGTGTAAAATAAGTGTGTCAAATGTCTGGTCGAAGTATGGCAATGTTGTTGACGAGCTCAAGTTAAACAATTTTTCATAAATTAATTTCATATTTTTTTTCGAATTCGCTGTTTAAATACTTTGCATTGTTGTCTAAATTATTATACATTAAAATTACAATCAAAAACAATAACAAACTTCTTACCGATAAAGTGTGCAAATTTTCTTATTTACTTCATTAAATGCCTAGGGAAATTTAATTGGTATTTATACCCAATACTAATATGTTAAAGGGGTTTACTTAGCAATGTCCATATGTAACAAGGGGAAGACCCTGAGATATGTATATTCGCGAACGGCCCCTTTAAGGCCCTCTGTACAGCTGCATAATTATTAAGGGGTGAGAAGCATTGTTTAATGTATGAATGTTTTTGCCAACGCAGTTAATGCAGTATACTGACGAAATTTGATCAAAATCGGATAACTGTATATACTTTTTTTTATAACTATATAATCGTTCCTCTTAAACTTTAATATATATATATATATATGATATGCATGATACCATCATAACTATATTTCCCAAGTTCAAGATTAAAGAACTACATTCTATAGGTCACATAGGCAAAATCGGTCGAAAATTGCCAATTAGGCGCAAAAAATGCGAAACAGAATGAGTACGGGATAAGACGTCACGCTCGACTGTAGCCGTCTTTACTAGTTTTAAAGGTGAACAAAAATTTGCAAACATTAACACATATAAGTAGAACTATTAAATATTATTTATTTTAGTCATTTGTCAATTTGCAAGACATTTGCTCCATAAAATCTTGCCGAAAACTATAATTGAATCATTTAAATTAGAAACAAGAAAGAATGCTATAGTCGCCTCGCGACTTTAGGATACCCGTTACTCAGTTTAATTATATTATTAAGAAAGGGATATAATAATTATAATAGTATAATCCTTTAGGTAATCGACCCTATTGAATTTAATTCAGTTGACTTGGGAAACACAGAAAATTTTCATACAAATTCATATTTACAGCGTATTTTTGACCGATCGTCTCTATGGGAGCTATACGATATGGTCGTCCGATTTGGATGAAACCTGGTCAGCATGTTTATATTGTTGACAAATATATTCTGTGTGAGTTTCACTAAGATTGCTTGGCCAACGCAAAAGTTATTTATATAAATTCATATTTGGAGCGTATTTTTGACCGATTGTCCCTATGGGAGCTATACGATATAGTTGTCCGATTTGGAATAAACTTGGTCAGTATACGTAATCCCTAGACGTGTACTTTCTATGTCAATTTGGTTTAGATAGCATTGCTAACAAAAAAGTTTTTACCTTTGTATGCACATAGAACGCCCTAAAGTGGGCATGTCAAAAAACAAAAGCAAACTTGTACTGCTTGGGCATTTTATCTTTCGTTTGCGACCTTTCTAGCTCTTATAGTCTCTGAGATCCTTTTGTTCACACAGACGGACAGACGGACGGACGGACAGACGGACATGGCTATATCGACTCGGCTAGTCATGCTGATGAAGAATATATATACTTTATGGGGTCTGCCATCCCTCCTTCTCCCTGTTACATACATTCCAACGAATACAATATACCCTTTTCCTCTACGAGTAACGGGTATAATAAAATTCTATTTTCCGCTCCTACAATTTTTAGACCCCGTACTCTAAAAAAGAGTATACGGGTCTATTAGGTTTGTCTGAAGCGAAATGTGCGTAACATGCAGAAGGAGGCTTTTCCCACCCCATGAAGTATATATATTCTTGATCAGCATCAACAGCCAAGACGATATAGCAATGTCCGTCTGTCCGTCCGTCTGTATGAGCACCTGGATCTTCTAAACTGCAAGAGCTAGAGCCACCAAATTTGGAGTGAATGTCCGTCTGCTTCGCGAGCAAATCAAGTTTATTTCAAATCTTTCCCACGCCCCCTACCGCCCCCGCAAATTGTAACAATAAAGAAAAGTACAGTCGAGCACGCCCGACCGTAGAATACTCTCTGCATTTTATTCCCGATCATTTTAATAAAATCGATATCCGGGTATATCAATTAAAAGTACTTGCAATAAAACACGTTGAAACAAAAACATCTGATTGTATGTATACACACACATATACATTTGACATTACATGTATGCACGCACATATATATGTGTGTATATGTAATACATACACAATTGGTTGGCACAGCCAGCATTCGCGGGCAGCGCTGCCGCTAGTAAGCAGCGAAAACGTTCGCCCAAATGTTTGTATGTTTCTATCTCGCTCGCACACATGCATTGGCATTGCGTTCAATTATCAAGTTTCTTACATGTCTAGCTCATTTGTTTATTGTCCGATTTAGATGCAACTTTCAGGATAGTTTAATATATTTTGTCTTCAAATGAATGTGAAATAACAATACTGTACGATAAGAACATATGCCTTAAAATCGGCATTGAAGTTTGCAAATTATTTTATTTCTTGGGGCAAAAGGGGGCGTGGCAGTCCAAAATTTTTAATGACAATGCATTTATGCAGTCTCAAGGAACTTATATACCAAAATTGGTGTTACTAAGTGCCATAGTTACTGAGATATTTGCCTAAAACATCAATTTTTTACGAGGTATTTCTAGTTTTTTGCACATTGTAGGCGAACGGGGCGTGGCATCGAAAAAAAAAAAGATTCTTGTATTGACTGACTTAATATCGAGTCGATAGAGACCAAATTCAAACTTGTAGCTCTTACCATCTCTGAAATCTGTTTGTTCATACGGACAGACGGACATGGCTATATCGACTCGGCTTGTGATGCTGATCAAGAATATATATACTTTATGGGGTCTGCCACGCCTCCTTCTCCCTGTTACATACTTTTTTTTTTGCACAAACCCAATATACTCTCTCTTGCAGAGAGTAAAAAAAACTATTTTCACATAACCATAACTTGAAAACGAAAAGAGCTAGAGGGACCAAATTCACACATTATGTGTATGGTACCATTATAACTATCCTCACCAAGTTTGGGCCGGATTGGACAACTATATTCTATAGTTCCCATATGACAAATCGGTCGAAAATGGGTAATTTGTATGAAAAAACGCGCACTAGGAGTACGGGGTCTTTTACAGTCGGCTCGCTCGACTGTAGCCTTTCTTACTCGTTTCTTATGTACCTACTGCCTTTTCTGAACCCTCTACTCTTAAAAAGAGTAGAGGTATAGCGAATACCCGTCCCTTCGGTCTGTCTGTCTGTCTGCCCGTCTGTCCGTATAAACACCCCTCGCAAATTGTAAAGAACTTTTTTCACATAACCATAGTTTGAAAACGACTTAAGCTATCGGTACCAAATGCATTATGTGTATGGTACCAATATATATACCTATCCTCACGAAGTTTTTTCATTTGTGTATATCATGACTCTATATATTCCTACCAAATTTGGTTCTGATCGGACAACCATAGCCTATAGGTCCAACAGGACTAATTGGTCGAAAATAGTCTTTCTTACTTGTTTTATTTAAAGAAAAATAAAGAAAGAAAAGTACAGTCGAGCACGCCCGACCGTAGAATACTCTCTGCAATTTATTCCCAATCATTTAATAAAATCGGTATCCAAGTATATCAATTGATACTTGCAATAAAACACGTTGAAACAAAATCATCTGATTGTATGTATGCACATATACATTTGACATTATATGTATGCACGCACATATGTATGTGTATATATGCAATACATACACAATTGGTCGGCCCGGCCAGCATTCGCGGGCAGCGCTGCCGCTAGCAATCAGCGAAAACGTTCGTATAACTAACTAACTAACGTACCATTATAACTATCCTCACCAAGTTTGGGCCGGATTGGACAACTATATTCTATAGTTCCCATATGACAAATCGGTCGAAAATGGGTAATTTGTATGAAAAAACGCGCACTAGGAGTACGGGGTCTTTTACAGTCGGCTCGCTCGACTGTAGCCTTTCTTACTCGTTTCTTATGTACCTACTGCCTTTTCTGAACCCTCTACTCTTAAAAAGAGTAGAGGTATAGCGAATACCCGTCCCTTCGGTCTGTCTGTCTGTCTGCCCGTCTGTCCGTATAAACACCCCTCGCAAATTGTAAAGAACTTTTTTCACATAACCATAGTTTGAAAACGACTTAAGCTATCGGTACCAAATGCATTATGTGTATGGTACCAATATATATACCTATCCTCACGAAGTTTTTTCATTTGTGTATATCATGACTCTATATATTCCTACCAAATTTGGTTCTGATCGGACAACCATAGCCTATAGGTCCAACAGGACTAATTGGTCGAAAATAGTCTTTCTTACTTGTTTTATTTAAAGAAAAATAAAGAAAGAAAAGTACAGTCGAGCACGCCCGACCGTAGAATACTCTCTGCAATTTATTCCCAATCATTTAATAAAATCGGTATCCAAGTATATCAATTGATACTTGCAATAAAACACGTTGAAACAAAATCATCTGATTGTATGTATGCACATATACATTTGACATTATATGTATGCACGCACATATGTATGTGTATATATGCAATACATACACAATTGGTCGGCCCGGCCAGCATTCGCGGGCAGCGCTGCCGCTAGCAATCAGCGAAAACGTTCGCTTACATGTTTGAATGTTTCTGTCTCGCTTGCACACATGCATTGACATTGCGTTCAATTATTAACTTTCTTACATGGGTAGCTCTTTTGTTTATTGTCCAATTGAGATGCAACTTTCGGGATAGTTTGATATATTTTGTCTTCAAATGAATGTGAAATAACAATACCATACGATAAGAACATATGCCTTAAAATCGGTATTGAAGTTTGAAAAGTATTTGATTTTTTGTGGGAAAAGGGGGCGCGGCAGTCCAAAATTTTTGATGACAATACAATTATGCTGTCTCTAGGAACCCGCCTAACAAAATTGGTATTGCTAAGTGCCATAGCTACTGAGATATTCGCCTAAAACCTCAATTTTTTTCGAGGTGTTTCTAGTTTTTTGCTCATTGTGGGCGAACGGGGCGTGGTATCGAAAAAAAAAAGATTCTTGTATTGACTGACTTAATATCGAGTCGATACTGACCAAATTCAAACTTGTAGCTCTTACCATCTCTGAAATCTGTTTGTTCATACGGACAGACGGACAGACAGACAGACAGACAGACAGACGGACAGACGGACATGGCTATATCGACTCGACTTGTGATGCTGATCAAGAATATATATACTTTATGGGGTCGGCCACGCCTCCTTCTGCCTGTTACATACTTTTCACAAACCCAATATACTCTCTCTTGCAGAGAGTATAGTAAATTGGTATTTTTTTTTTTGTTTTAATCGATATTTTCTACGTGTAAAGGATTGGAGTTTGACTTATTCCAGCTACTGATTGATAATTCGGTTGAGTCTACTGCCAATTTTAGGTCTGTTCCTTCTTACAATATTTCTTCCATTATTTCTTCTATTGCCATTTCGTTTAATTACGCGTCTAAATGGTCTTAGAACCCTAAAACGACGGATTATCCTGATTCTCTGATACTTTTTGGTCAAATTGTGAGGTCTTATATACGATTTAACTAAGTGTATTTGACTGGATCGATTGAATGTTTTGGTGTATTGATTCAGCTGTCGGATTTCGAACAATTTTGTTATGAATCAGATGTTTTAAAATTTCTTGCTATTATCTATCACCCATCTGCTACAATAAAAGTAAAGTTCTATACAATGTCGGATGTTTAAACAGTTCGCTAATTTCAATGTAGAGTCATTTAAAAAAATCTAAGCAAAATATTCCATACCCTTAACAAATATTTTTGAGAGTTGACGGAAAAATATATACATATAATTAATAATAATATTGTATATAAAAAAAAATTTGCACAGTTACGATAAAATTGAATTTTAATATTATAATGGATGTTAATCAATCACAAATTTTAACTTGATTATTTAAAAACAAGTAAGAAAGGCTACAGTCGAGAGAGCCGACTGTAAAAGACCCCGTACTCACAGAAGTGCGCATTTTCCATACGAAAAAAAAGAAAAACGGAGTGATTCACATTTTGTATACATACATATTTATATACAAATGTATGTAAATATATACACAATTAAATGCACAATTTCCTTACTTGGCTTATTTTAAAAATAAGCCATGTCTTACAATTTGAAATTATTATTTTACAATTCTAAATTATTATTTTAAATTTAAATTGAAATAAAAAAAAAACAATAATTAAAATAATTCACTGACGGGACTCGAACCTCAGACTTCACGCACACGCGTCAGAGCCCTAACAGCTGCACCACTCCCCTCCTTTAAAATCCCTCGACTATCTGCATTTACATATAATATTTTTTTGTTTATAACAAAAATTAATAAAATGTCCCTGACGGCGCTCGAACACATGATCCCGGACTAACATACAAGTGCGAAGAATTAGAACAGGCATCTTTACTACTTAGACCACACTCCGCTTTGAAGTTTATGTAAATAATTAAAATTTAAAAAGTAAATAAGTAGAATGTCACTTACTGGATTCGAACCCGGGATCCCGGACTAACACACAAGTAAGAAGCGCGCATCTCTACTACCTAGACTACTCCCCTTATTGAATATGCAGTAGCTAAACGTAGAGTTAAGACTTTTATTGCAAGCAAGTGTAAACAAACAATTTATTCATAAAATTCAGCATTTTTGATTAATTTGTTTTATATGTTATTGTTGTCCTCTGTGAGTTTAGTTGCGATCGCTCAACCAACACTACACGTCTTCATACAAATTTTTTATTTTTGACCGGTTTGTCCTATGGGAGCTATAGGCTATAGTTGTCCGATCCGGATCAAACTTGGTGAGGATAGTTATATTGGTACCATACACATAATGTGTGAATTTGGTCTCTCTAGCTCTAGTCGTTTTCAAGTTATGGTCATGTGAAAATAGTTTTTTACAATTTGCGGGGGCGGTAGGGGGCGTGGCAAAAATTTGAAATAAACTTAACCTGCCTGACATATAGACGGACTTTCATTCCAAATTTGGCTGCTCTAGCTCTTGTAGTTTAGAAGATCCAGGTGTTCATACGGACGGACAGACAGACAGACGGACAGACGGATATCGCTATATCGACTCGGCTGTTGATGCTGATCAAGAATATATATACTTTATGGGGTCGGCCACGCCTCCTTCTGCCTGTTACGCACATTTCGCTTCAGACAAACTTAATAGACCCCTCTACTCTTTTTTAGAGTACGGGGTCTAAATATAGGAAAGGCTATAGTCGAGCAAGACGACTGTAAAAGATCCCGTACTTATACTAGTGTTCGTTTTTTCATACAAATCACCGATTTATTACCGATTTGTTCTATGGGAGCTATAGTTGTCCGGTTTGGATCAGACTTGGTACGAATAGATATAATGGTACCATACACATAATGTGTGAATTTGAATTTGAAAACACAATTCCAAAACTTAGTCCTTTTATCAATATTTCTTAAGATTTGCATACTCGCGTTTTACTGTGTATAGCTCCAACCAATGGGCTTTGTATGCAGAATAGCTCAACGCTGTTTCAATTACAGTTACCAGTTACCAGATTCAAAAGAAAGCTTTACTAAATTCGAGGAAGTATCCGTCTATCTGTCTATATGAGCACCTTAAAGTCCGCAGTACAAAGTTGTATAAGGTATGGAAAATTTCGTTATTGTATATATCTCAACTGGATTTGCACATTATGTAACTCTAACCAATTTTGAACAGTTTTGGACAACTATATCATGTAATTCCCATTGGCCATATCGGTGAAAATAAAAGATTTTTTTTGATAAATTATCTTAATCAAACCTTATATATAAGTATCGTATTTATCTTATAGATACCATTATAATAATCAGTAAATAAGTATGTTCAACAAGATTTCTTTAACAAACTAATTAATTATATATATTTGGTGCATCTTGCTTAAATTGAAGTAAGAAAGGCAGTGAATTAGGCCAAGCATGACACGGTCATACTCAATCAGCTGTTAGGATGAATGTATAAGTATAAGTATAAGAGTATAGGTAGGTATAACAGAACGACAAAGAGGAAGAAGAAGAGTGTGAACAAAGTGTAGTCTAAGAGAAGAACAGATTCACGCAAGATCGATTGTGAACTATTAAAATTAAAACATATATGCATATGCATAATAAGGAAATCGAAGAAAAGAAAAATCAGTGTTTATATCACAATTACAATCTCAGAAGAGAGATTATGGACAATACAATAAATCCTGAACTTTTTTCAACCGACCAACTAAAACGGTGGCTGTCTGCTTCGAACATGCCAACAACTGGCACGAACACCGAACTGGCAATTCGATTAAATGCTGTTCACGTCGAAACTCGAGGATTGGAGCCTCCATTAGAAGATCAAGTTCTGGAGCAGTTATTCGAGGAAAACGAAGGCACGCCGAAAATTTCACAAGCGGCTGCAAATGGCACGAGGCGTCACAGTATAGACGCACAGGGTGTGGAACGCAGTGAGACAGATTCGGCGAATCAAGAAAGTGACGCCGAAAATCTAGAAGGCGTCCATGAAGAAGACGTTGCAAGCGGCGTCACGTGCCAAGGCAGCGGGGCTTTGCTAGAGCAGTTGCTACGGCGTCTTTGACGCATAGAAGCATTGCAACGAAGTAACGGAAGAGGGACAGAAAATTCACCAAGAGTGGAATCTGGCGAAATAGACGCGCGACACGTATCGACGAGAAACCGACCATCTCTCTCACTCTGGCAAAAGAAGTGTTGCCAGACTTTAACGGCGAGTCTTGTGCAAAGAAATGGATCGTGCAGCTGGAAAACGTAACCGAGATTTACAATTTAAACAGTATTTATTCTCGGCTATTGTTCATCTGCAAGATGAAAGCGAACGCTCAAAAATGGCTTCACGCAGAACCATCTCGTATAAGAGAACCGATCGCAACACTATGCGAACAGTTGATAGCTACATTTGGCGACTAAACTTCAAAAGCTGAGATGCGTCGATGCTTCGAGTCCCGTAAATGGCAAGTCGCAGAAACGTTTGCAGAATACTTGGAGGACAAGCTGTCGTTGGCGAGCAATGTACACATAGACGAAGACGAGATGTTAGATCAGGTGATTGAAGGCACACTTGACAAAAGCATGCGCATCCAAGCGCGTTTGCAAAACTTCCCTAATCCCAGGCAAATGGTACATGCATTTCGAGGAGTGCGTTGAACAGCAGCGATGGACAATATGCAACAAGGGGACAGGCGTATAGACATACGCTGTCGTAACTGGAACTCCAGAGGACACCTTTACATCTAAAGGGCGCAGAGAGAGCAAGGAAGTTAAGGCCACAACCAACAATTATGTAACACTATTAGAAATACATTTTGAAGACAGTCCTAACAACCCGTTAATTACAGCGCGCCTCATAGATTCGGGGAGTCCAGTATCATTTATCAAACTTTGTCATTGGCCTGAAGATGCCCATTTATGTTACGTTACAAATACTTTTTTCGGGTTGAACCAAAGTCAACTCAAAACATTTGGAAAAATATTATGTTATGTAATGAAAAATGGATTAAATTTTTTTTTTCATTTAATCGTTGTTCCTAATGAATGTAGGAACCACGCTGTATTTCTGAGGAGGAATTTTATGGACGCTTGCAATTTAATATTGATTTAAGTTCACTGAAAATGGTAACGGTGGTGAAAACTGAAAACCGATAGACCATACATGTAAAGAAATTTCGACGCAAAAAGACGACAAGACAGATGCGCCATACGAACCAACCATTAATGTCAAGTTGAGTGAAAATGTAGAAGAGGCAAACAATGTTAAAGTTAGGATGAGAGAAAATGCTAAAATGTTAATGACCGATAGTTATGTTAAAATGAGTGAAAAAGTAAAAGATGTTGGGATTTTAAAGAATGAGTGCGACAATTATGTTAAAGTAAACGAAACTGTTAATGAACACAGAGGTAAAGTTAATGCAACTGTTAGTGATGGCTAAACTGTTAGTGATCGTAAACTGTTAGTGATGAAAAACTGTTAGTGATTATAAAACTGTTAGTGATGGCAAAACTGTTAGTGATCGTAATACTGTTCTTGAACAGAAAAATGATTGTAATACGGATTCTAAGACTGTTTTTGCAAAAGAAAATAGTAAAGAGATAGTTAAAACTGTGAGCAAGCAAATGAATCCAAAAATAATAGATCATAAAAGGATAGATGAGATAAAACAATCTGAAACGGCCAAAATACTAGAAAATGTTAAAGTTGCAGCAAATGAAAGCAAGTTGGATAAGGACCAGCCAAGTGGGAACTTCAAAAGAGATATGCTGAAAATATATTATGCTGACATAGAACAAATCAAAATAGAGTATATAATTGATGAAAAAGTTGAGTACAAAACCAGACTGAAATTTCAGAAATTGGTCTCGAATAGTTACGTTAATGCTATAAGACCGGATAAACCATTAATTAGATGCGAAATGAACTTGAATATAAAAAAGTGTAAGCCGTTTAGTTGCTCACCACGAAGGTTGGCATATTCTGAAAAAGAAAAATTACAGACAATGCTGGATGATTATTTGAAAGAAGGAATTATAAGACCCAGTGAATCAGAATATGCATCGCCGATAGTATTAGTAAAAATGAAAACAGGCGATCTTAGATTATGCATAGATTTTAGGAAATTTAACAAGATTATGATCAAAGACAACTACCCCTCGGTGTATTCAAAACTGGATTTGAAAAATCGATACTTTCACGTGTTCGCAAACGAAGAATCAATAAAGTACACTGCGTTTACAACGCCGCTTGGGCAATATGAGTTTCTAACGATGCCAATGGGATTAAAAAATGCTTCTCATGTCTTCTAAAGATTTATAAACAAAGTTTTCAAAGATATGATTAGAAAAAAGCAAAGTTATTGTGTACATGGACGACATATGGGTAGCTAGCTCATACATAGAGGAACATATGGAAACTTTAGAGGAAGTTTATAAGCGATTAGTACAAAATAAACAAGAATTACGATTAGATAAATGTGAATTTTCAC
This sequence comes from Drosophila cardini, assembly GCA_018903735.1. NCBI lineage: Eukaryota > Metazoa > Arthropoda > Insecta > Diptera > Drosophilidae > Drosophila > Drosophila cardini. Next base: position 355,958 of record JAEIGM010000024.1, on the reverse strand, counting down.
AAGAAAAAATAAAAAATCTAGGGTATTCAATATCAAAAGGAGGCATTACGGCCGACGATAAGGGATTAGAAGCAGTAATTCGCTGACTCTCACTCTTAATAGAACAGAATTAAATCCCAGAATAGCAAGATGGGCACTAGAACTGCAGGAGTATGACTATGGGTCAGGAAAGAGAATGCAACACGTCGATGCTTCGAGTAGATATAACGAGATAATGGTTATCCAAACAAATAGTTTTGAAGATAATCTTGTCATTTGTCAAGCGAAGGATGCAGAGATAAGAAAGATAAAACTGTTATTGGAAAAGTCGGAACACAAGCTTTTTGAAATGAGAAACGGAGTAGTGTATAAGAAAACAAATGATAAAAGATTGCTATTTTATGTCCCAAAAGAAATGGAGGATCATGTTTTGTACAAGTACCACGATGAGTTAGGGCATATAGGCCGAGACAAAATGATTGATGCAATCAGCAAAAGTTATTGGATTCCAAAAGTCAAAGAAAAGGCAGTGAAGCACATAGAAAACTGTTTAAGATGCGTGACATTCTCCCCAAAAAGCGGCAAAGGGGAAGGGTTTTTAAAAAGTATTCCAAAAGGGAATAAACCATTCCATACTATTCATATTGACCATTTCGGACTAATAGAAGCAGGAAGTTCTAAAAAACACATTTTTTTTTTAGGTATTGATGGATTCACGAAATTTGTAAGACTATACACAACAAAAACAAAAAGCACAAAAGTAGTGATTACAGCGTTGAACGATTATTTTAGAGCCTATAGTAGGCCTAGATGCATAATTTCGGACAGAGGCACGTGCTTTACTTCCGCAGAATTCGAATCATTTGTTAATGAAAAAAATATTCAGCACGTAAAAATAGTATAGAAGCATAGGACCAATGATTGCCAAGTTGACACAGCCGGACAAGGGTATATTTTGGGATAAAGTGATAGAAAGTGTAGAACACGCTTTAAATAATACCTTGCATTGAAGTATTAGGGAACACCCGAGCAAGATGCTTTTTGGTACTGATCAAAGGGGGGAGGTGTTGGGCGATCTTAAGGAAAAATTAACTGATCTAAACAAAGTTTAGATCTCTAGAAGAGATAAGAAAACAAGGAGAGATTAATCAGCAACAGTCACAGGCATACAATGAAGAATATTATAACAAGAAAAAGAAAAGCCAACAGAATATCAGGAAGGTGACTATGTGGTGGTGAAAAACTTTGATAGCACAGTTGGAACGTCAAAAAAGCTGATACCTAGACGTAAAGGACCGTACGTAATTGACAAAGTACTAAAAAATAACAGATTTTTGCTCAAAGATGTCGAAGGGTTTCAGCTTTCACGAAACCCTTATCAAGGAGTATGGAGCGGGCAAAATATGAAACATTGGGTTAGAAAAGCTCAATGAGTAAATTTGTAAATTAAAATATATATAATTAAAAAAAAAAAGAACTCAAATGAACAGATTTTAAGTAACGGCATAGCGACATTGTATTGTAAATATTAGAAGAAAAAAAAAGTAAATTATATAAATAATAAGAATAATATTTGTAAATATAAATGTAAGTTAAAATCAAAAATCTTTACCTATTAAGAATATAAGAAAACAAATAATAGATTTTAAGAATGAAAATTATATTAAGAAAACCGTAGTGGTAATCTCGTAAGATCAGGAGATCTTTAATGGTCAGGACGGCCGAGTTGTAGTAGGCCAAGCATGACACGGCCATACTCAATCAGCTGTTAGGATGTATGTATAAGTATAAGTCAAGTCGGTACTGACAAAATTCAAACTTGTAGCTCTTACCATCTCTAAAATCTATTTGTTCATACGGACAGACAGACAGACGGACAAACTGCGCATGGCGCTGACGCTGATCAAGAACATATATACATTATAGGGTCTGCCACGCCTCCTTCTGCCTGTTACATTCTTGAATAAATGGACAACAAGACTTTTAGGTTTGAGCACAAAAATTGAACTCTATGGTTGGAGAACAAAATTTGAACTGATTTTATTTCTTACAATCCTAGTCTTATATAGCATCAGACAGAGCTCCTCTCTAAGATATTTAGAATTGTACCACACGCACAGGATAGAGCACGGGCTTATATTGAGATATATTCTTAGCTTAGGAAACGGGTCGCAAGCAGAGATAAACAAAAGTATTCTTAGATTCGAGATTTAGGGTTTACATAGTTTCTTAAAATAATCTCCGCGTTGTTATTTTCTGTTTACATAACATGTTTATTTTTGAAGATACTTTTCACAAACTCTTGCAGAGAGTATAAAAATATGTTATATTTGTTATCAATATTCAAAAATGAAGAAGTTTTGCATACATGCAATGGTCTACATGAATTAGTTTGATAAAATTGCATTTTTGTTTCGAAATTAGGGGTGAGTTTTGTAATACATACACCTTTGTTTGTAGAGTGATCAGTTAGTTATGAACGAGTAAGTCAAAAAGGAAAAAGAGTTTTATATATAAATAATAACGATTTAGTCCACGCCAAGTAAGCGATTTCAACGTATAATTCTAGATAACTTAATAAGTTACTCAGTAAAGTAAAATATCGCATTTTATTATAAACCGGTTACAAGTTTAATTTTCTTAATATTCTTTTTAAATACATATGTTTTTTGTGATTTTGTTTATCAATAGTCCATTTTATGTCCTGATAGTGGCAAATTTAATCAGTTGAAGTTTCGCGCTCTCCTCATTCTGAAAGCGCGTCTCCTTTGGTTAGCACTTACTCCTCTAATTACTATGGCTCTATTATTTGTCTGGGTATTATTGTTCCTTCTATTATACCATCTTATAAATTCTTTTAATAGAGTCCTATTGACTCTGAATACCCTACCATTCCGTCTTATACGACATGTAAACCTGCGTCGTACTCTTATGGTTTTAGATGTACTTGATGCCTCTGTTATCGCAGCATCTGTTGCTACCGTCGTTGCTTCATCGGCGGCGACTGTGGTAGGGGCTTCTGTGACGAGATCTGCAACGCAATCGGGCTCAGATGCATTGTTTTGGTCACCGCAATCTGTGCATCCCACTGGAACGTTGGAAGCAGTGCACTTTACCGCTTCGCTGAGTGGCAAGTGAGCCACAGAAATGACTAAAAGAATATAACCCAAAACAAATGTTTCGCTTCTCATTTTAACCAATTTAGGTAACTGATAAATTCTTACCACAGCTACCGCCCTTTTATAGCAAAAATTTTGCAATTAACGCAGCTGTCTTCACAAGAAGTCTTATTTACTTTGTTATACATTTTAGCATTGCAAAATATTATAAATCTATTGTGCGTTTATGCATATTTTAAATTTGGAATATTTAGCCAGCTGCTTCTTCCCAAGAAATGACATTGTCCATTGCACAAACAAAAATATAATTTTGAAATCGCTAATATTTTTATTGCTTCCTATCTATGTTGGTGACTTAAACCTGGGTCTGTTCTTTATCAGTAAATTAATCAGTTTTATGTATATTGCATAATGAACTCATTTATTTATTTGTCATAGTTTGTTGTAAAATGATGTAAGATTTAACCCAGAAGGTTGTTGTTTTGATTAAGTCTTCTCAGGAGAATAGGTCGGTTCCTTCTTACAACAATTCTTCCATTATTTCTTCTATTGCCATTTCGTCTAATTACACGTCTAAATGGTCTTAGAACCCTAAAACGACGGATTATCCTGATTCTCCTCCTGCGTCTGCATGAAGATGCTGCGGTTGTTTCCGTATCCAAATCCGTCGGGGCTGCTGTAGTTTCTTCATCAGCAGCCACTGTGGTTTCCTCATCAGCTGGAGGTGTCTCCTCTGGAGGAGGTGTTTCTTCGACACAGTCAGCGTGATCTGCGTTGGTGGCATCATCGCAATCCGTGCAACCGGCGGGAAGCCCATTTTCGTCGCATTTCTCTGCCCTGATGATCGGCAGAGTTATCGCCAGAACGGCAAAAGTCAGGAAAATAGTTTTCATATTCATCTTGAGTAAATCAATGAGAAACTGATAATTTTCGACGAAGTTCTTGGGTCTTATATACGATTTAACAAATGTTTTTGATTCGATCGATTGAATGTTTGGGAATATTTATTTACTCAGTTGTGAAATGCCAAAATCGTTGGTAAATAATCAATATTGTTATCAATTTAAAACTATTATTTGCTCATCACTACAGAGAAAAGTCCAGCACCTGTTCTAATCCCTCAGTTTATTTAAACAGTTGGCGCATATTCTATTATAATAACGTTTAAAATCTAAATGCACAAAGCAAAATAATTCTCTTATGAGAACAATAGAATATTTTTTATTAATTTTTATGCTATTGATAATATATTGAGCTTCCATAAAAGAAATTCTTAGAAGATATCTTCTTTAAGTCACATTAAATTAACCTATTTTAAAGGAAAAGGGATTGAAAAAAAAACAATTAGAATTACTTTAAGTACTCTCGCTAATCGCATTTGTCAAGTCTCCTAACAAACGCTTCTGAACGGACAGCCGGCGTTTAAGCCAAATTACCAGCAATTACGAGTGTTTTTTAAAGACAGATATAGAGAAGGAACACATTAAGAAGTGACCTCAAACATTTGTTGTTCTTGTTGATAAGCATGGCAGGAGTCGAAAGTAAGAACAACTCGCGATGCAGAGCGAATGGCAAAAGCGGCCATTGCCGGAAAACGGGAAAAGAAAGAACAGAGAAGATAGAAGACAAGAGATAGAAGACAGAAAGCAGAAGACAGACTTAACATACGCACACAAACAAGAATAACAAAGCAAGTCCTGAAGTCATAAATCAATGCGAAGCACAGCACACAGTGAGTAACAAAAGGTCATACCCATTTCCCTGTCGCGAGTTGTGAAGCAAAAAACTCGAGTTACTTTATAGTGGAGAATTACGGAAGATTTATGGTAGACTCTGATGAAGCCGTCGCTTCTAACAAAAACAATAGCTGGAAACGAAAGATGTAAGAGAAAAGTTCAAGAACTTTGACACAAAAAGTGCAATCCAGTGTCAAAGTGAAGATTGACTTCTCAACTAGCAGCTGGAAATCTGAGCGACAATTGATGGATAGATATGAAGTTATGGATAAAAGATGGAATTGATGATGGGTTTGAGCGAAGACATTTATAAAGTAAAGAGGGTTGAATAAAGGATTTTTGAGTCGTATAGTTTAATTAATTTGAGTTTAACTAAGTATATTTGTATATATTGTATTTTGGACCTTAAGTAATGACATTTTTTGAAAAGCTATTAACATGGATAGTTCAAAAATAGCACTATATACATAAGGAGGAACAACCTTTAGATGAATATCAGAAAAAAGTAGTTTATAAGCTAATGTAGTGTAGGAGGTTAAAATAACTTTGTTAATTTCCTGCCCAGCGACAGAAAGAACTATGAAGGCATCAATTAAAACTTTACTCAGGAAAAACCAAAGCAGTTTAAGCAACCAAGCGTCAATGGCCACAAATCAACTTTTACATTAATTCATTTTCATTTCGGTAAATAGAAGAAAGATGAAAGCTGCCACTTGACTGACATACAGAAAGGCACAGAACCAGACTGACGCGAAAGACATGCTCCAAATATTTAGGGCGTGAGCTCAAGCAGAGTGTAAAACAAACTTGTCAAGTGCTATGAGGGAAACGAGGGGAGTGTGGAAATAGAAGACGAGAAAAGCGAGAAGCTTGCGGATGGCTTGTAATCTGTTTAAAGTGAGTCGCGGCCACTAAAACTCAATTAACCCCGTTTGACGAAGCACAAGGCAATTGAAAAAGACAGAGACAACAAGAGCAATATGGCAGACAGAGCGATGGCAAAAGATTACAAACGGAACTGCCTCACCGACCGAAGAGTCGATTACTGAGAACATGGTGGAAGGAGTCTTGGCATTTTTCACTTAAAACCGCATTGATACTCAATTACTAGTGTATGGGTTGCCAGGTTACAGAATTGTCGAGCTGCCACTTGCAAACCAAAATAAACCAAAACAAAGCAAAACAAACCAAACGTGAGCATGGACGTGGACGTGGACGTAGCAGCGGACACGGATGTTGAGTACAGGAAAGCGGAAGCACTTTGCAACGGAAATGAAACATCAATTAAACTGGCAAACTGACAACGCGGTGGCAACCTTGCCTGGCGTGCGCTAAAAAAATATATTGCTTTTGCGTCCAAAAGCAACCTCAACATTGTTAATCCTTGCAATGCTTGCCTCATTTCGATTGCCGCCTGCCACTTGCAAAAATCATTTCGTTGGGTAAACTTTGGTTGCTCCTGTGTCCGTTGTAAGTTTTGTATAAAATTCGTAAAAACTATTCAATGAGTGCATCCATTTTTATACCCCTTACTCTTAGAGTAAACGGTATACTACAATCGTTAAAATGTATGTAACAGGGAGAAGAAGGCGTGGCAGATTAAGCCTATTGTTAATATGAAAACTTTTTGTGTTTATCAAGTTATCTTCTCGAAATTTATATCGATCAAGTTTTATCCTAATCTATATCGTATAGCTCCCATAGGATCGATCGGTCGATCAATCGCGCTTATAAAGCAATCAATAATCAAACTCACTACATTCCATCAAATGAATGATTTCATTAATATTATTATTATACCCGAATGTTATTAACATATTAAAAACATGTAAGAAAGGCTACAGTCGAGCGAGCCAACTATAAAAGACCCCGTACTCATTCTAGTGCGCGTTTTACCATCCAAATAAGTAATTATCGAACGATTTGTCCTATGGGAGCTATAGGCTATAGTTGTCCGATCCAGACCAAATTTGGTGAGGATAATTATAATGGTACCATACACAAACCTAATCCCAAAAAGTCAAACCCAGAAAAGGCGCAGTTTCTTATCGCTCAACTGGCAGACAGGCATGTGGACAATAAACCCTTTCTACTGAGATGGGAAAACATCATTTCGGTTGATGTTTTTATACCCTTGCAGAGGGTATATTAATTTTGTCACGAAGTTTGTAACGCATTGAAGGAGGCATCTCCGACCCCATAAAGTATATATATTCTTGATCAGCATCAACAGGCGAGTCGATATAGCCATGTCCGTCTGTCTGTCCGTCTCTTTCTATGCGAACTAGTCTCTCAGTTTTAAAGCTATCTTGATGAAACTTGGTACAGATGTGTATTCTCTCTGCAGGCAGATCATTTGTTAAAATCGGCCGGATCGGATGACTATATCATATAGCTCCCATAGGAACAATCGGTTGAAAAAAAAATTTTTTTTGAGCTATTTCAACCAAATTGAGCCTATATGCATAAAGTACCAAATCCCATGTGCAAACCAAATTTCATCCGAATCGGACCACTATATCATATAGCTGCCATAGGAACAATCGGTTGAAAATGATTAAAATGCCTAGTATGAAAATTTTCAGTGTCGATTTAGCGATTTCAACCAAAGTCACGCCATAAACATTTGCCATCATTCCTTAGCTGTTGACCGAATTTCATTCGGGTCGAACCACTATATCATATAGCTGTCATAGGAACAATCGGTTCAAAGGCTTAGTATGAAAATTTTTAATGTCTATTGATCGATTTCAACCAAATTCACGCACTACTCCTTTGCTGTTATTCCCTATATACTGACCAAATCTCATCTAAATCGGATTACTATATCATACAGCATCCATAGGAACCACTGGTAACTGAATCCAATGAACGCAACATGCATGACTGCAAGGGTATTTAATCTTCGGCGAGCCGAAGATAACCTTTCTTTCTTGTTTTAATTTAAATTTAATTCTACTCTCAAGAGAAGAGACATATTCTCATTATATGTATTTCAATATATAATTTGCTTAATACAACTATACTTTCAGTTAACCGAGCGTCTTGCCAAGATTGCCGGACTAAATAAGAGACATGGGGATGATCCGTTGCATACAAACTCGAGCAGCTTGGCTGGGAGTCGCATGAATTCCATACCGAACTCTCAATTGAATGTGGACCTGAAAGCATTGGACAAGATTGTAAGCTGTTTACTAGAGCAGCAAAGTGGAAGTAAAGCAGCCGCAAATTTGGAAGCCGGAACTCGCACGCCGCCCGTGCAACGAAAACCATCGAAAAAACTTAATCGCTGGCGTCCATTATCCCGTTCAGTGCATAGCTTCAAGCGAGGGGAAAACCGGGAATACGGAGGTGGTCACTTCACACAGCTACAAGAACGGAGTGAGATGCAATCAACATCACCCAATATGCCCACGATTATGGAAAGCAGCGCTGGACACAACAACAATAACAGCGTCCAGATGGCTCATAGTCCCTGGACAGCCTCCTTAGAACGCACTCCAGGCGCGGTGAGAAATATGCTGCATAACATAGGTCAAGCTGCCACAGTGCCACTAACCAACGCATCATTAGTCCAGGAAGATGAGCTTAATCTAACACAAAACTATATTGACTAAAACTCAGTTGATCGAACAAAATATACAAAATATATTTGAAGCATGTTTAAAACAGTAGAAAAGTTAAACACGGCGTATGAATAAAATATATTGTTAAATGGAACCAGTTCTTTCTTACTTAAACAAAAAAAAACAAGAAAGAAAATTACAGTCGAGCACGCCCGACCGTAGTATACTCTCTGCCTTTTATTCCCGATCATTTTAATAAAATCAGTATCCGAGAATATCAACTGATAGTACTTGCAGTAAAAGACGTTGAAAAACGTTCAGCTAGGAAGTTAAACCTCTTTTATAGAGATATCTATGGTTTTAGGCCGAAAATTTCCAAGTAATGCGGTGGCGCGGATGATTAGTATTTACTACAAGAGCTAGAGCTACCAAATTTGGAATGAAAGTCCGTCTATATGTCAGGCAGATCAAGTTTATTTCAAATTTTTGCCCCCAACCGCAAACGCAACCAACGCGCACTAGAATGAGTACGGGGTCTTTTACAGTCGGCTCGTTTGACTGCAGCCTTTCTTACTTGTTTACTAATAAATCCGTTTCGCGTTTTTCGTTAGCCGTACGTTATGCGGTGTGCCTCTCGGTCGGTTGGGTTGCTGCATTATTTGAAGGGTTCCGCGCGTTAACAAGCACGTTGCTTGGTGTTGTTGGGCAACTTGAATGTACTGTCTCGTTAGTACATCAACATTTAAATAAAAAAAGTTGGCACGTCGTTGTGGCTGTCTGTTAAATAATGTGGTGTGAAGTAAGATTTAGAAACATTAGAGCAAACATGTCGTACAACTTTAGAGAAGTGACTTTTAAACAAACACAGCATTTGAAGAAAATTAACAAAATATTGTATTACTTGTATTCAGTGACAACTTAAATTATTTTATTCAGTAGGATCCATCAAAACACATTTTATAGCTACAAGGTATCTTGGATGCGACTGAGGGTATAGCAGTCAACTTAGTTCGATATTAAAAAATATACGTATATGAGTCACGTAACCTCCTAGGGACACATACTTTATTATGGGGAAATTGGCTAAGTAACATCAAAATTTAATTTCAAGGGTCCGTTATGCGAATTATGCTTAAAGTAGCCACTCACCTGTCGCTCCATGACGCCAGCCAATTGTTCGCGTTCCGAGTTGCGGTAGTATCCGGTCAAATTGGCACCAAGTCTCATAGTCACTTCGTAGCGCGTCTTCCCGCTACGTGCAGCATTGCGATTGCTTTTCAAATTAAAGTAGTTTAAACTGGAACTGTAACTGGAGATAGAATTGACGTCGTTGTTGTTGTCAAATTCGCATGCACGATGGCAATCATTGGCACTGGCATTGCCGATGCATCCTGAAAAGAAAGTATAAGGTCAGCGTAGCTTCGACTTTAAATAATGAATTCAAATTATATCCTGTTCAAATATGCTGAGCTAAAGCTTGAGTAAAATTTGCATTGTGTCTGTAAGAGTCAGAAAAATGTAGTAATTTAATGAAGGGGAATTTATACTGCAGTGTTATAGCTATAGCCATGTAAATATTTAACGATAACATCCCACCCCCTCAAAAATTGTAGAAATGCAATAAACGACATTACAGCACACGAAAAATGTGAGAAATATTTACCGGAAAGTGCCGAACATACTCAAGAAAAAACCCTAGTCAGGAAACTTATTGTTTGTGACCCACATTTGCAATGCATTTTCACCTGACCCAAAGACATACAACGTAAAAACCAACGTCAAATTCGATGACATTGTCATTCCAAGAAGAGCAGCGCACATAGCTGGGGGAACGCCCATGGCACTTGTGTAGATTATTGTTCTGATGTCAGCAGAATAAAAAAAAAATATATATATATAGTGTCTTATTGTTATGTCAACTAAATATCAACACGAAATGTTTTTAAATGTTTAATTTTATTCATAATACCTTTGGGGCTTTTCCACTACGGTTGCGTGAGGAAATAATCGCACGCGCGTTCAGTCTCATACAAAATCAAAGTTGTTAGAAACTAACGCGGGGACTACCAACATGTTTTTTGTTAGTATGTTGTGGTTTATACTATAGCACCGAATATTTTGTAAGAACAAATGATAAGGTTAAAATCAATTTGAAAATCTAAAATGAGTTTAAAACAGTGGAGCTAAGAGCCGAACTTTTAACTTTAGATTTCTGGCAAGAAAATATTGAAGGACACCACGGTCCCAGTAAAAATACGCATGTCTATTGCGTGTCTTCATACAAATTTCGAACTTTCGACTGATTTATCCTATAGGAGCTACAGGATATAGTTGTCCGATCCGAACTACTCTTAAAATGGAGAGTTGTAACGGTTGTAACTATTATAGTTTCGAAGTTGTGGTGTTATGAAATGGTTTTATACAATTTTCGGGGGCGGAAGGGGGCGTGGCAAAAAAATAATTATAGTTGGATCTGTCTGTACATCAAGTTACTCTGTGTACAACATTTACTATTTACCATATCTGAATTCTCAGCGTTCATACGGACGAACAGACAGTCAAAGCTTGTTTGATCGCACGCAATATACCCTCACAGGGTATAAAAGTGCATACTTTCAGTCTGCAATTAATATTGCCAGCGATTGAAGTGTTAGTTGGGCTTAATGACGGTAGAGGTCGTCAACTGTATGAAATGTCTGAATATTAAATTATAGCACACTTTTCGGCATATCACACATATATATTGACATTTATTTAATACAGTTAACCCGAATGTTTGAGATGCGACCAGAAAATTGATCAAAAATATTCGATATGAAAATTAATTTAATTGAATTTATTTCTGTGTTTATTTCAGAAATCTTTATAATGTATATTGTTGTTGCAATATTTGCTCAAGTTCTGCTCATTGGTTTCTGTCACTTATAATTGTTGTTGTCGGTGTTGAGGGCTTTGCGTTTTTGCAACTGTTAAAGACACATGGACAACAACAAAGTCAACGCTGGGCGTGACATTACGCCCACTGAGAACCATTTTACTTGTCGGTTAAGTGACGCGACAAAGTTTGCGCTTGACAATTCCCCTTCTTGTGTCTCTGGGCCTATTTTTTCCAGGATTTTTGCTCGGCCTGTGTCAGTCAAAGCCCATTCCGACCCTTCAACAACCCTATCGCTCAATCCTCTTGCAGCTCACTTTGCGTGTAGCAGGTCTCTCAGTAGACATCCAGTGAATTTTCAATGCTTAATTATTTCCTTAATTACATTTTTTTGCAGAGCATCCTTTATATTTTTCTTATTTTTTTTCATGCTTTCTCTCTCTCTTAATTCTTTTTTTGTCTGTCTCTGCTGTTTCTTTTGTATATATATCCACTGAGCTATTCCAGCCCTCATGTGCTCCATTTAATATTGCTTGTTTCGTTTGATTGAATTTATTCGATTTCTATGAGGTTCACTTACCCTGGGTGGTCGCATTAATTTCTGGTATTTCACATTTGGTGCCTTTATAGCCAGTTGGACAGTGGCAGGTTATAGCCGCATCGCCGATGTGTCTATGAATAACAATAAAAATTGTTTGTATTAAAAATTTATTTACCGTTATCTGAAAGTGAAATCTCCTGTTATTATTTATTAAAATGTGTTAATTGCAGTTGCTTCAGTCGTTATTATACTCTCTGCAAGAGAGAGTATATTGGGTTTGTGAAAAATATGTAACAGGCAGAAGGAGGCGTGGCAGACCCCATAAAGTATATATATTCTTGATCAGCATCACAAGCCGAGTCGATATAGCCATGTCCGTCTGTCTGTCCGTATGAACAAACAGATTTCAGAGATGGTAAGAGCTACAAGTTTGAATTTGGTCAATTTCGACTCGATATTAAGTCAGTCAATAAAAGAATCTTATTTTTTTCGATGCCACGCCCCATTTGCTCACAATGAGCAAAAAACTAGAAACACCTCGAAAAAAATCGATGTTTTTGCGAATACCTCTGTAACTATGGCACTTAGGAGTACCAATTTTGGTAGAGAGGTTCTTAGAGACAACATAAATGCATTGTCATTTGGCTGCTACGCCCCTTTTCTCAAAAGAAATAAAACAATTTTTAAACTTGAATGTCATTTTTAAGGCATATGTTCTTATCGTACAGTACTGTAATTTAAAATTCGGTTGGAGACAAACTATATTAAACTATACTGAAAGTTGCATAAAAATCGGACAATAAAAAAAAGAGTTAGACGCGTAACAAAGTTTATAATTGAACACAATGTCTATGCATGTGTGCAAGCGAGACAGAATCATTCAAACATGTGAACGAACGTTTTGGCCGTGCCGACCAATTGTATATGTATTACATATGCACACATACATATGTGCGTGCATACAAATAATGTCAAATGTATATGTGCATACATAAAATCAGATGATTTTGTTTCAACGTGTTTTATTGCAAGTATCAATTGATATACTTGGATACCGATTTTATTAAATGATTGGAAATAAATTGCAGGAAGTATTCTACGGTCGGGTATGCTCGACTGTACTTTTCTTTCTTGTTTAGAGTACGGGGTCGTAAAAGCAAACTTGGTGTACTGTGAAGTTTTGTAAAAGTCGATAATGAACACAATATTGACACAGTTGTAAAAACGAAACAACCCAAATGCTCGATAAATATTTGAAAAAATGTTTATTATTCCAATAGATTCCCAACAAAACTTGATTATCGCTTAACTCAATGAGCTTCTAAAATAGTCTGAAAAAATACATTTTAGATAATGGTAGCATTATTCTGGCTCTACTTACTTGCATGCGCCGCCATTTTGGCAAATGTTCGTATGCGCATCTGTGCAGAGAGGACCATGCCCACAATCGCTGCCACTGAATCCGGGGAAACAGGCGCAGCCATAAGAGCTGCAATGAGATGTGAATAAAAGATTCGTTGGTGATTCATTAGTATTTGGGTTCTTTCAAGTTAGCTTAAAATATACATTTTGTTCTTTTCTGTTTGTTTTTTTTCTGACAGGGATAAGCTGTCATGTGTCTGAAGGCGCGTGGCACCAAAAACTGTCAAGACTTGTCATTTTTCCAGCTATTAAAGAAGAAGCACAGACCCTCTTTCTAACAACATGCATAAACATAAATAAAGATATGGGAGTATTTTGTGGTACGTGCCTAACCAAGCGTGTTTTTAATTTCAACGGAACAATATTAAAACTAAATGCTAAGGTCAAACATTTAACCCTAGGTAATAATTAAAAAAACTTGGCGTCAAGGAGACGACAGACAAGCTAAGTATATGACTAACAAGCAGAGGATGGCTTGAGATAAATTTGCGCAATTATTAAGTTCAATTAAGAGCACACAAGTACCAAGTCCTTGAGCCTTCGCACGTCTGCTCATTAATGCAGCTCGAGACTGTTGCCGGTAAAGTGTAGCTTACAGGGTAAAAGGGCTAGGTACTCTTTTTTTTGCCAATAAAATTGTACTAAGATAAACAAAGAATTAAAAAAAATGAGTGTGAGTATTTAAAAAAAAAAAATAATAACATATTAATTTATTATTAAGATAAATTATATTTCTTTTGAAATTGTTTAGTTATATTTTCCAATCGGGTCAAATTGAATTGCTCAATCAACATTATAAATCACAGAATTAATTAACGCTTTAAGATATTGGTATTGGCAATCTAATTGGGTACAGTCGAGTACGCCCAACCGTATAACAATCTATAAGAATACAGAGACTAATAGAAGACCATAGTGCTCGTAGAGAACAGTTGTGGTAATGTGCAAATAAACTTAGCTCTTATTAAAATAATAACATGCAAGAACCATAAATAAATGTATATGTATGTATTCAAAAGCAATATAATCGAAGCTTTGCTGGCGTTACTGTTAAAAACAAGTAAGAAAGGCTACAGTCGAGCAAGCCGACTGTAATAGACCCCGTACTCACCCTAGTGAGCATTTTACCATGCAAATAACTGACTGACTGATTTGTCTTATGAGAGGTATACGGAGCTGTAAATCGCCAATTTTAGACCGATTTGTCCTATGGGGCTATAGGCTATAGTTGTCCGATCCGGATCAAACTTAGTAAAGATAGTTATAATGGTACCATACCATATGTGAATTTGGTTGCGATCGCTCACCTAAAACTACAGAGTACGGGGTCTAGAAAAATTTTATTTTAGACAATTTTGTAAGTTAAAACGCCACGCTACACAAGCAGCGATAACGTTCGTTCATATGTTTGTGTGTTTCTATCTCGCTTGCACACATGCATTGGCATTGCGGTCAATTATCAACTTTCTTAAATGTCTGGCTCTTTTGTTTATTGTCCGATTTATATGCAACATTCAGGATCGTTTGATATATTTTGTCTCCAAACGAATTTGAAATTACAATACTGTACGATAAGAACATATGCCTTAAAATCGGCATTGAAGTTTAAAAATTATATTATTTCTTGTGGGAAAAAGGGGCGTTGCAGCCAAAACATTTTAAAGGTATTGCATTTGCGCTATCTCCAGGAATCTGCATACCAAAATTGGTGTTCCTAAGTGCTATAGTTACTGAGATATTCGCCTAAAACATCAATTTTTTCCGAGGTGTTTCTAGATTCTTGTATTGACTGACTAAATATCGAGTCGATAGAGACCAAATTCAAACTTGTAGCTCTTACCATCTCTGAAATCTGTTTGTTCATACGGACAGACAAACGGACAGACGGACAGACAGACAGACGGACAGACGGACATGGCTAGAGGTGGGCACGGGCCGGGTTTTCATCGGGTACCCGTGGGCACCCTCGGTTACCCGTGGATATGGGCTGAAAAATGGAATTTCGGGCGGGTACGGGCGGTTGCGGATTAGACTTGCTTAATCCGTCTTACCCGAAAAAATTAGAAATTATGTTGTTAATTTGCATAAAAGGCGGGCAAGGCTATCAAGCGCAAATCTGGATATGCTCCTTTTTTTCTATAAAAATTTGTAATATTTTGGAAATATTTTTGTAATTTTTAAGAAATAAAATTTGTAATTTTGAAAAAAAAGTTCTTAAAAATTTTTTTTATAATTGTTTCGGGCGGGCGGGTTGGGTGCGGGTATGAAAATTTTTTAGGCTTTCGGGTACGGGTAAAATTTTGAACTTTTGACCGTGGGCGGATCGGGCCGGGTGCAAAAAAGTCGGCCCGTGCCCACCTCTAGACATGGCTATATCGACTCGGCTTGTAATGCTGATCAAGAATATATATACAATCGAGTGAGTCAAATCAAATATCCAAGAAGAAGTGAAAACTGAACTAATAGTAATGAATGAAAATGAAGTAAGCATAGAACAAAGGTCACATCCCTCTCTTATAGCCATGAAATTGATTTTTCACCTGTTTCTAAGTCAGGTGTATTAAATAGTGTTCCGATTGTAACCAAATTTGGTTTTGTTGCGAAAGTTGATACCATGCATGTACTCTGTGATTTTGATTAAGATATCGTTAGAAATTAAATACTTTTCACATTAAGTTCACATTATTCACCTGTAATTCCTATGAATTACATGTATGAAAAAATTGTTTTATCCTTACGAAAGTTGGTCAGTTGTAGCACAACGATAATTCACATGTTCCCTGTGAATTTGGTTAAGATAGCTTTAAAATCAAAAAAATTTCTCAAACTAATTAAAATTTGACCTTTGACATCGAAATAACCCCCTTCCAATCAAAACTTCATCTCTCTAGAATCTTTGGTTTGGTCTGTAGCGTGATAGGTCAGTCAGTCACTCAGTCAGTGAGGACAAACAGTTTTATATATACATATAGATAGAATATAGTATATCACAAAAAAGTTTGATTTATTGCGTAAAACGTGATAAAGTTGGAAACATTCCGCAAATTGGGTTATAAGTGATTTTTCTTCGTTCTCTTAATTTCACCAAGTTAAAATGAAAGTATATAATATGTTGAATATTAAATCCAACAAAGTTCATATTATTCTCATTGTTAAGAATTAAATAAGTCAATAAGGACAAATGAAATAGATTTATACTTTCAAGATTAAATAAATTTTAGATTCATAGAAGTCATTAGTCATATTTTATAAACTATTCTTTTTCTTCAATTCGTGTGTACAGGGTATTAAAAGGTCTCCCAAAATATATGTGTGGTAAATAATTGCGCATCGTTTGCCATTTGTTTTACGCTCGCCATTTGCCTGTTGTGTTGTCTATCCCTCTGTCCCTCTGTCCCTTTGTCTTCATGACTTTCTATCTATCGCTTGTTTTTCAGCGCCAAACAATCACAATTGCTGTTGTGTTTTGTGCCATGCGTTGTTGACATATGTCAACAGAAATTAACTTTTAGAAACATTTGCTAAATTGTCGAGCTGAATTAAATTATGTTAAAGTCGGTAAAAAAAATAGCTTACAAATTTGAACAGAATATTTAGCTTTGAATAAACAATTGAAATAGTATGTTTAAGTAATCCTCGATACAGCAAATTAGGTTAATGTAACACCATCGTTATCACCAAATCGACACTTAATATCCAGTTTGTCTGCTTCATGCTGAGAAGGTAAAAGTTTTCGGATATTAGAGCGACAAGAAAACATAAAATAATTGATCTTCTATTAACGCTATGGGCAATATACATTAGCTAGATAGTCGCATATGTCAATATTGAATGCATGTAAAATATATATATGCTGTGCTGTCCACAAGCGATAAAAGAAACTTTTTCGCCCTCGTTTCTATGCCGAAAACTTTAATACAAAGAAAGAAATCAAAACATGCCCAAGGGTGCGACAAAAACATAGATCGAAGACATTTGGCAAAACTTTTACATTTTCTTTCTTTTGTGGCATAACTTTTACTTGGATTTGTTGAACTTTAATGGGCATTCCTGATGCGTGCTGAAAAGCCAATAAATTTAGCAGTAGTAAGCCTAATCATATCGATAGGTATCAAGAGGTTTACTTCCATTTATTTCTGTTTCCTAAGTCATAAATTAAAATCACATTTCATTGCCGTTGAACTACTACTAAGCAACGTCTTTTGTTGTCTTTAGATATTTATCGTATATCAATGTCCTTGTGGTATGCGTCCAAAGCCACGCCTATTGACCTTTAACTGCTAACCGAGTTTGTTTTTATTACTGGTCTCCTTGTATTTCTCTAGTATTAAGTAATTGCGCTTTTGGCCAACGGAAATTAATTGCCTTTCAACGTGTTCAAGTGTTCGAGCATCTGTGGCGCGAATGCGATTACAAATCTCCGATGTCCTTCATCCTGACATGTTCTGCCGACTGTGACGAAAACGTTTGCCCAAACAAATTTTACATGGTGGGGCTGCTGTTTGAATAACAAAACGAAATAGTTTAATAAAGGTTTTAAAATATATAACCAACCAATTGTCATAAATTTTCACCGAATTTTCTACACCCTACTGCGTTCTATTTTAATTAATTAAATGGAAGACTTTCTTTTAGTGATTAAAATTCACTTCATTCATAAAACTTTTTTTAAATCTCTTGGTTTAATACTGCTTTTCTATCTCGGGTTTTGACAAACACAGGGTGTCGAAATTAAAGGCCACAAAATAGAAAAAATGTTCAGAGTCCTTTTTTTTATTATTGTTTTTTGGCATTTTTTACGAGTCGCTGAAAATCACCTGCAGCTGTTTTTGTCCGTGTGCTGCAATATTTTTGCATATTTTCTACTTTTTTCTTCCATTTTTGAGTTTGTTCACGGTACCAAACTTTTTTATACGCCAAGAATTTTACCACATGATATTTGCATTCTTTTCTTGTTGTTTTTTTTTTAACGATTTTTATTTGTAGTTTGCCTAGCGGTGGACACCGTTTGTAAATGAAACTAAAATGCATTGCACATACGACATGTGTGACGTCAGGTAGACAAAAAAAAGTAAAACTGTTTTGATTATGAAATCGAGCTCAAAAGCAAATCGCAATGCGCTTTAAAACTTATTTACAATTTAAATATAGTAAAACGATTAAACTAATATAGTGTGCCAAAATATGTTACAGTTTTATAGAGCTCTTAACAAACAGTGCCGAGCTGTGCACACGGAGTATAGAGTTCAGAGTGCAGTCGCTTTGCTTATGACAGAAAAGAACTAATAATTTCTGTGACATAGAGGACAGAACAGTTTTAGATTCTCAAATGTGTGTTTGTATCTTTGGATGTCTGGCAGCCAATGGCGCGCGGATGCCATGAACATGTCATAAAAGAACTTGCAACAGCAGCCAAGATTCTCCCAGTGTGTTGCACTTATGACAAAAGCCAACAACAAGCAAAGGAAAATACCGAGAGAAAAATGTGTAATCCAGGGAATTAAATGCAAAGATATATTGAATTTTATTTCATCACAACTTTAGAAAGCCCCAATTTAATTGTTGCAGTGTAATTTGGCTTCTGGCACTGTCTGACATTTTTGAGATGAGATTTGACAAAATGCCAAAGAGCATCGAATTGCCCAAGAGTCAAAAGAAGAAAATATGAAAAGCGGCCAGTTGTAGCATAAATGGATGCATACAATTATAAAGAGTTAGCTTAAACGGCGACTTGGGTCTTAGTCAAAGAAATCACATAATTTAAGGATTTGAATTACAAGTAAACTAAGCTAGAATATTTAAAACTTATGAATATCTGAAAATTTAACACAAGAATCACTGAAATGAGTTAAGGGTAGATCATCCTCTTGGTCGAGAATAATACTCAATTCAGCTTTTTCTTTATATTCATTTACTTATCCCTCTACTTCCCAAGACCTCCTCGCTAACTTAACTGGTTAACGATATTTTTGATTTAAAATTTGGTAGCTTTTGCAGTTTACAATTGCATGAAAACTGGCTATTAGAAATATTCAAATGCCAAATTTAGTGAAAATCACAGAAAATAATTATTTGGTGCGAAGTGTAAAATTCCAAAAATAATTTAATTGTAAAATGATTTAATTGTCGAAGCCAAAAAAAAATTATCTGTGCATTTGTGAACTTACAAAACATTTTATTAAGGCATTCTTTAATATAAACAAGAAAGAATGCTACAGTCGCCTCAGGACTTTAGGATACCCGTTACTCAGTTTTAATATGTTATAACCAATGTTGTATGATAATAATAATAGTGCAATCGTTAAGGCGATGGACCCTAGTGGGTTTGATTAGAAAAGCTTGGTAAACACAGATAATTTTCATACATATTCGTATTTAGAGCGTTATTCAGACCTATACTATATGGCGCCCGATTTTCATAAAACTTGGTCAGTATATTATATTATTAACGAATATATTCTTTGTGAGTTCAGATTGCTTGGAAAAGGCAAAAATGTTTCTTATTAAAATATTTAGAACATATTTTCGACCGATTCTGGAGAAAATATTCTATATACCTATATAGTTGTCCGGTTTGAATCAAACTAAGTCAGTATACTTTACCCTTTTAATCTACGAGTAACGGGTATAAAAATTACTGAATGTCCTTCACACAAATGTTTACTTAATTTTCCAAAATAAAACCGATCTAGTAAAAGTTAAAATAAATTTATTCAAAACCATGTCAACTATTAAAATATTAATATAACATTGTAATTAAAATATATATATATATATATATATATATAATTGCTTCACAATAAAGCATAAACAATACTTATAAGCTATTGAAAAGTGAAAAAGTGAGTAAATAGATCAAAAATTTAAAATAATAATATACTATATGACTTAATTTATTTTGAATTTGTTTGCTACAATTCGGTTAAAAAAAAAATAAAACATTTTAAACAAGAAAGAAAAGTACAGTCGAGAACGCCCGACCGTAGAATACTCTCTGCAATTTATTCCCAATCATTTAGTAAAATCGGTATCCAAGTATATCAATTGATACTTGCAATAAAACACGTTGAAACAAAAACATCTGATTGTATGTATGCTCATATACATTTGTATGCGCGCACATATGTATGTGTGTATATGTAATACGTATACAATTGGTCGGCACGGCCAGCGTCCGCGGGCAGTGCTGCCGCGACAAAAGCAGCGTAAACGTTCGTTCACATGTTTGAATGATTTTGTCTCGCTTGCACACATACATTGCCATTGCGTTCAATTATAAACTTTGTTACGCGTCTAACTCTTTTTTTTATTGTCCGATTTTTATGCAACTTTCAGTATAGTTTAATATAGTTTGTCTCCAACCGAATTTTAAATTACAGTACTGTACGATAAGAACATATGCCTTAAAAATGACATTCAAGTTTAAAAATTGTTTTATTTCTTTTGAGAAAAGGGGGCGTAGCAGCCCAATGACAATGCATTTATGTTGTCTCTAAGAACCTCTCTACCAAAATTGGTACTCCTAAGTGCCATAGTTACAGAGGTATTCGCAAAAACATCGATTTTTTTCGAGGTGTTTCTAGTTTTTTGCTCATTGTGAGCGAATGGGGCGTGGCATCGAAAAAAATAAGATTCTTTTATTGACTGACTTAATATCGAGTCGAAATTGACCAAATTCAAACTTGTAGCTCTTACCATCTCTGAAATCTGTCTGTTCATACGGACAGACGGACATGGCTATATCGACTCGGCTTGTGATGTTGATCAAGAATATATATACTTTATGGGGTCTGCCACGCCTCCTTCTGCCTGTTACATACTTTTCACAAAGCCAATATACTCTCTTTTTCAGAGAGTATAAAAATAAATTGTTTTTGAATAAAAACAGAAAATTAAAAGGAACAACAGTGTCAAATTATAACAAATTGTTTTCCGTGGTTGTGCGTGGGTTAGTGTATGTGCGCGTGTGTATTTTTGTGTGTGTTCCCAGCAAATAAAATTCAAGCAGCTAGGAGAAAAAAAACGTTTTTCTGTTCGCCTAATGTAATCAAATTTAAACCCATTAAATTTGATGGTTGCTTACGTGTTTTGATAGAGGTGTGAGTTGTGTGAGTGTGCGTGTATGGTGTATGGTGTGTAAAAGGGTAGCAATTGTAGCCGATTGCTGTCAATGCCTTGCGGGTGCTCCAAATATTTTTTATACTCTCTGCAAGAGAGAGTATATTGGGTTTGTGAAAAGTATGTTACAAGCAGAAGAAGGCGTGGCAGACCCCATAAAGTATCAGTTGATATTCTCGTATAAAGATTTTATTAAAATGATCGGGAATAAAATTCAGAGAGTATTCTACGGTCGGGCGTGCTCGACTGTACTTTTCTTTCTTGTTTTATAGCAATCGTAAAACAGTGTTTTTAAAAACAAAAAAATTTAATTTGCATGTTTATGGTTTTATTATTTGTATATGGAAATTAATTTAAAGCCATTACGAATACAGGAAATTAAATTGCCAAAAAGAAAAAACAATCAAGAATAAGTCGAAAAACAAGTAAAAGGCACGTGCAATTCTTATGAAAAAATACAATAGCCAATTAAAATTGTAAAGTTTCTTTTTTCTTTTTCGTTAGTTGGTTGACAAACGAGTTCACGGTAAGTTTATTTGGCTGAAAAATAACTTTACAGGTAAGAATGTGCTACATATGGCAGGTAAGAACACACAGGAAAATTAAAAGTGAAACTGTCACAAAGGCGAACTTTTAATTGAGTAGGACGTGCGAGGGAGGATAGAAGGAAAGGAAATAAAAGAATGTCAGTCAAATGATGTGACAAAGACAGGTCAAAATTTTGGCCAAACAAAACTTAATTGCAATATGCAAAGCTACAGCATACATGCAGACGCTCTTTCTTCTGCGACCTCATCGCTTCGCCCAAATTTGTTGGCCCTACTCTATGGCCCGACTTTTGGATAAATGACAATGTTTGACAAGGCAAACAATACACGCATTCTCATATCACGGGAGAATGGCAAATGGCAAATGGTGACTGGTGTCTGCTCACTGATGACTAAAAGCCAGTTGTGAGTGACACTGACACAGTTGCTACTGAAAGGATGCCAAACCGACTCATTGCACATGCCACGCCCACAACATTGCCATCTCATGACCCTCCGTATCCCCTTACTCACTGCTTCCGCCACACTTTTTAGACCCCGTACTCTAAAAAAGAGTATTGGGGTCTATTAGGTTTGTCTGAAGTCAAATGTGCGTAACAGGCAGAAGGAGGCTTTTCCGACCCCATAAAGTATATATATTTTTGATCAGCATCTACAGCCGAGACGATATAGCGATGTCCGTCTGTCCGTCCGTCTGTATGATCACCTGGATCTTTTAAACTACAAGAGCTAGAACCACCAAATTTGGAATAAAAGTCCGTCTGCTTCGCAAGCAGATCAAGTTTATTTTATATCTTTGCCACGCCCCTTACCGCCCCCGCAAATTGTAAAAAACTATGGTCGCCCAGGAAAAAATTGATGTTTTAAGCGAATATCTCGGTAACTATAGCTCTTAGGAACACCAATTTTGTTATGCAGGTTCCTAGAGACAGCATAAATGCAAATTTTGGACTGCCACGCCCCCTTTTCTCACAAGAAATGAAATAATTTTTAAACTTTAATGCCATTTTTAAGGCATTTGATCTTATCGTACGATATTGTAATTTGAAATTCGTTTGGGGACAAAGTATCACAAACTATCCAGAAAGTTGCCCGCGCAAGCTGCCCGTGCCGACCAATGGTATATGTACTTACATATGTATATATGCATGCACATGTATGCATACGATACGATATATCATATATCGATATGCTATACGATATGTAATTATAATTGCGATATGATATCGAATGCGATACTTGGTCGTTATGTCGATATCTATAGCGATATATCGTATTTGATTTCAGTTATTGATAATATCGATATCGAACGCGATATGAGAATTAATGTCATATTTTAATTAATATCGATCAAAATATCTTGGCGACTTACATCCCTATTACAAACTGATGGTTTTGCTTCAAAGAGTTTTATTGCAAATAGTATCCATTGTAATACCTCAATATCAATTGATTTATATAATCATTTAATCGGGAATAATATGCCGAGAGTATTATTAATTTTTTTTAATTTCAAATAAAATTAAAAATATTAATTTTGAATTATATTACGAGATTTGTTTTTACGCAAAACATAATTTTAAGACAAGGCATGTAAGGAAATCTAATTATGTATATATTTATATACATACTTATATGTACATATATATACATATGTATGTATGTACATATATAAAATAGGAATCAATCTGGTTCTTCTTCATTTTCTCTGTTGTAAGGAAAAATGGGCACTAGTATGAGTACGGGGTCTTTTACAGTCGGCTCGCTCGACTGTAGCCTTTCTTACTTGTTTTGTTTACTTATGCTCTGAACCTGATCTCATTTCAGGCAGTCGGGTTAACTTGACACAACTTGCAGCTTTACTTCTCGTTATAACTACATGTGCAAAAAAAGGACAACTCCCAGACCACGTTGCAAGTTGCACTTTGCCCTTGCCACATACCTATTAGCCCTCTTTTGACCATTTTTCAGAAAGAAAGTCATCAGGTGACACACAATTTGGCAACACTTAAACGTGTCCTAACTCTAGAATTAAAAGTATGTAGCAGCCTTCTACCTGTAGCAGGCAGGCAGACCCCATTTTCTGTAAGTCTGTCTGTCTGTCCGTCTGCCCATATGAACAAACAAACCTTAGAGATGGTTAGAGCTACAAGTTCGAGTTTAGTCAGTATAGACTTCATATTTAGTCAGTCAATACCAGAATGTTTTTTTTATGCCACGCCCCATTCGCCCACAACGAACCAAAACTAGACATACCTCGGAAAAAACGTCGTTTTTGGCGAATATCTTAGTGACTATGGCACTTGGGAACTTGGGAAGAATTCTGCTACGCAGGTTAGTAGAGACAGCACAAATGCAATATCAATAAAAGTTTTGGGCTTTCGCGCCCCTTTCCCCCTAAGTAGTACAACAAATTTTTAAATTTGCATTTAAAGTCTGATAACAGTTTAAAAAGTGTTTACTGATTTATAGGCTATGTTTTAGTTAAAATTTTACTGTAACTCAATCAACATAAAAACTTTTGAACTTTGCATAATTAGTCTTATTATAAAGCTCATTGTTAAAATAAACAATTTTATTTCTAAATAACCTTTTGGGATAATTTTCTCTGTTATTAGTTAAGTTATATAAAGTTATACAATTGTAATCAATTTCAGAAATATATTTATATAAAGCTGACATAAACAAGACTGATTTTATATATGTGGTATATCTTGTATATCTTTTAAGCAAGTTTTTATACAAGAAGAAATTAAACTTTCGAGCTAGAAACAGATATATTAAATTAAATACACTATGGACAAATTAATCATTTTACTCAATATTTTATATATTTTCCAAGTGATTCCACAAAATAATATTTTCTTCATTTAGTTAGCCTGGGCAAATTGGCTTTCATTGCACAGCTCTTTTGCCAATTTAAGCCCTTAAAATTCATTCAATTTCAGTTTCAGCTAAAGCAGATTCCGCGTCGCAAAAAGGGAAATGGAAAATGGAAAAGGAAAAGAAGTGACCCGCATCAGTTCGATATGAAATCCTCTTTGTTGCTCCTCAAAGCGAAAACTTTTTCAATTAAACATTTCTTCTTAAAAATACAGACACGCACAGACATGCCACAACTAAAAAAAAGAACCAAAAGCAAAATATAAATCGACATATACATACCCTATCTTGAATTTTCTTTGATTTTAGTTATTTTTGAAACTAATTAGATTTAAAGATATTTATTAGATATATTTAATTATTATTTTTTTTTTTTTTTGGTTTCATTAAAAAATGGAAAAAAACTAATTGTATTAGAATTAAACACTATTTGGCTGTAGGGCATAAAATGAAACTCATGTGAAATCCATACAAAATATATGAACATTAAATGTTTGCAACTGAATGGAACTTTTGCGGTGATGTGCAACAGATTTATCCAACTCGCATTCTCAATCGCCAAAATCAACAAATAAATGTGTAAACCAAACTCTTTTGTTTTTTGGTATCGTATTTTGATGATATTATTTTGGTATTTTTATTATGGTAGCAAGCAATTGAAAAATAATTGGAGAAACGCATTTGTTCAGCGAAAAATTTATTGTGTATGTATTGTTCCCTCTGCAGACGCTTTCTGTTGCCAGAAAGTAATACAATAACATACAAGCAGAGGAACGTGTGTTTTTAAATACTCAACAATAACTTAATTCACAGTTAAAAAAAACTTAACATGTACTTTATAAATATAACATTTTTATCAAGAAACTACCCATGGAGTACGTAAAAATGAACTTAATATTTATCTTAATAAACTTTGAGTATATTTTTGTAGTTTTTTAAATCAACCTATTTAAGTCAATTACTATCTGTTTTAAAAGAAGACTGCTGATTTTCCAAAAAAGATTGAAATTATTTAAATGGTAATTGATTTCAATTTGCTCTTTTAGCAAAAAATGCAAATTTGATTAAAATTTCTAAACTGGTTTTTTTAATATTTATAGATTTTAATTCAAAAACGTAGATCTCATTTCTTATGTATTGTTGAACTTTTTACCAAGAGACTCTTCACTTTTAAATTTTTTTTAATATGAAACCTTAAAAATGCAAACCTTAAAAAGTAGTTAAATGTTGAGTTTATTTAATATATTAATAAAATATTTTGAATAGCGTTTACAAGCTTTATTAGTTTAAGTTGAAAAGTAGCTTATATGTGAGCATTAACGATAAACATGCGTAGACATGACGCATCTGACTTCCTCTCCAGTCGAGTTCTTGGGTTTTCTTCATTATACTCTCTGCAAGAGAGAGTATATTGGGTTTGTGCAAAAAAAAAGTATGTAACAGGCAGAAGGAGGCGTGGCAGACCCCATAAAGTATATATATTCTTGATCAGCATCACAAGCCGAGTCGATATAGCCATGTCCGTCTGTCCGTCTGTCTGTCTGTCTGTCTGTCTGTCTGTCCGTCTGTCCGTATGAACAAACAGATTTCAGAGATGGTAAGAGCTACAAGTTTGAATTTGGTCTCTATCGACTCGATATTAAGTCAGTCAATACAAGAATTTTTTTTTTTTCAATGCCACGCCCCGTTTGCCCACAATGAGCAAAAAACTAGAAATACCTCGTATAATATTGATGTTTTAGGCAAATATCTCAGTAACTATGGCACTTAGTAACACCAATTTTGGTATGTAGGTTCCTTGAGACGGCGTAAATGCATTGTTATTAAAAATTTTGAACTGCCACGCCCCCTTTTCCCACAAAAAATAAAATAATTTGCAAACTTCAATGCCGATTTTAAGGCATATGTTCTTATCGTACAGTATTGTTATTTCACATTCATTTGAAGACAAAATATATTAAACGATCCTGAAAGTTGCATCTAAATCGGACAATAAACAAAAGAGGTAGACATGTAAGAAACTTGATAATTGAACGCAATGCCAATGCATGTGTGCGAGCGAGATAGAAACATACAAACAAGTGAGCGAACGTTTTCGCTGCTTGCTAGCGGCAGCGCTGCCCGCGAATGCTGGCTGTGTCAACCAATTGTGTATGTATAACAAATACACATATACATATGTGCGTGCATACATATAATGTCAAATGTATATGTGTGCGTATACAGATGTTTTTGTTTCAACGCGTTTTATTGCAAGTACTATGAATTGATATACCCGGATATCGATTTTATTAAAATGATCGGGAATAAAATGCAGAGAGTATTCTACGGTCGGGCGTGCTCGACTGTACTTTTCTTTCTTGTTTTAAGTTAAATTAACAAAGAGAAACAAATGGAAACATTGAGGTAGAGCCAGAATGTCAAGTATATTTACTGTGTGCCCCTGTTTGATAGGCTTTCCTTAGAACTGTATATATCCATCTCTCTCTCTCTCTTTTTTCCTCTTCTTAAATGTCTTTTATATATATTCCCTCATATTCTGTCTTATCATTGTGACATTTAACATTTGACATTTTGAAAATGTTATGCATTTTTCCCACATTTGCTTACAAAATGCCCCAAGAATGAGGATTATAAAAATGCACAAAGAAATAATGCGACAACAAGAGATAGGAACAGAATGAAAAGTGTGAGAAAAGTAAGGATGAGGTAGTGACTAGAGGCTGTCAACTGGAAGCAGTTGCAAAACAACAGCAAGAAAACAAGAGGGAACTTCAGCTACTTGTCGACGCTTTTCAGTTGTTCATCTTCTTGTTGTTGTGTTTATCTTGGCCACGTAGACGAAGCCAAGTTGGTGCCTTATTTGCCTCTGGGTGGTAATTAAGTTGCGGGTTAGTGCCCAAAGTTAGCGGCGAGTACAAGCACGTGTCTTTAACGTGGGGTAACTTAGGTCTGGCTATCGGAAGACGTCAGTTTTATATTATATTGCCGAGAACACATTTCGCTTTCATTTTGACATTAATATTAATATTCAATTAGTCAGCCCACACTCTTGTCCCCCGGGCTTTCCAATTAATGTTAATTATGCTAAGTAGGCCAGGCCACTTGCATGTATTCATTATTTTTTCGTAAAAATAACACTCAAGTTATGCTAGTTTCTTTTTTGATCAGAGTCATAAATCTTACTCTCCAAATGTAAACACAAAATTGATTTTCTTTTCTTTTTTTCAACACAATTTGATATTTGTCATTATCTTAGTGTCAATGTTTCTAAGCATTGTTAATTGTCATTTAATTGCTGAATTTGTTGGCGTTAAAATTCAAATTAAGAAAAGCAATTAAAAAGGTCTTCGATTCGCCTCACAGCCTGCTTGATTTATAATGCTAATTGAGTAGCCAAACTCGTCCTTTATTGCAATTCTTTGTACTTTTTAGGCGCAGGTAGAAGCAACAAAGAGACGGCGAGGGGCAAGGGTTGTGAATTTATTATTTCTGTCTACTGAGTAGAACTATATCTGAGAAAGTTCAAATATTAAATAAGTAGACTTAAAATTAAAATATTATTTAAAAGACATTGCTTTGACTTTCTTTGTTTATTTATTGATTTGGTAATAATTGAGAGTTATTGAGTAAAGTAACTGTCAACAATTATTATAAGTACAATATTTTCGATAATGATGAAAAATGATTGGACTAAAGATGCGCATATGATTTTTTCTTATTTTGAAAATTTGTATTTACTTTTTAACGTTTTTTGCTCAATGTTCTAACACTTTCAAAGAATAAAAAACAGCGTTCTTGAAAGATACGACGTCTTAACCGTACTCAAAAAATGAACAGGGGTCTATTGGGTTTGTCAGAAGCGAAATGGGGAGCAACTGGTAGAAGGAGGCTTTTCCGATCTCATAAAGTATATATGTATATTCTTGATCAGCATCAACAGTCTAGTCGCTTTACCTATCTTCCTCCTATTGGTTCTCCCAAAGGCATTAAGTTAACCTTCATAAATGGTAGCCAATACCAAATAAATGATTTTGGTTTAAGCCAATTCAGCACACACATTAGCGACGTAACTGCTCGCATGTGTTACCATTTATAAGTCATGCCCGACAACTCTGCGATATTATACATATATATACATATACGTAGGGTGGTGTAGAGGGGTAAAGGGAATAGGGGACAGAGGTGTGGGAATAGCGGGCCATTGGGACAGCGATTCCAACTGCACCTGTGTCCGGGTGCCACGCATATTTAAGCATTCCAAAAACTTTGCGCTTCTCGACCTTTAGTCCAATCATGCTCCCCCCTCACTTCGTGTCTCTTCACTTACTTTCTCACTCTATCGACATTTGGTGATTCTGAAATTGAGTTTCCTTTCAGTTCCGGTCAGTGCATAATAACTGGACCAATCGCTGCCAAAATCACAGGCAGCTAACCATGCAAACTGTTAAATGTTTGCATATCAATCTTTGCTCTCGAATGTTCATACCCCGGCCGAAGGTGTAATAGGTTTGGTAAAAGAATTCAACAGGCAAAATGAATAATATTTTTTAAGGTCCGTCCATATACATAGTAATAATATGTATTTGAAAGAGTATGAACTGTTCGTACTAAAGAAGGTAATTTATTTAATAATTGGTTTTTAAAAGCACAAATAATATTTTTCAGTTTATTTCCAAAATTATTAAGATATAAACGGTGTTGAAAGTTAACGTGATCCAAAACGAAAGCTTCCCTTCGTAAATGACACATGGTATATAACGATAGTGTGAGCTCTACTTTTGATGCTTGTTTGACTTCGCTCTCTGTTTCAATTGCTTCTATTCCCGCTTCCGTTTCCCGAGAATTCTCTTGAAATTCAAATTCAGATTCGGATTCAAATTCAGACGCTGGAAAACGTTTCAACTGTTTCGGTCTTTCAGCCTAAGCCAAGTGGGAGCCATACATTTTGCAATGTTCCAGTGGCTGGAACTGCTGTTGCTAAATAACCTCCACTTTGTTGTGCTTCGCTTCCGGTTCCCAAGTGTATGCCCTTTAAACCCACCCCAAAAAAACATAAAGCCCAAACAAGTAAGAAAGGCTACGGTCGACCGAGCCGACTGTAAAAGACCCCGTACTCACAGAAGTGCGCAATTTCTATTTGAAAAAGAAAAAAAAACGGAGTGATTCACATTTTGTATACATACATTTTTATATACAAATGTATGTAAATATATACACAATTAAATGCACAATTTCCTTACTTGGCTTATTTTAAAAATAAGCCGTGTTTTACAATTTGAAATTCAATTTAAATTTAATTTTAAATTTAAATTGAAATAAAAAAAAAAAAATAATCAAAATAATTCACTGACGGGATTCGAACCTCGGACTCCACGCACACGCGTCAGAGCTCTTACAGCTGCACCACGCCCCTCTCTTAAAAGTGCTCGACTATCTGCATTTACATGTAATATTTATATGTTATACAACCAAAATTAATAAAATGTCCCTGACGGCACTCGAACCCATGATCCCGGGTTCACATACAAGTGCGAAGAATTAGATCAGGCATCTTTACTACTTAGACCACACTCCGCATTGAAGTTTATGTAAATAATTAAAATTTAAAAAGTCAACAATTAGCATTTTGTCACTGACTGGATTCGAACCCGGGACTCCGGGCTAACCAACACGTACGAAGCGCGCATCTCTACTACCTAGACCACGCTCTTTATTGAAGTTGCGGTAGCTAAACGTAGAGTTAAATCTTATATTGCAAGCAAGTGTAAACAAACTATTTATTCAACAAGTAAGAAAGACTACAGTCGAGCTAGCCGACTGTAAAAGACCCCGTACTCATAGTATTTGCAATAAAACACTTTGAAACAAAACCATCAATTTGTAATAGGGATGCAAATCGTCAAGGAAATGCCGATATCGATATTAATTAAAATATCACATCAAATCTAATATCGATATTATCAACAACTGAATTTAAATACGATATATCGCTATAGATATAGACATAATGACCAAATATCGCATGCGATATTATATCGCAATTATAATTACTATGGTATTGAATATCGATATATGATAAATCGTGTCGTATGCATACATGTGCGTGCATCGTCCGCAAGCAGTGCAGTCGCTACACAAGCAGTGCAGTCGAAAAGCAGCGAAAACGTTCGCTCACATGTTTATATGCTTCTGTCTCGCTTGCACACATGCATTGACGGTGCGTACAATTGTAAACTTTGTTATGTGTCTAGCTCTTTTGTTTATTGTCCGATTTGTATGCAACTTTCAGGATAGTTTGTGATACTTTGTCTCCAAACGAATTTGAAATTACAATACCGTACGATAAGTGCAAATGCCTTAAAAATGGCATTTAAGTTTGAAAATTATTTCATTCTTGTGGGAAAACGGGGCGTGGCAGTCCAAAAATTTTAATGACAATGCATTTATCCTGTCTCTAGCAACTTACATACCAAAAATGGTATTCCTAAGTGCTATAGTTACTGAGATATTTGCTTAAAACATCAATTTTTTCCGAGGTGACCATAGTTTTTTACAATTTGCGGGGGCGGTAAGGGGCGTGGCAAAGATTTGAAATAAACTTGATCTGCTCGCGAAGCAAACGGACTTTCATTCCAAATTTGGTGGCTCTAGCTTTTGTAGTTTAAAAGATCCAGGTGTTCATACAGACGGACGGACAGACGGACAGACAGACAGACATCGCTATATCGTCTCGGCTGTTGATGCTGATCAAGAATATATATACTTTATGGGGTCGGCCACGCCTCCTTCTGCCTGTTACGCACATTTCGCTTCAGACAAACTTAATAGACCCCTCTACTCTTTTTTAGAGTACGGGGTCTAAAAAAACAGCGAAAAAGGTTAACAAGAACGAAGTTTTGTTTGCAGCCAAAAGCTTCAGTTAGATGCATTTCCTCAAGTGTTTCTCTTCTTAGATGAGATGAAGGAAAAGCCACAGTCAGGTATGGTCTTATAAATAACTTTTAAAATTTATTTCGACACACAGATGAATTTGTGCAGATGGAAGAGAATGGCCTAGAATAGATTTAGATACCCTTTGATTGATTAATATGTATTTTTCTACTCTCCGCAAGAGTATATTGGTTATACTCTCTGCAAGAGTATATTGGGTTTGGTAGACCCTATAAAGTATATAATATTTATTCTTGATCAGGATAAAAAAGCCGAGTCGATATAGCAATGTTGATATAGTCCGTATGAACAAACAGATCTCAGAGGTGGTAAGAGCTACAAGTTCGAAATTAGTCAGTATCGACTCCATGTTTACTCAGTCAACACAGGAATATTTTGTTTTTCGATGTCACTCCGCATTCGCCCACAATGAGCAAAAAACTAGACACACCAAGAACAGAATCGTACTTTTGGCGAATATCTTAGTAACTTTGGCACCTGGGAATACCAATTTTGGAACGCAGATTCATTGAGACAACACATATGCAATATCGTTAAAAATTTTGGGCTGCCTTTCCCAAAAGAAATAAAACTTATTTTTATGGCATATATTCTTATCGTACAGTATAGTTAATTAAAATTCGTTTGGAACAAATTATATCAAACTATCCTGAAAGATGCATTAAAAACTGACTGAAGTCAATTAAGTTATAAACATAAAAAAATGTATATTTGAACGCAAGGTAAATGTCTAATATACGGGCCTCAACCCCAAAAATTATTAAAAAAAAATCCTCGATGGACCGCGACTTTTGCAGACAAACGTCATCAAAAACTCTTGGGGGTCTCTTACGGTTTACCCAAAAACGCGATTTAAAAGTTCTTCAAATTAAAATTTTTTTAATCTAGTCACCTTTTGAAATTCTGTCATAATAGCATTTTAAATCAAGTACTCATTGTGTTGTCCGTCAAAAAATACAATATTAATCTAGTATTCATTGTGAAATATGCTAAAATCTATAGTTTTCATCTAGTATTCTATGCACTAAATGTCAAAAAAAAAAAAATTAATCTAGTAGTCAATGCCAAGACGACTCAATGCACTTTATACTGCATTTATCGAAGAAGTGCACTCGCGAAATGCATTTGCAATAAAGTGCATATTTTACAAAGCATTCTAGATTAAAAATTATTTTTTAAATTTTTGTTTAGAGTAGATAATAAACTTTTACCTTCTTCCTACACCTCCGCCTCCACCTCCTCCTTCTCATCCAGCTTCTTCTTCACCATCTTCACTGCCTCCCCCACCATCGCCTCCCCCACCTTCACCTCCTTCTCGGAGGACTGCGGAAAAGACAAAAACGATTCTATCTATCTATTGAGCAGTGAATTGTAATAGTTAGTTTTTTACATAAAACACATGGTAAGCGACAAACTGATCCAAAGCGTCCTCCTACTCTTCGTCGGAACTCTGTGAGGTTAAGAAATGCGATGCTTTCAGAACCGCGAGGTGGAGGGGAGGAAAAAGAAGTGCGCCGCAGGCTAAAAATTTTTTTTTAAAAATCGCGCGATTTTAAAAAAAAAAATTTTTAGCCTGCGAGTGCATTTTGCTAGTGAACTTCTTCGATAAATGCAATATAAAGTGCATTCAGACATCTTGTCATTGACTACTAGATTTAATTTTATTTTGTCATGTAGTGCATTGAATACTGGATAAAAACTATTGATTTTAGCATATTTCACAATGAATACTAGATTAATATCGAATTTTTTGACGGACAACACAAGGAGTACTTGATTTAAAATGCTATTATGACATAATTTCAAAAGGTAACTAGATTAAAAAAATTATATTTTCAAGAACTTTTAAACCGCGTTTAAAAGAAAACCATAAGAGACCCCCAAGAGTTTTTAATGAGGTTCATCTGCAAAATTCGCGGTCCATCGAGGATTTTTTTTTCATAATTTTTGGGGTTGAGGCCAGTATATTAGACAATTACCCGCAAGGTAAATGCATGTGTGCAAGTGAGACAGAATCATAGTTAAAACACATGGAAGAACGTTCATGCTCTCAGTGTGGCGGCAGCGCTGCCTACGGTCGCTGGCCGTGTCTGGCTGAAATTTTCATTCTTGTTTGGATTGCAAACTGAGGTAGATTGTGGAAATTTTAACATTTTATTAAATTAAAAAAATTAAATAATATTAAACGTGAAACTGTACTGTAAATTTATAACAATTTTATATAATGAACATATTTTTCGAAAAATATCTTCAGACTTATTTCTTATACAAATGTATGCAGCATAGTGTTTAATTATTTGATTTGCGAAATTCAATAAGATCGATGAGTTGTATATATATTTATGAATATATAAATATAATATCTGTAGACTCACCTAAAATCCGCATTCGCGAAGCAATCTCCGAGAAATCGACACTGCAATGTGTTGCACTGAGTTTCCTTCACTTTGTGCTGCACCTCATAGGTGATATTGAAGCCATACACGTCCAGCAAACGGTCTAGAGCCCTTAGGTGTGTACCATCCAAAGAGGACATAACGAAGCGTATCTCCAGGTACTGACTGTTGAACTGCATCCAAGTGACTTGAGTGACATCGTCCTCGGTTAAGCTGAAAACTCGGTGAGCTGGGACCTTGAAGTCATCCGAGTAATACATATACTCTGTGAACTTGAGACCGCCGAGAACATACAGCTGTGTCAGATAAACCACAATCGAGAAATTGCCTTGGGAAGTGGCAGCTGGCAGCTCGGATGCGTCAATTATCCAAACGCATTCAATGGGCGTAGCAAATCGATGTGGAAAATTTGGTGTTTGTATGATTCCAACTCGAGACTTTAGGGTACCACCACAGCCAGAGGGGGGCGAGGAAGAGTCAGAAGCAGAGGAGGCGGAGGGAACGCCACTGACATCTATTGCATGCTCGTCAACGGCAAAGGCGTTCAGGGCAAAGTTATGCTTGGCCGCGGGGAAGGGCGGGGGAGGCGGCAGCGGAACGGTGGGCAGCGAAAACTTTTGATCCACATTGCTTTGCCGCTTGTGACGTGCACTTTGCTGCTGCTGGTGCTGATGCTGATGCTGCTGCACTAATCGTTGTTGCTGATGATGATTTGTTAACAATGTTGCCACCGGCAGCAGCATAAATAGCAGCAACGTCCTTGATAACCTGAAGGTTGTCAGCGGCAACATTGACTTGGCTTTTGTTTTCGGTTCTCTCTCTTACTGTAGTTCAACTGCCTTGTCGTCGTCGTCACCTACCTCTTGTCTTATCATTTGACCAGCGATGTGTTGCATGTTGTCGTTGATGTTGTTTTTACCACGTCGGAGCTGCCTCGCATTGACTTGGGGCACACTGAAAAAATAGAAAATAGAATATGAAATTTTTCTGTTTTGTAAAAACCATTTTGACAGCTGTCGTTTGCATTTGAATAACTGCCGCTGTCATTCCCAACCCCTCAGTCTACCTCTCACACTAGCAAATCGTAAACTGTCAGCAAGAAAAGCAATTTAAAAATCCACTAAAAACGGAGCCCACTGGCACGCATCAATCATGGCCTGCCGTGGAAGCGTATGTGCTCATAAAACAAAGGACCCAAAATGCTCCAACACTCTAGCGCTTTTCTTTGTCAACTTTCAAATTGTTTTCCCATATTTTGTTGAACTTATCTCCTTTTTTTTTATTTCATTTCGAGCCTGCTATGCTCAAGTCTCTCCGTTTTTCTCCCATTTGCCTGTGAGGCATTCACAGTGCCACATTGCACAGCTCTTCAAATGGTTGACTCTTGTTAGTTTTGGGTAGTTCTTTAGGGGCAGTTTTGCTTATGCCAATGGAAATATTTACTGGAAAACAACTGAATAAGCCTGAGACAGAAAAAAATGTAATAAATGTTCAGAAGTTTGTTAGTAAAATTTCTGTTTCATTTACCTACATTGTGAAATTTTTAAAGGTAAAACCTGTTTGCAAACCTAAACAATATTGTTTCTATTTAATAATTTAAGAAAATCTAAAATTTAAGCTAACTCTGTTATTGGAATCGCAATTTAGTAACGAAAGAGTATATTCATAACTCAAAATATCCTACATCAGTTTGAAATATGTTTTGAAGTTCAACTGTCACACCTCGCCCAAGTAATTTGCGTCTAAATTTAACTTTTCATCGAATGCGGGAACAACACGCATTGCTCAT
This sequence comes from Drosophila cardini, assembly GCA_018903735.1. Taxonomy (NCBI): domain Eukaryota; kingdom Metazoa; phylum Arthropoda; class Insecta; order Diptera; family Drosophilidae; genus Drosophila; species Drosophila cardini. The sequence continues at coordinate 320,032 of JAEIGM010000024.1, read as the reverse complement.
ACGACGCGTACTACTTAAAGACAGCGCGTTGTCAAAGTTTGTCAAAAAGGTGGATAAACTTTGTTGCTGCTGTTGGTGCTTCTGCTGTTCCCGATGCTTCGTGCGCTAACAAGTTTAATCAAATGACAATGTCGTAACACGTGCATACTTTTGAACGCCCAAAGGCCGTAGACGCCCTCGAGCCAAGACAAGTTTTGGCTGACAATCCGGGCACATATCCAAACACACATACACGCTAGCATGTAGCACGCAACTACGCAACCTAATGCTCGTTCCAGTGCGCGTGAGAGTGCGCGATTTTTACTTTCAAATTGCTTTAGTTACGCATTTTAAGCATAATGAATAAATTTTTTTATCACTTGGTATGCGAATTTTGTGCCAGCAAAAAGTTAATTTACGCCTTGCGTTATATATTAAATCTCATGAGAGTTTCGTTTTAAAGTTATTACACTCGATAAAAAAATGAAATGGGTTGATGGCAGATATATTTTACATATAGGCATGCCAACGAACTTTTTCCAGTGTTGCTCAAACACTGGTGAGACAACTGTGGAAAATGTGCTTCAGTGAATTTATTTGATTAAACCGCACAAAAGTATGCAACGGAAATTTATAGATACAGCTCAGATCTCGTTCCTTTAATAATTCCAAATTCCAATGTGCTGCATACTTTTGGACTGTTTCATTTTTGGATTATACAACAATTTCTACCACGAATTTAAACACTTCTACAATAGGCAGTTTGCTTATCGGCGCTGGGTAAAGAAAATTAATGATTCAATTGGAAAACCAATAATAAAATGTGTAACACTGATAAAGCAGAGTTGCAAGTAAAATTGCTATGTAGAAATTCAAAAGAAAATGTCTAATATACTTTGGAATTATGGTTAAAATAATGAATGAATTTATACAAGTAATTTGATCAAAGATAAGGAGTTATTATATATTGTGAACTAGTGTCACTTTATGTAGTAACAAAACTTTATTCTACAAGTGAATTTAAACTATTTAAACGGATCAAATGAATATGGGATTAAACTTTTAAAATGTATCAAATATTGAAAATCGAATCTGCAATTGTGTTTGTTATCACAAAGTTCGCTTGAAACAATGACGTGTGAGCGGGTAAAAAGTATTCGGTATACTAGGCGGGCACTTCAACCGTAACTCAGATACCGATAAAGAACCTCTGGGCCCACCGAGCGGTTCAGTGCCGTTGACGTCGACTCGCCGGGCAAATTGGCAATTTAAATTGGCCGCGGTAAATTAGTCGAGTTATCAGCCTCCACGGCGGCAGGTGTACGGATTGTGAGTGTTACGAATCGGTCTATAACACTCTATTGTTATATTTACTGATGCCAAATTATTTGTAGAATGGAACGGAAATTGTAACGTGTCTAATTGCAATTTTTCCATTAGTAAAAATCTACATAATTACTAAAAATTCTCTAGCAATAACGGATATGAGTGCATAATTCACGTTCTCGTACTATGCTTTCTCATTGTCTATGAAGGTGGTTCTGTGGATCAATTGTGAAGTGGTTCTACGGTGTAGTGGCCCACCGATTTGCATGATTTTCGTGAAAATAAATTTATTAAAATTGTACGAGTGTAAAGTGTAAGTGAAAAGTGTGACAATTCAGAGTGTATTCGTTGGTACCGCTTAAAATACTGTCTTATCGCTGTTCATGAAGTTATTGAGTAAATTCGATAAGAAACTGTAATTTTTTCCTGATCTGTGTTGTCGAATGTTGTTGTTGAACTTGCTTTATTTAACAAATAGAGCAGCCTGCAAATCAATCACATAGCGCCTGATATGGATATCTAATCGTATGGCACAAGCCCAATATAGTTAGTTTTTTGCTATTAACTGTAAAAGTGAAAAACTCAAGTGTTTTACTTTTAAACTACGTATGTCAAATAATGCTTACGTTACCAGTGAAAATACCAAGAATTAACATCGCAAATAACATAGATTAAATATATAATTATTTTAAATTCTTTGGTATTGAAATAATTATTAACCAATAAAAATTAAGAATTAAATGAAACTCCTGTTATTACGATTAAAAAAAATGAAAAGAATGACCTAATGAAGTAATTAACTTACTAGACGATGTGACACGAGTGCTTAATATGTTTTGCTTAAAATGCAGAGGAAAACAATAAAAATCAAGTTAAAAGAGAACCAACAAAGAACTGCTGATAACTGCAAAACAAAATGTCAATAAAATAATATAAATGACGGACTCGTGACTCTTGTTGTTGTTATACCTTTAGTTGTTATTGTTGCTATAGTTGTTGAAAGTGAAATACGAATGATTATTAATGTTAAAAGAAGTACAATAACAACAAATAATTGCTTATTGTTGTTGCCTTCGGTTTGCAATACACCAAAGTTATGTTCGCATTGAAAGTTTCGCTGTTATCTAGATGTCGTGTAAGGAAATAACCAAGCCTGATTACATATCATATGCATCTTGATATTGGATGGGAAATGCTTGGTAGAGTCAGCAGAAATTGTTAAAATTACACAAAACTTCACCAAACGCCGTGTGCCGTAGATTTGGCCAAATGTCTGGTCAGCTGATAAGATAGAAAACTCGGCGTAGGCAGGGTTGATTCATGGCCAACAGTCCAATGAGGCCAATCGGCTTTTTCTTAACGCCCTTAAGCTTTTGGACAAACATGAATGCCCTTACAGCCCCCGACCACCCCTCCACCAGCATAAATAGAAAACAATTAGGCATTTGAAGCGAAAAGAGATTAACGATAAAATAATTATTTACTGCCATTGTGACTCATCCCTGGCTTGAAGGGTGAGAAGGGGGCAAATGTAAAAACTTATGCAGCTCCGGGCTTTGGCTAATTAAACCGACCCGTTTAACCATTTGGCGATGCGTGAAAATTGTTAACTTCACAACTTTTCCTAAAGGCACGAACTCTACACAACCTACAATCTGATGAAAAGCTAATTAGACCCCGTACTCTAAAAAAGAGTAGAGGGGTCTATTAGGTTTGTCTGAAGCGAAATGTGCGTAACAGGCAGAAGGAGGCGTGGCCGACCCCATAAAGTATATATATTCTTGATCAGCATCAACAGCCGAGACGATATAGCAATGTCCGTCTGTCCGTCCGTCCGTCTGTCCGTATGAACACCTGGATCTTTTAAACTACAAAAGCTAGAGCCACCAAATTTAGAACGAAAGTCCGTCATTATATCAGGCAGATCAAGTTTATTTCAAATCTTTGCCACGCCTCCGCAAATTGTAAAAAACTATGGTCACCTCGGAAAAAATTGATGTTTTAAGCGAATATCTCAGTAACTATAGCACTTAGGAATACCATTTTTGGTATGTAGGTTGCTAGAGACAGCATAAATGCATTGTCATTAAAATTTTTGGACTGTCACGCCCCGTTTTCCCACAAGAATGAAATAATTTTCAAACTTCAATGCCATTTTTAAGGCATTTGCACTTATCGTACGGTATTGTAATTTCAAATTCGTTTGGAGACAAAGTATCACAAACTAACCTGAAAGTTGCATACAAATCGGACAATAAACAAAAGAGCTAGACACGTAACAAAGTTAACAATTGCACGCAATGTCAATGCATGTGTGCAAGCGAGACAGAAGCATATAAACATGTGAGTGAACGTTTTCGCTGCTTGCGTAGCGACAGCGCTGCTCGCGGACGATGCACGCACATGTATGCATACGATACGATAAATCATATATCGATATTCAATACAATAGTAATTATAATTGCGATATGATCTCGAATGCGATATTTGGTCATTATGTCCATATCTATAGCGTATTTGAATTCAGTTGTTGATAATATAGATATTTGATTTGATGTGATATTTTAATTAATATCGATATCGGCATTTTCTTGGCGATTTGCATCCCTATTACAAACTGATTGTTTTGTTTCAGTGTTTTATTGCAAATACTATGAGTACGGGGTCTTTTACAGTCGGCTAGCTCGACTGTAGCCTTTCTTACTTGTTTTCTTTTTACTTTTGAGCTCAATGAGAGCTCAGATCGTCGGAACTGGTTGTGGTACTGAAATATAGGTCGAAGTGAATTGATGCTCTGAGCACCAGGGAATCAATATTTATTTACATGCCTAGCAAATCAAATAAGTCGTTATAAATTAAATCAGCTAAAATCAAACAGGAAAATAAACACATTCATAGAGAATGTGTATTCGTGGGCGATAAATGGCCACGGCAATGGCTCTTCAGATAACACGGCTATGTCACTCCAATGGCAATCCGACAAAATATCAAAATATCACAAAAATAGGTATTCAAATCCGTTCACTTTATATACAACATTTGCAAACGAGTGCAACAAATTTACAGCGTCAATTAAATATATGGCCATAAATCACAATTGTGGCAACAGTAATCAATATAGGGTTAAGGTCCGTTAACACTTCCGTTTCTGTTTTATTGGCAGCCACCCATAATAATAACAACAAGAAAGAATGCTATAGAATGCTAAGAATGCTATAGTCGCCTCGCGACTTTAGGATACCCGTTACTCAGTTTAATTATATTATTAACAATATAATATATTATTAATAATATTAATAATATTACAATCGGTTAGGTAATCGACCCTATTGATTTTAATTCAGATGACTTGAGAAACGCAGAAAATTTTCATACAAAATCATATTTACAGCGTATTTTTGACCGATCGTCCCTATGGGAGCTATACGATATAGTCGTCCGATTTGGATGAAACTTAGTCAATATGTTTATATTATTGACAGATATATTCTGTGTAAGTTTCACTTCGATTGGTTGGCCAACGCAAAAGTTATTCATATAAATTCATATTTGGAGCGTATTTTTGACCGATTGTCCCTATGGGAGCTATATGATATAGTTGTCCGATTTGGATCAAACTTGGTCAGTATACGTAATCCGTAGACGTGTACTTTCTGTGTCAATTTGGTTTAGATAGCATTACTAACAAAAAAGTTTTCTATATGCTATTTTTACCTGTTTTTACCTTTGTATGCACATAGAACGCCCTAAAGTGGGCGTGTCAAAAAACAAAAGCAAACTTGTACTGCTTGGGCATTTTATCTTTCGTTTGCGACCAGTCGGGCCTTTCTAGCTCTTATAGTCTCTGAGATCCTTTTGTTCACACAGACGGACAGACGGACGGACGGACAGACGGACAGACGGACAGACGGACATGGCTATATCGACTCGGCTAGTCATGCTGATCAAGAATATATGTACTTTATGGGGTCTGCCATGTCTCCTTCTCCCTGTTACATACATTGCAACGAATACAATATACCCTTTTACTCTACGAGTAACGGGTATAATAACAATACCTACGACAAATAGCAAATAAGAAGAGATGTGTGCAATAAATATGCTAAAATATTAGGCGCTGACACTAACTAACCGCAGTAAACAAAAGCAACTGTTTGCACTATTTGTACGCAACGTGTGAGCTACTGACCTTTTGACCCCACCTGTCCCCAGCACCAATCAACACACCCACAGAAAATGGCTTGCTTTCCGCGGCTCTTCCATCACCGGAGCAAAAACAAATTTACGCCATCACAAGATGAGAACACCGACACGATACTCAACACTCAAGATAGCCCTGTGGTAAGTTGCTCTCTCATTTTTTTTTTTTTGTTTCTCTTCTCTCACTATTCATAAATATAGGTAAAATTGTTTTTGTAGCTGGCACTCTTTGTGTGCTTCGATAAGCAACACTGATAAGTTCATTAAGTGTTTAATTAAGTTAAGCGGGGGCAGAGCTACACATTACTTGATATCGTAAATAATGCTATAACAAAGCACGACAGAAGCCAAACAAAAAACTGGCTAAAAAAATAAGTAAAAACGTGTCTGGCAAAAACTTGCCAGCCTTATCAATGGGGCTGTGTCATATGTGACGTTCACTTTTCAAATGCCTGTCAGGAAAATTATATGTAAACAAAATTGTTAACAGCAACACAAAAAACACACAATGCATAGTTTGAAAACGCCTAATAAGACGAAAATTGTAATATCCAGAGAAATATATGAGTGTATGTAACATAAAATTAAATGAAATAGAATGAAAATCAATAACGTTATTGTTTGTTATTTGATATACTTTGATAACCTGCTAGAAAATCATTGGCTTGCTCTGTTAATTTTCAGTTTTTTGTATGTTATGAAAATTTGTATTCTCTGTTAATAACAATTGAACGTTAGTAAAACAAACAATGTTTTCAACAGAATACTAAGCTCAAAACCGTTTAACAGCCTTGCTGTTATAAGCTGATGCAGATATATACATATAATTAGTTGGGGATTTATAAAATGATGTAAATAAATACAAATAGACAAAATAATAGTACTGAACCGATTTGTTTTTTTTTAATATTAAATAATTTATACGAAATCATTAATTCTTTCCTTTCATATCTTTCACAGTAAAATGTGTTACTATGTTATTAGCTTAGCTTTGGCTGTTGATAACATCTCTTGGTTCAAAAGATTCTTCTGAAAGCGCAGGCAATAATTTAACAGAATTCAAATCAATTTTCTCTGTTGCAGACGAGAATGTTTATTATCAGGGGAAAACTTACTGATTTGCAATAGAATTCTGAATAAAATTGGCTATACAAAATATGTCGTATCTATAAAAATATCGCAATTTTTCTAATAGAATTTGAGTTCATGAAATCTCAGCAGTTTATTGATGGGGTATACTCGATATGCAAAATATGATGAGTATGCATATAAATAGGTGTAGAATGATTCTTATGCATAAATCAAGTGCCAAATATAATCGAGACATACACAGACAGAAAAGCATACACAATTCGAGAATGCGAAGTTATCTATGTAAATGACGAAGGATTAGATGATATCAGAGTTTACTCAAGTGGCGCTGTCAGGATGAAAACGTTATTGAGATTACACATTCTTCTCATTCGAAATAACTTCAAAGTCAGAAATAGCAGACAAATAGCCCCCCCAAGGAAAAATAAATGCAATGAGTTATTTTTTTCAAAAAGCATTTGATAAATACAACAAAAGACATTGAGAATTCGGTTTTGAGATACATTCGTTACCTCATTGCGATTAGAGTACAAAAACAGCAACAGTCGATGTATTCACTATCCGGAGAGTTGAGTTTAGCAAAAAATCCTGAAAATTGAAAACCTGTCGAAAATGTCCTCGTTTAAGGATGATTAGCATATCAAAGCAGGGACAACCACACGACCTGCATATTGACATGTGTTTATTTATGCTGCTTACGGATTACAACAACAACAACAACCACAACAAGAAAGAAAGGTTATCTTCGGCTCGCCGAAGATTAAATACCCTTGCAGTCATGCATGTTGCGTTCATTGGATTCAGTTACCAGTGGTTCCTATGGATGCTGTATGATATAGTAATCCGATTTAGATGAGATTTGGTCAGTATATAGGGAATAATAGCAAAGGAGTAGTGCGTGAATTTAAGTGAAATCGCTCAATAGACATTAAAAATTTTCAAACTAAGCCTTTGAACCGATTGTTCCTTTGGCAGCTATATAATATATTGGTTCGACCCGAATGAAATTTCGTCAACAGCTGGGGAATGATAGCAAATGTTTATGGCGTGAGTTTGGTTGAAATCGCTCAATCGACACTGAAAATTTTCATACTAAGCATTTTCATCATTTTCAACCGATTGTTCCTATGTAAGCTATATGATATAGTAGTCCGATTTGGATGAAATTTGGTCAGCATATAGGTTATGATAGCTTACTGTTTACTGCGTGAATTTGGTTGAAATCGATCAATAGACATTAAAAATTTTCATACTAAGCCTTTGAACCGATTGTTCCTATGGCACCTATATGATATAGTGGTTCGATCCGAATGAAATTTGGTTTGCACATGGGATTTGGTACTAAATGCATATAGGCTTAATTTGGTTGTAATAGCTAAAAAAAAAATTTGTTTTCAACCGATTGTTCCTATGGGAGCTATATGATATAGTCATCCGATCCGGCCGATTTTAACAAATGATCTGCCTGCAGAGAGAATACACATCTGTACCAAGTTTCATCAAGATAGCTTTAAAACTGAGAGACTAGTTCGCATAGAAAGAGACGGACAGACAGACGGACATGGCTATATCGACTCGCCTGTTGATGCTGATCAAGAATATATATACTTTATGGGGTCGGAGATGCCTCCTTCAATGCGTTACAAACTTCGTGACAAAATTAATATACCCTCTGCAAGGGTATAAAAACATCAACCGAAATGATGTTTTCCCATCTCAGTAGAAAGGGTTTATTGTCCACATGCCTGTCTGCCAGTTGAGCGATAAGAAACTGCGCCTTTTCTGGGTTTGACTTTTTGGGATTAGGTTTAAAAATAAACAAGTAAGAAAGGCTACAGTCGAGCAAGCTGACTGTAAAAGACCCCGTACTCATTCTAGTGCGCATTTTGCCATACAAATAAGTAATTTTCGGCCGATTTGTCCTATGGGCGCTATAGGCTATAGTTGTCCGATCCAGACTAAATTTGGTGAGGATAGTTATAATGATGCCATACACATAATGTGTTAGTTTGGTTACAGTCGCTCTACTAAAACTTCATGTCTCCATTCAAATCACGAATTTTCGGCCGACTTGTCCTATGGGAGCTATAGGCTATAGATGTCCGATCCGGACCAAATTTTGTGAGGATAGTTAGATAGGTACTCTACACATAATGTGTGAATTTGGTCTCCCTAGCTTTAGTCGTTTTCAAGTAATGGGGATGTGAAAATAGTATTTTACAATTTGCGGGGGCTGTAAGGGGCGTGGCAACAATTTGAAATAAACTTGATCTGCCTGACGTATAGACGTACTTCTATTCCAAATTTGGTGGTTTTAGCTCTAGAAGTCTGCAAGATTCAGGTGTTCATACGGATAGATGGACAGACAGACGGACATCGCTATATCGTCTCGGCTGTTCATGCTGATCAAGAATATATATAGTTTCTGCCTGTTACATACTTTTCACAAACCCAATATACTCTTGCAGAGAGTATAAAAGGCTTGTTGCACCACAAATGGGTAAATCCTGTAAAGAGGTGTCAGGAATGAGACAATATCGCATTCAATATTATATCGCAATTATAATTACGCATCGTATTAAATATCGATATATGATATATCGTATCGTATGCATCATATGTATTATATTGTATACATATCTACGTACATATACCATTGATCGGCACGGCCAGCGTCCGCGGGCAGCGCTGCCGCTACACAAGCAGCGAAAACGTTCTTTCATATGTTTGTATGTTTCTGTCTCGGTTGCAAGCATGCATTGGCATTGCGTTCAATTTTAAACTTTGTTACGTATCTAGCTCTCTTGTTTATAGTCAGATTTTTATGCAACTTTCAGGATAGTTTGATATAATTTGTTTCCAAACGAACTTCAAATTACAATATCGTACGATAAGGCTAAATGAATTATAAACGGCATTGAAGTTTGATAATTGTTTTATTTTTTGTGGGAAAAAACAGCCCAAAAATGTAACTACAATGCATTCACGCTGTCTCTAGGAACCTACTTTCCAAAATTGGTCTTATTAAGTGCCATAGTTACTGAGATATTCGCCAAAAGCATCAAATTTTTTTCGAAATGTGTCTAGTTTTTCGCTAATTGTGGGCGAACGGGGCGTGGCATTAAAACAAAGAAAGATTCTTGTATTGACATTATGTCGATATCTATAGCGATATACACTGTTTAATTAATTTATGAATAACTTATAAGGACTCCAAAGTTTGGCAGAACTTTGAAAAAGCTATTGCAATCACCGCACAGCTCAAAGAGATATGTATTGATATTATCGATATCGAACATGATATGTAATTTAATGTGATATTTTAATTAATATCAATATCGGTATTTTCTTGGCGATATATGTACATCCCTATTGCAAACGGATGTTTTTGTTTCAAAGTGTTTAATTGCAAAGACTATCCATTGTAATACACCAATACCGATTTATTAATATCATCATAGAATCAGGTATACAATGCTGAGAATATTTTTTCTCTTGTTTAAATCTCAATTGAAATTATTGACTTTTTTTTTTAATTTCAATTTAAATTAAAAATATTAGTTTCGAAATATATACGAGATTTATTTTTACGTAAAACATAATTTTAAAATAAGGCATGTAAGGAAATCTAATTATGTATACGTTTACACACATATGTATATAAAATAGAAATCAATCTGGTTCTTCTTCTTTTTCTTTGTATTTTTCATTTAATTTATTTATTAACGCAGACTAAAAGCAGTCGCGAATATTAAACAATACGGTTATGTTGTTTACAGATATATAATTTAAATTAATGATTATATTAAAAGTAGTTATTAACAAGTAAGAAAGGCTACAGTCGAGCGAGCCGACTGTAAAAGACCCCGTAGTCCTTCTAGTGCGCGTTTTTTCATACAAATCACCAATTTTCGACTGATTTGACCTATGGAAGCTATAGGCTATAGTTGTCCGATCCGGACCAAACTTAGTGAGGCTAGTTATAATGGTACAATACACATAATATGTTAGTTTGGTTGCAATAGCTCAAGTAAAACTTCATGTCTCCATACAAAACACCAATTATCGACCGATTTGTCCTATGGGAGCTATAGGCTATAGTGGCCCGATCGGGAACAAACTTGGTGAGGAAAGTTAGAATGTTACCATACACATAATGTGTAAACTTGGTCTCTCTAGCTCTAGTCGTTTCAAGTTATGGTGATGTGAAAATTACGGGGGCGGTAGGGGGCGTGGCAAAGATTTGAAATAAACTTAATCTGCTCGCGAAGCAGACGGACTTTTATTCCAAATTTGGTGGCTCTAGCTCTTGTAGTTTAGAAGATCCAGGAGTTCATACAGACGGACGGACAGACGAACATCGCTATATCGTCTCGGCTGTTGATGCTGATCAAGAATATATATACTTTATGGGGTCGGAAAAGCCTCCTTCTGCCTGTTACGCACATTTCGCTTCAGACAAACCTAATAGACCCCTATACTCTTTTTTAAAGTACGGAGTCTACAAAAATTTAAATTTAAACAAGAAAGAATGCTATAGTCGCCTCGCAACTTTAGGATACCCGTTATTCAGTTTAATTATATTATTAACAATGGGATACGATAATAATAATAGTACAATCGTTTAGGCAATTGACCCTATTGATTTTAATTCAGATGACTTGGGAAACACAGAAAATATTCATACAAATTCATATTTACAGCGTACTTTTGACCGATCGTCCTTATGGAAGCTATACGATATAGTCGTCCGATTTAGATGAAACCTGGTCAGCATGTTTATATTATTGACAAATATATTCTGTGTAAGTTTCACTAAGATTGCTTGGCCAACGTAAAAGTTATTCATATAAATTCATATTTGGAGCGTATTTTTGACCGATTGTCCCTATGGGAGCTATACGTTATAGTTGTCCGATTTGGATTATACTTGGTCAGTATATGAACCTTCTTAACTTGTAAATTTTAAATAGCATTGATAACAAAACATTTTTCTATAATAAAACATGCTATTTTTACCTTTGTATGAACATAGAACGCCTTAATGTGGGCGTGTCAAAAAACAAAAACAAACGTGTACTGATCAAGAATATATACACTTTATTGGGGCTACCACGCCTCCTTCTCCCTGTTACATACATTCCAACGATTATAGTATACCCTTTTACTCTACGAGTAGCGGGTATAACCAGTCAGAAAGGCTACAGTCGAGCGAGCCGGCTGTAAAAGACCGCGTACTGCTTCTAGTGCGCGTTTTTCAATACAAATCACCAATCTTCGTGCGATATGTTTAATGGGAGCTATAGGCTATAGTTGTTCGATCTGGACCAAACTTGATGAGTTTAATTATAATGATGAGTTTAATTATGATGAGTTTAATTAACATACGTAATGTGTTAGTTTGGTTGCAATCGCTCAACTAAAACTTCTTGTTTCCATACAAATCAGCAATTTTCGACCGATAAGGATAGTTATAATGGTACCATACACATAATGTGTGAATTTGGTCATTCTAGCCCTAGTTGTTTTCAAGTTATGGTGATGTGAAAATTGTTTTTTACAACTTGCGGGGGCGTGGCAAAGATTTGAAATAAACTTAATCTTAATCCGGACTTTCATTCCAAATATGGTGGCTGTAGCTCTTGTGGTTTAGAAGATCCAGGGGTTTATACAGACGGACGGACGGACAGACAGACGGACATAGCTATATCGTCTCGGCTGTTGTTGCTGATCAATAATATATATATTTTATGGGATTGCAAAAGCCTCCTTCTGACTGTTACGCACATTTCGCTTCAGACAAATCTAATAGACCCCATACTCTTTTTTAGAGTACGGGGTCTAAAAATTAAATTGTGGTTTAAGATTGTGGCCCAGCAAAAGTCAATATTGGAGAATAATATATTTATTCTTATACTTACGAAGACACTGTTAGTCATCCGAGATAAAAACAAAAAGTGAATGAATTTCTTATTTGGTTTGGAACAATGTTATTCATGAAGTGAAACGAAATTAAATGATATGAGATAAGAGATATACCGGCATGTATTCAAAATTTATAGCTATTTAAAGCTATGGGATCAACACACATGAAGCCCATCAATCCGATAAAACCATACGAAAATCCCCACAGCTGTCAAATAATCAAAAGTGAGGCAAAGCCCCGACTGACACATTCATCAAGTACTCGTAACTTGCGAATCAGATTCAAACAAACGACAGTTTTGTATGCAATGATGAAGAGCAAAGTACAAAAGTATGAATAATCTTGGCCGCATAAAGCATATGGAAACATATTTATAAGTTACAATGTCAGGACAATGGTACTTTGTAGTTTTTGTTATTTTTGTTGTCCCTTCAGTTGTTGTGTTGTTGTTTATTGAGGCTCAACGGAAGGATAAACTGTAGCTAACAAAAAAAAAACAGAGGAGAGGGCAACTGCAGAGTTCCCGGCATTTATCAGGCAGTGTCAGCAGCAGATTGATTTCAAAGCTAACTCACAGACACACAGACAGGCTGATTCATAAACCAACTAAATCCTCCGACCCGCAGACAGATGATAGGCAAGCAAACCAGCATTATTTGCTTACATTCACAGATTGTTTGTCGTTTTTGTATCTTTTTCAAATTTTTATATTTCATTTTTCATAGCGCTTTATTTTTGTACACCCCTGAACAGAGTATAATTTTTATACTCCCTGCAAGAGAGAGTATATTGGGTTTGTGAAAAGTATGTAACAGCCAGAAGGAGGCGTGGCAGACCCCATAAAGTATATATACTCTTGATCAGCATCACAAGCCAAGTCAATATAGCCATGTCCGTCTGTCCGTATGAACAGACAGATTTCAGAGATGGTAAGAGCTACAAGTTTGAATTTGGTCAATTTCGACTCGATATTAAGTCAGTCAATAAAAGAATCTTTTTTTTTCGATGCCACGCCCCATTCACCCACAATGAGCAAAAAACTAGAAACACCTCGCAAATAATCGATGTTTTTGCGAATAGCTCAGTACTATGGCACTTAGGAGTACCAATTTTGGTAGGGAGGTTCCTAGAGACAACATAAATGCATTGTCATTAAAAATTTTGGGCTGCCACGCCCCTTTTCCCATAAGAACTAAAATAATTTTCAAACTTCGATGCCGATTTTAAGGCATTTGATCTTATCATACAGTATTGTTATTTCAAATTCATTTGAAGTCGAAATATATCAAACTATCCTGAAAGTTGCATACAAATCGGACTATAAACAAAAGAGCTTCCTTCTGCCTGTTACATACTTTTCACAAACCCAATATACTCTCTCTTGCAGAGAGTATAAAAAATTGTAAGAACTTTTTTTCTTCAAAATTACAAATTTTATTTCTTAATAATTACAAACTTTTATTTCTTAAAAATTACAAAAATATTTCCAAAATATTACAAATTTTTATATAAAACAAGAAAGAATGCTATAGTCGCCTCGCGACTTTAGGATACCCGTTACTCAGTTTAATTATATTATTAACAATGGGATACGATGATAATAATAGTACAATCGTTTAGGCAATCGACACTAGTGAGTTTAATTCAGATGGCTTGGGAAACACAGAAAATTTTCATACAAATTCATATTTACAGCGTATTTTTGACCGATCGTCCCTATGGGAGCTATACGATATAGTCGTCCGATTTGGATGAAACTTGGTCAATATGTTTATAATACTGACAAATATATTCTGTGTAAGTTTCACTAAGATTGCTTGGCCAACGCAAAAACTATTCATATAAATTCATATTTGGAGCGTATTTTTGACCGATTGTCCCTATGGGAGCTATATGATATAGTTGTCCGATTTGGATCAAACTTGGTCAGTATACGTAATCCCTAGACGTGTACTTTCTGTGTCAATATGGTTTAGATAGCATTACCAACAAAAAAGTTTTCTATACTAAAACATGCTATTTTTACCTGTTTTTACCTTTGTATGCACATAGAACGCCCTGAAGTGGGCGTGTCAAAAAACAAAAACAAACTTGTACTGCTTGGGCATTTTATCTTTTGTTTGTGACCACTCGGGTCTGCCATGCCTCCTTCTCCCTGTTACATACATTCCAACGAATACAATATACCCTTTTACTCTACGAGTAACGGGTATAAAAAGGAGCATATCCAGATTTGCGCTTGATAGCCTTGTCCGCCTTTCATTTAAAATTTTTCCAGATGAGGAAAACACTCGATCGCTTGTCGCAAAGCTTATTGGAATACATAAAATGTTTCTTGCCACCACTTGCAACAATTTAAGTTCCGTTGCCTCCTTCCAAAAATCCAATTACTAATTTTAAGACCCCGCACTCTAAAAAAGAGTATAGGGGTCTATTAGGTTTGTCTGAAGCGAAATGTGCGTAACAGGCAGAAGGAGGCGTGGCCGACCCCATAAAGTATATATATTCTTGATCAGCATCAACAGCCGAGACGATATAGCAATTCCCGTCTGTCCGTCCGTCTGTATGATCACCTAGATCTTTTAAACTACAAGAGCTAGAGCCACCAAATTTGGAATGAAAGTCCGTCTGCTTCGGGAGCAGATCAAGTTTATTTCAAATCTTTGCCACGCCCCTTACCGCCCCCGCAAATTGCAAAAAACAATTTTCACATCACCATAACTTGAAAACTACTAGAGCTAGAGAGACCAAATTCACACATTATGTGTATGGTACCAATATAACTATCCTCACCAAGTTTGATCTGGATCGGACAACTATAGCCTATAGCTCCCATAGGACAAATCGGTCAAAAATAAAAAATTTGTATGAAGATATGTATGAGATATGTTAGTTGAGCGATCGCAACCAAACTTACAGAGAATGTGTGAATAATTATTAAAAGTATCCTCACCAAATTTGGTCCAAATCGGACAACCACAACATATAAAATAAATTAATCAACAAGAAAGAAAAGTACAGTCGAGCACGCCCGACCGTAGAATACTCTCTGCAACTT
The DNA here is from genome assembly GCA_018903735.1 of Drosophila cardini. Classification (NCBI taxonomy): domain Eukaryota; kingdom Metazoa; phylum Arthropoda; class Insecta; order Diptera; family Drosophilidae; genus Drosophila; species Drosophila cardini. Next base: position 304,451 of record JAEIGM010000024.1, on the reverse strand, counting down.
ATTCCCGATCATTTAATATAATCCGTATCTAAGTATATCAATTAATAGTACTTGCAACAAAACACGTTGAAACAAAAACATCTGATTGTATGGACACACATATACATTTGACATTGTAAGTATGCACGCACATATGTATGCGTGTATATGTAATACATACACAATGGGTTGGCACAGCCAGCATTCGCAGGCAGCGCTGTCGCTATAAAGCAGCGAATACATTTGTATATAAAAATGTATGTATACAAAATGTGAATCACTCCGTTTTTCTTGTTTTTCGAATGGAAAATGCGCACTTCTGTGAGTACGGGGTCTTTTACAGTCGGCTCGATCGACTGTAGCCTTTCTTACTTGTTTCGAGTAAAACGGATTAAGCAAGTCTAATCCGCAACCGCCCGTACCCGCCCGAAATTCGATTTTTCAGCCCATACCCACGGGTAACCGCGGGTGCCCACGGGTACCCGATGTGTTTTTTAGAAATTAAAACCGAATTAACGCATCATACATGACTGCAAGGGTATTAAATCTTCGTCAAGCCGATACACTTTTTTTTTAGACCCCGTACTCTAAAAAAGAGTAGAGGGGTCTACTAAGTTTGTCTGAAGCGAAATGTGCGTAACAGGCAGAAGGAGGCGTGGCCGACCCCATAAAGTATATATATTCTTGATCAGCATCAACAGCCGAGACGATATAGCAATGTCCGTCTGTCCGTCTGTCTGTCGGTCTGTCTGTCTGTCTGTCTGTCTGTCCGTATGAACACCTGGATCTTCTAAACTACAAAAGCTAGAGCTTCCAAATTTGGAATGAAAGTCCGTCTATATGTCAGGCCGGTTAAGTTTATTTCAAATTTTTGCCACGCCCCCAACCACCCACCCAAATTGTAGAAAACTTTTTTCACATCACCATAACTTGAAAACGATTAAAGCTAGAGAGACCAAATTCACACATTATGTGTATGGTACCATTATAACTATCCTCACCAAGTTTGGTCCGAATCAGACAACTATAGCCTATAGCTTCCATAGGACGAATCGGTCGAAAATTGATGATTTCTATGGAGACATGAAGTTTCACTTGAGCGATTGCAGGCAAAGTAACACATTATATACCATTAAAACTATCCTCACCAAGTTTGGTCCAAATCGGACAACTATAGCCTATAGCTTCCATAGGACGAATCGGTCGAAAATTGATGATTTGTATGGAGACATGAAGTTTTAGTTGAGCGATTGCAACCAAACTAACACATTATATATATGGTAGCATTATAACTATCCTCACCAAGTTTGGTCCGGATCGGACAACTATACCCTATGGCTCCTATAGGACAAATCGTTCGAAAATTACTTATTTGTATGGAAAAACGCGCACTAGAAGGAGTATGGGGTCTTTTACAGTCGGCTCGCTCGACTGTAGCCTTTCTTACTTGTTTTTTTTTTTAATACAAGTCACCGTTGTTTTTTTTCTCTTGGCTGTCATTTATTTTAAGTTCTTTTGTTATAAGCGACCTGTTGTTGACGTTTGACGCGATTTGCTGTTTTATACGCAGAACAAGGTGGAAATATGTCGGACATAAATTTCAACAGTCTGTCAAGCTGAACCTTTCCATGTACTCGTATATGTCTATTGAGGTTTCATTTACCTTTAGACATCGTCTCACAATGGATTAATTTTTGGATTTACTTCGAATTTTTCAGATAATGTGATGATACCTCTGTTTTTCTAACTTTTACTGCTGAAGTCGTACTTATAAAGTCTTTAATAACATTTTACTTTCATAATCATGTTGATCTTAGGAAACCCCTTTGAGAACAGTTTGTAGAGTTTAAAATCAGAAGTTATCAAATGTTTATGTTTTTAATACAAAGAGTGGTAAATATTTTAAAAGAATTTTTCTTTTTTTAAAAGTAAATCGCAAAACATATTATTTTCATGCAAATTTTCTAAGTAGAGACAAAATTTAATAGTACATAGTAGGAACATAAATCTTAGTTGTTTGTAAAGATTTACAATCCATATGGAAACATGTTGAATTTATTTTAATTGTAACTGCCATAAGAACAATTGGCGGAAAATTAGTAATTAGTTAAAATAATTTGAGATATCGCAAAATTGTTATGCGTTATTAGTGTAGTTCGAGGTTCTTTGACTGTGGACTAATTTTAAACGAGATTATTACAACTTTTAGAATTCTGACGTTACCTAGAAACGGTTAAATATTTAAGCTACTTTGCAAAACTTATGCTATGTGGTTAATAAAGGCCTACAAAGGAAAACTTTGCTATATTTTATTTGAGTTTGCCTACTTAAGTTTTTTTTTTTTAAGTTTTTCTTGTTCATTTTCGCTCAAGTTTAAAATTTATTTTGTGTGTTCTTTTCCAGCAAATTGGACTCTACATACGGCGAGAGGAGAAACCACTGTACACGCCCATTTTAACGCCCAACGTTAGTGAGGTGAGTCTATATGTCGAATATGTGTAGAATTTGTAGAGGATATCTGTTGTCAAGCACTGTATGAGCACCAAACTGAACCATTGTGAGTTTCCACTGTCTACCAATGGCTAGCCAAGCGTTATCTGCTTGTCTTTGGCAAACCCAATTAATATTTGCACACATGTTTCTTATACTTTCAAACGAAAATGACGCAAACAACAACAACCACTTGTAAATACACACAACACAACACAACATAACAACACTCAAACTATATACACATGGACCCATGCTTGCACCTCGCACTATTGTTTGTCTTTTTAAATGTTTGGGAACTCTTTGGGCCCGATTAGGCTCAACTGCAGCGCCTAAAACAACTGCCGGCAGGAGCTGGGTCCGCTGGCCTGCCGCTGCAGGCCGTGGCCCAAAATATGGTCATCACTGGCGATGGGAGTTCAGAGAACACCCAGATCCAGGAACAACAACAGCAGCAACAGCAAAAGAAATTCCGATCCCACAAGGGCAGGTTGCAGATTGAGGAGAAAGACAAAGATAAAGAGAAGGAGAGGGAGAACGGGCAGTCTGGCATATTCAATAGTAGTGCAATTAATGTCACTCGTACCAATTCAAAATTAAAGCCTGTCAAAGAGCGACGCCCAACGGCGCTACCTACAGAGGCACCCAACGTGGTAGATGACGATGAGGAAAGTGAAAGGAAAACGAGCAAGAAAATGGCTGTTGTTGCTGATGTTGTGGATGGCAAGTCAAAGCTCAGAGTAAATGTGAATGGCATAATTGATGAGAGGGGCGACAATGAGCCGACACAAAAACCAACACCAACACCAACACCAACACCTACATCCACACCAACACCAAGCACAAAGGAAAATGTAAAGTTTTTCATTGGTCATACACAGGAACTAAATGCCGAACAGCAAAATGGCGACACTTTGTCCTGTCAAAGCCACGATGCAAACAACAACAACAACATCAACAACAAATTAACAAATGGCATCCTGCAGGATCAACACGGATATGAAAATGACGAAAAATGGATAGTTTCAGCAACTACAACAATGATACAAAAGGCACCGGCAAAGAGCTACAGCAATGTATCACTTAATTATTTGAGAAGGTCCAAGAGCACCATTGCCCTCGAGCCAACAAGCCCACAGAGCACCACACAGAAACGTCGTGTCTCTACAATGCCCGTCATCAATATACCACCGCCTCCGCCGATGCCAGTCGAGCTTCTAAAACCCCTGACTCCACTACATCTTCGAAAGAAACGGAGTGTGGAACGTCAAAAGGAGGAAAATCATGACCAGGAGACACCTCCGATAGATATTACGTTGCCTGACCCACAAAGTCAGAGTCAGGTATGTAGTGAATACAGTTATTTGTGGTTAATGGCTACATTGACTGCCAAAAGTCTGCTGCAACTTATTGCCCAGAGTTATCAACTTTCTTTCATTAACCTCCAATGCTCCCATAAAAGTTTATTTTCTTAAACTATTAACTTTTAGCGTACTGCTCTTTTATAAGTCTAATAAATATAAGCAACATTTTTGGCGACTGCACATTTTACCGGACGAGCATTAAAATTTTGATCTGACCTAGGGGTGGCATTAATTTAGCGTTCATTGCTAATTGAATAATCTGCTTGTTGCGGAAGCAAAAAGCAAAATAGCAAACAGACACAGTTAAAATTAAAATTTAAATTATCGACTTACAGATACCCTCAAATCAGGACATTAAATTAGGATTGAAGTACGAAATAAAATTAAGCCAATTTAAACTGAATGTCTGGTTTATTGGAAATGCATCGTAATAATCAAAGCTATCTATCGCTAAATGTATGTTTTTGATATCAGTAATAGGTTTTCGAGTATTTCAAGTCTATCTTATGTATGAAACTTAAATTGTTAGTATTTCAACGTTGGTTTTTCTTCACACAAACATATGTACAGGGTATCTGAACTGAGCTGGGGTCTGCATATCATGGTGCAGGTAGTTTTGGGCATAGGATACTCCCACTCGTATAAACCTCCATCGAGATGATACTAATTACAACTACAAATGAAATGTTAATTGTTTCGCAACAGACAGGAACACTAACTTTTGGCCAACAAAACCAAGCAACAGATAAAACCCAACAACTGCCCTTCTCTTTCCATCGCTCACTTTCTCTCTCTTCTTCTCACTATCGCATATTGGTCAGGTGCAGCTATAGCCAATTCCGGCTTTAGTATTACTACTGTGCTCCTGCCCCTTTATTTACCTGCGCTCCCTTTACATGTGTCCTTCTCTCTCTCTCTTTATCTTCTTTTCTCTGTTACCCTCTTGGCAAAATCGAAACTGTTGCTGAGACAGCGAATTAACCAGGCCCATAACAGAGATATTTTGGCTGATGTTGCGACTTGGAAGCCAACAGGTCCAGCACTTAGCCATTTTGGCTTACTTTTGGGCTGCCTACGTGCAGCGACTTTAGCATCGATAGTTTGGCCCTAATCCCCTCCCCTCCCCCACACTTCTGTTACAACCCGACTCTCTGTCTGCCTTCTGACACTCCTAGCGGAAATGCTCATAATGGCTGCGTTTTCCGCTGTGTGAATGGTGGTAAATATTTAATCAGTAGAGTCCGTTAAGTCCTGGATCTTATTCATGTCTGTTGCCAAGCGCATTGTTGTGGCCCGTAAAAACTTTAATAAACTTTAGTGGAAATTTCAACTGGGGTCTTATGCTAAACTGTCACCGGAGTTGTTGTGCTTAACTTCTTGAAAGTAGAGTGAAAACTGAGTGCAATCTTTGGGTAAATCACATACCTAAATCCCAACATGACCAAATAATAACAAGAATGAAAGTACAGTCGGGCTCTCGTGACCGTAAGCTACCCTGGAGAAGTCCGGTCCCTACTTCGGATATTTGGACATCTTTAAAATGGTGACAGCACAATTTTTTGCAACCGTTCAAGTTTGATCAAAAAAATTAGAATTATTTCGATTGAACCACTAAAACAAACTGTTGAAAAAATCGTCCACGAAGAAAAGAAAAACAATAAGAAAGCTGAGCAAAGTAACTCATCGATTATTTAGTATAGATGCTTTAATCATTTTTATCGATAAGTCGATAAAAATCACTCAAATGAACTTGTTACTTTTTGTAAATGTTAAAAAAACAATAAAAACAAGAAAAAAAAGCAAAAACCGCTCAATATCGCATGCTCTCTCTCGCTTGCACATGCTGCGAAGGTTCCTCTGAAAACTATTGCTTATAACAATTATAATCTTCTTTGTTTCGTAAGCGAAGGGGCCATAAAACAAACTTGATCTGCCTGCTCATAAATAGGGTCTGTTTCCCAAATGTCGTGTTTCTAGTTCACATCTTTATTTTATACAAATTACATATTTTCGGTCAATTTTGCCTTTTAAAGCTATAGGTTACATTTGTCCGATCCTGACCAAACTTAGCGAGGACAGTTATAATCATGATTTACTCATAATGTGTGAGTTTGGCTGCGATCGCTCAACTAATACTACGTGTTTTCATACAAATTTTCTATTTTTGACCGATTTGTCCTATGTAAGCTATAGGATTTAGTTGTCCGAGCTTGATCTACCTGCACATAAAAATAGTATTTGTACCAAATTTAGTGTTTCTAGCTTTTACCATCTCTGAAATGTCAGCGTTCATACGAACGGACAGACGGTCAAAGCTTGTTTGAACGAACGCAATATACCACAGGGTATAACAAGAAGAAAAGTACAGTCTTACACGCCCGACCAAATAATACTCTTGCAGAGAGTATAAAAACTCAAAATAAAATTGTTGAGCAGAAAAAGAAAGAGTTAAATTAATTTTTTTTTTCGATTTCTTTGGCTTACATTAGGATGACCTGGACAAGTTGGAAGATAGCGAAAAAAGTATCAAATCAACAACGAAACTTCATCGCGTTGAAGGTGGTCTTATTTTTGTGAGACCAAATTTGCCTGTGCAGCAAAACATTGACATCGAATTTAATGCAAAGGACGAAGCGTGAGTAACATTGAATACTTAACAACACATCTAAAAGAAAACTCCACTCATATGACTTATTTTCACTCTCGCTTTAAATAGCACACGCAATCTCATACTCAAAGCCATTGAGCACAATGATTTCCTAAATAATCTAATGGACAAGGAGCGCAAGGAGATGGTCATCAATGCCATGGCGCCAGCTAGTTACAAAAAGAACAGTTACATCATCAACGAGCACGACGAGGGATCCGAATTCTATGTTTCAGCCGAGGGATACTACGATGTGATACGGGCTGGTCAACATGTGGGTAGCTTTGGACCTGCCACCGTTTTTGGCGAACTGGCAATACTCTACAATGCCCCACGAAAAGCCACCATTAAGGGTAAGCTTTTAATAAGTTGTGATATAAATCAATAAATTAATAAATTGGTCAATATTTTTTTAGTTTCTAGTAGAAGTTTAAATTTTCCAAGTTAAGATTTAACTTTTGACTAATAATGCATTTAGTATTTATAAAAATATATGTATATTTAAACAAATTCTTAACTTGTTAGACAATGATTTTTATTAAGATTAACTGATACTATTAATTTATTTGTTAGCTGCAACCGATGCGCGAGTTTGGAAAATTGCACGGAAAACATTTCGCGCCATTATGCAGATCTCAGGATCTAGGGAGCGGGAAGAAAATTTGCAGTTTATGCGCTCGGCTCCCTTTTTACAGGAGTTGGATGAGAGCGTGCTGAACAAAGTTGTAGATCTTTTGCAGAGAGTAAGTTTAGAGTGAATATGCTAATTTATATTTATATCTTTGAAAACATCGAAAAGATCTATATGAGATAGCAACGCAAGAATATTTTTCGAAATACTGTCCGCTTTCTTGTAGATTGTTATCTTTTGGGAAATACAAAAGTTAGAGAAGAATTCAATTAACTATGGTTTTTAACAGAAATTCTATGAGACTGGCAGCTGCATTGTTCGCGAGGGTGAGGTGGGAAATGAGTTCTTCATCATACGAGGCGGCACGGTAACAATCAAGAAGAAGGACGAAGCTGGCAAGGAACAGGTGGTGGCTAAGAGAAAGCGGGGTGACTATTTCGGGGAAAAGGCGTTGATGAATGCGGATGTGAGACAGGCGAGTGTCTATGCGGATGTACCTGGCACTGAGCTGCTCAAATTGGACAGAGAGTGAGTAGAAGAAGACGCAGATATTGTTCCTTAAATCTTTAATCCTTTCGATAATCTTTGCAGAGCCTTCATTAGCTACTTGGGCACCATAAAGCAGCTCAGTGAGAGATTGGATGAACGTTCCAATGCGAATGTACGTTCAAGCAATCGAAGTGCAGAGTTTGATAATGAATATTCACATATCGCTCTGTCCGACTTGAAGAAAGTGGCAACCCTGGGATCGGGAGCTTTTGGTCGTGTCGATCTGGTAACCTACGGCAACCAGACATTTGCTTTGAAAATAATAAAAAAGATTGAGGTGATCAAACAAGATCAAATCGAGCATGTCTACAATGAGAAGAATGTGATGATCAAATGCCGTGATTCTCCCTTTATCGTGCAGTGAGTAGATAAAATACGAGCTACATAAAGTTTGTAGATACTAAATTGTATCTTTCAATGTGCTCTACAAGACTTTACCGCACTTATCGAAATGAAAAGTATGTTTACTTCCTAATGGAGGCCTGTATGGGAGGCGATGTCTGGACTGTTATGTCAAAACGTCAATATTTCGATGATAAGACTGCCAAGTTTATTGCCGGCTGTGTTGTGGAAGCATTTGACTATCTTCACTCCCATCATTTTATCTACAGGGATCTAAAGCCAGAGAATTTGATGCTCACAAGCGACGGTTATTGCAAGTTGGTAAGTAGTAGCTCGATATAATTGGTATATTGACTGATTGAGTGATTGTTGTTTAATCGCTTTGCAGGTCGACTTTGGCTTTGCAAAGTACGTTCGTCCCAATGAGAAGACAAACACATTTGCCGGCACTCCAGAGTATGTGGCACCCGAAATTATTCTGGATCGTGGGCATGACCGTGCTGTTGACTATTGGGCTCTGGGTATTCTGATCTATGAGCTACTGGTGGGCAAAACCCCCTTTCGGGGGATCAATCAAATAAAGATTTATCAGAACATACTCAGTGGCATCGATGTCATTCACATGCCCTCGCGGATACCCAAATTTGCTCAACACCTGATTAGACATCTGTGCAAACAGTTACCAGCTGAGAGATTGGGTTATCAGAGGAAGGGAATCGCGGATATTAAACGACACAATTGGTTCGATAATTTGGACTGGACAAAACTTAAACACAAGCAGCTGCCTTCGCCAATCAAGCGATCCCTGAAGAGTTTGACAGATGTCCAATATTTCATACACCTCGGAGGCGACAATGACTATGAACCGCCGGAGGAATTGAGCGGCTGGGATAAGGACTTTTAGTTTGACGATATTCCTTTAAACTAAAAGCAATCATAGCTTAATTAATTAATTTAACTTAAGTCGAAGCCAGACGAATAGCAAGTGTGTCATAAGTTGTAAATAAAATAATATTACAATTGTATAGACTTTGACCTTTGCTTCGAAGTCAAACGGCAGCATATTTGATTGCACAAGTTCAATTAACAGCGTAACTTGTCTGATTTGTTATCAGTACACAAACACACACTTACTTATGGTATATACAGATATATATCAGGTTGTTCTGTTCAATGTTTCAGTTTTTATTGCCGCATGTAGAAATGTTACAAAATACAAAAGACAGATTTTCAAATGTTCTATAGCTTTAAGATACTTTCTGTCACTGCATCTAACAAGAAAGAAAATTACAGTCGAGCGCGCCCGACCGTAGAATACTCTCTGCCTTTTATTCCCGATCATTTTAATAAAATCAGTATCCGAGAATATCAACTGATAGTACTTGCAGTAAAAAACGTTGAAAGACGTTCAGCTAGGAAGTTAAGCCTCTTTTATAGAGATAGGTTTTAGGCCGAAGGTTTTGAAGTGATGCGGTAGCGCGGATGGTTAGTATTCGGTCGATGAACGGGAAGTCGTGGGTTCGAATCCTGGTCCGTCATCGAAAAGAATATATTTTATTGTGTTGTTTAAATGTGTAGCATTATCGAAAAAAATTTGTTTATTAGCAAATTATTAACAAACAATTAAAAAAATTTTTTTTAAACTGGGTTTTGATAAAAAAAAAAATTTTTATTACTAAATGAAAACATGCAATAATTGGAGCTATTGAATTATATTCTTTTAAAGGACTGACCGCGACTCGAACCCACGACTTTGCGTTCGCCGATCAAGCACTTAACCGGCAACGCCATCACGACACTTGAAAGTTTTCCGCCCAAAACCATACATATAAAAAAGGCTTAACTTCCTAGCTGGATAACTATTTTGTCAAAAATAGAATTTTGGTCGGCACGGCCAGCGTCTGCGAGCAGCGCTGCCGCTAGCAAGCAGCGAAAACGTTCGCTCACATGTTTGTATGCTTCTGTCTCGCTTGCACACATGCATTGACATTGCGTTCAATTATTAACTTTCTTACATGTCTAGCTCTTTTGTTTATAGTCCGATTTGTATGCAACTTTCAGGATAGTTTCATATATTTTGTCTTCAAACGAATGTGAAATAACAATACTGTACGATAAGAACATATGCCTTAAAATCGACTTTGAAGTTTGCAAATTATTTTATTTCTTGTGAGAAAATGGGGCGTGGCAGACCAAAATTTTTGATGACAATACAATTATGCCGTCTCTAGGAACCTGCGTACCAAAATGGGTGTTCCTAAGTGAAATAGTTACTGAGATATTCGCCTAAAACATCAATTTTTTACGAGGTGTTTCTAGTTTTTTGCTCATTGTCGGCGAACGGGGCGTGGCATCGAAAAAAAAAAAAGATTCTTGTATTGACTGACTAAATATCGAGTCGATAGAGACCAAATTCAAACTTGTAGCTCTTACCATCTCTGAAATCTGTTTGTTCATACGGACAGACAGACAGACAGACGGACAGACGGACAGACGGACAGACGGACATGGCTATATCGACTCGACTAGTGATGCTGATCAAGAATATATATACTTTATGGGGTCGGCCACGCCTCCTTCTGCCTGTTACATACTTTTTTTTTTGCACAAACCCAATATACTCTCTCTTGCAGAGAGTATAAAAAGATCATTAGAATACCATAGATAGCTTACCAACTTTGCAACTGGCATGCCTTGTATGCATTGTCTCAGTTGCTTTGCAGTCTTGCATTTTCAAAGCTGTCGTCATCATTATTAGACCGAGACTCATTATTACTCACATGACGTTGACATAAATTTGTATCTTACAGATGCATGTTCAAAAAGGCACATCCAATATAATTGCATTGTGTGGCGTGTACCACATAGTGGCTTCCAGGAATATAAAGATGCATGTCTCGGTTATGGAAATGATATAAACTTCATTGTTTCTGAATAAAGTACTCATACAGAAGCTGCATGCTTCCCTACTCCCTACATAGGTATAAATACGAGTACGTGTCTGTGTGAGCCTTTGTGCGATTGTATGTGTACATGTGCGCGCTTGCCCGATAAGAAGCGGAGTCAAGTGCAATTATGTGAACTTAATGTCTCTATTTATGAATCCGGAGACTTGTCTATGCCTACTTCAAGAAATTTATGAGCCAGTAAATGTTCAACGAGTTTATCTACAAGTTTGCAGTTGACGAAAGTCTATAACGACAATTAGCTTCAGAAGAGCTGTACATTAACTTAAGTTAAAACAAGAAAGAATGCTATAGTCGCCTCGCGACTTTAGGATACCCGTTACTCAGTTTAATTATATTATTAACAATATAATATATTATTAATAATATTAATAATATTACAATCGGTTAGGTAATCGACCCTATTGATTTTAATTCAGATGACTTGAGAAACGCAGAAAATTTTCATACAAAATCATATTTACAGCGTATTTTTGACCGATCGTCCCTATGGGAGCTATACGATATAGTCGTCCGATTTGAATGAAACTTGGTCTACATATTTATATTATTGACAGATATATTCTGTGTAAGTTTCCCTTCGATTGCTTGGCCAATGCAAAAGTTATTCACATAAATTCATATTTGGAGCGTATTTTTGACCGATTGTCCCTATGGGAGCTATACGATATAGTCGTCCGATTTGGATGAAACCTGGTCAGCATGTTTATATTATTGACAAATATATTCTGTGTGAGTTTCACTAAGATTGCTTGGCCAACGTAAAAGTTATTCATATAAATTCATATTTACAGCGTATTTTTGACCGATTGTCCCTATGGGAGATATATGATATAGTTGTCCGATTTGGATCAAACTTGGTCAGTATACGTAATCCCTAGACGTGTACTTTCTGTGTCAATTTGGTTTAGATAGTATTACTAACAAAAAAGTTTTCTATACTAAAACATGCTATTTTTACCTGTTTTTACCTTTGTATGCACATAGAACGCTCTAAAGTGGGCGTGTCAAAAAACAAAAACAAACTTGTACTGCTTGGGCATTTTATCTTTCGTTTGCGACCACTCGGGTCTTTCTAGCTCTTATAGTCTCTGAGATCCTTTTGTTCACACAGACGGACAGACGGACATGGCTATATCGACTCGGCTAGTCATGCTGATCAAGAATATATATCATAAAGGTCTGCCATGCCTCCTTCTCCCTGTTACATACATTCCAACGAATACAATATACCCTTTTACTCTACGAGTAACGGGTATAAATATAACACCAACCAAAAGTACATTCAATGTATTGTAAGGGGTTAAAATGCCAAACCCTCCTGTTCATGAAACATTTCTCCAAATTAGTTTTATTGAACAAATTTTAAACCATACAGGCAAAACTGTTGCCATTAAACGAAAACAAAAGCATTCTTCATTTAATCCTCTCAAAAACAATCGCCCGATCTGCGCATGTAGCTTGAAAACTTAAAAATATTGAGCCACTTAAGACGACAAGAGGAGAAAACACAAGACGGCGATGCAGGAAAAGCTCCACAAATAATAACAAATGATAATTGATAATAACGTTTTACCTTCCTTCCGCTGTCAGCAAGAGAATGAATAGAAACGGCATCAGATAGAGAAGAAACTGGAAAATAAAACAAATAAAAGACAGAAAGTATGTAAAGGAAATCAATAAAAATGATGGCGACAACATTTGGTCACAATTTCAATTTTGTGGCACCCAAGCAGAGCGAAGGAGCATTTCAACAACTTCCGACCTCCATGCCGCACGAAAGTGAAAATTTTCATTTTCGCAACTGTCGCAAATGTTTTCTATACATTTTCCTAGACACCTTAGACAACGGCATTCACAATTTCTCAGAAACTGCACAACGCGGAGACAAAGTTGGACGAAATGTCATCATTTCCGTTGGGGAAACTGTGCGCGCTCATGCGTCAACTACAAGGATGCCGATGATGAAGACGGTATGAGGACGAGGACAAGGACATCGTCTAGAAGCACATTTCGACGGGTTATCAGCGCCAGCCGGGACAGAAAAGGGTTAACTAAGAGAAACCATGCAAATCCACTTTTATTTGCCAAGAAATATTCGGATGATAAAAGCCTGAGGAAATACAAAAAAAATATTTATATATCAAGTCGAATAAAAAACGCAGGTCACAAAATGAGACAGAGACGTGGAATAGGAAGCGGAGAGATTCCAGCCAACAGCCTCTCACGGTTTTTAAACGAAGCGTGAAATTGTTAAATGAGTGCGAACGTCTACGGGGGATTTTGCCTTCTTTGCCATTTGTGCTAAATTATTGATCAAAAAACTTTTTCGACATGCACGTTCGGTCGACATTCGATTTTGGCCAGATATTCCTCAATTCAATTGAATTGAATCGAATGGAATCGCATTGAATGGAATTGAGTTGTATTTGCTTCAAACTTGTCTGTTGTCCAATTGAAATGCCAATTGAGTTCAGACAGCTACCAAAATCTCTACGTTGGCTCAAAGACAAACTCAAATCAAACAAGTAAGAAAGGCTACAGTCGATCGAGCCGACTGTAAAAGACCCCGTGCTCACAGAAGTGCGCATTTTCCATTCGAAAAACAAGAAAAACGGAGTGATTCACATTTTGTATACATACATTTTTATATACAAATGTATTCGCTGCTTTATAGCGACAGCGCTGCCTGCGAATGCTGGCTGTGCCAACCCATTGTGTATGTATTACATATACACGCATACATATGTGCGTGCATACTTACAATGTCAAATGTATATGTGTGTCCATACAATCAGATGTTTTTGTTTCAACGTGTTTTGTTGCAAGTACTATTAATTTATATACTTAGATACGGATTATATTAAATGATCGGGAATAAGTTGCAGAGAGTATTCTACGGTCGGGCGTGCTCGACTGTACTTTTCTTTCTTGTTGATTAATTTATTTTATATGTTGTGGTTGTCCGATTTGGACCAAATTTGGTGAGGATTTTAATAATTATTCACACATTCTCTGTAAGTTTGGTTGCGATCGCTCAACTAACATATCTCATACATATCTTCATACAAATTTTTTATTTTTGACCGATTTGTCCTATGGGAGCTATAGGCTATAGTTGTCCGATCCAGATCAAACTTGGTGAGGATAGTTATATTGGTACCATACACATAATGTGTGAATTTGGTCTCTCTAGCTTTAATCGTTTTCAAGTTATGGTGATGTGAAAAAAGTTTTTTACAATTTGGGTGGGTGGTTGGGGGCGTGGCAAAATAAACTTAACCGGCCTGACATATAGACGGACTTTCATTCCAAATTTGGAAGCTCTAGCTTTTGTAGTTTAGAAGATCCAGGTGTTCATACGGACGGACAGACAGACAGACAGACAGACGGACAGACGGACATTGCTTTATCGTCTCGGCTGTTGATGCTGATCAAGAATATATATACTTTATGGGGTCGGCCACGCCTCCTTCTGCCTGTTACGCACATTTCGCTTCAGACAAACTTAGTAGACCTTGCAAGAGGACATCACAACCAAATATCAGTAGTAGAATGATTCATCTTTACAAGCTAAGCCGATTTCAGACTCTTTTGAAAAATAAAGGATATATGCGACTATTATATTCTTATCGGCAATACTAAAGTGTTCATATGAATGTCATAGAGGAAATAGGGTGGGTCTTGAAAATCTTTTGCAAAGCAAAGCTAACAAGCAATTTACAAATTGTTCAAAAGGACTTCGATTCCAATGGAAGAGAAAAAAACTTCTTATTTTTGGTCACAGCTTTTGGACAAACTATGAAAAGTAACGGCCTAATTTATGCAACCCAAGCTAAAATTGGTCCAACAATTTAACAAATGCAAATTTTAAGCAAAACTTAAAGGACTTGGTAACATACTTTACACATAATCTGATTGCAGGGTCCAATAGCCAAATATGCACCCTAATCAATGGGACTATTGTTTACTTATACATTTATAACACAAACCCATCAAACCCAAATATCTGCCTACAAAAACTATGCATAAATATACGTGTTGTTTTTTGTTTTATGCCCGTTCTTTTTATTGATTTAACATATAATATAAGTTTATCTATAGATATGACTGGCCATTTGTTAACTCCAATCCTAGAGACTTTGGTCAAGCCATACACAAAAGAGGAAACTAAGGCTTTTGGAACTACATAGATCAAATACGTCAATTTTTAACAGCAAGAAACAACAATTTGTTTCTGGAGAAAATGCAAGGTTTAGAAATAATTCAAAATGCGCAAAAAATTTAAAAAAAATATTTAATGTTGTTTAGGTAAATAAATGAGATTTATTAAACCTTAAGTTTGAAGGGAAGAATGCAACTAATTCTGGGCATATTGACTGGGACTTCTCAGTTTGACAATATTTATTAATTTAATATTTAAGTCATTCGAGTAAGGACTTTAATTAAGGAGAACAACAGCACAATTTGCACTTACTGATAAACAGAGATGGCCGAAACATGAACTAAAATCCGTTTTGAGTTCATTCGAATCAGAAAAACAAATCACCATCGACCACGTCCACTTCAACGTACAAAATAGACAATGATGCGTTGAGAATATACAGGCTGCAATCCGCAAAAGAGTCGCCCTGGGTGCAATTTGAAATTTGGGCATTCAATAACGATTTACACAAAAGGACACATTCGCATAAATGTAGGCCACACTCTGTAAATGCGGTGCATATGTACGTGTGGTTCAAGTAAATAAGCTTTAAAATTTTACCATTATCAGACGCCCAATGCTTTCAAATGTGAAACGACAAGCAAAAAGAAAAACAAACTGGTGGTTGTTGTTATATTTGTTGTTGTTGCTGTTTGGTAATGTTATTGTGTTTGTACTGTAGTGAAATGTGCGTTTAGCATGCTTTTTGTTGTTCGGGTATTAGGGAAAACACAATCGATTGGCAAGAGTAGCCTCAACTTGATTTCAATCTAATCAGCTTCGTTCTAAAAGAAGCTGTTAGCAATATTGTCAATTCTGTGTCCAGTTTCTGAGAAAAAGAGATTTTAGCTAGTTTATTTTTATGTTGTGAAAATTTAAATTTGCATAGAACATTTTTTCTTTCCTGTTTTGGCGTTTCGTGCCAGGTTGTGTCCTCTTTTGTGAATGTTTTTGCCTTGTTGCTCATTTTGTGGGCGAGCCTCAGCGGCACTTGCCACATAAACACTTTGCTGTTGAACACTATGAATAATTAATGAGTTTTGTGTTGTCGTGGCTGTTCTTGTTCTTGGTTTTGTCATTCCCTTGCATTTGACCAACCTTTCCCCATTCCGCTAGGTTGTTTGGTTGCTGTTGCTAAGAACTTTTAAACAGTCGGCCAACAATAGTCGTTTGTTTACTTTTGCGTTGCATGTTTTTAGGCCCAACACGGCCCTTTTTGTAAAGCCCTTATAAGACGCTCAAATAGTTCGTTGCTCAAAACTAAAAACTTTAACTTGTGTTAAAGTAAGGTTTCAAATTTTGATGTATGTGGGGGTTTTTTATTTAATAAAAGTAAATTAAACAGTTCTTAATAAGAAAATGGTATTTCATCAATGGTTTTGTATCAGTTGAGTTCTCACAACCACACTATGCCGAACATCAAGCTGAACCTCGTTGAATGAGCGTCGTCTTCTCACTGCCGCCGTGCAGCATTCGTCTTGTTTTTCGCCTTCTTCTTGATCGTGGTATTTCACAATTCGCCGTCGTTAGTGATGTTCCTCTTGGTGTTTTACATCACTGTATTTGTCGTTGTCTAGGGTTAGTGTTGCTTAACTTTTAGAGATATGTGTACGCAACTATACACTATCTTACATTCGGCCATTCTGACTAAGCATTCGACCCGAATGCTTCGTCCTCACTGTCGTCGCCATTGCCTATGGACCAAGGTTTCATATACTCTGCACACGTAGTAGTATTCTTCGGGCCATCGCAATTTCCAACTTTCTGCACATCATAAGCGTTGTTGTGCTTAACCTTAACAATTTGGTAGGGACCCAAAAATTTGGCTTTAAGTTTTAGGCCAGCACCGAACTGTGTACGCTTAATCGCCACCAAATCGCCGACACAATATTGCTTTGCCGGTTTGCGTCGTAAATTGTAGGTCTTCTTGTTCTCAGTCTGGAGTTTTACAATCTGAGCCTTTGCCTTTGCTCTCAACATGTTGCGGTCATCGTCGAACGCTGCCGCTGCTTCTTTGTTGATCATGTCGTGTAACTGGATGTCATCTTTTGTGCGCATCTTAACTCCAGTTAACATCTCAAATGGTGTTGTATCAATGCTTCGTGTGAATGTTGAGTTGATCGCCTGTTGAACTTTACTGACATGTCTATACCATTTCGTGGGTTCATCAACACTTAGTTTTGAGAGTACTGAAATGATAATAGCGTTTAGTCTTTCAACTTGACCATTTACCCTTGGTAGTCCAGTCGTCGTCTTCACCAGCTTAATGCCTTCATCGTCACAATACCTAACGAAGTCTTGCGAGGTGAACGCCGAACCTCTGTCGGAAATTATGAACGCCGGATTTCCAAATGTAATGCTCTGATTACTAAGCTTCGTAACGACATCGTTTGCAGTTGTCGATTTCGTCGGATAGAGCCAGCAATACTTTGTAAAGGAGTCTATAACTGCGAGAATGTGTTTATAGTCCTTGTGCGTCGAGTCCAGTGGTCCCAAAAAATCAATATGGTATGTATGTAGTGGAACGTCTTCCTTCTGCAGTGGATGTAGTAGCCCTTCCTGTTTTCCTCGTTTTCGATTCATTAAAATACACGGAATACAGCATTCGATGTACTTCTTTATCTTCTCGTCAACGTTTGGGATATAGTACTCTCTACAAATTAGCTCCTTCGTCTTTTTGGCTGCGAAATGTCCCTTGTCATGTGCTCGACCAATAATTTGCTTTTGCATTTCACTGGGAACTACAATGACTTCTTCATCCTGTACTAGCTTGTACAATACATCTGATTTTAAGAAATAGTCGTCGAAACTCTTCTGTTCATCACATAGAACTTGTTTGATAGCACGAATTTTTTCATCTTTCCTCTGAGCATCCTTCAAAGCGATACTAATGCTGTCTTCTGTGATGATCATGATTGGACGTCGGCTGAGAGCGTCGACGTGCTTCATTCGTGTTCCCGAGCGATGTTCTACAGCATAATCGTACTCTTGCAGGAACAGAATCCAACGTGCTACTCTGGTGCATAGGCTTTGCTTCTCCAGAGTCTTCGTAAATGCATTGCAATCTGTAATGAGTTTGAAATGAATACCCAAAAGATATACTCTGAACTTCGTCAATGCTTCGATAACTGCCAGGATTTCTAATTCGTAGCTGCAGTATTTCCGTTGTGCGTCAGTAGTCTTTTTGGACATATAATAGACTGGGTGTAGCTGTCCATCTTCTAGAGATTTTTGAAGTAAAACTGCTCCAAAACCGTCAATAGATGCGTCTGTATGAACTTCAGTTTCGTATGATTGATTATATATGCTCAACACTGGATTCTCCGTCAAAAGTCTTTTAAGCATATTTACCGCATTTTCTTCAACGACGTCAATTTTAAATTTTGTCTTACTCTTTGTCAACTCTGTTAAAGGCTTGGCTATACTCGCATAATTTGGGATAAATTTTCTAAAATACCCTGTTAGCCCTAAAAAGCTCTCCAACTGCTTGAGTGATTGCGGCATTTTAAACTTTGTTACAGCTTCTATTTTTTCAGGTGAAGGATAAATCTTGCTATCTTCGATTACATGGCCAAGGAATTGAATACGCGTCTTCAAAAAATAACATTTTTTCATGTTCAACTCTAAGCCATATTCTTTGCATGTTTGAATTACATCCTTCAGATTTTGTATTGCTTCTCTTTCAGTCTTCGCAGGTATAATTATATCATCAACGTAGGGCAACGCTATGCCTTTATTGGATAACTGTCGAAATATCGCATTAACATGACGCTGAAAAACGCCTGGAGAATTCGAAAATCCAAACGGAACCTTCAGAAATTGGTATTGTCCTCGATGGGTTACGAATGACGTATATTTTCGACTCGATTCAGCCACAGGAACATGAAAAAATCCATTTTTCAAATCAATTGTGCTGAATATCTTTGCTTCTTGTAGTCTGTCCAGTTGATCCTCGATGAGTGGTAGTGGAAAGTGGTCTTTGACAATTACCTTGTTGATTCTTCGGAAATCTACACATAGTCTTGAGGAGCCGTCACGTTTTTTGACAAGTACTATTGGACTTGTAAACTCTGATGTGGATTCTTCAATAATGCCACTTTCCAACCAATCTTCAATTTGCTTTTCGACGATACCTGCTTCTGAGAAAGCCAATCTGCGCGGTCGCGAGAATATTGGTGTATCATCTTTTAAAATAATTCTCATCTCAACATTAGTTGTTTTTGACTTATTTGGCATATAGTTCTTTATTAGTTCTTTAACTTCTTGTTTTGCGGATTCACTTGCTGCTTCGTCAATGTTAAAGATTTCATCATCGAATTCCGCACCGATTTTCAACATGTTTATTTCTTCGTTTTGAGTGTTCAACATTTTACGCACTTGTAAACCGTTTTTATTAAATACGACCTCAGCTAATAAACATAACTCTTCTCCGATAATCAACTTTAAGTCTATCAATTTGGTCGGAACTACGTAAAAATCTAATACGAATTCTTCGGTGTCAATCATAACGTTGTGCTTGAAATGTCCACGTGGTCTAATCTTATTTGAATCTCGGTCGCCACCAAACCCAATCAGAACTACATTGCAGCTTTCCAATTTAGGTTTGCCGATTTCACAATAAAAGTCTTCGCGTATGACATTAAACTTGCTACCCGTATCAAAAAGCGCATAACATTGTTTATTTGCTAAAGAAACTTCTTTCTGTGTTATATCAACTTTTGATTGCCAGCTACGCGTATTTGCCGTCGATATACCGCTTTTGTCACCTTGATCGCAATCTTTGGAAATGTGTCCGAATTGGTTGCATTTAAAACATTTTCGACCTTTTTCTTTATTTTGACAAGTACCCGTTACATGCCCCTTTTCACCACAATTGAAACATTTAATTTCTTTCTTTCCGTCTTTGCTCATATTTTGAGCTTTTTTGTCTTTTTCTTTCACACCGATTTCATTGCGTTTTGTCTTTTCTTTTTCAGCTTGTTTTTCTTTTTCCATCATTATTTTAAAACATTTCAATTTGTCTTTGAAAACTTTTATATTATTCGCGCCGTATAAAATTGTTTTATTCACTCCTTTTTCATCTATACCGTCGATTACATATTGAATAAACGCGTCGTCTGGAATACTACCTCGTGACGCAATGTCTTTCATTCTGTAAAAGTACTCAAATGCACACTCATTGCTGCCTCGTTTTGTTTGAGTGAGTTGCTCGTGGATTTGCTTGCTGGTTACACTCGATTTGAACTCTGCCAACAATGCCTGTTTGAGTGAATTCCATGAGTTCAGTCCTCTTTCACTCAATACAAATAATTTCGCAATCCCTTTTAATGCCTTTTTACCGAACAAAAACTTTTGGAAATCATTCCATTGCATTAATGTAGCCTGTTCCTCATATTCGTTAATCCAAACTTCGACTGGAATAGCATTAGTGCCGTCAAAACTTCGTATGCTTTCTTCTATATCGCGAAAACTGATCGCAAACCGTGGCATCATCGAGTTTTGTCTATCCTCCATTCCAATGCTTTGTGCAACTGCGTTTTGCATATTTTCGTTGCTTCTAGAACTGCCTGCCGTCTGAAAAGAAACGTTAGTATTCTCTTCTCGTTCTTTTTCGTTTTCCTCTTCGTCGTCGCTTTCCTCTTCGTCGTCGCTTTCAGAATCGCTGTTTTCGTCTTGTTTTAACAAATTTCCGTAACGTAGATGTTTGAAAATATGTAAATGTAGATCCACACTTGAGTAGTTAATACCCAACACATTACATATTGCCACTAGGTCACTTTGCGTCAAATTTGTGACTGCAAATTCTTTCTTAGCATTGTACTCTTCGCTATTTTCGTCATACACAAATCCAGAAAATTCACGTAACCGTTTTCGGTTGTTTCTGTCTCCGTCAGTCCCGAATACAAATTTATGTAGCGCCGATATGCACTCTCTCTTGCTTGAGCGTAAGCTTGCACTAATAAAATCATTTAAACACGACATTGTTTAAAAATTATTGTATGTTTTCGTTTCGACTTTAAATAAGTTTGACTTTTCACCGTAAGTTCAACTTTTCACTCTTATTGCGTCTGTAACACCGTTTGTTCGACTTTGTACACATTTTCTTTTAAACTCAAATACATTCGTTCAATCCCGGGACGAGCCCCCAAAATGTGGGGGTTTTTTATTTAATAAAAGTAAATTAAACAGTTCTTAATAAGAAAATGGTATTTCATCAATGGTTTTGTATCAGTTGAGTTCTCACAACCACACTAGGCCGAACATCAAGCTGAACCTCGTTGAATGAGCGTCGTCTTCTCACTGCCGCCGTGCAGCATTCGTCTTGTTTTTCGCCTTCTTCTTGATCGTGGTATTTCACAATTCGCCGTCGTTAGTGATGTTCCTCTTGGTGTTTTACATCACTGTATTTGTCGTTGTCTAGGGTTAGTGTTGCTTAACTTTTAGAGATATGTGTACGCAACTATACACTATCCCACATGTATGTACATACATATATGTAGCCAAATATTTTATTGTTAAAATGGTTATAATTTATTTCTATTTGAAATATACGTTTGACTTTCATGTTTTGGGTGTGTCAAAATACAATTTTCTTTTATTACTATCATTCCAGTCAATAGCAATTGTTACAAATTTTATTTATTTTTTCCCTTTGCTTCAATGAGTACTAAAACATTTGCAAATATTTCGCATTTTGCATTTTGCTTCATTTATCGAAATAATTATGTATTTATTATACTCTCTGCAAGAGAGAGTATATTGGGTTTGTGAAAAAAAAAGTATGTAACAGGCAGAAGGAGGCGTGGCAGACCCCATATAGTATATATATTCTTGATCAGCATGAGAAGCCGAGTCGATATAGCCATGTCCGTCTGTCCGTCTGTCTGTCTGTCCGTCTGTCCGTCCGTATGAACAAACAGATTTCAGAGATGGTAAGAGCTACAAGTTTTAAGTCTCTATCGACTCGATATTAAGTCAGTCAATACAAGAATCTTTTTTTTTTCGATGCCACGCCCCGTTCGCCCACAATGAGCAAAAAACTAGACACACCTCGTAAAAAATTGATGTTTTAGGCGAATATCTCAGTAACTATGTCACTTAGGAACACCAATTTTGGTACACAGGTTCCTAGAGATAGCGCAAATGCAATGTCATTCAAAATTTTTGACTGCCACGCCACAAGTTCGTTTGGAGACAAATTATATCAAACTATCCTGGAAGTTGTATATAAATCGGACAATAAACAAAAGAGCTAGACACGAAACAAAGTTTAGAATTGAACGCAAGTCACTGCATGTGCGCGAGCGAGATAGAAACATACAAACATGTGAGCGAACGTTTTCGCTGCTTGTCTAGCGGCAGCGCTGCCCGCGAATGCTGGCCGTGCCGACCAATTGTATATGTATAACATATACACACATACATACATTTGTGTGTGCATACATATAATGTCAAATTTATACATATGTATGTGCATTCATACAGACACTTTCAATGTGTTTTAATGCAATTGCTATCAGTTAATATACTCGGATAAAGATTTTATTAATATGATCGGGAATAAATTGCAGAGAGTATTTTACGGTCGGGCGAGCTTGACTGTACTTTTCTTTCTTGTTTTTTTAATTTTTATTCGGTATCAGCTTGATGCTAACAACAAACCCCATTTAAGTTGATGTATTATTGTGGGTACATTTATTTACATCAACATAAATAACATTACCACAACCTTTACTCTCGTTAGAATCAAATTATGTTATTTTCATGAGCCGCCCGAAAGTATACAAATATTTGTTGTTCACAAACATATGCAGCTACCTCAACCAACAACAACCACAACAACAATGACGCCGAGTTAAGCAGACTGACTGGCAGGCAAAAAAGGTCGTTAGATTGTTAACAAGTTCATAAAAAGACGCTATGCCACACTCACACAAAATCACACACACACATTTACACTCGCAAGGGACAATTATGGTAACAGGAAAAGGAACTGTAGTTGATGTGGGGATGGCACTTGAGTCACTTTAAATACACTACACGAACCGACTGCTTACGTATTTGCAGAGCACTTTTCCATG
Source organism: Drosophila cardini (assembly GCA_018903735.1). Taxonomy (NCBI): domain Eukaryota; kingdom Metazoa; phylum Arthropoda; class Insecta; order Diptera; family Drosophilidae; genus Drosophila; species Drosophila cardini. Next base: position 281,198 of record JAEIGM010000024.1, on the reverse strand, counting down.
CAGCCTCAGTCTCACAGTGACTGCTAGAAGCAGCGCATTGCAAACGGCACAAAACTATGCTACGAAAATAAAAGACCTGGGCAGTACGAGCAGTCAGACCGAACCAGGGCCAGCGAAATGCTGCTGCTGCGACTGTTGTTTGCATTAGGCAATTGATGTTTATTATTGCAAGTACATATACATATGTGCACGAATATATGTTTGTGTGTAATGGGGGGCGTGGTTAGCCTACAGACCACAAGCTTTAACTGCCATATGCTGAGCTAAATTAAAGCATAACCAAAATGGAGAAAGCATAAAAAACGAGCCCACCAAGTGAAACCGATTTAATGCAATGGAAAATGCACAAATGCCAGCTGTTTTGCAATGTTTACTCAATGCGTAGTTTGGTAACATTAGCAACAGCACCATCAAAAACAAAAATAATAGCTGACGCTTATGTGGCGACAAAAATTAAAAGCAATTTGTAACCACAGTGAAAATCGCTTTAGTTTTATTGCCACCGCTGCTTGTTTGTGTGTTTTTATGTGGGCCAGGGCCTTGATGTTTAAGTATGAGTATGTGAACGTTTTTCGCTTTTTTTCTCTTTTAATCAATGTGCTTGATAAATGTTTTGACCAAATTAATTAAATTCCAATATGGCATTGTTAATTACATTCATTTTAGATTCAATTCAATTTGTTGCATATTGATTATATCTCTACAAAATTTATTGATTCTGTTTTAAATAGATTCAGTTTTTGCGCTTTTTACTTTATTAGGTAAATTTTAACGATTAATTTCCATATTATTATAAATAATAATTAATAAGCCATTCATGGCATTATGCAAATGCAATCATGTTGAAAATTAAATTAACCTTTTTTAATTGACGATAATGTTTTTAATGACCGATAAAAAGTTTTTAAAAATGTTTAATTTTGACGAACATTTTGCCCTCAATTTCATTGATTCAGACTTTAATATTTAATTATTACTTTATATTCATACGTCTTTAGTCTAAAAGTAAAAAAAAATATATAATATTTTTAAAAGGTCTAAAAGATAATATAATATAGTATGTCTGCGATTTTTATTATTTTGTCTAAAAGCCTACCTCAATCATATTTGGTAGTCCATGTGAGGCGGGTGGAATTCTGTCTTGCCTCTGCAATTAGAAAAGAGAAACTTTTAATTAAATAGGAAAATATTTATGCGGAATTTATGCAAATAATAAAACAAGGAATAATTCGGAAAAAGAATGAAACAAGAACGAAATACAAATAATATTTTCGACCCGAATCGTTGTAAAATATTAAACAATTAAGTGGAACGCAATGCCGCCGCACAAGTGTTAATAATTGAAATACACGTAGCAAGAGAAAACACACAACAAATAGGCAAACAAAAGTTTTTGCCTGCGGCCAATTAATAATAAATTGTGTGGGGAACCAAAAGCTGGAAATCAAAGTCTGCGTGAAACTCAAAAACACACTGAGGTAAGTGGAAAGTGGAAAGAGGGAAATGAAAAGACGTTGCCAGCTGCCCACTAATGACGCGCTTGATTTGTGTGGCGAGTACTCGTACTTGTAAACGTATTTGGGCCACGTGCAGCAACAAATTAGCACCACAAAACGAGAGGTCAGAAACTTTGAGCAGCCCAAAAGTGAAAAGCTTGCAACAAAAACAAAAATGATAAAGGTGCAAAGAAGAATGCCAGTGAAAAAGTTTTACCATAAGTATCAAATGGAGCCATTGCCTTCAATGCTTTCTCAAATTGGCTGCGGAAAGCTTACCGCTTGATTGAGCTCTTCCAAATTTGTTGTAGCACTTGCCAGTTATCATGCTTAATATGGCCAGGAGAATTCGCCACTTTGCCCTGCTTTTCTTCGCGTCACGGTCTGATTGATAAGGTTTAGGTAAATTCGACCCAAGTCCGTGACAAGGTCAGCGGCAAATTATGAATGCGCCACGGTATTTACCCTTCGATTTTCTTGGGTTGGGCTTATTTTAAAATTAAATCAAGTTGCCTCACCGTTTGGCCAACAAATTAAGGTAACTTAAGCCTAATTGTATTACCTAAATATATTGGAAGAAATTGGGTAAAGAGCGACCTTAAGTCAATTAAATGGGATTCAAAATTTGTTGGGTTTAAACAAAGGAGAGCTTAATACAAGAATTGCCAGACAAATGTAATTCCACTTTAAACGCGAACAAAAAAAAGAAAGCGAACCATAAAATCATCTCAATAAAATATTTTCCAGCTTCTTATGAAAATCGTAATACCGCCAGGTCATACTTCAATCTATTTCAAAATCAATTTACAACAGATCTTATTGTTAAATTATGTATGTGCCAAAAAATCGAAAGGAAAGGCAATGGATAAAATAAGCCAAGAGAACCTAATCAATCAAAATGCACAGGCTGCTTTAGTAATAAGTAAGCAGGATCTGGCCAGCCAATTTACGCCTGGCAAAATAAATATATATAAATAAATAACATAAACATAAAAGTGCGAAGTAATATTAAAGAGCAGCCAAAAGGCCAAAACTGAGTTCGGCTGCAATATTAGAAAACCCAGCAGTCCCCAAGCAAAATATAAGAGAATCTCATGCCAAAAATTGAAGCATCAAAAGTCAGAACTGACAGGCGATTGAAGAGGAAAAATTCTAGAATATCTGGGGGCATTGTTGAATCTGGCTTTGATTGATTTTCATGTTGTTGAGAGCGATGTCAGCCTTTGATGTTGGCTTGAATATTTGAAAATCATATCTAATTCAAACCACAGTCAGACGGAAACTGACTAATCAACTGTGAATATATAGTTCCATTCGATGCTGTCTGTTTTCAGCTTTCACTTGCCTAATTATATTTTCTAATTGAGTTACTGGTAATGTTTTGAAATGCATACAGAATTGCCTTTAGCTTATTCTTAAACGGTTTATATTATGTTTAAGGCTTTTAAGCCATGTGGCAACTTACTGCCTTTTGCTGGCTAATAAATTATTTGTGTAAGATAAAAAAGAATAAAGAGGAAACCCAAAAACAACAGAAATAAACCAAACTTGTGGCACATAAAAAAGTAATCGGAACACGCCTATGGAATGAAAATGCTTTACGTTGTTTATTTGCAAATTGTTTTTCTTTTTTTATCCAGTCTTTCCCTGCTTTTTTTGGTGTTATGATTTATATAGAAAAGTACCACGCCCAAGTCATAATTTATGCCTGTGCAGCAGAGGCCAACATCATAAATAAAAACCAAAATATTATGAAACAAACCTTACACTACATTTGTCTAATTAGTAATCCCATTAGAAACAGGCGTGAGTTGCTTGAGTTTGACTTTAAATTACTTCAAAATCTTATTTTTTTACGATATAAATGTCATATCATTAACAATTAGTCAACATTTTATTTTACATATTTCTTTAAGTCATAAATATGTATAAATGCATCTTCGAGCGTTTATTTCTTTTAATTTGAGCCAACAATTTAGTCTTTTTTTACGGGTGCTAGTATAGAGAACATGCAAAAAAAAAAGCTTGTCTTATGCCACAACTTTTAAAATAAATCAGAGTCAACTGCAAGGATGAAGTTTTTCCCTCGCCCGTCATTCTTTCTGCATTCGTATTCCCCTCTTCCAGGCTGGCATGCATAATTAGAGCAACCTGTCTGCTAAAATGAATAAATTTGCGCCCTGAAAGCGATTCACATGTGTGAACACTTGAACATGAATGCCTAACAACAAAACCAACAACACACCAGTGAATTCATATGTGCATAGAGCGGTTCATATTTCTATAAAAATGCATTTGTATGAGTGCGAACGTTTCTAGAGATAAATGTAAAGAAATATATATTGCGTCAGACGTCGGTCATAAAATAAAACTTAAACATACTTATTCTGAAGTCCTTAATCTCGTAGATATTCAATAACGAATCAAACACTGAAACGATGTCTATAATAAAGCCTATCTTGAATTTCATTTCAACTTCTTACCAAGGCAGTTACTCCAGCTTAAGCAACTTATGCTGTTGAAGTATAACCACGTTGCCATTTGATTATTAAACAATTAAGAAAGGATATATTTAAGCGAGCCGACTGTTAAAGGTCCCATACTCATTTTAGTGCGTAGCATACAAATCACCAATTTTCGACCGATTTGTGCTATGAGAGCAATAGGCTATAAATGTATGATCTGGACCAAATTTGTTGTGGATAGTTATAATGGTACCATACGTATATTGTATGAATTTGGTCGCCATAGTTGAAGTAGTGTTTAAGTTATGGTGATGTGAAAATAATTATTCACAATTTGGGGGGCGGTAGGGGGCGTGGCAACAACTTGATAAAAACTTGATCTTCTCGCAACATAGACGAATTTTCATTCCAAACTTGGTGGCTCCAGCTCTTGTAGTCTCTGATGTCCAGGGAGTCGGAAACGCTTCCTGCCTGTTATGCACATTTCGCTTCTGACAAACCAAATAGACCCCTGTAGTCCTTTTGAGTACGGGGTCTAAAAAAGTGACAGCCAAGTTAAAAATGTGTCATTCTAGTGCTCGGTTTTCAATCAATTTCCCATAGGACAATGATATACATATAATGTGTGAATTTGGCTGAGATCAGTTCATTAAAATAAAATTTGATAGTACAAATCACCAATATTTGATCAATTTCTCCCTTGGGAGTTGTCCGATCCCGAACATTTTAAAATAAAGTGCAGGAGACTATTAAGTTTGGCAGAAGCGAAATGTGCGTAACATCAGCATAATCAGCGGAGTGGATACAGCAATGTCCGTCCAACCGTCTATCCGTCCATCTGTATGTACACCTGCATATCAGAGATTATAAGAGCTGGAGACACCAAAATGAAAATGAAAGTCCGTCTACTCGTCGATCTGATCAAGCTATTTTAAATTATGGGTACGCCATCGAAAATTGTTGAAATTGTTGTTTTCACATTACCATAACAAATCGTATAGAGCAAATCGGTCAAAAATTGCTGATTTGTATGGAAAACTGTGCACTAGAATGAGCACGATTTTTTACGGTCTGCTGGCTCGAGTGTAAGCTTTTCTTCTAGCTTATACTTTTAAAAGTGTCGTATATTTAAGAAAGACACAAAGCAAAAGCGCGGCAATACAAGAAAAATAAGCAAATATTTGGTTATGCTATAAAAACATTTTTAATTGTCATCAGCTAAAAAATTCAGTATATTTCATTGATATGCTTAGAAATGGTAAACTTATTTTCCCTTGACAAGATTTATTTACATGCGTTTAAAATTTGTCGATATTTTAATACCTTTTTAAATGTTTGCAAAGTTTATTTCTGAATAATAAGCCAACGATAATCACATGGCGGTTGACAGTATCTTTCAACCCTCTATAATTGCACACAAAACATTTTATATAAAAAGTGCTAAAAAAAGAGTATTTTGTTGTTGTGGTAGAAAGTATGTTAATTTATTTAGCTCACAACATGCAGATGACATTAAAACTGTTGCACATACTTGTTGTCCATCCGTAATTATACACAATTATTTTTTACAACACCCTATAAGCCGTGCACTGTTGCGGTGTAAAAACCGCTGCTGTTATGATCATGTTTTGTGAAGTTGGCCAAACAGCACACTACTAAAACGACAAACTGCTTTCAGCTAATAGATAATTATAAGATTATGTGTATTTGTGTGTGTGTATACAAGAGTGTGTGTTTACTGATTGCATCAGTTTATTATTTTTCATACACTATTACGCGTCCAATTTTCAACGGTGATTAAAACTCTTAATATGGCACATAAACGTGCTCATAAGCAAGGAATCCTAATAGTCCGGTCCACACACAGTCTGCTTACTTTATTGAGTAATTGTTAAAATTTATGGCTTATATAGCATGACTTGTCTGTCCACTTAATATGTTTAGCAGATTCCTTAAATTTATGGCTCAGGCTAATGGCTATAGCTATTGCTAATTGTTGCCAAGAAATCTTTGAATACAAGTCCTAAGAGACCCGATTAGTTGGTAGCTGAGATAACTTTATGACTTTAGATTACGTGAGCCGTTTAAGTAAAAAACTATCTTTATCATCTATTGATTTAATTAATATAATATATTTATCTATGTCTATATCTATATCTATAAACATACAACATCTATGAACATACAAAAACTGAGTTAGTTTGCTTTGAGCTTTAAACTGGTCATTTAACTAAATCAGCTAATTTTATCTCGACTAAATATAAATTTCATTTATCTCTGCTCATTTAAAATCAAAAATTTTAACATTTTGTTTACATTATTTATATATAACACTTGATAAACAGCCGTTATCAAAAGTTTCCAATGAATGTTTGTTAAAATTCCCATTGCTCATATTCTGTTTTCCGACTGTTGTTGACATTAATTGCCAATTTATTTTTACAGCGCCATTAAAGGCATAACATAAATTAATATTACACTTAGCAACTAAGTTCAAAGAAATGTAATGTTTTCAAAAACACCAGAAGTTTCTGATTAAGCGAGTTATTAAAACAAAAACGAATATTTAAATTTGTAAGCATTTTATAATAGTTCCTTGGTTAGAAATAGAGTACATTTTGTTTTACCAAGTTCAAAAGTCTAAAACATTCTTGAAAGTCAAACGTGCGTAAAAATTCCAGCGTTGATAGTCAGCACATTAAGCTGAGACACATAGATATGTGGAGAAAAATAAGAGAAATAGAAAGAGAAAAAATTTAGAACAGATAGAAAGGATGTGAGTAAATAAATGCACATTCAACTAAGCGAGAAAATGGGCAAAATCACTCATACGCACTATCTAACATCACTGGGACATTGAGTGCGGCTAGAACAACAGAGGATGGGAGCTTTCTTTTTTGCTAAGTAGTTGGATAGTTTGAAGAGAATACACAAGTTTATTTACACTCCAATGCAGTTCTTCGGCATCTGTTTTATGTGGGTTTTGGGACGTGTTAAACTTTGTTTCATTTTCATTTCATTTTTACCTTCCTCATAAGCTGCTCTCTTTGCCTTATGTCCTCCATCCCATATCATTGCTGTTCAAATCCTAACGTAACAAACACCCATCACTAATAATAGATACAATCATGTACACAAAAGCACAAAATGAATATATTATATGGGAGAATATACACATACTATTATATTAACGCGGTTAAGGAAAACCCAAAATTAGCACAAAATAGAACAGAGTTAAAATTTTTTAGAAAATTTTTGGTGCTAATTATATAGATTTTCTTAACACTCCAAGAAAGCTATAAACGTTGTTCAATTTTGTTTGATTATTTTGCATAACGCCAATGGGCAGCAAGAAAAAGCTGTTTTCATCATTTGTATCAGAACTTTAAGCTCAAAAAATTTGTATGCTTGTAGCATTAAAACTCATAGGCCACAATGAACTCAGAAATTCAATAAATAAGATATTCGAATTATGTTGAAATTTTTAAGTAAAATCACATTAAAGATTAATGATAAACAATGTGACTATAAAAAGCAGAGTCTGCAAATAATTGCATCACATGCGGCGTATGCGCAATACATTTTTATACCCTGTGCTGCTTTTGTTCAGACAAGACTCGACAGTCTGTGCGTCAGTGTGAACGCTGAGATTTCAGATATGGTAAAATCTAGAAGCACCGAATTTTTAACATAGACTTATTTCAAGTGCAGGCAGATCATACTTATTTTTAATTTTTGAAACGCGTCCTTCCGCCCTCGCAAATTGTAAAAAAAATTTAATAACACCATAACTTCGAAACTAATACAGTTATGTACAGTTAAAACAGTTGAAAATATATAGGCAATTTGTATGAAAAATGACGTGAGCTAAAACTACCACATTTAAGATACAGACTCATTAGACCCCGTACTCTAAACAAGAAAGAAAAGTACAATCGAGCATGCCCGACCGTAGAATACTCTCTGCAATTTATTCCCAATCATTTAATAAAATCGGTATTCAAGTATATCAATTGATATTTGCAATAAAACACGTTGAAACAAAAACATCTGATTGTATGCATGCACATATACATTTGGCATTATTTGTATGCACGCACATATGTATGTGTGTCCGCGGGCAGTGCTGCCGCGACACAAGAAGCGCAAACGTTCGTTCATATGTTTGTATGTTTCTGTCTCGCTTGCATACATTCATTGACATTACGTACAATTAAAAACCTTTTTACGAGTCTAGCTGCTTAGTTTATTGTCAGATTTATGTGCAACTTTTAGGATAGTTTGATATATTTTGTCTTCAAACGAATTTCAAATTACAGCACTGTACGATAAGAACATATGCCTTAAAATTGACATTCAAGTTTGAAATTTTTTTTATTTCTTTTGAGATATTCGCCTAAAACATCAATTTTTTTCGAGGTGTTTCTAGTTTTTTGCTCATTGTGGGCGAACGGGGCGTGGCATCGAAAAAAAAAAGATTCTTGTATTGACTGACTTATTATCGAGTCAATAGTGACTAAGTTCAAACTTTTAGCTCTTACCATCTCTAAAATCTGTTTGTTCATAGGGACAAACAGACGGACAGACATACGGTCATGGCTATATCGACTCGGCTTGTGATGCTGATCAAGAATATATATACTTTATGGGATCTGCCACGCCTCCTTCTGCCTGTTACATACTTTTCACAAACCCATTATACTCTCTCTTGCAGAGAGTATAAAAACGGTCAACAGTTATTTGCAATTTATGCTTATAATTGTAGATTGTTTTACTTCGTTGCTGCACCCAACTAATTTCTTCATCATAAACTAAACCCAGAATTGTTTTAACCATCTTGAAAATTGCTAATACTTATAGCAAGAGTATATTAACAAGTTGGCTACAAAAAAAGGCAGCAATAATCTGCACATACCTAGCAAGTGTGAATTTGCTTTGTAACAAATAACATTTGCATGCCGACATGCAAATATTCCGAGTGGAAATAGAAGCGCTTGTAAGTTTGCAACGCGTTGTAGTACATTATTCCACATAACTGCGACGACGCTAATGTCTTTTAGATAATCGTTGGCATGTGGTATCCGTGCTCGCCAGTTGGCATATTAAACAAAATGGCGCCGACTCGCATACTCCACACACATACGTATAGTTACGCAGTGGCAGCTTAGTTGAAGTCAAACGCCTAAAGCTATGCTAACATTTTCATACCATTTGATTTTACTCGGCATCATTATCTCCCTCGTTGCTTGCTGCCTGGTTGCTGGCAACACATGTTCTTGCTTGACGCTCCACTAAGACACGACTCTAGGCTATTAGGCTTATCGTTTTCATAATTTACTAAAAATAATAAGCAAGCCGGGATTTGTTTCGTGCTATAAGTGAGAGTTGTTCTCGTATTTGTATTCATATCCGTATTGAATTTCTAGTATATGTTTGTCAATGCTAATGGCAACTAATGCTCAGATTATGTGTCCAAGATATGCACAAAATGACCACAGACGAAGGTGAATATAAGGTCATAGCGGTCACAGGTTGTCGCCAAAGATTTAATGCAATCCCATCAAAAAATATTTGGTAAGGCTACAAACAAGCATGCCGACTAAATATATTTTGAATTAATCACACATTATTCTATATCATCAATTAAAAGGCTTATAACTTCTGCAGTAATAGAGTTCATAGATTCTTTGTTTACAGGTATGCACAAGAAACAAAATGCTTTTGATGTCAGCGTACCTCCTTCGTTCTGAATTCCTATTCTAATTCACAGACCATGCTTTGTTTTAAATAAATTATTTCAATTTTAAAGTAGTTTATAAAAAATGTCAAACTTGTTTTATTTGATGTTAAGATTACAATCTATTTAATGGAAGGTCACGTTTTTGGATCACCCTTATTTAAATCCTAATTGTTTTTGCCATTCATTCAAAGTGTCATTGATAATTCTATCTAAAAGCTTTTTCAAGGAAACTAAATGTTTAAAAAGGTCAAGTGGGATTAATTACCAGTGTCCTATTTCGCGTTCCCATTATATTCGGCTAACAATTTGCAGATATTGCATTTTTATTATTCGCTTTTTGTAACTGTTTAAAGGTTTTTGTGCATTTTTTGTTATTTTTTTGGGTATGAAAATTAGTTGAAACAATTTATGGGACAAATAGGTGGGAAGACACAGTTCAATTCAAGTTCAATCGACTTTTTTCCGAGATTCAAAAACAAAGCAAGATAGAATCACTAGACATACAACACATAGATGCGTCAAACGCAAGATTTTTTGAAAGCAAACGCTAGGCTGCCTTTAGACCCCCAGAGAGCTTCGGCAAAAAGCCGAACGCTCTAGCTCCCCGGCGAGTCGATCGCCGCTTAATTAACAAATAGTTTGTTTACACTGGCCTGCAATAAAAGAGTTAACTCTATGTTTACCTACATCAACTCCAATAAGGAGTGTGGTCTTAGTAGTAGAGACGCAAGTTAAATGTACATAATCGAGATCATCCCGTAATATTTTAAAAATTTACATGAACTTCAATCAGGAGTCTGGTCTATGTAGTAGAGATGTTGTTCTTATTCTTCTTATTCTTAAATGTTAAGCATGAGGTCTACGGTTCGAACGCAGTCACACGGACATTTCAGTAACTTCTGTTAAAACCATTACATGTAAATGCAGATAATCGAGATCTGATCAAATGTAGGGCTTGGTGCAACTGTGCTAGGGTTCCGACGCGTGGGTGTAAAGTCGCAGGTTCGAATCCCGTCAGTTAATTATTTTGTTATTTTTTTTTTATTATTTATTATTTATTTCAATTTAAGTTTAAAATATTAATTTCGAAGGTTTATTTTTAGGCAAAATATGTTTTTAAAGTAAGACAAGTAAGGAAATTATGTATATAATAGTGTATACATTTATATACATATATATTTGTATATAAAATATGAATCACTCCGCTTCTTCTATTTTTTATTGAAAATGCGCACTACTGTGAGTACGGGGTCTTTTACAGTCGGCTCGCTCTATAAAAATGGATTTGGAATTTATTTATTCATCAAAAGTTTTTCTGCTTCTTTCAAAGTGGGAGGAATTTTAGAAAATGTTCAAATATTTTTATGAAAATATAACAAACGACTTCTGCCAACAACTGTACATTTATTTAGACGTTGATGTACTAACGAGACAGTACATTCAAGTGGTCCAACAACACCAAGCAACGTGCTTGTTAACGCGCGGAATCCTGCAAATAATGCAACCACCTCCCGCCCAACCGACCGAGGGGCACACCGCATAACGTACGGCTAACGAAGAACGCGAGACGGATTTATTAGTAAAAAACGATTACAATATAATAAAAATACATTACAATATGACAAAATATTACAATACGACAAAATATATAATAATTTATTATGTAAACTATATTAATTAAGAAAAAGGATAGAATCAGGTGAAAAAGAATAGAATCTCTAATGAAAGGGATAGAAGTAAAACTACCTACAACTCGAGAAAGTTTGTTGTAGTTACTACACAAGATTCGGAAAGGGTTATGGACAGCAAAGTTAGTAGTACAGGGTTGAAGAGAAAGGGGAAGAAAGTTTCTAGTGGGTCTGATCGGCACAGCGAAATTAATCTGGCTAATTAATTCAGTGGAATCAATTTCGCCGTTGATTAGTTTGTGTAAGAAAATTACACCGAGCACTGTCCTACGATCAGACAAAGAAGGAAGATTTAATAGCAGAAGTCTACTACGATAAGATGGCAAGCGTATGTTAGTATTCCAGTTAAGGGCCCTTAGGGCAAAAAGAAGGAATTGTTTTTGTACTGATTCTATTCTGTCTTGATGAATCCTGTATTGGGGAGACCAAATACAAGATCCATATTCAAGAAAAGGACGTACCAGGGTGGTGAAAAGTGTTTTTGTTAAATAGGGATCGTTAAATTCTTTCGACCAGCGCTTTATGAAACCCAGGACACCAAAAGCACGGTTAGTAATTGATAAAACATGCCTATCAAACTTGAGCTTGAGCTTAAAGCAAAGTCAGCAACAAAAATAGTTACACATTTCACATATCATTGAAACAATATATATTAATATATTGTGTTTTTTACATAATATATGCACAGGATTATTCACTTTCGATACTACTAAATGCTGTGCTGCCGGCAACTGCACGCTTTTATGTCGACTGCGCCAAGACATATAGAAAGGCTACATTAACAGATGCCCAGGAGTGTTTAATTAAACACATTTTAAGCATCAATGAGTATAAACGGAAAATTAACACAATAGTTAACAAGTTCTTCTCATCTGGTATGACCATCCAACCATTTATAATTGTCGTGAAAGTGACTTAACATTCATTCATTTATCGAAAGTCTAGATATTTGTTTTAAAATTGTCAAGTTCTGACACTAAAGTATCCAGTAGCCTATCCTCACAGGAGTTCTTATCTCAAAATATAATTATCATATTGATACTAAGCTTGGCATAAAGACTTCAAATATTTTATCACTTCTAGAGAAATTTACAATATACATAATTAAAGTAACTCTAAACATGTTTATTTGTTTCAAATGTGATAGGGCGTTGATCATTTGATGTACTCTATAACATCTTGAATCAAGTATAAAATACTTGTTTTAAGAATATTAGGTACTAACTATTTTGAGTATGTGTGATCTTGAATGAAGCTTTCGTAAACTTAAATCAAGTTGGGTAAAACTTATTTCAAGAACACTGTGCACATACTTTTCAAGTATGTGAGATCTTGAAACAAGTTTTAAGTAAACTCAAATCAAGATGGTTAATTCTTGATTTAAGAATTTTTTGCACTTACTTTTTAAGTTCATGCATTCTTGAATTAAGTTTTCGAAAACTTGCATCAAAATCTGCCGTACTTATTTTAAGAGTAAAAAGTACTTATATCTTAAGTACACATGATCTCAAATCGTGATTTGCTGAACTTGTTCCAAGAATCTTAAGGACTTGACTTAAGTATGAAGTATTCTTAAATCAAAAATTCCGAACTTAAAAAATCGTACTTGAATTGAGAATGAAATTCTCTATTTTCGTATTTTCATTCTCGGGCAGATATCAAGTTTGAAATGTGCCCTTTTGAGTACGAAATACTTGATTTTTAGACCCCGTACTCTAAAAAAGAGTAGAGGGGTCTATTAAGTTTGTCTGAAGCGAAATGTGCGTAACAGGCAGAAGGAGGCGTGGCCGACCCCATAAAGTATATATATTCTTGATCAGCATCAACAGCCGAGACGATATAGCAATGTCCGTCTGTCCGTCTGTCCGTCCGTCTGTATGAACACCTGGAACTTCTAAACTACAAGAGCTAGAGCTACCAAATTTGGAATGAAAGTCCGTCTGCTTCGCGAGCAGATCAAGTTTATTTCAAATCTTTGCCACGCCCCTTACCGCCCCCGCAAATTGTAAAAAACTATGGTCACCTCGGAAAAATTGATGTTTTAAGCAAATATCTCAGTAACTATAGCACTTAGGAATACCATTTTTGGTATGTAAGTTGCTAGAGACAGCATAAAAGCATTGTCATTAAAATTTTTGGACTGCCACGCCCCGTTTTCCCACAAGAATGAAATCATTTTCAAACTTCAATGCCATTTTTAAGGCATTTGCACTTATCGTACGGTATTGTAATTTCAAATTCGTTTGGAGACAAAGTATCACAAACTATCCTGAAAGTTGCATACAAATCGGACAATAAACAAAAGAGCTAGACACGTAACAAAGTTTACAATTACACGCAACGTCAAAGCAAACGTTTCACTGCTTGTGTAGCGACTGCACTGCTTGTGTAGCGACTGCACTGCTTGCGGACGATGCACGCACATGTATGCATACTATACGATTTATTATATATCGATATTCAATACCATAGTAATTATAAATGCGATATAATATCGCTTGCGATATTTGGTCATTATGTCTATATCTATAGCGATATATCGTATTTGAATTCAGTTGTTGATAATATCGATATTTGATTTGATGTGATATTTTAATTAATATCGATATCGGCATTTTCTTGGAGATTTGCATCCCTATTACAAACTGATGGTTTCGTTTCAAAGTGTTTTATTGCAAATACTATGAGTACGGGGTCTTTTACAGTCGGCTAGCTCGACTGTAGCCTTTCTTACTTGTTTTCTCTGTGTATGTATATAAATCATGAGTACGGGGTCTTCAACAGTCGGCTCGCTCGACTGTAGCCTTTCCTACTTGCTAATAGTGTAAACATACATACATTGCGTGCAAGTTTAATTGAGATAACTCTATACACAACTGAGCTTTGATAGCAATTATATTCACTTTCCACGAGAATATTAAAAAACGCTACTAGAGGTACAATAAGCTGAACCCTGGTTGGTTTGTACAAATCGATTTTCGTTCCCATCTTGTTTGTTAAATGTTTTACGGCTGTAAAGTGCAAAAATCAAAGCACTCAGAATAGAGAAGGAAGAGGCAGATGAAAAAGTAAAGAGTGGGAATGCATGGTATGTATTCAATGAAACTCGATGAATAAAATATGTATGACAGGTTCCCCATTAAATCCTCAACAAAGCTGACACATAGTATGCATTGTGCGATTACATTTTTGAGAGAGTGTGAAATGCCAAATAAATACAGATTCACACCCATATCTGCGCTTTCGCACACCTTTTTTACACATACATAACGCACACAAAGAAGTCTCCTTAAATATTTATAAGGAAAAGCAACAAAAAAACACAGCACCCACCGAAAGGCGCATAAAATTACTTAAGTGCGAATTTGAAACCAGGCGAACGAAACTGCTAACATTTAACAGGTAGCTAATTTGACAATGGCCAAGAGTCACGGATGTGATTTATTATATGTCTGTGTCCTTCCGTTCCTTTCATTGCAACACACATGGATACAGACTCAAATATCGCAGAAATAAGTTATGGCCATAAAGATCACAGAATGGTGACTACGGAATTTGCCAAAAGGCTGAAAAAGCTAATACGCTCAAAGGTCTTATCTGGCAACTTAATGTCAAACATGTTCGTTTAGGTATTATGCAAATTGTGAGGTAGAGAAAAAGAGAGAAATAAGAGAGAGAGAGAGAGAGATATTCATTTATATTTTATACAAAATAAAAAATATAAAAGTACCTTTTTTTATTTTCATTATATTTTAACTCTTCGTTTTAAAATAGGCTGTAAGACAATATTTTGGCACATGCTATAATATCTAAAGCAATGACTAAATAATAATAATAAATTAAAATTTATTCAATAATTTAAATATTTTAGCAATAAAATTTTTACTGAAAATTAATGAAACTTACATATAGAAACATTATTATACTCTCTGCAAGAGAGAGTATATTGGGTTTGTGAAAAGTATGTAACAGGCAGAAGGAAGCGTGGCAGACCCCATAAAGTGTATATATTCTTGATCAGCATCACAAGTTGAGTCGAAATAACCATGTCCGTCTGTCTGTCCGTCTGTGCGTCTGTCCGTCCGTATGAACAAACAGATTTCAGAGATGGTAAGAGCATCAAGTCACTATCGACTTGATATTAAGTCAGCCAATACAAGAATCTTTTTTTTTTCGATGCCACGCCCCGTTCGCCCACAATGAGCAAAAAACTAGACACACCTCGTAAAAAATTGATGTTTTAGGCGAATATCTCATTAACTGTGGCACTTAGGAGTACCAATTTTGGTATGCAGGTTCCTTAAGACGGCTTAAATGCATCGTTATTAAAAATTTTGGGCTGCCATGCCCCCTTTTCCCACAAGAACTAAAATAATTTTCAAACTTCAATGCCGATTTTAAGGCATTTGATCTTATCATACAGTATTGTTATTTCAAATTCATTTGAAGACAAAATCAAACTATCCTGAAAGTTGCATACAAATCGGACTATAAACAAAAGAGCTAGACATGTAAGAAAGTTAATAATTGAAGGCAAAGTCAATGCATGTGTGCAAGCGAGACAGAAGCATACAAACATGTGAGCGAACGTTTTCGCTGCTTGCTAGCGGCAGCGCTGCTCGCAGACGCTGGCCGTGCCGACCAAAATTCTATTTTTGACAAAATAGTTATCCAGCTAGGAAGTTAAGCGCCTTTTATATGTATGGTTTTGGGCCGGCAAATTTCAAGTGTCGTGATGGCGTTGCCGGTTAAATGCTTGATCGGCGAACGTAGAGTGGTGGGTTCGAGTCGTGGTCGATTGTTGCATGTTTTCACTTAGTAATAAAAAAATTTTTTTTATCAAAACACAGTTAAAAAAATTTTTTCTATTGTTTATTAATAATTTGTTAATAAACAATTTTTTTTTCGATTTAAACAACACAACAAAATATATTCTTTTTGATGACAGACCAGGAGTCGAACCCACGGCTTCCCGTTCATCGATCGAATACTAATCATCCACGCCACCGCATCATTTGGAAATTTCGGCCTAAAACCATAGATATCCCTATAAAAGAGGCTTAACTTCCTAGCTGAACGTCTTTCAACGTCTTTTACTGCAAGTACCATCAGTTGATATTCTCGGATATACTCTACGGTCGGGCGTGCTCGACTGTAATTTTCTTTCTTGTTTTTTCCATATATCCGCAGTTGAAATAATATGTCACGAATATTATGAAAAACTTTTTTATCTTATAATCTTCATCAACATCACATAACAAGCCACAACATTATTTAGGTACATATCTACCTACTTGTTAAGTTAAAAGTGAGGAGAATCCAAATTCTGCAGTCGATCTGAATTACATTTGGCTCTCACTTGACCATGTAACAATTTGCTTCTCTAAGATAAGTATGAAAATGGGCGGAAAGGACGGAAAACCCCTAAGCCACATTTGCATAACCACACAAAAACTATATCATGCCCTATTTACATAACCAAACTATGCTATGCACTCCATTGAAACTTTTCCCAACCAAATAGCGTCAAGTATTCGTCATGTATACAGAAAACAAAGTAGAATTGAATGAAATAGCCACAAAAACTAAAAAGTACGGCTTTAGTCCAGGATGCCGACTGTTAAAGACCCCGTAGTTATTCAATCGCATACAATGAAAATTACAATAATACCAGATACATTTAAAAAATAACAAATTTATGATAAATAACAAATATTGGAATTTTATAAATAACTTAGTTGGTCAAAGCAAATATATGACCTCTGTACATTTTGAAGTACAAGGTCTGAATAACATTGACTTGAAAATAAAATGGCAATAAAAACTAAAATGATGCCATCGGCCATTAAGTAATAGTTAAGTTGAGTTTTTAAACTTGTTTAAATATTTGAACCTACTTGAACATTTTTGCCAGGACTTGCACAAAATTGAAGTTTAAATTTGGAATTGAAGAGCAATTACAATACATGGATAGTCAACACAAATATCACTTGTTTAAACTTTCATTGAAAAAAATATGCACAGAATTAAGCATACGTAGTCAAACTGGGCTCACATCATGTTTCAAACATCATACATAATTGAGCATTGCATTATCTAAAAGATTAAAATATGTATTTTTCTGTATAAATGCGGTGAGAACCAAATGATAAGACAAAAAAATCAAATTAAAATTTTCTTAATAAAAAGCTTTATGCCAAGCTGTTATTAAACTTTTTGCACTGCTCTAATCGAGAACAAGAAAGAAAAGTACAGTCGAGCACGCCCGACCGTAGAATACTCTCTGCAATTTATTCCCGATCATTTAATAAAATCGGTATCCAAGTATATCAATTGATATTTGCAATAAAACGCGTTGAAACAAAAACATCTGATTGTATGCATGCACATACATATATGCATATACATAAGACATACACATACACACATATACACATACATATGTTTGTATATACCATTGGTCGGCTACACAAGCAGCGAAAACGTTCGTTCACATGTTTGTATGTTTCTGTCTCGCTTGCACACATGCAGTGAAGTGGCGTTCAATTATAAATTTTGTTACATGTCAAGCTCTTTTGTTTATAGTCCGATTTATATGCAACTTTCAGGATAGTTCAATATATTTTGTCTTCAAACGAATGTGAAATTACAAAACTGTACGATAAAAACATATTCCTTAAAATCGGCATTGAAGTTTGAAAATTAAAATATAAAAGGGGGCGTGGCAGTCCAAAATTTTTAATGACAATGCATTTATGCCGTTTTTAGGAAACTGCATACCAAAATTGGTGTTCCTAAGTGCCATAGTTACTGAGATATTCGCCTAAAACATCAGTTTTTTACGAGGTGTCTAGTTTATTGCTCATTGTGGGCAAACGGGGCGTGGCATCGAAAAAAAAAGATTCTTGTATTGACTGACTTAATATCGAGTCCATATTGACCAAATTCAAACTTGTAGCTCTTACCATCTCCGAAATCTGTTTGTTCATACGGACGGACAGACGGACATGGCTATATCGTCTCGGCTTGTGATGCTTATCAAGAATATATATACTTTTGGGGATCTGCCACGCCTTCTTTTGCCTGTTACATACTTTTCACAAACCCAATATACTCTCTCTTGCAGAGAGTATAAAAATAGAGAAATATCTGTAGAATTTTATTACAAAATCGTTAGCACTATATTAATAATTATACCCGTTACTCGTAGAGTAAAAGGGTATATTGTATTCGTTGCAATGTATGTAACAGGGAGAAGGAGACATGGCAGACCCCATAAAGTATATATATTCTTGATCAGCATGACAAGCCGAGTCGATATAGCCATGTCCGTCTGTCCGTCTGTCCGTCCGTCCGTCCGTCCGTCTGTCCGTCTGTCCGTCTGTGTGAACAAAAGGATCTCAGAGACTATAAGAGCTAGAAAGGCCCGAGTGGTCGCAAACGAAAGATAAAATGCCCAAGCAGTACAAGTTTGCTTTTGTTTTTTGACACGCCCACTTTAGGGCGTTCTATGTGCATACAAAGGTAAAAACAGGTAAAAATAGCATGTTTTAGTATAGAAAACTTTTTTGTTAGTCATGCTATCTAAACCAAATTGACACAGAAAGTACACGTCTAGGGATTACGTATACTGACCAAGTTTGATCCAAATCGGACAACTATATCATATAGCTCCCATAGGGACAATCGGTCAAAAATACGCTCCAAATATGAATTTATATGAATAACTTTTGCGTTGGCCAACCAATCGAAGTGAAACTTACACAGAATATATCTGTCAATAATATAAACATATTGACTAAGTTTGATCCAAATCGGACAACTATATCATATAGCTACCATAGGGACAATCGGTCAAAAATACGCTCCAAATATGAATTTATATGAATAACTTTTGCGTTGGCCAACCAATCGATGTGAAACTTACACAGAATATATCTGTCAATAATATAAACATATTGACTAAGTTTGATCCAAATCGGACAACTATATCATATAGCTACCATAGGGACAATCGGTCAAAAATACGCTCCAAATATGAATTTATATGAATAACTTTTGCGTTGGCCAACCAATCGATGTGAAACTTACACAGAATATATCTGTCAATAATATAAACATATTGACTAAGTTTCATCCAAATCGGACGACTATATCGTATAGCTCCCATAGGGACGATCGGTCAAAAATACGCTGTAAAAATGATTTTGTATGAAAATTTTCTGCGTTTCTCAAGTCATCTGAATTAAAATCAATAGGGTCGATTACCTAACATATTGTAATATTATTAATAATATATTATATTGTTAATAATATAATTAAACTGAGTAACGGGTATCCTAAAGTCGCGAGGCGACTATAGCATTCTTTCTTGTTTTTATTTAGAACTATACTCCAACCCTATCTTTAGAAACACCACAAGCGGCCATATCTTACTATAGCTAGCTTTGTTAACGATGTAGAAAGGAGACAGAAATTCAAGTAAGTGTCTGAGAAAGTTTCGCAATTGTGGATTAGTATGTGCGTATTTACGATATTGGGTGTTTTCCCCTTGGTAGATGTACGTACATTTTTTCATGTTCTTTGTCATGTATCAAATAAGTTAAGACACATTTTTTGTTGCAAAACAACTTGAATAAAAAGCATATATTTGTATAAACATATACATAATCTAATGTTACTATCGTAAAATGCATTCAGATTTCTGCTCGTCTGTTCGTACTCTAATTAAATTGCTCAAACGCCATACGTACCACAAATTAAATTTTGTTAGACACTCGAATAGCGGCAGCTAAATTTGAGTACGCTGACTAAAAAAATACTTTTGGGCAATTTTTATTAGGTCGCTGCGGTTTCTGCCTGGCTTTACTGCTCTTCATACGAAATAATGGGTCTTGGCTCCCTTAACTGTGTGTATATGTGGGAGTGCGTGTTGTGCTGTCTCTTGCATTGGTTTTGGTTCGGTTCGGCTCGGTCTCAGTTGTTGTCCTGTTGCTACGCATTCTCGTTGGCACGCATGTCCTTTAGGCTATTTACTATGCCTTGTGCATTAATTTCATGCTTTAATGCTTCTACACAAACACAAATCCACTCACACACATACTCAAAGTCTTACAAGAAACTAACGTCACAACTAGAGCGTGAGATAGATATTCTAAAGTGTTGGCGTCAAAACGATTTGTCTTTAATTGCGGTAAATTTTCACCACACACACATACAGACAAAGATACCTATATAATCTGTTTTCTTATGATTAAATATGTGTGCAAAATAGAATTTGTATATTGAATAAGAAATTACGCATGTTTGTTTAAACTCAATCTTTCAAGTTTCTCGTAGTTGTCAACAATTTGTTAAAAAATTATTATTAAATGAAACCACAAAGTAAATTATATTTTTAGACCTCGTTCTCTAAAAAAGAGTATAGGGGTCTATTAGGTTTGTCTGAAGCGAAATGCGCGTAACAGACAGTAGGAGACTTTTCTGACCCTATAAAGTATATATGTATGATCAGTATCAACAATCGGGTCGATATAGCAATGCCCGCCAGTCTGTATGAACATCATCTTCAAGAGTATATGAGCTAACAAATTTGGAATGAAAGTCCGTCTGTGGTGTACGCAAATCAAATTAATTTCAAATCATTGCCACGGCCCTAACGGCCCCCAAATTGCGAAATTATAGTTTAAATCAGTTAAAAATAACAAATTTGTGTAAAGACAACATTCAACATTCGTTGAAACAAAAACATATGTTTGTATGTATGCACATACATATACATATGACATTACATGCATACATACATATGTATATATGAATGTATATACCATGGGTCGGCACGGCCAGCGTCCGCGGGCAGCGATTCCGCCACGCATGCAGTCGATCATATGTTTGAAATAGAAGCTTTGTATGTTGCTGTCTCGCTTGCACACATGTATTGACTTTGCGTTTAAGTATAAGTTTTATTATATGCATAATTGGATGTAATTTGACTCCAAACGAATTTCAAATAACAGTACAAACAATAAAAATTTTCTTATCGTAGAAAATATGCCATAACAAGTAAGAAAGGCTACAGTCGAGCGAGCCGACTGTAAAAGACCCCGTACTCCTTCTAGTGTGCGTTTTTCCATACAAATCACCAATCTTCGAGCGATTTATCCTATGGGAGCTATACGCTATAGTTGTCCGATCCAAACCAAACTTGATGAGGATAGTTATAATTGAACCATACATATAATGTGTGAATTTGGTCTCTCTAG
The DNA here is from genome assembly GCA_018903735.1 of Drosophila cardini. Lineage (NCBI taxonomy): Eukaryota > Metazoa > Arthropoda > Insecta > Diptera > Drosophilidae > Drosophila > Drosophila cardini. The sequence continues at coordinate 259,547 of JAEIGM010000024.1, read as the reverse complement.
CTCAAGCCGTTTTCAAGTTATGGTGATGTGAAAATAGTTTTTTACAATTTGCGGGAGCGGTAGGGGGCGTGGCAAAGATTTGAAATAAACTTGCACTGCGTACACTATAGACGGACTTTCATTCCAAATTTGGTGGCTCTAGCTCTTGTAGTTTAGAAGATCCAGGTGTTCATACAGACGGACGGACGGACAGACAGACGGACAGACAGACAGACGGACAGAAAGAAATCGCTATATCGTCTCGGCTGTTGATGCTGATCAAGAATATATATACTTTATGGGTTCGGCCACGCCTCCTTCTGCCTATTATGCACATTTCGCTTCAAACAAACTTGAAAGACCCCTATACTCTTATTTAGAGTACGGGGTCTAAAAACGGCATGCAAATTTGAAAATAAGTTTTATTTATTATGGGAAAAGGGGCCGTAGCAGACCAAAATATTTAATGACATTGCATTTATGCTGTCTCTGGGCATCTGCGTACCAAAATTTGTATATTCAGGTGCTATAGTTGCTGTGATATTCGCCAAAAACATCGATTTATTCGAAGTGTATATAGTTTTGGACTTATCGAGGGCGTATGGGGCAGCGCACCAAAAATGGTTTTTGTACTGACTGACTAATTACGAAGTCGATACTGAATCAGTAATACTGACTAAATTCGAACTTGTAACTCTTTCCAACTTTGAAATCTGTTGGTTCATACGGACATATATCAACTCGGCTATTGATTCTGATAAAGAATATACATATATACTTTATGGGGTCAGCCATGCCTCCTACTCTCTGTTACATACATTCCAACGATTACAGTCTATCCATGTACTCTACGTGTAATGGGTTTAAAAATGGCAATAGAATAATACCGTTAGGAATACAGGACAAACCTAACAGAAGCATTAAGGAAATCAAAGCGCAAAGCCGATGGAAATCAAATTTTGTTCTAACAGCTGCCAGCACCAAAATATAAATAAATATAATTAAATACATAAAAAGTATAAAAAAATTAACACATTGAACACATGAACACTGGGACAAAAACAAAACAAGAAAGAAAAGTACAGTCGAGCACGCCCGACCGTAGAATACTCTCTGCATTTTATTCCCGATCATCTTAATAAAATCGATATCCGGGTATATCAATTGATACTTTTAGGATAGTTTAATATATTTTGTCTTCAAATGAATGCGAAATAACAATACTGTACGATAAGAACATATGCCTTAAAATCGGCATTGAAGTTTGTAAATTATTTTATTTCTTGTGGGAAAAGGGGGCGTGGCAATCCAAAATTTTTGATGACAATACAATAATGCCGTCTCTAGGAACCTGGGTACCAAAATTGGTGTTCCTAAGTGCCATAGTTACTGAGATATTCGCCTAAAACATCAATTTTTTACGAGGTGTTTCTAGTTTTTTGCACATTTTGGGCGAACGGGGCGTGGCCTCGAAAAAAAAAAAGATTCTTGTATTGACTGACTTAATATCGAGTCGATAGAGACCAAATTCAAACTTGTAGCTCTTACCATCTCTGAAATCTGTTTGTTCATACGGACAGACAGACAGACGGACAGACGGACATGGCTATATCGACTCGGCTTGTGATGCTGATCAAGAATATATATACTTTATGGGGTCTGCCACGCCTCCTTCTGCCTGTTACATACTTTTTTTTTTGCACAAACTCAATATACTCTCTCTTGCAGAGTATAACAAGTAAGAAAGGCTACAGTCGAGCGAGCCGACTGTAAAAGACCCCGTACTCACAGAAGTGCGCATTTTCTATTCGAAAAAGAATAAAAACGGAGTGATTCACATTTTGTATACATACATTTTTATATACAAATGTATGTAAATATATACACAATTAATTGGCTTATTTTAAAAATAAGCCGTGTTTTACAATTTGAAATTCAATTTAAATTTAATTTTAAATTTAAATTGAAATAAAAAAAAAAAAATAATTCACTGACGGGATTCGAACCTCGGACTCCACGCACACGCGTCAGAGCTCTTACAGCTGCACCACGCCCCTCTCTTAAAAGTGCTCGACTATCTGCATTTACATGTAATATTTATTTGTTATACAATCAAAATTAATAAAATGTCCCTGACGGCACTCGAACCCATGATCCCGGGTTCACAAACAAGTGCGAAGAATTAGATCAGGCATCTTTACTACTTTGACCACACTCCGCATTGAAGTTTATGTAAATAATTAAAATTTAAAAAGTGAACAATTAGCATTTGTCACTGACTGGATTCGAACCCGGGACTCCGGGCAAACCTAACCTAGACCACGCTCCTTATTGAAGTTGCAGTAGCTAAACGTAGAGTTAAATCTTTTATAATAATTGTTTAGTTAACACACTGCACTGCTTGCTGCAGTTTGTGTGGTTCTTCTATTGCAAGCAGTGTAAACAAACAATTTATTCATAAAACTCAGCATTTTTGATTAATATATTTTATATGTTGTTGTTGTCCGATTTGAACCAAATTTGGTGAGGATACTTTTAATAATTATTCACACATTCTCTGTAAGTTTGGTTGCGATCGCTTAACTAACATTACGTGTCTTCATACAAATTTTTTATTTTTGACCGGTTTGTCCTATGGGAGCTATAGGCTATAGTTGTCCGATCCGGATCAAACTTGGTGAGGATAGTTATATTGGTACCATACACATAATGTGTGAATTTGGTCACTCTAGCTCAAGTAGTTTTCAAGTTATGGTGATGTGAAAATTGTTTTTTGCAATTTGCGGGGGCGGTAAGGGGCGTGGCAAAGATTTGAAATAAACTTGATCTGCTCGCGAAGCAGACGGACTTTCATTCCAAATTTGGTAGCTCTAGCTCTTGTAGTTTAGAAGTTCCAGGTGTTCATACAGACGGACGGACAGACGGACAGACGGACATTGCTATATCGTCTCGGCTGTTGATGCTGATCAAGAATATATATACTTTATGGGGTCGGCCACGCCTCCTTCTGCCTGTTACGCACATTTCGCTTCAGACAAACCTAATAGACCCCTCTACTCTTTTTTAGAGTACGGGGTCTAAAAAGCTGACAAAATATTTAAATTGAAAATGAAAATTTTTACAAATGTAAAAGAATGGAAAAAATGTATTTGGCTTTGTTATTAGTTTAACTCAAAAATTTTTAATTTTAAAAATCACGCCAAAATCTGTAAAGTTATAAAAAAACAAGAAAGAATGCTATAGTCGCCTCGCGACTTTAGGATACCCGTTACTCAGTTTAATTATATTATTAACAATATAATATATTATTAATAATATTAATAATAGAACAATCGTTTAGGTAATCGACCCTATTGATTTTAATTCAGATGACTTGAGAAACGCAGAAAATTTTCATACAAATTCATATTTACAGCGTATTTTTGACCGATCGTCCCTATGGGAGCTATACGATATAGTCGTCCGATTTGAATGAAACTTGGTCAACATACTTATATTATTGACAGATATATTCTGTGTAAGTTTCCCTCCGATTGCTTGGACAATGCAAAAGTTATTCATATAAATTCATATTTGGAGAGTATTTTTGACCGATTGTCCCTATGGGAGCTATACGATATAGTCGTCCGATTTGGATGAAACTTGGTCAACATACCAATATTATTGACAGATATATTCTGTGTAAGTTTCCCTTCGATTGCTTGGCCAATGCAAAAGTTATTCATATAAATTCATATTTGGAGCGTATTTTTGACCGATTGTCCCTATGGGAGCTATACGATATAGTTGTCCGATTTGGATCAAACTTGGTCAGTATATGTACGTCCTATACGTGTACTTTCTGTGTCAATTTGGTTTAGATAGCATGACTAACAAAAAAGTTTTCTTTACTAAAACATGCTATTTTTACCTGTTTTTACCTTTGTATGCACATAGAACGCCCTAAAGTGGGCGTGTCAAAAAACAAAAGCAAACTTGTACTGCTTGGGCATTTTATCTTTCGTTTGCTACCAATCGGGTCTTTCTAGCTCTTATAGTCTCTGAGATCCTTTTGTTCACACAGACGGACAGACGGACAGACGGACGGACGGACGGACGGACGGACGGACGGACAGACGGACAGACGGACATGGCTATATCGACTCGGCTACTCATGCTGATCAAGAATATATATACTTTATGGGGTCTGCCATGTCTCCTTCTCCCTGTTACATACATTGCAACGAATACAATATACCCTTTTACTCTACGAGTAACGGGAATAAAAATGTAAAGCCAAAAGTAATAAAATAACAAAAATTAAAAACAATTTAATAAATGAATTCAAAATGAAATTAAAAACAATTTAATAAATGAATATGCTGCTTACTGTAGTTAACTAATGGTTGCACATTTAATGTTTTGTCACTGATAGTTATAATTATTTTCGGGAGTTATTAATTACATGAGATAATTTAAATTTTACAGTTTCTATTTATTAGATTCCGCGTTATTTACATAATTTTTAAAGTGAAACCTATTTACAATGTGCTTTACAACGAATGGTCAGGCATATGAGTACGTTGGTCAAAAGTGTGTCTTTTATGAGGCCGCTATGAATTTTATTATCATATAAAAAAAGGTAGCATAAAATAATAAGTAAAAAAATGCAGAATGGCCGAAGTATCTGAAAAAAAAAAAGAATTCAAAGCTGCGGGCTGAGATAGAAAATGTCTAGAGCGCTCGTTATCAGACACTTTGTCTTTGGTGGCATTGGGATTTTTGTAAACTGCATTTTAACGACACCCTGGACGCGGTCGGCCAACATTTATTTGACCACACTCTCATCTACACACTTTATTGGGTATTATACAAAGTGTTTTTAACGACAATACTGAGATAGGAGCAAGTCCGAAGTCCGTTTAAGCGAATAATGAAAATTGATTTGATAAAGTCAAATTTTCTTTCAACTTGGTCAATTTGTATTTGGGATGATTTACATTCATACATAAGTGAATAGTGAATCCATTTGCGAACGAATTCAATTTTGAGTGGACTAAAAGAAGTATGCTTCTATGAGCACACAAGTTTCCATGCATTAATCATTTCACATTTTATTCTATACTCGTTCCCGTACCCATACCCAATCCCGTTCCCGTACCAAAAATGTTTATTTATGCTTTCTTTCTAAATATCCCAAGTGCCTTGCCACTAATTCAAAAAGGAAAATTCACTCAACTATCACAAAGTTGACTCATTTGAGAGACCTTCAAATTTATACTGAACAAATGTCTAATGAATTGAACATAAAGGTTGTCTATTCTCATAAATAATATAAAACAAAAATTAAGATTTAATTTATTTATCCTGGATTGAAAATAAATAATGAATTTTATTGTATGCTCATAGCCAACATGATTAAAAGTAAAATAAATTGGAGAATAATCATAAATTGATGCTTATTCGATAAACAATTCAACTCAGACATAAAAAAAACTCAATAAAAAAGCAAATGAAAATATAAATATTACTGAAGCTCTAACACTTATCTACAAAACATTTGTCTATTCCATTTCGGTATTAAAAACAATTTATTTGTGGTTATTTTGTACACACTTAAATTTAAGTGCCATAAAATGATGAAAAATCTATTTGCAATTAAATTATATATAATTGTTGGATTATAAATAAATTAGAATTACTTAATCTTATTTAATCAGCTGCGTTTTAAACACTCTTACATATTTTTATTTTAAACAATAAATTTTCTTTAACAATTTAATAGTTGATTGAGACTGTTTATTTTTATTGTGTTAAAAGCATGGGCAAATTAAAGAAAATGAACATTTTTGTATGCGTCCAAATAATCAGTTATGCATACAAATAGTCCATGCTACTAAAAAATAATTTTCTGATACTTTATGCAAATTGAGAAAAGTATAAAAAGAAACCCATATTTCCAAAAATGTTAGCGATAAGTGAATTTGGTTCAGAACATTAGCAATTATGCGCTTCTTTCACATACCGCCTATTGTAGTCTGCATAAATTATTTTGAATAACGTTTTTAAACTCTCTAAACCCGTAAGAAAAAAAACATTTAAAAAAAAGGAAAAAAAATAGTCGCAAGGATTTAAGCAAAAACGCAAGCCGGAATATTTTGCACATATTTTAACTGCGCTCGAACAGTTTTTTTTTTTTTTTTGTCTTCGGTATCTGTTGCGATGGTCCGCAATGACGAGGCAATGACGGGCAATAACAGGCAATGCCGGCCATGCAAGCGTATAATTCAATTAGGGCTAAGAGTACTGGATAACAGAAAATGCGGAGAGCTGAAAGAGCGCGAAATCAAAAAATTGCAACTCCGACCTCAAACAAAATAAAAACAAAACACTTACAATGCAAATAACAAAAAAATTGCCTAAAGTGAACACAAATGCGCAATATAAGTCGTTTAGGTCACTTGAATATCATTGGTCAAGTCCAAGACCGAGTCTCTGTCCGAGAATAAGGGTCTAACAAAGAAATCGGAAAGATGAGCAAGCCATAACCTAAATAAACCAGAGAGAAAGAAAAGTTCAAAAAGATAGAAATGACAACATTTTACCAAACAATTGAAGAAGCGCTGAGCTCAGTAGATTCCATTTCATCTAGGACAAGAGCATCGGCATATTTTCTATGTAAATAATTTAAAACGGAAATGACGTAGATTATGTGCCGGCAAACGGAAGTTACTTGGGGCTCACTCACCACCAAGGCGCTGTCTGAGGAAAAATACACAAAACACGAATACAAATAATTTGCAAACAATAGAGCTGCGATTTTTTCTTCTTCCTTCATTCTTAACATGACTATGGCCATTGGACAATGTAAAACTGGCCGACAAGAACCGAAATAAGGCACATTTTGCTGTTTTCCGTATTTGCATTTTGCTGGCCAAAATCATTGGTCTCTTTTTTTGCCTTTTTTGCTTACCAAAATAAACTCAAACTACACAAAAATAGGCACAAAAAATCGCCTCATGAGAAGTTTTTTTGCGTTGTTGCTAACGTACTTTTTTCTGTGGCTTCTTAACTAAGCAAAGTAGAGGTTTTTAGGTACCTGTTATCTGTAGATTAATATAACAAATGTTTGCTTAAAGCTCAGCACATATACATTTTTGGCTTTTTGCACAGACTAACCAGAAAGACTTTTTTGCATGGTATATATTTTTTATGCTCTCTGCAAGAGAGAGTATATTTGGTTTGTGAAAAGTATGTAACAGGCAGAAGGAGGCGTGGCAGACCCCATAAAGTATATATATTCTTGATCAGCATCACAAGCCGAGTCGATAAAGCCATGTCCGTCTGTCTGTCCGTCTGACAGTCTGTCTGTCCATATGAACAAACAGATTTAAGAGATGGTAATAGCTACAAGTTTGAATATAGTCAGTATCGACTCGATATTAAGTCAGTCAATACAAGAATCTTTATTTTTCTCGATGCCACGCCCCATTCGCCCACAATGAGCAATGAAAAACTGGACACACCTCGGAAAAAGTCGGTGTTTTGTCAAATATCTCAGTAGCTATGACACCAAGGAATACCAAATTTGGTACGAAGATTTCTAGAGATAGCACAAATGCAACGTCATTAAATGATTTCGGCTGCCACGCCCCCTTTTCTCAAAAGAAATAAAAAAAATTTAAAACTTCAATGCCGTTTTCAAGTCATTTGACCTTATCGTACGGCATTGTAATTTTAAAGTCGTTTAGAGACAAATTATATCAAACTATCCTGATAGTTGCATATAAATCGGACAATAAACAAACGAGCAAGACGCGTAACAAAGTTTATAATTGATTGCATGTATGCAAGCGAGACAGAAACATATGAACGAACGTTTGTGCTGCTCGTGTAGCGGCAGCGCTGCCCGCGGACGCGGCCCGTGCTGACCAACTGTATATGTATCACATATACATACATATGTATGTGCATAAAAATAATGTCAAATGTGTATGTATGTGCATACATACAAACAGATGGTTTTGTTTCAACGTATTTTACTGCAAGTAATATAAATTGATATAGTCGGATACCGATTTTATTTAAATAATCGGGAATAAAATGCAGAGAGTATTATACGGTCGGACTTGTTTAATCTTGTATTACAACATTCAATTGGATTTATTTACAAAAGGGGCGAAAATGAAAACTACACTGGCATTATCTGGTCTGCACTAACCTTTAAAATTTATAATTTAAAAAGGTTTAAAGCAAAGCTGTTTAAAATAACAAAATAAAACAAGAAAGAAAGGTTATCTTCGGCTCGCCGAAGATTAAATACCCTTGCAGTCATGTTACCAATTGTTCATATGGATTCTGTATGATATAGTAATCCGATTTAGATGAGATTTGGTCAGTTTATAGGGAATAATAGCAAATGAGTATTGCGTGAATTTGGCTGAAATCGATCAATAGACACTACAAATTTTCATTCTAAGCCTTTGAACCGATTGTTCCTATGGCAGCTTTATGATATAGTGGTTCGATCCGAATGAAACTGGGTCAACAGCTAGGGAATGATAGGAAACGCTTATGGCATGAATTCGGTTGAAATCGCTTGATCGACACTCAAAATTTTCATACCAAGCGTTTTCAGCATTTTCAACCGATTGTTCCTATGGCAGCTATATGATATAGTAGTCCGATTTGGATGAAATTGGGTCAGCATTTAGGGAATGATAGCTTATGTGTATTGCGTGAATTTGATTTGAATAGACACTACAAATTTTCATACTAAGCCTTTCAACCGATTGTTCCTATGGCAGCTATATGATATAGTGATCCGATCTTGATGAAATTTGGTTGCACATGGGATTTGGTACTAAATGCATATAGGCTTAATTTTGTTGAGATAGCTCAAATAAAAACGATTGTTCCTATGGGAACTATATGATAAAATCATCCTATCCGGCCGATTTTAACATATGATATGCGTGCAGAAAGAATACACCTCTGTACCAAGTTTTATTAAGATAGCTTTAAAACTAAGAGACTAGTTCGCATAGAAACAGACGGACATGGCTATATCGACTCGCCTGTTAATGCTGATCAAGAATATATATACAATACTTTATGGAGTCGGAGACGCCTCCTTCAATGCGTTACAAACTTCGTGACAAGGGTATAAAAACGGTTTCTCACACACAAAATGTATAGATTTTACAATTGAGTTTGCAGAGTTTAGATTCCTATTCGAATATATTATCAACAAGTGATTAAAATTATACTAAACAAGGTTGCTTATTGTAGGACATAACTAAATGATCTAAGCTGACTATCAGGCCAAAATTAACACACACAAATTCAGAATTTGTTTATTTTTATACCACCTAAAAGCATGCTATGAAAAGCAGTTGCATAGTTGCCAGTTTGTCGGACCACCAGATTGCCAGACTGCCAGACGGTCAGAGAGTTATCGACGCTTCTTAAAAATGATCAATAAATCGAGCCCCGCTAAAGCCACTTAGTTAAGACTGAAGTTTCTCGTTGTAATTAAAAGAATATATATATATATATAAAAAAAAGTTAAGTTAAGTTAAGTTAAGTTTCATTTAATTATGTGAAAATTTTGTAAGTCGATTTCTTCCTACGAAATAATATACCCATTCTTAATATCGCATATTGACCTCGAAATATATACATTTCAGCTGTATGGCGGCAGCCTATGGTAATTGTATAAATATATAACAGCAAATGTGCCAAAAAGAACAAAAAAATCACAATAAATATTCGACCGAACAACGAGAAGAGCATCGTGACCAAATGGGACCTAACGGGCTATAAAAATTACGAACTTAATGGCGACGAAAACTGCAGAGTGGCTGAATGACAAACTGACAGACTGAGTGACTATCAAACTGACTAACAGAGAAACTGACAAACTGACTCAGTAACTGTATGTTTGTTTGGCGTATTCAATTTCGACCTATGGTTGAAAATTGGTGTCAAAGACGCATTCAGCCCAAAATTCATTGACACATAAATTTGGCAGGCAGTGGAAATCGCTTTAATGAACGTTTACTGTGGACTTTGAAAGCTATAGAAAAAGTCAAAGGCATGAAGAAGTCATCTCGAATTGACTTCCTGTGTGATATCTTTTTTTTTCTTGGTTTTCTTCCTCTTTGAGCCGTTTATTCATTGTGCTTTTGGGTCAGTCGAGAGTCAAAACAGACCACTTCAAACAATTCGCAGGCCGTTTCCGAGGAAATCCGAAAAGTAACGGAAACAATTTACTTAATAAACCTACGTTGCTTCGAGCATCGAACAAAAATACCTTTGAAAATTATAAACAGCAGATGGTGGAGGCAAAGCGGCAGAGAGATGGAAAGAGACAGATATATAAGGGGCTGAAACCCAAGCAATGTTGCGAAAAACCTCCATAAATTATAAATATTACGCAAAAAGGCATCACCAAATGGGCATACTGAGTTGTGGACCCAATCACTATTTACAACTAAAATACCCGATGCCTTTGGCTCCATATACATATATATATATATATATGCTACATAAATAAGTATGTACGATGGCCTTTGTAAATTGCCTAAAAGGATTTCGATAGAATTCCAAGGCCACAATGCATTATAATTTGCCAGTAAGGGGATTTTCAGGACTGTGTGTTGAGTTGTATTTTATGCTGCTGTGTAAGTTGGGTTTGGATCTCAATGTGACTCACCTTAAGGGTATAACACAAAGCCTAAATACAACAGGGTAAAATGTTTAGGATATTACCGCAAATATGTAAAAATATAATTTTAATATATTAATAGACAAATGACAAACAAAATTAAGTTTTTTGCTTTAAAAAGGGAGAGCGTGCGGATTGAAAAAAAAAACAACAAGTGCATGGCTTAAGCCGGGTTCATAAATTTAACTTATCAGATTCAGCTAATTGAATTATCACCCGCAGGCTATTAAACTAGATATATTTAACACGTATATAGGCAAAAGGAGACCATAAAAAGCGCAAGGAGCATTTGCCCCTCGTGGTGTTCATCGAGTCCGAGGACAGAAAGAAATGAATAAAATGAACTTTTATTACTTACTCTCGGTCACACACGGACAAACAAATAATAACACACAGATACACATCGCGTATGTGAGTTTTGTGTTTTCGGCTTAAATGCAAAGTTCTTTGCACAAAACATTAAACTTGAATGCTGGATGGGAGGAAAAAATAGCATACTTCTGTGCGTAGGCATAAAAATCATTTAAATGTTGGTGTGTTCCACGCTCAATGCATGAATGTGTTTGTATGAATATTAATAATCATCATAAACATAAACATACTCGTAAATAAAAACATGCGACCCATAATGCTGCTTAATGTGAACTCCCCCAACCAAATCCTTACGCACATATGTATATACACTGGGTGTAGAGGGTATTGCGTATGCGGCTTGGACGCACAAAACAACAAGCATCGGGAGTAAGCAGGAGGAGATGCAATGCAGCACTGCTTTGAGCGTCGTGCTCTGGGCTTCTGAGTATTTGGCCACAGAGCTGCGCTTAATATTAAATTATGACTCACTTTTCGCTTTTATGGCATTACATTTAAAATTGAAAAGATTTTTCACCCTCCGCTTTTGCTCCTCCTGATTTTCATCCATCGTTCGGTTGGCATTTAGTGTCCAAAAGTTCATTTCCTTCTTCAAGGACATCGGCGAGGAGCTTATGCAAAACTTGCTAAAGCTATAAACTAAATTAATAGCTGCGAGCTGATCGAAGTTTGACGCGGCTATGACCAAAAAACGAGTTGTTTTGTTTTCCTTTTTTTGGCCCATTTTAGGTGGTTTGTCACTGAATAGCTTTTCACAAGCCTATGCTGAAACAACATTATGCCACAATTTAGGCGAAGGATTTAGATAATTCTCGAGGCTAGCGACAGGCAATTATCTCATCTTTGCAGTAGCTTTTTAAGCTGGGTCCTGACTATTGACAACAATATGCGAGACAAGAGAGATATGCGAGAGGTTGTGGTGTGAAATACCCTAACACTATTTATTGAAATCACAGAGAACTCTTACTTAAAAAGCAGAAAATCGTCTGACAATCATCATGATTGTAAAACCCAGCTTGCTTTATTCGGCGAAAATGTTCCAAAATTTAAGTTTTATTTTATTTAAATATATTTATTTGTTTATAATTAATAATTGAATACGTTCATATGGGCAAGATCTTTACTTTGAATACGACGTATTAAATTTTTGATTAGCAATTTGAAAACCAAGAAGTCCCATTAAAATACATTTAGGCAATCTTGCTCGCAGCTTAGTGACAAATAATAAATTTATATTTATTTATTAATTACTCATATGCTAATAGGTGATCCAATGTTTATAACTATTTCAAAGTACTAATTTATAATAATTTACCAAGATAGTAAAGGCTCATATATGAAACCTTAAAGTTATTCAGTTTAAAATCGCATATTTTATTTTAAAAAGAAAATACCGACAGTTAAAGCTGTGCATGAAGCTGATTTAAAGCTAGATTCCTAAATCTAGTCTTTTATTTATGAAATTCACCCAACACTTAGCACAAGCTGTCAAACATTTAAGACGGTCCATTGCGATTAGAAGCAGTCGCATTTGTTGTAACGTTTATTGTTTTGCCATATTTTGTGAACAGATACAAGAACAAGGAAAAGTCCTGCTAATGCGACCAATGAGCACAGGGAAACAATGAAAAAACTTCAATGTGCTAATGGGGAAGGAGACTTACAACTCAGCCTCCCCAAATTGAGATGCTGACAATGTGTGCACTGATATTTTCTGGTTCCAAACACCCTAACAACACAGCATCAAAAAAAAAAAAACGTTAAAAAAATATATACCAAAATAATACTGTATTAACAACACGGTGCAAGCAGCAGGAGAGCTGGCTTTTGTGCGTGTTTGTGAGTGCGTGTATGTGGGTGTATGTGTGTTGAGTACATGCTAGAAATACCAAATAACTTCACTTAGCTATGCCCAAGAGCGTAGGGTATAGACGGGAGATTGGCATTTGGTATTTTCAGTGGAAGGAGGGGTTGGATTTAGCCAGGACGTTTGAACGGGATTGGGAATGAGAAATAGGGCAACAGCACTTGTGTCAAATGGCGTAAACGCAAAGCAATCAGCGATGAGGCATCAATAATTCGCATCGCGTTTTCGCCTTACCAAAATATACTAGACTATGTTGTTGGGGAGGGGGAGGGTAGAGAAGTTTTCCTTTTGAAGCCAGGAACTGGTCATACTAAAACTAAAATTGCTTTCAAGTTGGGGTTTCGCCTTAGACTCGGCTTGACTTTTGTTTGTGGTCTTCCCTGTCGCTTATGTCTGATTTATGGCGCCACTTGCAGCTGACAAGCGCCACAAAGTATGCCGCATTTTTTCACTTTCTTTCAGTCTCTCTCCCTCTCTTTCGCTTTTGGATCCCTCCTTTTTCTATGCTAAGCACGGCATATTAAAGCAAGCCGACGACTCGTCGTCTGTCGCCTTTTATTTTTATTTGGCTCGCTTCAGCTTATTTTCTCATGATTTTTCTTTTTGTTTATACTTATTTTATGTTTTCGCGGTCACGTTTTTATCTTTGTGGACGCAGCCCATAGGAAACAGGGCGCAAATAAATTGGCGCTTGCTTTAATTTGGCTTGTACCAAAGTGTTTTGTCTTATTTTTGGCGTTTTGAATATACCAAGATAGTTGTGGCTTTGTACAAGAGGTAAGAAACTTAATTTAAGAAGCATGAAGGTCATAAATTTAAGTTCCAAGCAAAATGAATTGATCTATTAAAAAGTTTAAATGCTGTTATTGTTGCTGTGTACAAACAATTTAAAAATACCTGCAGCAGTATTTGTATCTGTTGAACAAAACACGACTTCAACTAAAGAATAAGTAAAAAATACTATCAAAACTCCAGGATATTTTAAAGTCTAGCATTCTGTACGCTCTGTTATTTATATCCTTTTCCGCTTTTGATTTCTATTATTTATGTTTTGTTTGGATAACCACATACTAAACATTCGCCGTTCTCAGCTTTTACTCTTGACAGTATCAAAACACTGGATTTTACACACATAAATATATATTCTTCATACATATACATTATTTAAGGAAAACATTCCAGTATAGTCTGCAAAAATTTGATTTACTGTTGCGGTTCGAAAAAGCTATCGCAATTCTTGTAGAGAACTTAAAAATTAACGTTTTTTCTAGCCAAATTTTGGGTGATGGAATAAAAAGTGACACAATATGAGGAATCAAGAGAGATCGAACATTGTTGTGAACCCTCAAGAAAACTGGCCAGCAGAGAAGTTCAACGTAAAAAATGTTGATTATAAAAAGAACTCTTTGATTAGACTCTTTAGTTCACAACAAACTCGGAAAGTGTCGCTGCAATTGAAAACGGAATTACAAACTGTTACGACGTCAAGTGTTTAGGAAATAAGTTGGTAAGACGGCAACTTCTCAGCTGGTTTGGCAATTGTCTAGAAACTTTAAGACCAAAGTTTTTCCCTTAGTTCTGTCTCCCCATCATATTTGTGTCAAGTTACCATAAGTTGTACCCAGTTTGGGTTGACAGCTGTGGCTAAATTTAATATTTATGTTTAAATTAAGCGCGTTATTGAAATTGCAAACACCTTTAAGCTTGAAGAAGAGCGAGGCGACAGTAAAAGACCCCGTACTCACACTAATGCGCATTTTTCCATGCAAACAAGTGTAAAACAAAAGAATTATATACTTATTTGGATTTCCTTACATGCCTTGTTTTCAAAACATATTTTGCTTAAAAATATATTATTTTATATAATGCTTTAATACTTTATGGGGTCTGAAAAGCCTCCTTCTGCCTGATACGCACATTTCGCTTCTGACCCTTTTGAGTGCGGAGTCTAAAAATCGCAATGCCACAAAATAAACGAATAAAATTTGTTTTTAAAATGCAACTTGAAGCAAATATGTCAAACGAAAACTAAAATATTTACTTTCTGCTTTCACACACTTCATGACAAGTCTATTATACATTAAAAGTGTTTAATGAATAACTCGCTTTTAGTTACTAGCAAATATTCAACAGCTGAAAAATAATATTTATTTGTGAAAAGTAAATAAAATGTGAAAAACAAACTTTGTTTTTGTTTAGAAAAAAGCTCTCCTTAATGTCACCGCTGTAAGTGTATGTACATACATACATGAGGAGCGCTATGAAGAGGGGTGAAAAGTGGAAAACCTGTTTATCTATGCCATTTTCCAAAGCACGAGCGATGTCAAGGCCTTAATGTCAAATGTATTTAAAAATCATATTTTATTGCAAAAAATAATTGAACAAAAGGCGAAAAAAAGAGTGAGAGAGGAAATAAACGAAAGGGAAACCAACAAAGAGAGAGAGAGAGAGAGAGAGAGAAAGAGAGAGTGAGAGATATAGATTCACATTGCGTGGCAACAGATAAGTTTTGCGAGAAACGCCAAAATTCTTATTCAGTCGCAAAACAATAAAACAATTACTAAAATAAATTTCAATTTTATGAATATTTCCTGTAATCTAAGTTTTAAAGAGAATGCTAAAATTAAGAATGTAGATATGAGAGTAATAAAAAATAGTTTTCTAAAGAAGCAATAATTTTGCGTTTTAAAGAATAAATTATCCCATATGAAAAGTCGGAAGACATTAACGAATGACTGTTTTATAGTGTCTTATTTGAAAACTAAAGAGTATTTCGATGTCGAGCACTCTCAACTTAAGCCAAAATCATTGTTTCCATTTTCGGAAAACCTATACAAATTGCTTTGCTATGCAGACAATTTAATTAAAATTTATGCATGTTGCATATGGCATAGATTACAACTTGCTTACACACTCATACACAAACACACACATTTGCATACGTGGAAGAAATGCTTAAAAAATCAATCTGCTATTTCTGTATTTGTCAGAAGGGGAAAAGGGAAGATAGGAGGAGGGGGAAAATATGTAAAGCCAGCGGCTAACATAAATTGTCAGCTGCAAATCCTTGACAAATCTGCTGCATTGGTTGGTTTCTTATTCTACTTTTACTTATTCTTCTTTTTCCACCAATTTTTGGCGGTGTCCTTTTTGGCGTATTTGGAAGATAAATCTTTATTGCCTCATTCTGTGCTCAAAGCTGATTTCTTTTTGCCATTCTGTATGCCTTGCCTCAACTTACTTGCAATATTCGCTTGGCAAACTAACTGTGCCTGCTTTTCCATTTCCCTGGCCAAAAAAGACAAAGGCTCTTAGATAACGTCGCCTGTGAAAAGTCCGCATCGTTTCCAACAATAGCACAAACAACAAGAACTACAGCAAAACGAAGTAATAACATCAACAACAACTTGAAGAAGAGAACGACAAAAGTTTGCAGCAATGAATGACAAATAAAAACGTAAAACATTTCAAACGCAAAACAACAACAAGAACAACACGAGGAAGACGGAATGAAATTTTCTCAAGAAAACTAAGTGGAAACCGAAAAACTTTTCCCGTTTTGCCCATTCACTTGACTTTAATTTTTAGCCCGGCCACAATTGGAGTTAATAATTAATTTGCCGTCTTGCCAAAGAAAAAAATTAAACATATAAAAAAGCCAAAAAGTACTTAAAGCTTTGCCAAATATTAAACCAAGTTAAATTTTGATGTTGGGGAATCTTCGGTATAATGGCTTTTACAAATGTTTATTTATACTTATTATTGAATACATAGAAATATCTTTTCGATGCCACATTGAGGTCGGAGAATAAAATGTTTTCTGAGTAGGGTCGAGACAGCATTTAGCCGATTTCGACTAACATAAAATGTATATAATTAATTTAGATTAGAGCAGTGCTCTCAGAGTACTGATAAAATTCGTATGATTCAATGTTTAGATAATGTTTAGATATATATATATTAAATTTAATATAATAATTTCAAATTGTAAAACACTGCTTATTTTTAAAATAAGCCAAGTTAGGAAATTGTGTATATATTAACATACATTTGTATATAAATATGTATGTATACAAAATGTGAATCACTCAGCTTTTCTTCCTTTTCGTATGGAAAATGCGCACTTCTGTGAGTACGGGGTCTTTTACAGTCGGCTCGCTCGACTGTAGCCTTTCTTACTTGTTAGACCCCGTACTCTAAAAAAGAGTAGAGGGGTCTATTAGGTTTGTCTGAAGCGAAATGTGCGTAACAGGCAGAAGGAGGCGTGGCCGACCCCATAAAGTATATATATTCTTGATCAGCATCAACAGCCGAGACGATATAGCAATGTCCGTCTGTCCGTCTGTCCGTCCGTCTGTATGATCACCTAGAACTTTTAAACTACAAGAGCTAGAGCCACCAAATTTGGAATGAAAGTCCGTCTGCCTCGCGAGCAGATCAAGTTTATTTCAAATCTTTGCCACGCCCCTTACCGCCCCCGCAAATTGCAAAAAACAATTTTCACATCACCATTACTTGAAAACTACTAGAGCTAGAGAGACCAAATTCACACATTATGTGTATGGTACCAATATAACTATCCTCACCAAGTTTGATCTGGATCGGACAACTAAAGCCTATAGCTCCCATAGGACAAATCGGTCAAAAATAAAAAATTTGTATGAAGACACGTAATGTTAGTTGAGCGATCGCAACCAAACTTACAGAGAATGTGTGAATAATTATTAAAAGTATCCTCATCAAATTTGGTCCAAATCGGACAACCACAACATATAAAATAAATTCATCAAAAATGCTGAGTTTTATGAATAAATTGTTTGTTTACACTGCTTGCAATAGAAAAAGAACACAAACTGCAGCAAGCAGTGCAGTGTGTTAACTAAACAATTATTATAAAAGATTTAACTCTACGTTTAGCTACTGCAATTTCAATAAGGAGCGTGGTCTAGGTAGTAGAGATGCGCGATTCGTACGTGTTAGTTAGCCCAGGGTCCCGGGTTCGAGTCCAGTCAGTGACAAATGCTATTTATTAACTTTTTATACTCTCTGCAAGAGAGAGTATATTGGGTTTGTGCAAAAAAAAAAGTATGTAACAGGCAGAAGGAGGCGTGGCAGACCCCATAAAGTATATATATTCTTGATCAGCATCACAAGCCGAGTCGATATAGCCATGTCCGTCTGTCCGTCTGTCCGTCTGTCCGTATGAACAAA
Organism: Drosophila cardini; assembly: GCA_018903735.1. Taxonomy (NCBI): domain Eukaryota; kingdom Metazoa; phylum Arthropoda; class Insecta; order Diptera; family Drosophilidae; genus Drosophila; species Drosophila cardini. The sequence continues at coordinate 241,410 of JAEIGM010000024.1, read as the reverse complement.
CAGATTTCAGAGATGGTAAGAGCTACAAGTTTGAATTTGGTCTCTATCGACTCGATACTAAGTCAGTCAATACAAGAATCTTTTTTTTTTTCGATGCCACGCCCCGTTCGCCCACAATGAGCAAAAAACTAGAAACACCTCGTAAAAAATTGATGTTTTAGGTGAATATCTCAGTAACTATGGCACTTAGGAACACCCATTTTGGTACGCAAGTTCCTAGAGACGGCATAATTGTATTGTCATCAAAAATTTTGGACTGCCACGCCCCCTTTTCCCACAAGAAATAAAATAATTTGCAAACTTCAATGCCGATTTTAAGGCATATGTTCTTATCGTACAGTATTGTTATTTCACACTCGTTTGAAGACAAAATATATTAAACTATCCTGAAAGTTGCATATAAATCGGACTATAAACAAAAGAGCTATCCATGTAAGAAAGTTAATAATTGAACGCAATGTCAATGCATGTGTGCAAGCGAGACAGAAGCATACAAACATGTGAGCGAACGTTTTCGCTGCTTTCTAGCGGCAGCGCTGCTCGCAGACGCTGGCCGTGCCGACCAAAATTCTATTTTTGACAAAATAGTTATCCAGCTAGGAAGTTAAGCCTTTTTTATATGTATGGTTTGGGCAAGAAACTTTCAAGTGTCGTGATGGCGTTGCAGGTTAAGTGCTTGGTCGGCGAACGCAGAGACGTGGGTTCGAGTCGCGGTTGCACATTTAGTAATAAAAATATTTTTTTTATCAAAACCCAGTTTAAAATTTTTTTTTCAATTGTTTATAAATAATTTGTTAATAAACAATTTTTTTTTCGATAATCATCACTTGGAAACTTTCGGCTTAAAACCATAGATATCTCTATAAAAGAGGCTTAACTTCCTAGCTGACCGTCTTTCAACGTCTTTTACAGCAAGTACTTTCAGTGGATATTCTCGGATACTGATTTTATTAAAATGATCGGGAATAAAAGGCAGAGAGTATTCTACGGTCGGGCGTGCTCGACTGTACTTTTCTTTCTTGTTAAATTTTAATTATTTACATAAACTTCAATGCGGAGTGTGGTCTAAGTAGTAAAGATGCCTGATCTAATTCTTCGCACTTGTATGTGAACCCGGGATCATGGGTTCGAGCGCCGTCAGGGACATTTTATTAATTTTTGTTATATAACAAAAAAATATTACATGTAAATGCAGATAGTCGAGCACTGTCAAGAGAGGGGGCGTGGTGCAGTTGTTAGTGCACTGACGCGTGGGCGTGGAGTCCGAGGTTCGAATCCCGTTAGTGAATTATTTTGATTATTTTTTTTTTTTATTTCAATTCAAATTTAAAATTAAATTTAAATTTAATTTCAAATTGTAAAACACGGCATATTTTTAAAATAAGCCAAGTAAGGAAATTGTGCATTTAATTGTGTATATATTTACATACATTTGTATATAACAAGTAAGAAAGGCTACAGTCGAGAGAGCCGACTGTACAAGACCCCGTACTCACAAAAGTGCGCATTTTCCATACGAAAAAGAAGAAAAACGGAGTGATTCACATTTTGTATACATACATATTTATATACAAATGTATGTAAATATATACACAATTAAATGCACAATTTCCTTACTTGGCTTTTTTTAAAAATAAGCCATGTCTTACAATTTGAAATTATTATTTTACAATTCTAAATTATTATTTTAAATTTAAATTGAAATAAAAAAAAAAACAAGAAAGAATGCTATAGTCGCCTCGCGACTTTAGGATACCCGTTACTCAGTTTAATTATATTATTAACAATATAATATATTATTAATAATATTAATAATAGTACAATCGTTTAGGTATTCGACCCTATTGATTTAAATTCAGATGACTTGAGAAACGCAGAAAATTTTCATACAAAATCATATTTACAGCGTATTTTTGACCGATCGTCCCTATGGGAGCTATACGATATAGTCGTCCGATTTGAATGAAACTTAGTCAATATGTTTATATTATTGACAGATATATTCTGTGTAAGTTTCACTTCGATTGATTGGCCAACGCAAAAGTTATTCATATAAATTCATATTTGGAGCGTATTTTTGACCGATTTGGATCAAACTTGGTCAGTATACGTAATCCCTAGACGTGTACTTTCTGTGTCAATTTGGTTTAGATAGCATTACTAACAAAAAAGTTTTCTATACTAAAACATGCTATTTTTACTTGTTTTTACCTTTGTATGCACATAGAACGCCCTAAAGTGGGCGTGTCAAAAAACAAAAGCAAACTTGTACTGCTTGGGCATTTTATCTTTCGTTTGCGACCACTCGGGCCTTTCTAGCTCTTATAGTCTCTGAGATCCTTTTGTTCACACAGACGGACAGACGGACGGACAGACGGACATGGCTATATCGACTCGGCTAGTCATGCTGATCAAGAATATATATACTTTATGGGGTCTGCCATGTCTCCTTCTCCCTGTTACATACATTGCAACGAATACAATATACCCTTTTACTCTACGAGTAACGGGTATAATAATTCACTGACGGGACTCGAACCTCAGACTTCACGCACACGCGTCAGAGCCCTAACAGCTGCACCACGCCCCTCTCTTAAAAGCGCTCGACTATCTGAATTTACATATAATATTTTTTTGTTATTTTGTTATATAACAAAAATTAATAAAATGTCCCTGACGGCGCTCGAACACATGATCCCGGGCTAACATACAAGTGCGAAGAATTAGAACAGGCATCTTTACTACTTAGACCACACTCCGCTTTGAAGTGTATGTAAATAATTAAAATTTAAAAAGTAAATAAGTAGAATCATCACTTATTAATATTATTATCACTTACTGGATTCGAACCCGGGATCCCGGACTAACAAACAAGTAAGAAGCGCGCATCTCTACTACCTAGACTACGCTCCATATTGAAGTTGCAGTAGCTAAACGTAGAGTTAAAACTTTTATTGCAAGCAAGTGTAAACAAACAATTTATTCATAAAATTCAGCATTTTTGATTAATTTGTTTTATATGTTATTATTGTCCGATTTGGACCAAATTTGGTGAGGATACTTTTAATAATTATTTACACATTCTCTGTAAGTTTGGTTGCGATCGCTCAACTAACATTACGTGTCTTCATACAAATTTTTTATTTTTGACCGATTTGTCCTATGGGAGCTATAGGCTATAGTTGTCCGATCCAGATCAAACTTGGTGAGGATAGTTATATTGGTACCATACACATAATGTGTGAATTTGGTCACTCTAGCTCTAGTCGTTTTCAAGTTATGGTCATGTGAAAATAGTTTTTTACAATTTGCGGGGGCGGTAGGGGGCGTGGCAAAAATTTGAAATAAACTTAACCTGCCTGACATATAGACGGACTTTCATTCCAAATTTGGCTGCTCTAGCTCTTGTAGTTTAGAAGATCCAGGTGTTCATACGGACGGACAGACAGACAGACAGACAGACAGACAGACAGACGGACAGACGGACATCGCTATATCGACTCGGCTGTTGATGCTGATCAAGAATATATATACTTTATGGGGTCGGCCACGCCTCCTTCTGCCTGTTACGCACATTTCGCTTCAGACAAACTTAATAGACCCCTCTACTCTTTTTTAGAGTACGGGGTCTAAAAATTAATCAAAAATGCTGAATTTTATGTACTAATTGTTTGTTTGCACTGCTTGCAATAGAAAAGTTACGTTTAACTACACAAACTGCAGCAAGCAGTGTAGTGTGTTAAATAAGCAATTATTGCATGTGAATGAAAATAATCCAACTGAATTATCGGCAGAGCGTGGACTTATTGGTAGGGTCGCGGTACATTTTTTTTTGCAAATTCGCGTGGGTCCCAGGTTTGAATGCAGTCAAAGTTAAACACAATTTTTTTTTAATTTTTACACAAATTGTAAACCTATTTTAAATAATAATAACGTTTATTTGTATTTAAAATGTATTTGCGTAACATGGTATGCTATAAAAAAAGTAATACGAAAGTCCAAAACAATTTAGTAAACTCCCTTGCACGTACATACATTTATTAATATGTATATACATACATATTTTTGCTTATGCTTTGCACTTGTTCAAGGGCGATCGTGTATTTGAACTGCTTAACGTAGTTCAATTGAAGTAAGTTGTTCAGTTGATCGGCATTTAGCGCTCATTGGTACTTGTTTTTAATAATTTAATTAATTATTCGCACGTTTCACCTGAACGGTGTTATGCATACGAAGACAAATTTCAACATTTCATTGCTTTGTTAGTTCCCAACCGTTTTTTCGTGAAGGTTAGTTGAAATGAAAATTGCATTAAAACAATTAATAACCAAGCGAATAAAGTTAGTCTAGTACTTACATTAAACATACGCCATGTAACACATTACGTATACGTATGCAGAGCCACTATAAAATACACAATCGCCGCTCTGGGTTTCACTGTGGTACACGAACAGCACCAGTTGAAATTTAAATACAGGCAACTGTAATTATGAAGGACCCGTCGCACTATATACACCACCAATAGTCACACACACACTCGAACTCACGCCGTAACTTTGTATTTGCTTAAACAGCAGCTGGCAAGAGCCGCTTTGTTTGCTTTTCATATAAATTGTTTCGCACAATTTTTGCCACTGTTTTCACTTTTTTAGCTTTGTTTTTTCTTGCTTGTTGGCTTTGTGTCTGAAATTTTCAAACACACATATTCCGTATTTTTCTTTAACCCGCACGTATTTCATTTAATTTTGCTCTCTTCCTCTGCTAAGTCATATTACTAAGCGTGTTTTAATAAGCTACGCAATTTGTGTACATATTTCCCAGAGCATTCCACAGTTTAGAGACTTTTTCTTGTTTTTTGGCTCGCGGGTCCAAAACTGAAAAATACAGAGAAAAGTTTCATACTTTTATTTACAGTTGTTGCACATTTTTCTAGTTATTTATTTTGTTTGCATTCCAACAATTTAAACTTTCAGCAATGGAAACAAAGTTTAGCCACAAATAAACAACAAATGTTTTAAATTGCACTGTGGCTTAAATAAATAATAATAAAATATATTATAATATACGTATAGATGAAAACGTATAATGAAGTAAAACTTCGCGATATTCCACTTGCTTGAAAGAAACCAGGTTAAAAGCAATGCAAGGGCTTCAACCATTAAAAACAACAAATACAAATTCAGTAAATACCCTACACATTTAACAAAACAGTAATAGATTTTTCAGAGAATGTAGATTAAAATAAAATGAACGGAAAAATAATTTTTATAAGTTTTATAACTATTTTAATATTGCAGATATACAAGTATATATAAGTTCAAAAAATGTTATGCAATGATGATATTTCCAATGGTACTGTCTATATAGCAAAATATTGAATACCACAGAATTTACATATATCAATCACTTCACTACAAAATTTGCTGTTTAAATAAAAATCTTTATAAGGAAACCTTCAAAATAAAATTGTTTACCCAGAAAAACTGTATGACCCTTATGTTATGCTAGCTGTGGCATTATTAGACCCCGTACTCTAAAAAAGAGTGGAGGGGTCTATTAGGTTTGTCTGAAGCGAAATGTGCGTAACAGGCAGAAGGAGGCGTGGCCGACCCCATAAAGTATATATATTCTTGATCAGCATCAACAGCCGAGACGATATAGCAATGTCCGTCTGTCCGTCTGTCCGTCTGTCCGTCCGTCTGTATGATCACCTAGAACTTTTAAACGACAAGAGCTAGAGCCACCAAATTTGGAATGAAAGTCCGTCTGCTTCGCGAGCAGATCAAGTTTATTTCAAATCTTTGCCACGCCCCTTACCGCCCCCGCAAATTGCAAAAAACAATTTTCACATCACCATTACTTGAAAACTACTAGAGCTAGAGAGACCAAATTCACACATTATGTGTATGGTACCAATATAACTATCCTCACCAAGTTTGATCTGGATCGGACAACTATAGCCTATAGCTCCCATAGGACAAATCGGTCAAAAATAAAAAATTTGTATGAAGACACGTAATGTTAGTTGAGCGATCGCAACCAAACTTACAGAGAATGTGTGAATAATTATTAAAAGTATCCTCATCAAATTTGGTCCAAATCGGACAACCACAACATATAAAATAAATTCATCAAAAATGCTGAGTTTTATGAATAAATTGTTTGTTTACACTGCTTGCAATAGAAAAAGAACACAAACTGCAGCAAGCAGTGCAGTGTGTTAACTAAACAATTATTATAAAAGATTTAACTCTACGTTTAGCTACTGCAATTTCAATAAGGAGCGTGGTCTAGGTAGTAGAGATGCGCGCTTCGTACGTGTTAGTTAGCCCGGGTTCGAGTCCAGTCAGTGACAAATGCTATTTGTTAACTTTTTAAATTTTAATTATTTACATAAACTTCAATGCGGAGTGTGGTCTAAGTAGTAAAGATGCCTGATCTAATTCTTCGCACTTGTATGTGAACCCGGGATCATGGGTTCGAGCGCCGTCAGGGACATTTTATTAATTTTTGTTATATAACAAAAAAATATTACATGTAAATGCAGATAGTCGAGCACTGTCAAGAGAGGGGCGTGGTGCAGTTGTTAGTGCACTGACGCGTGGGCGTGGAGTCCGAGGTTCGAATCCCGTTAGTGAATTATTTTGATTATTTTTTTTTTTTATTTCAATTCAAATTTAAAATAAAATTTTAATTTAATTTCAAATTGTAAAACACGGCATGTTTTTAAAATAAGCCAAGTAAGGAAATTGTGCATTTAATTGTGTATATATTTACATACATTTGTATATAAAAATGTATGTATACAAAATGTGAATCACTCCGTTTTTCTTGTTTTTCGAATGGAAAATGCGCACTTCTGTGAGTACGGGGTCTTTTACAGTCGGCTCGCTCGACTGTAGCCTTTCTTACTTGTTTTAAGGTGTAAGAGCTGAATGCTCACAAGTGTGTGGCACATTAAACACTCCAGCAACGTGCTGCAACTTCAGACAGCTGCATGCCACAACACCATCAACAATGGAAAACGTGTGTATATTTTTAGAAAGTTACGGCAAAGCATTAAAAATGAAGCATATACCTGTGTGTGTAAAAAGCTGTACTACAGAAAACCAAAAACACAACTAAAAAATATCACATGCATATTGGAAATAACGAGGAAAGGCTACACTCAAACGAGTCGACTGTAAAAGACCACGTACTTTTCTGCAGTAATCAATTAAGGCCCATTTTAATAATTTTAGATAATAGGTAAGTCAACTTACTGTTATAGTTGCCAATCCCGACCACAAAACACACAAAATTCTACATAGAACTTTGGTTAACATATCTCAATACAGCTGACAGTTTTTTATATAAATCACTAATGTGCCTGTTGTGCACATTTTTCTAACAAACCTAATTGACTTTTACACACATTTTCAGCTCGGGGTCTTCAAAGAAAAAAAAGCATTGGAAATCTATGCCAATCATAACACGCACTGGAAAAACTAAGCTCCATTTAAAATTGCCAAGAAATTGGATTTTATCATGATATAGCATCGATTCAACTGTGATCGTATTCAATTGATTGCAATCACTTCAAATGTTTTTAGTCCCCTATATTGGATGGCAAATGTAATCATTGTGTAATAGAAATAAGTAAATTTGTATTCGAATAAATCTGAACAGCTGACTGTAATAACGAAAACTTAATAATGCATTTCAATAGCCATATTCTGTTCCTTTGAGGTTTGATTTCAATATTTTAACTTCCATATCCACTCCATTTATATGAACACTTGGATCTGGCAGACCATGGATCTACAGACACCAAGTACAGATTGAAAGTCCATCTCATTGTCGAGAAGATAAAGTTTATTTTCAATGGTAACCACCGGATCGCACAACTATATATTTTAGCTCCCATACGACAAATGGGTCGAAAATCGCTTATTTGTATTGAAAAATACTTTGTTTAACAAGTAAGGGGCTCGCTCGACTGTAACCTTTCTTACCATTTAGTTTTTGAAAATTAACATTTTCAATTTGTATCATACTAAAAACAAATAAAATCGTGTTAATTCGAAAACTTATTTTTTATAAGTTGTTAAAGAAAAAACACCAGTTTATTATATTATTCATGGTTAATCACTTATTTATTGAAAAAAGCATGCCTAAAAGCAAGTAAGAAAAAAACCAAGAAAACGAATACGAAGGCTGCGAAGTAACTAAAAAAATAAAATAAAATAAAATGCATAAAATAAAAAAATAAAAAAATAACATTCTGTACAGTTTTGTGAAAACTGTCTGAAAAATGCGAGCATATATTTCTCAATGGTAAACCGATATGTTGCTGTGCCTGACAGCCTGCAATAAAGTAAAAAACAGTACAAGTATACTCGGGTGGGGAAACACATAAAAAGAGGGCGTGGGCGAGGGCGAGGGCGATGGCGTTGGCGGCTCATAGAAGGCCTCGAAGTGCTCAAAACGCAGCACGCACAGAGCTTTGGCAAACCGCTGATGTGCAAACAATAAAGTTCAAGGATATGTGAGTACAAGCATGTGTGCCTGTTTGTGTGTGTATGAGCGTAAGTGAGAGAAAGAGAGCGAGAGGATGTACATGTGTGTGTACTTGTGGTGGGTGCCATATGTAATAGAATTTGTTGCATACTTTGTGGTCGCGGCACCCGTGGGTCAAGTTGTGCCTATGTTGACTCCATAAGCCCAGTTAATAGCACACATATATAGAATGCACACTGTGGGTATATATTTTTGTTAGATTTTAATTATGCTAATGCAAAGTGCAAGCAAGACAACACATGTGTGTTGTACCTTCAAAAGCTAGTGAAAGCTTCTCAGACTTTCTTGCCGTTTATTTTTGCCACTTTAACACATATTTGGGTGAAGTTTGACAGCCATTGGGCAACAATGCTGTATAATTTCTGTTTATGCAGTAAATTAATTGAACGCTTTGACTTTTAACCTCTCGTTTCCTGCACTGCGTTCACTATCCCTTTCTATCTCTTCATGACTTGTATAAGTTTGTATAGAGTTCACGCACGCATTTCCTTTGTTTCCTGTTTGTTGTTGCTTTTAATTAAAAATTCAAGCACATGCTATCTGTTTCTCTCACTGTCCCCTTTCTCTTTCTCTCTCTTTCTCTATAGCACGTTTGTGCAAGTATTTAATTACTTCCATTTCTTTCCCAGCTGAGCGGGAAGAGTATTCTGATAATTGCCTAAGCACACAATTCTAATTAGTCTTGGATTATTGCTTAGTGCACTCCTGGTATTGCTTAGTACTTCGAATGGAAACATAGCAACCCCTTATTTTTGCATCTAGGAGATCACAAAGGAAAACATTTTGGGAAAATTAATTGTTTGATTTTTATCCAGGATTTGTTATAAATGCAGTACCCAATTTATTATAATTACAATTGTTGTATTCATATTGCTAAGCATAGTATTTGAACAGTACACCAAAAACAAAAAAAAAGGCCATTCTATTAAAAGAGTAGTATATCAAAAATAATTAATTTTGATGGGTATTAATTGTCATTTTTCTGTTATTATTATGTAAAAGTAAAACGACACCTTACATATTATGCTGTATACAACATAATAAAGTTTTCTTGCTTTCATCATTTCAAAAGTTGATACAATGAACAATGTGACAGCATCTAAGAAATGCCCGCCATGAGTGACAAAACTAATGAAGAGGACACTTATTGAAAAGGACAAAGCCAAAGTGCTAAGTCATGATGACAAATGATTTCCTTAATTGTTAAGGCTTCAATGATAAATTTATTCATTATTACGGTGGCAAAATATCTTCAAAAGAATTATTATACAGTAAAAAAAAAAAAAAAAATAAATAATAAGGGTAAATTAATAAACTCTTATAAGAAATTACTTTTGCAAAAATAAACATTACATATATTTTTGGGTTTAAAAACAATTAAAGTTTCCTAGTGTCAAACAAGTTTCTAAATTATCATTGGATTGAGTTCAGAAAATGCATACAAAATTGGCTTATAAATAATTGTGATCTATTTCCAAATGGAATTGAAATAAAACAGTATTGAGCCAATTTATTTATCTGTACCTGGCTGGCAAATAAGAATGTTTTTTTTCTCCACCCTGATTGCCTTTTTGTCTTATCACAATTCACAAATCTGTGGCGCAAAATTTACGGAAAGTGCCATGGGAAAACCAAAGACCGCAGCACATCTTAAGGTGAAATTTTGTCGTCATATAGCAAGGAGTGTGTGTCACGCGTAAGTACAAGCTAAAGCTACATACTAGGCTTGAGTAAGGTCAGAGTCGAAGTAAAGTTGCTTGCGATGAAATGCGATAAGACTCGCGGCTTTTTCAATTTATTCCACTGCTACTGGGATTTACACTATTTGCATATTTTTTTTATTTATTTTTTTAAATGAAAACACGTACACATACGCACACTATATAACTCTGTTAATTGGTATTGAAAACCTCGTCCAAATATCACGCGAAAAATTTAAACGCTTTAAAAACAATGACGCAAGTAAGAATTTAAATCATGTTGATAACCGCACGCGTAGGCAGTCACGAGACAACTGAACGCGCAAAAGTCGGCAACGGTCGCCTACAGATGCAACAGCATAAGCTGTAGCAACAAGAACAGGTTTGTTATAGAGCCGATGAGGTCCGCCTATGCTAACGAAGTTCAGTTCGTGCCAGCCATCTGCTTTTTGGCTTCGGCTCAGTCTGGATGCTGGGTGGAGAGACCGAGAGTGCGAGAGAAAATGTGCTCTCTCTGCGTGACGCTGTTTTGCAGATACAGCGCTGAGAAGAAGTGGAACGCAAACCTGCATACGTTCCACATGGACGGACCAACCGGCAATTGCTTACTGGTTCACTAGGTCATTATGTTTACGTTTGCTCTCTCTTTCTTCACATTGCCAATGCCGGTTTTGTAGATGACTTTTTGACTCGAGTTTCTTTTTAAATACCTTTTGATTTTTAGACCCTGTACTCAAAAAAAGTACAAAGAAGTAGGCGTTTCCGACCAGACAAAAACTATCATGACTAAAGTTACAAATGTTGTGTATGGAACCATTATAACTGTATTTACCAAGGTTGGCCCAGATCAGACAACTATTTCTTATAGCTCACACAGAACAAATCGGTCAAAAATTGTTAATTTATTTAAAAAAGTAAAGTTTTTATCTATCTATATAAACCAAACTCACGCATTATCTGTATTTTCTGAATGTATATTTGACATCTATATACCATAGCTCCTTTAGACCTATTGTATAGAAAAATGCGCATTGAATGAATTTGCTTTGTTTGGTATGGCGTTGTTCTTTTTGCAACGTTTTTATTTTTGTGCCTTTTACCTGAGTTAGGAAATTTTTTTTTTTGCCGTATACCTTGCGTGCCTTGTGACTGCACTGTTAACATACGGTCAGCCTTCAACTTCATGAAAATCGATTCGATTCCCAATCCAATAGAATCGCACAGGAGTGCTAGAAAAATTACACCAATTTAAGCTGCAAATTAAATCAGTATATTTATGGCACAAGTAAAAATCATTTGACCAATAAAATCGTAACACAGGTTGCTTATGCCCCTGTTCATAAATTTGCTGAGTTGTCATTCGTATAAGAGTTTAACGCTTCGAATGACATCAATACATTCGTCCCAACGATAATGATAATCAAGAAATTTTGTTTTGCCCTAAAAATTGCTTTCATCTTAGACTTAGGCATTTGGAAAATCACTCGAAAACTCATCCGCATTGAACTCACTGACCAAACGAAGAGGTTAATATTCTTATCTCTGCATTAACCGCTCGGAATTTTCTCAGGATGTTCATTCGGACATTCCAAGAGATACATGAAAATAAAATTCAATTTTAAAATTGAAAAATTAAAGTAAATAACAAATAGTTACTTATGAAACTTCTTAAACGATCTACTTATTTCCATAATTTAATCCTTAATTGTTCGAATTTACAGTTTTAAATATTTCTATGGAATTGTCTCTTTTTTATGTGTTTTATTATTTATATAAGGTAAATATTATCGAAACTGACTTTGCTTACTCATGACCCTTCAAATAAATTATCTATTTCTGCAGTTTTGATTCAAATATGGCGCAATAACTGGACTGAACTTAGATCGCAAGACACTATTATTTTATTACATTCCTCTGTTGCATGATCCATTTGTGCAAAAAAAAAAAAAACAAAAATCATTGAATTGAAAAATTTGTGTGAAACATACAATATGATTAGTCAAAGAAGAGCGGAAACAAAAGGGCAGTAAACAGTTTCCAAAAAGCAAAGGGATACAGCAAACCAGAGAGGAGTAGCATTAACAGGCAGAGGGAGGTAAGGGGAAGCTGCAAGACATTTACGACCGTTCAAGTTTGACAGATTTCTTATATTAAAGCGACAGACAGTGAAAGAGACTGAAAAGCGCTTGAGCATATTAAACTCAATTGTATTGGAGTTTGTGTCTGTATGTTGAACAAGAAAGAAAAGTACAGTCGAGCACGCCCGACCGTGAATACTCTCTGTATTTAATTCATCAAGAATCAAGAATATATATACTTTATGGGGTCGGCCATGCCTTCTTCTGCCTGTTACATACTTTTCACAAACCCAATACACTCTCTCTTGCAGAGAGTATAAAAATTTAATAAAAACAAACCGCAGTATAGACATGGCAATAAAAAAGAAAAGGAGAAAAACTAAAAGAAAGCAGAATCACATAAAGACGTCATAAAACACGTGCGCACTTGAACGCGTTTAACCAACACTGGATGAAATAGGACAAAGTGGAAATATATGAAAAGGAAGGAGACGAAAACAGAGGCGGAGGTAGAGGACACTTAACCAAAGAATAGAAAAAAGAAACAAGCAAGGAGTAATGAAAGCATGCCAACACCTATACACTGCCTGCTAGCAGTTTGATGCCCGCAGCACTTTCAACACTTTTACATGCTGTGCGTATCAATCAACATCATCAGTCTGGGAGCCTAATTAATGAAATAATTAACTTGCAACTTTTATTTCAACTTAAGTGCTTTCCCAGCTCTTTGCCGCACACTTTCACACACACACACACGCATTCATATGAGTATTCATGTGCACACGCAAACAATAAATTTCATCAGCAACAATAGACAAAGTAAACAAGATAGACAAAAGGCACAAGAGCAAAAAGTGTAGCATGTTTCTAGGTGTTCACATTGCATAAACAATAAAATCAAAGTCCTTATTTTCTTCGAACAGTGAAGAAAATCGCATATAATACCTTCTCAAGGAAACCAGAACTTCAGAGTTTTACCTTAGTAAAAACAAGTAAGAAAGGCTACAGTCGAGCGAGCCGACTGTAAAGGACCCCGCACTTACTCTAGTGCGCATATTACCATACAAATGACCAATATTTGACCGATTTGTCCTATGTGAGCTATATGATATAATTGTCTGATCCGAAGCAAAGTTGGTGAGGATAGTCATAATGGTATCGTAACATAATGTGTGAGTTTGGTTGCAACCGTCCAACAAAAACTATACTTCAGACAAATCACAAATTTTCGACCGATTTGTCCTATGGGAGCTGTAGTATATAGTTTTCCGATCCAAATCCAACTTGATAAGAATAGTTAGAATCATCATATACACATTATATGTCAGTTTGGTTGCGATCGCTTAAATATAAATGTAATTGCTAAGGCTCTAAAGATAATACGGAAAGCGGCTATTTGGCATGCATCAAAGACTGGGAAAACGTTATCATAGGTGCATTGTGTCGGAAATGGGAGTACTTCGAAGGCGATGAAATTGATTTAAATGAATAAATGAAAAATCTTCGTTTTATAAGGACAGTCCGGGTTTCACTTGGGCACATTTGTAGTATTTAAAAGTTTCATTTATCCAGAAGGTTTTTCGAAATTTAACAAATGTTTTAAAATTGGAAATTTAATTTAAATTAAGAAGTTAAATAATTACAATTATTATATTCATTTTCCCCTAATATTTCCTTTGATTGGAAATTTCCTAAATCCATTTGTACCCTTACTCAAGCATAAGCTAATCCGAAAATCTCATAGAAGTCTAGAATTACAGCAAACTCCGCAAGAAATAAGGGTCCAAATGCCTGAGTTGGCAAAAAAAGAATTAGAAGCAGAGAATAAGAAACACTCCCGAACAAAAAATGCAAAGCCTGATGAGTGTGTCAGCATAAGCAGTTGCAAACACATACAAGCAAACACTAAGAAGGAGGTGATGACTACGATATACCCGTTACTCATTTAACATGTTTAATGATTTTACATTTTTATGTAAAATCAGAAATATATTTCAAAACCATTGCTAGTTTTAGTTACCTGAGTTAGTGAAAACCTTAATTTTGTATGAGACGTTAATTAAAGATTATCTAGAATGTAGACTGTTGATGCGGAACTAGCATATGTATATTTTGCTTATATGCTCTGCTATTTACATTGTAATAATAACAATATACCCATGCTCTACAATAGACAGCGGCTCGATCTAAAAGCGAAGGCAACAATAAACAATAAACAATAAATCAAGAAATCAAAGAACTTAACTAAGAAATAAACGAGTCTGAACGAAGCGCGTCGGGAAAACTGAAGTAGTCCAATGTATACATAAGTTAGTCACTGTGATTACACGTCCCGACATACACAAACATGTGTACAACTTGTGTGTGCATTTCGACATAGAAATGATGCTTGGCATGAGTGATTATCAGCGGCATGAGTGATTAACAATGCTGATGAGAAACGAGGAAAAAGAATGGAGAAATGGAGTTAGTGGGGGCACTGGATATGTGTAAGTGTTGCTCAAAAAGGGGCAAGGATAAGGACTTGGTCTAGAAGAGTACCCTACCCCATACCTATTATGTGGATTAGCTACAATGCTGGGTGTCTGGGCTTTTTGACTGTTTGGCGTAGAACTGGTTTGGGTTGGCAGCTTGCCGTCGCGACGCCATCAGTAGGACTTGACGAGACCCGACACTGTTCGACTCGAAACTTTTGCCAGCTATTTCGGAAGCTTAGGCAATTAGTCAAAAACAGTTAGCACACCCTTCATGTGAAAATGCTGCGTCAAAATTGTGTGTAGCGAATAATTTATTAGCAAACACTTAGCAGCAATCTATGAAGCAAACATACACCATATACATGTACTTATAACATTAATGTTTTAATTAGCTGTAAATCCAACTAAATACCACTTCAAGTAAAATTCGAAATTAAGTAATTTTAATTAATACATAAATTAAATTATTTTATTTCGACTTATGTAAAAAGGGACGGTAATCAATAAAAAACTATTAAAAAAACAATTTTTTTTTATTTTATTTTTAAAGATTACTGAATATAATTAGCTTCTGTGGTAGTGATGTAAATTTGGGTCGAAATTTCGATGTCGATGTTCATCGATGTTTGCAAAATGATAAATCGATGTTGTGAGAAACATCGGCTACAAACATCGATGCATCGATTTTTGTAAAGTGCCTCCAGCAAAAGCTTGTCCTTGTTGTTATTCTAGAATAAATACATTTGTAATTGCAGATAACTATATTTATATACATTTTCCACAATTTACTTACTTTGGCAATGCAAACACAGGGTAAGTAAATAAAACATATTCGCTAATTTCTTCCGTGTGGCTCTGAAACCATATGTTCTGCAATGTTGTGAAATTTAACACCCGATGTTCTGTCAAACATCGATGCATCAACTACCATCGACATCAACAAAACCATCGAAAAACATCGATAAACATCGCTAAAAAACCATCGATGCTCGATGCATCGATGTTTTTTTACATCACTTTTCTGTAGACTTCAAACTGATTGTTAAAATTCAGATGTAAGCTTATAATGTTTAAATGTTATAAAAATATAAGTTACAAATTATTATACAAAATATTAACGCAACATTGAAGATATTAACGATTAATAATAATTAGCATATGGGCTTATGAAATACATCAAATAACAACAAGGTTTCTTTCTTGGAAGCTAAAAGATATACATAACTGTCCGACTTAAGTTGAATTTAATCAGAATACATTACATAAAATACATTAAATCAAATTTCAAATTTGAGTTTGTGTCTCAATCAACACATCCGTTTTCTGCACTTATCTAAGATTTTCCTGATAATTTTTTAAATTAAGTGAATTCGTAGGCTAAACAAAGTACAATTGGTGTTTTAAAAAAAATAAGAAGTGAGTAAATACAGTCTATTAGATTTATTTGAGATATCCTACTGATGGCGAACCAGTTGTTATATATATTATATGCAAACTCTAATATTTTAGAGCAGATTAAATATTGATCATAGTTATTAATACTACTTAACATATTTTATATTTTTTATTTACATTTTTACATTATATGTACTATACATTTATTATACATAACATATTTATTCTAGTACTTGTTAATTTTTATGGACACAAGGCTAGCATAATGAGTCAAAAGAATAGGAATAATCGTTTATTTCTACTTTGAAAACCAAAGTGCATATCGGAAATAGCTCTGTTGTTCTGCATTTCTCTCTGGATGCTTTTGCATATCAATTAACCAATTTTGGCACAATCATTCCAAAATGCCTACAGCGCCGTCTACCCCACTTAAAAAATCAAAGCAGTAGGAAAAAAATATAGGAAAAATAGGGAGAGAAATCCTTTAGCAAATTGCTCCTCACTGCCAATTAAGTTTAATTGCCTGGCAGGCTGAATGGCTCCAGGGCCAACTACTTGAGATATGCATACAAAGTGAGTCCTTAAAATCGCAAAAATTCATGCTTCACCCCCTTTTACCCAATCATTGCCCCTCCCCTCTGTCAGCACTATTACTCAACTCACCTCATCTGGCCCATTTAACAATCAATTTATTCCACAATAATATTGCTTTTGTGGCAGAGAATCTGAGGCAAGCTCCAACTGCTGTGCATTGTGAGACCCACATAAATTCATAAATGTTGTTGCCAACTTCCCATTGCATATTCATGTAATTATTCACTGCAATTCGATGCGATTTCGATACCAATTCCCGTTCTAATTGGCCTGATTTAGATTCGGCTTCGAGAATTTGCAACTGTTGCACAACTTACAATAAAAGTGCAAAGATTTCAATTGATTGAAGTTTATAGAAACTTACTATGGTTTTGTTGATGTGTGTTCAATTAACTTTAGATGGTTATAGCCTGTAATCAAAAGAAGCAGATGACTGTAAAACTATTTTACAAAACACAACACAAATATAATTTTACATTTTCATGAATTTAATCTGTTCTTCTCAAGTACTCAATTAAAATATTACAAAATAACTTTCCGATAGTGTTGTATCGTATCGTTCAGAATAAGTTCGATTGAACTATTCACTTAAGTGAACGAACGAACTATATCCCAGATTGTAGTTCAGTCGTTTAGTTCGTTCGTTTAGCTCGTTCGTTTAGTTCGTTCGTTTAGTTCGTTAGTTTAGTTCGTTCGTTATGGTCCCATTCTAGTTCGTTCGTTCGTTCGATTAAAATATATTTTGCAGTTGTTGTTACAATTTAATTTTATTAAAAATGATTTCTTTAAAAAGGAAGCGATCTGATGGTTGGAACTTTATTGTTTCAGAAGACCGTAAACATGCAAATGTATATATTGCAAAACGTTAATTAGCATTTCAGGGGATCGCAAGGGAATTTGATGAGACATTTGAAAGCAAAGCACCCGACTGTGGCAATAGACCCAAAAATCTTTTATTTTTTGTTTAAATGTAACTTTCGACTACTTGGATTAATCACTAACTGATAGTACACCATTCGATCAGCCTGTTGTTTAATCCAAATATGCGAACATTACATTTAAAAACAATGTAAATAGAATGGGACTAAAACGAACGAACTAGAATGGGACCAAGATCAAGACCAACGAACTAGAATGAGACCATAACGAACGAACTAAACGAACGATCTAAAAGAACGATCTAAAAGAACGATCTAAACGAACGATCTAAACGAACAATCTAAACGAACGAACTAAACGAACAAACTAGTTCGTTCGTTGAAAACTGAACTACTGAACTACTTCCTTCAATTGAACTACGATGAACAACTCTACTTTCCGATTAAACATTAACATTTTTGAAAACGTTTTTAATGAAGACATTATATGAATTGTTAAGTTTGTGGCAGTCTCGTCGACTCGATACATGCATAATAATATCGATAACTTTAGTTTATGTTCATTTATTCTGATTCGTTCAATTAACTCAGTTTAGTTCTAAGAAACACAAGCGACTCACAGATGAATAAGAAGAGTCTCGAATAATCTATGTCATTTTTAGTTGTAAGCAAATAAGACAATAAAGTAGATTAATATTATCAGAGCCTTACATTGGTGACCCCAACGTTCGAAAGAACGCAACTGATGATTGGCTGACGCAACTGTGCACGCTCATTGCCCAAGCACAAACACACGGTCCCAAAAGTTGTGAAATCGTACACTGAGAACATACCGCACTGAACATGGCCAGCAACGGAGAACAAATAGAGCAGTCATTTCCTGGCACCAGCAAACTAATGTACCAAACTAATGTTCAAAGAAGTTCGTTAGACCCCTCGACTTGGCATCCGAGAGTCATAGCCGTTTGGTTGAGCAAACACTTAAAACCCCGTTTCAAATGACTCTGCCTGCTGATCCTCTCACGCTTGAAGAAGTGAAGCTGCTTGTGTTTAAGTTGAAGCCCAAGAAAGCTCCTGGCGCAGATCTTCTTGACAACAGAATAATACGTATACTGCCAGAACAATCTCTCTTGTTCCTGGTGCTAATATTTAACAGTATACTTAGCGTCGGATACTTTCCAAAGCCTGGAAGTCAGCGAGCATCATCATGATACCTAAACCAAGAAAGCAGCCAACAAGTTCCAATTTGGTTTCCGGCTGCAGCATGGCACTCCAGAGCAACTGCACAGAGTTGTGAACTTTGCGTTAGACGCTCTGGAACAGAAGGAGAATGCGGTTGCTGCTTTCCTTGATATTCAGCAAGTCTTTGATAGAGTGTGGCATCCGGGACTTCTATGCAAAGCCAGGAGTCTTCTATCCTCACAACTGTTCCAGCTTATAAAAAGTTTCTTGGCAGGGCGCACGTTTTCCGTAACGGCTGATGGTTATAATTCCTCAGTCAAAACGGTTGAAGCCGGAGTTCCCCAAGGCAGCGTTCTAGGCCCCACTCTATATACACTCTTCACTGCGGACATGCCAACGCACACTTCAATCAGTGAACTTGGAGCTAGAGATGTGCTAATCGCAACCTACGCCGATTATACTGCGGTGCTCACAAGAAGCTCCTGCATTCTCCAGGCTACTAGAGCACTCCTGCAATACCTAGATGCATTTCAGGATTGGGCTGGAAAGTGGAATGTAAGCATCAATGCTGATAAATGTGCAAACATGACATTTACAAACAGGATTAGTAACTGTCCTGGCGTTACACTCAATGGCCGAGTACTACACCACTCCTCGGCATACAAGTACCTCGGTGTCACTTTGGACAGAAGATTGACCTTCCAAAAACATGTCACGGCGCTGCAACACGCATTTCGGGACAAGATGACAAAAATGCCTTAGCTGCTTGCATCACGATACAAGCTTTCACTGGACACTAGCTCCCACACTATTTTATGCTATCCAGGTGTTTGGTATTACTGCTAAGACGCATCTAAACAAATTGCGAGTTCTCCAGGCAAAAACGCTGAGGAAGATCACCAGTGCTCCTTGGTATATGAGAACTAGGGACATCGTGCGTGACCTCAAGGTGCCAAAAATTGGAGACAGAATACAGGAGGCTGCCAAAAAATACCTCAACAGACTCGACTCTCATCCAAACATTGTGGCCAGGCGACTTGGCATTGCAGTCCAAAGATCGGCAAGGACCCGTATAAGAAGAAGACTAAAGCGCCACCACCCTCATGACCTGCTGATACGGGTTTTGACTTAATCAATCCTTCAAAAACGTTATCTGTGTTAATTCCCCCAAAAATATTTTTGTAATTCCCTTATATATTAACCTTAGATCTTTCCGATAATCTCCATAGCATTATGACTCAAATTTAAACCAAAATCTTATTAGATTAAGTTGCCTTATTGGTAATAGAGCGCTAATAATTTATATTTCGTCAAATAAAGATGTTATTCTTATTAGAAAAAAAAATAAAAATAAAAAAAAAGAATGTAACAGTTCAAGCAAAGATCAAATGAATTAGAATTATTTCGATCGAACCACTGAAACAAACTAGTAAAAATATCGTCCACGAACAAAAGAACTACTAAAAAATATGCCGAGGAAAGTAATTTATCGACAATTTAGCTTTAGCCTTATCTCATTATAAGTTAATCGATAAAAATCGCTCAATTGAACTGGAAAGAATTTATAGCGGTAAAAAAATAAACATTTTAGGCTTTTGCTAGTTTCAACAAAGTGGAGTTTAAGACGACATGGGTGACCGAAAAGTGAACGACACAAAACTGCAAGGGCTTAAAAATGCGGCTAGGAAAAAAGAAAAATGGCTGCAGAAAAGAAATAGAGGGTCTTGATACACTGTTATCAAAGACATGAAAATTGGACACTTTTTTAATTGGTACATTTGACACGACTCAGTTTGGAAAATGATATCCTCCGTAATATGTCTTTTAAATCAGTCGATCGCGAAGAGTACTTATAATTGTCAATAAAATAAAGTACGAGATAAGATTCTTCTAAAGTTTCATTTTTGTCTCTAGGATATCGAGTTCTATTTTAGAGGCCCCTACCACACCTGGCCCCACGACATTAATATGATAAATCCGGCCCTGGATCAAAGTACAAAAATAAGATATCTGATCGACACAGGCGCAGACTTTTCAATCATTTCACCAAAGAACCGTAGCGCTCAACCCACAAATTTTCTATACGCAGCAAATGGAAGTCCAATCAAGGCGTATTGCACAAAAATTGTGACAGTCAACTTCGGTACGGGCAAAAAAATGGATTGGGAATTCACCATTGCTGACGTGAACAAACCTATCATAGGAGCTGATTTCCTACACCTACTTACAGGCTTTTGGTCGACGTTCACAAGAAAGTCCTCACAGACAGCTCTACAAAGCTACAAATAAGAGGCACATCTTGCAGCGTGGAGCTCGAAAAACTTTATACTGTTTCTCCAGTAAACAGCAGCCGCTTCGAGTCACTTTTAAGTGAATACAAAGATCTAACTATGCCCTGTAAATATAGAACACACAATGCAAAGACATCAGTACAGCATCATATATTTACAAAGGATCAGCCCGTAGCATCCAAAGCCCGATGACTGAACCCTGCAAGCTAGCGGTAGCTAAACGGGAGTTCGATTATATGCTAAAACAGGGCATTTGCAGCCCAAGTAACAGCCAATGAACAAGTCCACTGCATAAGGCTCCGAAGAAAAACAAGGCGGAATGGCGACCATGCGGAGACTACAGACGCCTAAACAGCATCACAAAGCATGATCGATATCCACTGCCTCATATTCATGACTTTTCATACAAGCTCAACCACAAAACGATCTTCTCAACAATCGATGTGGAAAGAGCCTATCATCAGATACCAATTTCACCAGAACATCGCGACAAAACTGCCATCGGTCTACATAGACGACATATGTATATCGTCTCAAAGCGCAGAGGAACACTACCAGCACGTCAAGGACGTTTTTGATAGACTTAGCCATCATGCTTGCGCATATACGCCTCAAAGTGTAGACTGGGACATGAGCAGGTGGATTTTCTAAGCTATCACATCACAAAAACTGGCATTAAGCCAACAAGTGATCGCATTCAAGCAATTGTGGACTTCAAGAAACCAAAGTTGGCGCATGAGCTCAAAAGTTTCTTGGCAAATGTCTACAGGAGATGTTTACCTAACGCAGCTTACAAGCAAGGACAACTTCAGAAGCTTATTGTAAGAAACAAAAAGAAGGACAAAACTCCGATTAAATGGAGCGACGCAGCTGAAAAAAAGGTTCGAGCAGTGCAAAACCGATTTATCTCGCGTGACTACTCTCACGCATCCTTCAGCAAATGCTAAATTGGTACTACATGTCGACGCAAGCAACTTCTGTGTCGGCGCTGCCCTAAACGAATTGCAAAATGGCACACTCAGACCGCTTGGCTTCTTTTCCAAACGAATTTCGGAGGCACAGAAAAAGCAAAGTACCTACGATCGCGAGTTGCTAGCAATTTTTCTGGCCGTTAAGTAAATCGCACACATGATCGAAGGACGCAGCTGTACCATACTAACTGACCACAAGCCGCTCACGTTTGCTTTTCAGCAGAATCCGGAGAAATAAACTCGACAGATCAGCTTTATCAATGAATATACCACAGATATTCAGCACATTGCAGGCAAAGATAACATCATTGCAGACACGTTATCAAGAGTGGAGGCAATCTTCAATGACGATCAGTTGGACTTCAAGAAGCTGGCATTAAGTCAAGAATCTGATGAAGAGTTAAAGCAACTACTTGAGAACTCTTCCTTGTAGCTCAAACAAATCCAGCTCAACGACTCAAAGACGCTTATGTATTGCGATACATCAACAGACCGGATCCGTCCATACGTCAAACACAACTTTCGCAAGCAGGTCTTTAACGCAATTCACAGGTTGTCACATCCTGGCAATCGAGCAGCGGTCAAACTGATAACCGAACGCTTCGTATGGATCAACATTGATCTGATAGGACCATTGCCACTCTCAAACAATTATAAATACTGCCTGACCTGCATTGACCGTTTCTCACGGTGGCCAGCGGCCATTCCAATAGCAGACATCACAGCTGAGACAGTGGCCAAAGCGCTATTCTAAGGTTGGATTGCAAACTACGGTATGCCGCATGTTATAACCACCGATCAAGGAAGACAATTTGAGTCCCGTCTGTTCAAGGAGCTCACACGTTTGACCGGCTCCAAGCATCATCGAATCACAGCGTATCACCCACAAGCTAACGGTATGGTAGAGAGAATGCACGGGACACTTAAAAGCTCTATTAAATGTCACACTAGCTCCAACTGGGTTGACAGCCTTCCAGCTGTAATGATTTATGGTACAACACTAAGGCTGCCGGGAGAATTCTTCGAGGAACCTTCCGATGAGTATATCGAAAGCGAATTTATCAGGAAATTACGTTCAACTATGGCCGAGCTGAAACCAGTAAATATATCTTATCAAGACTTCTGCAGAAGGATCTCAAAACATGTACCCACATATTTTTACGAGACGACACAGTCAGGCCGCCACTTAAAGCATCCTATCATGGACCATTTCCAGTTATAAGCCGTAATGAGAAAAATTTGGTTATTTCCATCAACGGCAAACAAGCCACAGTCTCCATCGATCGAGTAAAGGCGGCTTATATAGAAGCAGATGACGCAACACCCTTACCTGCAGCCAACAACAGTACTCAACGACCCATCATCCAGACGCGCAGCGGACGTACAGTACGCCCACCAAATCGTCACGTACATTTAGCAAGTTGGATGCAGCATCGGAGGGGGAGTGGATGTGGCAGTCTCGTCGACTCGATACATGCATAATAATATCGATTACTTTAGTTTATGTTCATTTATTCTGATTCGTTCAATTAATTCAGTTTAGTTCTAAGAAACACAAGCGACTCACAGATGAATAAGAAGAATCTCGAATAATCTATGTCATTATTAGTTGTAAGCAAATAAGACAATAAAGAGGATTAATATTGTCAAAGTCTTACAATTTAAAATTGCAAATTTTGGCTTTTATAAATTTAAAGCAACAGAGCTAATAACAATTTAAGATAATTTTAAAATAATTCTTTTTTCAATTATTATAATACAAAATAATACACAGTATTAACTTAAATACTGTCAATTTTAATGAAAGTTCAGAAAATATATGAAAATGATAAAATAGTCTTTTAGTTAATATCAATCTCATTGCAGTGTTCCCGAATGAAAGCAAGTTGTGCCAAATGGAGAAAGTATTTTCTTGAATTCTTTCTAACTTTAGTCACATTCTTATAACGTGCAATTGCAGAGCACTCTCTCTAAGACAGTTTACTACATATCAGATGCAACAAATAAACCAAAATATACTAACTTCCCTACAAGTATATGCAGATTTACTATGCATCGTATGTACACAAATCATAAGACTGTCAGATCGCTTGCGACATTCACCAATACCAACGCGTTGGAGCACACGTCATATGGACACGTAAAGAATACGCACAGTTGCGCCGTCAGAAATTTAATGTTTGCTTTTGGCAACAAGCTAAAAAAGAAATCAATAACAAGAAAGAATGCTATAGTCGCCTCGCGACGACCGTTACTCAGTTTAATTATATTATTAACAATATAATATATTATTAATCATATTAATAATAGTACAATCGTTTAGGTAATCGACCCTATTGATTTTAATTCAGATGACTTGGGAAATACAGAAAATTTTCATACAAATTCATATTTACAGCGTATTTTTGACCGATTGTCCCTATGGGAGCTATACGATATAGTTGTCCGATTTGGATCAAACTTGGTCAGTATATGTACTCCCTAGACGTGTACTTTCTGTGTCAATTTGGTTTAGATAGCATTGCTAACAAAGAAGTTTTCTATACTAAAACATGCTATTTTTACCTGTTTTTATCTTTGTATGACTCGGCTAGTCATGCTGATCAAGAATATATATACTTTATGGGGTCTGCCATGTTTCCTTCTCCCTGTTACATACATTGCAACGAATACAATATACCCTTTTACTCTACGAGTAACGGGTATAAAAACGAATACTGTTGAGCACAAGACACACAATAGTACCATATAAAGCATTTATTTGTTATAAATATAAAATATAAATCACATTTTACACACACGGGCGCACAGCTACAAAAGAAACATGTACACAAATTAAACTTCAATCTCTTTGAGCTTCAATTATCAATAACATAGTGCTAAAATTAAGTAAACGTCAGCAAATCAACAAATACTTGAACTGGCAATTGTTTCATGACCCTTATTGAGAAGTCCATAGAAAAGGGAACTTGGTTGTTGCTGCAACATCCTAGGGTTTCCATCTTCAACGATCCGTCCCTGTTCAAGCACTATAATGCGTTCATAATCCAAAATAGTGCTCAGACGATGCTGTGAAATCAAAAGAAAAACCACAAAAACAAAACAATTCAGAAACAAATGATTAATGCATTTGAAATTAAACTCACGGCAATGGTTATAATTGTGCGACCCTGAAAAGCCTTGTCTGCTGCTCTGAGTAGAGCACGCTCCGTGCTGCTGTCCAAAGTACTTGTTGCTTCATCCAGGACAAGGCAGACGGAGCCTCGCAATATGGCACGTGCCAGGCAGAGCAATTGACGATGCCCCGCACTCAGGCTGATGCCGCCATCAGTGATTTCCGTGTCTGCCAGAAAGAAAAACCAGGTTAAAAGCACATTCATCCTCAGCTGGCTAACTTACAAGGGTCATATAGAAAAGACGACAGTCGTGCATGCCGACAGTAAAAGACCGAGTACTTGTTCTAGTAAAATCACATACAAAATGAATGTCTAAGAAAACTTTTAGTTTAATTTTGATATATTGCCTAACACAAAATAAATGTTGTTATACATTTATAATTTGAAAGACCAAATACACTAAGCCATGGATCTCTTTTTGTTTATTTTTTAAAACGTTATTTTTTGACTGACGGGTTAGAAGGGTGTTCGTAGTATATTGCTTTCTTAATCTCTGATAACTACGTTTTCATACAGCCAAAAGGACATAACTAATGTGGCTGACTAAACAAACTTCGATTACAGGGTCAAAAAAACTCTCATATATATAAATTTGTAATAAAACGTTATTTTTAGTGCGTAATTTAAGTTGTATAGTATTTAATAAGATTGGCGTTATTACCGCTTGGTTAAGCTCGCATTTGAGTCCTAACGAGGCATATTAATCCGAAGGAAAAACTACGTGATCTGAGCGCGAATTTCTTTCTTAAAGTCAAGGTTTGTCAACTTACGCGAAAGCTTTCTAAGATGAAGCTAATTGTTGCCCAAATTATAGTAGTAAAAGAAAGAAATTATATAATTGAATTAATGCTCTAGGTTAAATAAAAAATGTATCAAAGTGTTAGGTGACTAGATGATACATCTTTCATCTCTGATAATTGAAATGGATAAGAGATTCAAAAAAAAAATAAGGAAAAAGCAAAAAATCAATGTATCTGATTTGTATATACTATATGAATTATTTTACGACCGAGAGAATATGAAATCAATTTGAGCATGTGTTTAAAATTGGTGTTTTAAATTGATTTCTCACAACACCACTCATTATATCTTCAATTTTATACATTTCCTAGAAGAAATTTTTTTCAAAAAGAGAACTGCGGTCTATTAGGTTTGCCAGAAGCGAAATGTTTGTGACAGGCAGAAGGAACCATTTTCAAACCCATGCAGTGTATACATACATATATTCTTGATTAGAATCAACTGTCTGTCTGTCTGTCCGCCCGTCTGTATAGCTGAGCCATCAAATTTGGAATGAAAGTCTGTCTATTTCGCGAGCAGATGAAGGTTATTTCGAATCGTTGTCATGCCCTCTACCGCCCCCGCAAATTATAAAAAACTTCTTTCAAATCACAATAACTTTCATACTATTGGAGCTATCAGGACCAAATTTGCACATTATGTACTATTATAGCTATCCTTACCAATTTCGATCCGGATCAGACATCTAAAGCCCATAGCTCCCATGGGACACGGTCTCTTTTACAGTCGGCTGGCTCGACCGTAGTCATTCTTACGTGTTAATACTTAGTTTAATCTTTTAAAACTTTATTAAGTTTCTAAAATTTAGGAATATGTTATAAATATGCCAAAAATTTGGCCAGTTAAATTCGGAGCATTGCCGCTTCCTTTAAAATTACAATTATAAAGTGTGAATAAAGCACACTACCAATTTAATAATACAATTCAAAATATATATAAAAGTATTAAATAAACTTTTCAAAAAGTACTTAGTTTGTAAGGCGGCCCCAAAATTGACCGCCTTACATTATCATTTTGGTTTTGTATTATTAATTGATAGTTTTAAGAATGGAATATTGTTTAATATTTAAGTTTGTTTTCGCGCCACTGAAGGCGATAGTTGCGTAGCATTTAGCATTTAGACTTTGTATTAAGGACGCGGTGCCCTCTATCGGCAGCGCGGAGAGCGGTCGGGTGCAACTCTGCACGAAAGCTCGGTGGTGAAGAGAGAGCTTTCGTGGTGGAGTTGTGTTGCGACGGCTTCCGCGCTGCTTGATCGAGAGCGTCGCGTCACTTTTCGATCGAGCCTGGGAGTGAGTAGACGTCGCGAGTTGGCGCGTCTGCCAATAACAAGTAAGTTGGCGGCCACGTGCCGATAGGATTCCGTTAGGCGGTGCAACAGGGCACCATAGGGAATAGTTGTAACGATTAGTATAAGAATAAAGGATTGTATTGAAGATAACTGGAGTGCTTTCTTTCTGCTCTCTCTCTACTAACTCTAACCACTTTCCTAGTAGATAGGCGAGGGTCTCTTCCCGCCTGCCGTGGGACTATCCCGGCGCATTGAACTCTTTACTTTCTTAGTAAATAGGCGAGGGTCTCTTCCCGCCTGCCGTGGGACTATCCCGGCGCATTGAACTCTTTACTTTCTTAGTAAATAGGCGAGGGTCTCTTCCCGCCTGCCGTGGGACTATCCCGGCGCATTGAACTCTATTTTCCTTGTAGATAGGCGAGGGTCTCTCCCGGCGCATTGATACCTTTCCCCAGTAGATAGGCGTGGGTCTTTTCCCGCCTGCCGTGGGACTATCCCGGCACGTCGTCCATCTAGTTATCCCTAGCAGCATTCTATTCTGCAGTTGCTCTTGCCCTTTTCCATATTTCCCACACCCGAACTGCAGCGTCATTGCACTAAATAAATTTTCTTGCAAAGAGCGACCCTGGGCAGACTGAGATCTGTACCCCGGCTGGGAATCGTCTTTACAAGTGGCGCCCGAGCAGGGACGCTGCAGTTCTGAGAGGCGTTGCATACAGGCGACATAAAACCCCGCCAGCACGCATAGACAAGTGCGCGAGTAGAAAGAAATAAGAGCAGCTACAGTACAGTACTGTACAAGCATAGAATAGCATAGAGAAAAAGCAGTAGCGAAAAGTTTGGCGGCAAGGGGTAAACAAAGCCCACGGGGGGAAGCGGCGATCGAAAAGTGTCGCGACGCATACACAAACAAAAGTGTGAAATTCGGCTGACGCGTGCTCGCTCACACACGCGCGCAAGGTACAGTTGACGCGCGCGCAGCGCCGCATCGTAAGAAAAACAAATAAAACGAAAAGAAACATGCAAAACGAATACAGGGTGCCGCGGTTCGGTGTCGAGTGCGTGGATGACAACGGCTGCGCGCAGGCAGCGCAATATGTGCACAGTGGGCCAGTGGCCGATGTTTAGTGCTCAAAACTGATTTAAAAAAAAAAAGACGGCGCAATATCTGCACAGTGGGCCTGTGGCCAATGCTTAATACACAAAATTGACTTTGGAGAAAAATCGGTGACATGTCTGGAACAGTGGGCCTCGAGCCAGAGATTCGTGCTTAAATTTTTTATGTTTTATTTTTGAAAAAAAAAAAAAAGAGACGCTGACATGTTTGGCACAGTGGGCCAGGAGCCAGTGATTTGTGCATAAAATTTATATTATATTTTTTGTGAAAAAGAATGAGAGAGAAGGAAACAAAGTAAGCGAGGAAATAAGAGACAAAAAAAAAAAAGGAAAAAAAAATAAGAGACATTTGCACAGTGGACCAGAGTGGTAGTGGTAGTGGCCAGAGCCCGGAAGAGAAAATAAAAGGAAAGCAAGGCCAAGGAGCGGAAGTTACTGGGAGTCCGTGGTACTGCGGGCCGAAAACTATTTTTCTGGAAAGGAAAAAGTAATAAACGAGAAAGCGACAAATGGAGTCAGGTGAGTCAAAGAAGCCTGGGGTCGGCGTGCGCTGGGTATATTACAGGCGCAGAGAGGAATTAATGACGATGTTCCGGGAATTCGATTTGGAGGACGTTGGCCGCGTGGAGGATCTACGCAAGACATTCGCCGCGTTCATACAGGCGGGTGGCCACTCTGCAGAGGTGTGGGCACGACTGGCGGAGCTGGAGGCTCAATATGCCAGGCTTCAGGAGCCGCCTCGGACAGGCGCGTTGCTTGGCGTCGGTGGCGGATCGCGGCAACGGTCAGAGCCCGACCTACGGGGTGCACGCCTGTACGGGCATGCGGAGCGGCCAGCGTGGGAACCATCATCGGCGGATACAAAATTCCCGCCTAGTATCCGGCTGGAAGATGTACACGGACACAGCAGGGATGTCTCTAAGCCACCGAATTGCGCTGCCGCGCATGGAAGGCCGCAAGAACGCATGTGGCCCGTCTATGAGGATTCCCGCTCGTTGAGGAGCGTGGCGGACCAGGTGCGAAAGTGGGACATGCGGTACGACGGGCAGTCGGACCCGCTCGGGTTTATTGAAACCCTGGAGCAACGAGCGAAAACATATGGGATTGATCTCGCATATATGCCAGGAGCAGTAAGCGAGGCGCTGAGCGGAAAGGCCGCTACATGGTTCCTCATGAGTGGATTGAGGGACGCATCCTGGGCTGTCTTCCGGAGGGAATTTTTGGAGTTCTTCCTGCCTCCCCGGTACTTAGAGCGTCTGGAGGACCAGATTAGATGCCGTCGCCAGCGACGCGGGGAAAAGTTCAAGGACTACTTGGTGGAGATAAGGCTGCTCATGCGGCATGCTGGATACGACGCAGCACAGGAGTTGCACCGGATATACGAAAACTCCTCCCCGGAATACCGATTGTATGTCCGGAGACAGGATTTTGCGTCGTTGCAGCAACTCACCCAGATGGCGGCAGAGTTCGAGAGTGTGCGGGATGAGAAATGGGCGTTCGCGAAGGACAGCGTTGGACGAGCTGAGCGTGGTTCACACTATGGGTATGTAAATCGGCCGCCGGTGCCCGAAGAGCGGCAGAATAACCCTTTCAGGTCGGCGATAGGAGGGCCCTTAGCGCAGGCATCCTGCAGAGAAGCGCTTCCAGGGACGACCCAGGCGGAAGCCATCAACCAGAGGGTGACACACAACGAAGAAGCAAGGCACGATCCGCGTAGAGCGTGCCATCGATGTGGACACAGGGGGCATTTCGCTCGGGAATGCGAGGATCACCTTCTGCCGGATCTGCGACACAGCAGGCAAGAGCAGTTGGGAGTGCTGCGAGCGCACGAGAGCGTAAAACGACCAGAGGCGTCCCCCAACCCGGGAGGGCGACGACATGGAATTCCGGCAAGGAGTTCCCCATTGACGATGGAGGGAGGCAAGATCGCCGCAAAGGTGTCAATTGGTGACCATGAGATTGCGGCCACAGTTGACACAGGGGCGACGAGGAGCTTCATCAGCGGAGATTGGGTGAAGCAGTGCGGAGTACGAAGAGATGTGGTGGAGGAGCGCGCGCGAATCCAGCTGGCGGATGGGTCGGCTTTGGATGCGACAGGCGCGCTTAAATTGAAGGTCAGCTTCGCCGGAGAAAGCGTATTATTAAGGATGTTGGTGATGCCCATCATGTTGGATCATGCCATTTTGGGCATGGATTTTTTGTGCCTCATGGGCACCTCAATTAGCTGCGGACGGGGAAAAATTATATTAAGGAAGGAAGAAGCAGAGCAGTGTGGCAAGCCGGCGTTTCTCATGGAAGAACGCCCACCGATAGAAGTTATCCCGCTCTCCAAGCAGGGATTGACCGCTCGGGCTCGCACATCTGAGGAAACCGAGAAGAATAGATCGGAGGAACAGGCAACGAAGGGCGGAAACAGGTCTCCGAAGGCCGGAACAGCGTCTTCACCTGAAGTACGGAGGATGGGAATTGTTGGAATACACCTATTCAAACAATCAAAGTGTACCATTAGTCAACACTATTTTGACATTGTGACGATATGTATATCTGGTCACATCTATATTCTGATCTCTTCTTCTTTATACTTCCTTGAACGATTGTGCATGTGGTGTGGTGTTGCAGTTGAAAACAAACAATAAAATAAATCTTATAAAATAACAACAATCAATTAAGAGGACTTCTATATTTAAATAGGTGTACTTGCGCGGTCACTAAGGCAAGTCTTACAACAGGTTATGGGCCCAGTCCATGCCAATTTAAAGTGACTAATTAGAACAATAAATAATTGAGAAATTAGATTCCATTTTGCGTGTTACATATATATATATTTTTTTTTGTGCGTGTGTGAACTAGCATATACATATCAGGATGGAAAAAGTAAAATATAATATCAAGCCGTTCAATGGCGAAAAATATTCCATATGGAAATTTAGAATTAGGGCATTGTTTGCCGAAATGAATATACTACAAGTAATCGATAATGAGATGCCTAACGAAGTAGACGATGTTTGGACAAAAGCAGACCGATGTGCGAAAAATACAATAATTCAATACTTGGGCGATTCGTTTCTAAGCTTTGCTGCAAGTGATTTCTCGGCGCGTCAAATTATTGACAGCCTAGACGCTATATATGAGCGTAGGAGCCTTGCGTCGCAGTTAGCTGCGCGCAAACGTTTAATTTCTCTTAAGCTATTGAGTGAAACGACGCTGCCGAGTCATTTCATTATTTTTGATGAAATAGTAAGTGAATTATTGGCGGCAGGTGCAAAGATGGATGAAATGGACAAGGTCGCACATTTACTCCAGACTCTTCCTTCGTCGTATAATAGTGTCATCACGGCCATTGAAACCTTATCTGATGAAACTCTAACATTAGCCTTTGTCAAAAATAAGTTACTAGATTATGAAATAAAAATAAGGAATGATAGTTTGGACACAAGTAAGAAAGTAATGAAGGCAGTGGTTAAAAGTAAGAGCAATTTTAGTAAGAATAGTTTCTTTAATAATAAAAATACAAAGGCTATGAATTCTTTTAAGCACAAAGCTAAAATTAATATTAAATGTCATCACTGTGGCAAAGGGGGTCATATCAAAAAGAACTGCTACCATTATAAAAGAATCACAAATGAAAAGAATAAAGAAAATAATAGTGCTCAGCTGGCAACATCACAACACGGTTTCGCGTTCATGATCAAAAGTGTTCAAAGTGCCTCAGTCAATAATGAACTCGGTTTTATACTCGATTCTGGAGCAACGGATCATTTAATTAATGATGATTCGTTGTATGCTGATTTTGTTACTCTGAAGTATCCAGTAAAAATTGCTGTTGCTAAAGATGGCGAATATATCTTTTCTACAAAGCGAGGCATTGTGCGTTTGGAAAATGAATACGCAATCATACTGGAGGATGTCCTTTACTGCAAGGAGGCAACTGCAAACCTGATGTCTGTCAAGAAGCTACAACAGGCCGGGATGTTAATTAAATTTGACTCTGATGGAGTCTCTATTTCGAAGAATGGAGTGACAGTGGTTAAAAATGCAGGTATGTCAAACAATGTACCCGTTGTTAAATTCCAAGCATTCTCTGTGGATGCGAGGAATAAGAACAGTTATCGTTTGTGGCATGAGAGGTTAGGTCATATCAGTAATGGAAAACTATTAGAAATAAAAAGACAAAATTTATTTAATGACAGTAGCCTTCTGAAAAGTTTAGAAATAACAAATGATATTTGTGAATCATGCCTAAATGGAAAACAGGCTAGGTTGCCATTTAGAAAATCCAAAGATAAAAGTCATATTAAACGACCTTTATTTATCATTCACTCAGACGTTTGTGGCCCAATCTCACCAGTGACCCTAGATGATAAAAATTATTATCTGATCTTTGTAGATCAATTTACACACTACTGTGTGACCTATTTGTTGAAGTACAAGTCGGATGTATTCAACATGTTTAAAGATTTTGTAGCAAAGAGCGAAGCTCATTTTAATCTAAAGGTTGTCAATCTATATATTGATAACGGTAGAGAATATCTCTCAAATGAGATGCGTGAGTTTTGTGTAAGAAAAGGGATAACTTATCATTTGACTGTTCCTCATACACCACAATTAAATGGTGTTTCTGAGCGAATGATAAGAACCATTACCGAAAAAGCTCGTGCTATGGTAAATGGTGCAAAACTAGAAAAATGCTTCTGGGGGAAGCAGTATTAACTGCAACATATTTAATCAATAGATCTCCAAGTAGAGCTCTTGGTGATAATAAAAAGACTCCCTATGAAATGTGGCACAATAAAAAACCCAATTTAAATGTTTTAAGAGTGTTCGGTTCAACCGTGTATGTCCACAATAAAATAAAACAAGGAAAATTTGATGAAAAATCATTCAAAACAATTCTTGTGGGCTATGATTCCAATGGTTTTAAATTGTGGGACACAATTAAAGAAAAATTTATTGTGGCGAGGGATGTTGTTGTCGACGAGACTAACATGGTTTATTCTAGAATTAAAAAATCTGGAATTGTCCCGAATGATAGTAGGGAAAGTGATCAGTTAAACTTCCCAAATGATAATAAGGAAGATTATTTCCCGAATGAGAGTAAGGAATGTGATCAAGTGCAATTTCCGAATGATAGTAAGAAAAGAAAGCAAATTGATCTCCTGAATGAAAGTAAGGATTTATGTATTCAAAATGAGAGTATGAATTGTAATAAAGCTGATCAATCAAATAATGCCACTGAAAATAACGAAGATACAAATGAAAAATGTAGAAAAAGTGAAAGAATAAAGGCCAAGGCTCGTGTATCTTATAACGAAGATAACGACAGCCTGGATAAATATATTTTAAACGCTCATACAGTTTTCAATGACGTTCCAAATTCTTTTGATGAAATAAAGCATAGAAATGACAAAACAGAATGGGAGGAAGCTATAAACACAGAGTTGAAAGCGCATGATGTTAATAATACATGGACAATTGTGAAAAAACCAGAAAACAAGAATATAGTTGATAGCAGATGGGTTTTTACAATCAAATATAATGAACTAGGAGTTCCTATTAAACATAAAGCTAGATTAGTTGCAAGAGGATTCACCCAGAAGTACCAAGTCGATTATGAGGAAACATTTGCTCCTGTAGCTAGAATTGCAAGCTTTCGATTTTTGTTATCACTTGCAGTACAAAATAATTTGAAAGTTCATCAAATGGACGTTAAAACAGTTTTTCTAAATGGAACGCTGGATGAAGAGATATATATGCAACCCCCTCAAGGCGTATCTTGCAATGCTGGATATGTATGTAAATTAAATAAGGCAATTTACGGGCTCAAACAAGCAGCTAGATGCTGGTTTCAAGTGTTTGAGCAAGCATTGAAAGAATGTGAGTTTGTAAATTCTCCAGTAGATCGCTGCATATACATTCTCGAAAAAGATAACATCAAGGAAAACATATATGTTTTATTATATGTTGATGATGTAGTAATAGCTACAGGAAATATGGAAGGAATGATTAATTTTAAAAGATTTTTAAATGAGAAATTCAGAATGACTGACTTAAATGAAATACGACATTTTATAGGAATACGAATAGAGTTGTCAGAAGACAGAATATGCTTGAGCCAGGCTGCATATGTGAAAAGAATTCTAAATAAATTTAACATGGAAAATTGTAAGTCAGTCAGTACTCCCCTACCAATTAAATTGAACTATGAGTTGCTCAATTCTGATGAGGATTGTGGAGCGCCATGTCGTAACTTAATTGGTTGCTTAATGTACATAATGCTTTGTACACGTCCAGATCTAACTGCAGCTGTTAATATTTTAAGTCGATACAACAGCAAAAATAATGCTGAGCTATGGCAATGCTTAAAAAGGGTTCTTAGATATTTGAAGGGAACTGTTGAAATGAAATTAATTTTTAAAAAGAATGCATCTATAGAAAATACATTAGTTGGCTATGTAGACTCCGACTGGGGTAGTAACGAAACTGATAGAAAAAGTACAACAGGCTACTTGTTTAAAATGTTTTATTCAAATTTAATCTGTTGGAATACGAAAAGACAGAATTCGGTAGCAGCTTCGTCTACTGAAGCGGAATATATGGCATTATTCGAGGCAGTAAGGGAAGCCTTATGGCTAAAATCTCTTCTAAATAGTGTAAACATCAACTTAGAAAAGCCTATCACAATTTATGAAGACAACCAAGGCTGTATTAGCATAGCAAACAACCCCTCATGTCATAAACGAGCGAAGCATATTGATATTAAATATCACTTTGCTAGAGAACAGGTAGAGAATAATGAAATCCGTCTTGAGTATATTTCCACAGAAAATCAACTTGCTGATGTTTTCACCAAGCCGTTGTCTACCGGAAGATTTGCAGAGCTGCGAAACAAGCTGGGACTACAACAAAATGATTGATGTCTACCGATGCTGAAAAAAAAAAATTTTTTTTTTATCAATTAATGAATTATATTATTTTTTTTGATTTTTTTGGTTCTAGTCAGAGAAATTTGTAACGTAAAGCTTTAATCGAATATTGGCTTACATATTTAAGTTTTGATTTATTTGATATTCATAGAAATTTGAAATGTTAAGATTTGTTAATGAATTTAAACTAACATATTTTAAGTTTATGTATTTAAAGTGATCTGATGGGGTTTTTCTGGGTTTTTCCTATAACATCCTTGCAGCAAATGCTGGATCACTTAACACATCCCAGAAAGCACACCAACCACATTAGAATAAGTTTGACGAGAATGTTTTTTGTATGTAACTTTATATCAATGACTAATGTTATCTTTGAGGGGGGCGTGTTGGAATACCCCTATTCAAACAATCAAAGTGTACCATTAGTCAACACTATTTTGACATTGTGACGATATGTATATCTGGTCACATCTATATTCTGATCTCTTCTTCTTTATACTTCCTTGAACGATTGTGCATGTGGTGTGGTGTTGCAGTTGAAAACAAACAATAAAATAAATCTTATAAAATAACAACAATCAATTAAGAGGACTTCTATATTTAAATAGGTGTACTTGCGCGGTCACTAAGGCAAGTCTTACAACAGGAATTGAGGAAGCAAACGAGGAAGTCACTCCCGGGTCTGCCACAGTCCAGCTGGACCCGAGGGAGAAGGAGGAAAGGATGAAGGAAATCTCCGATGTAGCTCGGAGCAATCGTCAACGGACGTCGAAGGACCAGAGAAGGTCCTACAAAAGCAGAAGAAGAGAGTGGCGCCCTGGGATTGGAGATGCGGTCTGGTTGAGGCAACACCAGCTGTCTTGTGATGGCCCCAAGTATGGAGGGCCCTACCGGGTGGTGCACTTTATTTCCCCCAACATCGTGCGACTTGCCCGGCAAGGCGAGCGTGAGAGAAGGGTGGCTAACCTAACCGCTTTAAAGCCTTTCTTTCAGAGCACGGATGGAGAATACTCAGATCCCCCCGATGAGGGCGAGGCACAGCAAGACAGCAGCGAGGGTGGCGCGTCAGGAGAGTCAACGCAATGGACGACGAGGGCGAGGTACAGCGAGACTGCAGAAGGAGATAACGGCCACAGAAGGGAGCAACTGCCGCCGCACGCACTTTAAGCTGGACGACGGCGAGATTATTTCGAGCGTGATCATCACCAGAGCAGGAGCGGTGATGATCAACTCTGCGGAGAAAGGGGGGGGTGTAAGGCGGCCCCAAAATTGACCGCCTTACATTATCATTTTGGTTTTGTATTATTAATTGATAGTTTTAAGAATGGAATATTGTTTAATATTTAAGTTTGTTTTCGCGCCACTGAAGGCGATAGTTGCGTAGCATTTAGCATTTAGACTTTGTATTAAGGACGCGGTGCCCTCTATCGGCAGCGCGGAGAGCGGTCGGGTGCAACTCTGCACGAAAGCTCGGTGGTGAAGAGAGAGCTTTCGTGGTGGAGTTGTGTTGCGACGGCTTCCGCGCTACTTGATCGAGAGCGTCGCGTCACTTTTCGATCGAGCCTGTTAGTGAGTAGATGTCGCGAGTTGGCGCGTCTGCCAATAACAAGTAAGTTGGCGGCCACGTGCCGATAGGATTCCGTTAGGCGGTGCAACAGGGCACCGTAGGGAATAGTTGTAACGATTAGTATAAGAATAAAGGATTGTATTGAAGATAACTGGAGTGCTTTCTTTCTGCTCTCTCTCTACTAACTCTAACCACTTTCCTAGTAGATAGGCGAGGGTCTCTTCCCGCCTGCCGTGGGACTATCCCGGCGCATTGAACTCTTTACTTTCTTAGTAAATAGGCGAGGGTCTCTTCCCGCCTGCCGTGAGACTATCCCGGCGCATTGAACTCTATTTTCCTTGTAGATAGGCGAGGGTCTCTCCCGGCGCATTGATACCTTTCCCAGTAGATAGGCGTGGGTCTTTTCCCGACTGCCGTGGGACTATCCCGGCACGTCGTCCATCTAGTTATCCCTAGCAGCATTCTATTCTGCAGTTGCTCTTGCCCTTTTCCATATTTCCCACACCCGAACTGCAGCGTCATTGCACTAAATAAATTTTCTTGCAAAGAGCGACCCTGGGCAGACTGAGATCTGTACCCCGGCTGGGAATCGTCTTTACAAGTTTCTAAAATAATTAAATCCAGCATAATCAATTTTTAGATCTTAATAAAATGACCAAACATTTAACTTTATCACAAACATTTAATCAACATTAAAACATCCGTTTGAAGCACATTCATAACTTTGGTCATAGCAAATGTCAGCACTAAAATCTGTCGGTCCGACTGTCTGTTGGTCTGTATGTCAGTCAACCTAACTGTCTGGCTGTTTGCCCGTTTAGAGATGTTAATCAAGTTGGTTTCACGCAAATATACTTGATGGATACATATGTAGCACACGACAAAAATATGAGCATATATGCCATATGTGAGCCAATCAACACAAAAATCAAACATGCATGAACGTTACTTCTTTTTTTAATTTTTTATCTGAGCAAACATCAAACAGACAAAATGCTTAGAAAGAGGATTGGGCGTCTGGGTAACTGAGGGCTTTGGTAGGAGTTTGTGGAACAAGTTGGCCAAACCAAAACGTCATGTTTGATGCCAAAAATAAACATGATTTTTTCATAAGACAAACACACACACTCACACTCAAATACACATACAGTTAGCAGCGTCACAGAGCCGTTGTACCAAATACTGACATTCAGTTTGCTTGTTTACACAACAAAAACAAGTTAAAGTTGTCGTTGAGTTTCAGTCTACAAGATACCCAGTACTTGAGTAAATACTTATAAATAAAATAAATCAATAAACGCCGATAAATGTGAATATTCCTAAAAGTTTGGCATTTACAAAAAAAAGCTGGATTATTATTTCAGTGATATTTTGTGACAAATCGGTCAGAATAATTATAGGAAGTTCTATTTACAAAGAAGAACAGACAGACACACAATAATATAACTCACATTTTCTACTTTTAACCTTAACAAATAGTCCAACGAGTTCAATATTCTCCTGAACTATACAAGTACTAGATATAACAACCAAAGGTGGCCACCAAATTTTACAACAGAGGTCTAAAAACTGGTTCAACATGCGGTGCAATTGGACTTACCCAAGCCCAGAGGCAGCTGAACTTTGATAAACTCCTTGAGCTGGGCCAATTCAAGGCAATTCCACAGTTGCAAATCGGAATAATAACCATGCGGATC
Source organism: Drosophila cardini (assembly GCA_018903735.1). NCBI lineage: Eukaryota > Metazoa > Arthropoda > Insecta > Diptera > Drosophilidae > Drosophila > Drosophila cardini. The sequence continues at coordinate 202,714 of JAEIGM010000024.1, read as the reverse complement.
GAGATTTTCACGTATTGTTGCATTGAACAAATGCACATCCTGTGGTATTATCGACAATCTAGTACGCAACTCGTCTACTCGAATCTGCTCAATGTCCACATCATCGATGCAAATGTGTCCACTTGTCGTCTGCAATACTCCAAAGAGGGAAAGGGCCAACGAGGATTTACCGCTTCCAGTCCGGCCACAGATGCCAATCTGTAACAGTGAAAGGTAAGGGTTAAACTGGTTCCATATTCAATGGCAAATGTCAATTCGCCATTTTTATGTGTTTGCGTGCTAGGGGCAAACTGATAAATCAAATTCAAATAAAATATTTAACCATTCTAACTTCCTATCTTCATCGAAGCATCTGCTCCAAGTTGGATTTATTAAACTTATATCTTTAAAAACTAATCTTTTAGAAGCTGTTGTTTAATGTATTCTAAAATTAATATATGACTATATTTATAGATTTAATAAATCCATAAGGAATAAAAGCAGTCCCTCCTTTTAATAAATTTCCTTTTTTTGCCATTTTAATTTCCGAATTTCATTATTCACAGTATACTTCTGCATAACTTTTAATAATTATAAAAATGTTTTTTTTTGTTATGTTTTAATAATTTTTAAAATTCTTGTTTTACCACATTTTGTCCAATAATTGTCAAGTTATATTATTGACCAAATGGGGATAAAGATTCCAATGCTATATACTTAAACGTGGAATACTTTTTTAATTTCAAATTAACAGTCTTTTTGTTTAGCAATTTTCTAAGCCAAACCACATCTGTTATTGATTTGGAAATTATTGATATCCAAATAGAAAAAAACAACTGAACTTTGACATAAAACCTTTTTGTTATTGCTATATTTGTATTAACTTTATGAAAGTTTTTCCTGGCAATTCGGGTTGTTTTAATATTTAAATATTTTGTCTGATAAAATTGTAATACACTTTTTACACCGCAATTTTTGTTGACATTAGCAAACATTGTTTCAAGTTTCGTTTAAATCGAATTTTGTGCAGTAAATTTGATTAAAATAACAAGTTCTTGTAAAAAATCCATCTGTAAGCTTTGCAATATTTACATATGTAGTAAAGTTTAATTCACTAACAAAATTATTCGTGATTACATTACTTTTAAATCAGCAATTTATTTACTATATATGTAGTCTGCAGGTATTTAAGGTTGGTTAGATTGGTTTTTTGCTTTGGTTGATTAACGATCAAAGTGCACATTTCAGTTACACTTTGTCGGGTCTGAAGTCTGAAGTCTGACTACTCGAAGTACATCTTTGATGTGATTTTATTTCTGTTCGTGATGGGTTCATAGTGCAGTGAACCCAGCCAAACCAAAAAAAAAAAAAAATAAATAAACAAATGAATCAATTGCTGTTGGTTAGACTTACTCGTTGACCCGCTGGTATCCTCAAATTAAGGTGGCTGATAACATTGTGCCGATGTCCTTCATAACGCAAACTGACATTTTCAAAGTTAATGTCACCGCGCTGTGGCCACGAAATTGGAACGCTTTGGTCTACACGGATTTAAACACAAACACAAAAAATAAAGAAAAGATAAGATTAATGTAAACAAAAGTTCAGTTTCGTGTATATTTTACAATTTAAAACCAATTCCAAAAAGCATGAAAATTGCGACCTTTTTGCGCCCGCAACTGTCAGTTTAAAAAAAATGGAAAATTAAAAGCAGCTAAGCAAAAACTGATGAGGGCAACTGGCAAACATTCAAAAGTAAATGAAAAGGGTTTAAACATGAACTAATACTTTTAAAGCTAACTTTAGCATATATAAGGGAAACGGTTTGGCAATGGACAAAAGTCATAGACATAAATTTTATTAAACTATATAAACAATAAAGTGAAAAGTGATTCAAAAATGTATTAAAAGAAAATCAAAATTTTTTGCATCAAACTTTTTCTAAATAAACCAAGTAAAAGCAGAAAAATAAATTAAAAGTGCAATTCGAAATCTAAGATAATTAAAATATAAAAATTAAAACAATTTGCTTGTAGGTGCATATTAAAAAGTTTAACAACTCTTCTAAACTCTAAGTTGTGTTCAAACAATCGTAACTAGCTTAGTACCTAAAAAAAAAAGTTTGAGCATATGGGATAGATAGTACATATAAAATTAAGTACATATATCAATGAAATGGATATTGTTTAATATACCAATTGCTTGAGTTATGAACTGAGCAACTGGTTATATATTTAATCTGTTCCCACCAACGCAAAAAAATAAAATTAACTGCTTATAAGCGTAATAGTTTGCTCATTTATTATACTATATTTGGTTAAGTTTTCCTGCCATAAATCAATTGAGAGTCAATGGGGCACATCAACTGCCTGACGCATAATTGAAGGCCAACACAGACACTTTCAAGCACACACACACTCACACGGACAGAGAGCGTTTAATACTCACAGGTTTTGATGCGCTTTACTGGCTCATTAGATAACGCGACCTTGTCGACAAGTGACGTCATTCTCTTATCTTTAATCATTCTTTCCGTCGTCGCCTGCTGCAGCTTGTCAACAACTGACGCTGGGTAGAAGTTTAAGTGATTGCAGCTAACGTTGCCATTGCCATTGCCTGTGTCTGCATTTAATTTATCAGAGGCATCTTGGCTGTTGCCAGTTGCCGCAAGTGTTGCCCCAAGTGATGCCCCAACTGCTACAGTGTCTCCATCAACATCAATGGCAGCTGACGTTGCGCCTGGATAAACTTTGTCAACGGCACAAGGATTTCTCATGCAGCAGGACGACCTATCGACTTCATTGCAGAGTTCGGCAGCCTCCTGCTTCCTGTGTTGCTCTAGTACCTGTTCCATCGCCACCTCCTCCCGTTTCTCCTCCTGCTGCTCATTCACTGGTTGTGCATAGTGAGCAATGCGTTCGACCGAGCCCGCATACATCTCCATATCGGCCAAAAGTTTTACAACCCAATTAAGGTAAATCGGCACCAACAACGTGTAGTTTATGGCCAAACCGACCAGCGAGGGTGCAGGTGTCAATTCCTTGGAGCTGCCGCTTTTATTGATGGCATAAGATCCTGACGTCGTCGAGGAGCTGGATCCTGAAAAGGACGAACTGGAAGAGGAAGACGCGGAGGCAGACACGGAGGACAAGTAGCTGCTGCAACTGACGCTTGCCGTTGCCAATGCCGTCACAATGGCCACAAAAACAATGCAGCCACCTAGGTAATCCTGCGACAAAAAGAAAGGGACAATTAATACAAAGACAGAGAGAGACGGAAAAGTGAAGGTAAACGAAGATGGCTGATGAGTCGCTTGTTAGTGTTTGCATTTTTGGTAAAAGATTTTTTCCATATGACTTTTTAATCAGTCCACGTGTGTGTGCGTTCTGGTCTTGTCATCTAAATGGATGCGTTAGGTCGGTTCTCACCAGCTCGTTTCTCTCGAGAACTCACAAACTTTTCACTCTCCTTTATCTTAATGAAAGTTTTACCGACGAAGGGTAACTGCCAAACCACAATAGAAAAGTTTTGTTTTGCTATTTTCTAGGCAGAGTTGAGAGTTGTGCTGATTGCACCTCCCTCTATATACAACTTTCTCTCTCTCTCTCTCTCTTTTTCTCTCTTTGCATCCCTCTCTCTCTCTCTCTCTCTTTCTCTTTCTCTTTTTTCCTCTCATGATGTTTGTGCACACATAAGCCTTGCGCAGTTCTTGGGACTATTAAAAGCTGTTGCATTTGTTTGCCTCAAAGCTTTCTTTTCATTTTATTTTGGATGTTCGTGTTTAATGGTTGTTTCACTTTTAAGTGGCTTGTGTTCACAGTCACTTTGATAGTCGATCAATTTGCACAACCAATTTGTGCTCTAATTAGAATATAATGGGTCACTTAGGAAATACCGCACAAAACATACAGGCAAACTGAGTTGAAAAGACTGTAGAATAATTTAATAACTAGACCTACTTTTCAACCTCTTTGCATAAATGGAATATAGGAAAATTAAAGAAAGCGAGAGAAAGGATATTATTAGACAAAAGCAAATTCTGGACTCTGAAATACACATTTAGTTCAATATCTCAATACTTAAAGTAAAATACTTAAAAAAAACATAAGCTGTCACTTGTCCTCCGAGGCGATGAAGTGTCTGGCAAAGGTGGCGTTCGGAGTCTTGGCATGCCACGTCATGCCAAGGGCATCAAACCCACGACAAGGCTACAGTTAAGCCTGGCGGTTAGGCACACCTCTGATTTGGCGGGAGCAGTCCAGGTCAGTTGCATAGCTACTGCCAACAACAAATATAGACTGACCCGCACGGATGCCGGAGTCCATGCACACTCGGGCCTGGAAAGTGTGGTGTCGTTCTCGAAGACATAGGTCGAGGGCTTTGCGCTCTCCTGGTGTGTTACCTGCTTCCCGCGTATGGATAGATAAAAACGTTCGACGAAGGGACAAAAGGTAAAAGCTCAATACAACCGTCACTCATATCAGCGGATCGCTGATACTAAAGAAGATGGACGAAGATGGACCCTTTGACGGCGCTCGGGAGTGTTGGCGCCAAAGTTTTAAAGTGCAACGGCGACAGGAGGTCCCGAAGTTGCTAGAGGTTTGGGAAGAAGCCCAGTAGAAGGTTGTAGACAGGGTGAACATTCCGTCGAAATCGAAGGTGAAACTACTTTCTCCCATCCTTGTCCATTATGACTAATCGACCTAATCTATTAAATCCAAAATCGGGATCCAGACTACCCTGGTAGAATGCTGAGCTTTCACAAAGAGTAACCATCAAAGAACTGCATAAACTCGGTAAACAGGCTGAAGGGGAACTTATATACGACGAGTACAAGGTCCTCCTTAGGGGATATAAGACCAACATAAGAAAGACCAAAAACTCCTGAACGAACTTCCATTCCAACTTGGAATCGGCGCCTGAAACAGACACACTAAGGAAGAAGCTATCTAAAAAGCCGCCTATCCAAAGACAGTTCAAGCTAGACGCCGGAGAATGATGAATGACATCATTCTCCAAACCAGAAGTCCGATAACCACCTCATGGTTTCATAAATTTTCGACCGATTTGTCCTATAGGAGCTATAGGAAAGTTTCCAGATTATGGTGTTATGAAAACGGTTTTTATATTTTCTGCAAAAATATTTTGGGTTTGTGAAAAGTTTATAACAGGCAGAATGAGGCGTGGCAAACCCCATAAAATATATATATTTTTAATCAGCATCACAAGATGAGTCGATATAGCCATGTCCGTCAGTCTGTCTATCTATCTGTCTGTCCGTCCGTATAACCAACCGATCTCAGAGATGGTAAGAACTAAAAGTTCGCATTTATTCAGTATTGACTCCATACTTAGTCAGTCAATACAAGAATCTTCTTTTTTTCGGTGCCAATTCCAATATTCTTATTCTTATATTCTATACGTACAGTATAGTTATTTGAAATCCCTTTGAAGACAAATTATGGCAAAGTATCTTGAAAGTTGCATAAAAATCCGACAATAATCAAGAGAGTTAGAAACATACCAAAATGTATAATTGAACGCAATGTCAATGCATGTGTGCAAGAAAGACAGAAACATACAAACATATGAACGAACATTTACGCTGCATGCAGGTAATACCCGTATGCCGATTTTATTAATATCATATATTTGGGAATAAAATGCAGAGACTATTATACGGTCGGAGGGGAGCGACTGTACTTTTCTTTCTTGTTACTATTTGCTGCGGAGGTAGGGGGCGTGGCAACAGTTTGAAAAAAACTTGATCAGTATTTTCTTGCAATAACAAATCCATTTCTGTTATAAAGTATACACACTTAACAAGTATTTTAAGTTTCTCAGCACTGATATCAAACTTTAGTTAATGTGAAGAATACTAATTAAAAGCCACAACTTTAGACAAATTTTAAAGAAGCTAAAAAAAACGCAAACGTAATTTAAAATTTACAAGCGGGCTAAGCAAAATGACATTTCCCACACTGTTCACGACGTCAATCAATGTGTGGTGTTTGGAGCTTATCCAAGACTTCACTCCCTTGTGGTCTTAATTATACCCGTTACTCGTAGAGTAAAAGGGTACATTGTATTTGTTGCAATGTATGTAACAGGGAGAAGGAGACATGGCAGACCCCATAAAGTATATATATTCTTGATCAGCATGACTAGCCGAGTCGATATAGCCATGTCCGTCTGTCCGTCTGTCCGTCTGTCCGTCTGTCCGTCCGTCCATCTGTCCGTCTGTCCGTCTGTATGAACAAAAGGATCTCAGAGACTATAAGAGCTAGAAAGGCCCGAATGACCGCAAACGAAAGATAAAATGCCCAAGCAGTACAAGTTTGCTTTTGTTTTTTGACACGCCCACTTTAGGGCGTTCTATGTGCATACAAAGGTAAAAACAGGTAAAAATAGCATGTTTTAGTATAGAAAACTTTTTTGTTAGTAATGCTATCTAAACCAAATTGACACAGAAAGTACACGTCTAGAGATTACGTATACTGACCAAGTTTGATCCAAATCGGATAACTATATCATATAGCTCCCATAGGGACAATCGGTCAAAAATACGCTCCAAATATGAATTTATATGAATAACTTTTGCGTTGGCCAATCAATCGAAGTGAAACTTACACAGAATATCTGTCAATAATATAAACATATTGACTAAGTTTCATCCAAATCGGACGACTATATCGGGTAGCTCCCATAGGGGCAATCGGTCAAAAATACGCTCCAAATATGAATTTATGTGAATAACTTTTGCATTGGCCAAGCAATCGACGTAAAACTTACACAGAATATATCTGTCAATAATATAAATATGTTGACCAAGTTTCGTTCAAATCGGACGACTATATCGTATAGCTCCCATAGGGACGATCGGTCAAAAATACGCTGTAAATATGATTTTGTATGAACATTTTCTGCGTTTCTCAAGTCATCTGAATTTAAATCAATAGGGTCGATTAACTAAACGATTGTACTATTATTAATATTATTAATAATATATTATATTGTTAATAATATAATTAAACTGAGTAACGGGTATCCTAAAGTCGCGAGGCGTCTATAGCATTCTTTCTTGTTTTAAGACTATTGCCATACCAACACACCGCTCTTACGTCAGTTTGTTACAAGTCTACTGACCACACATTCAATATACCCAATAAAGCAAGAGATTTCCACAAGCCCCTCAATTGGGCAATCACCCCACTTTCCCAATAGATGCCACAATTGTGCACGTCAACACAATGTGTACCAATTTGTGTTCAATCAATAGACACTTAAAATCCATAAAAGACACTTGAACCCTGTAAACTGCACCCAGTGAACGCCCCACAGACACAGGAAACGACAGTCGGACAATCAGACAGCCAAACAGACTAACTGACAAACAGACAGGCATACAGACAGTCGAGTTTACTCACTTTTCAATGGAGTCGTATAAAGGTACCCAGACATGACCCCAAAGGGGAGATACTATCACCTGAGTCAATAGCATAAGTAGAAAGTAGAGTATTTGGTATAATATACCCTTCAATTTCAATAATATTGTAAAGAACTGTAAACAAAATGTTCTATGTTCATGTGCTAAATTAGGTTGCCCCAGCAAAAGATGCTAAACTAAATAAATCCCAACCAGTTCATAAACAAATCTGTCTAATGCCACCCAGAAAACCTAAAGAAACACTTAGATTTCATTTACTGCAATATATTTACAACACATTTAAAATATTTTCCAGTGTAAACGTCAATACAATTTCATATAATAACAAAATTGCCTATGGAATGTCCTGCATACCCTACTAATTTCTGTCTGTTACAAGGTATGCCATTGCATTTAAGCTGCTGACGCGTCCGTCTAAATGATATGCCAATTGAATTCCAATTGAAATGCAGTGCACACATGTTCCCACACCCACACACTTATTCCCACATATGCAGCAATAACACAAGCAATATATGTACGGTTGTAGTGAAATCAAATGTGCATTGCTGGCATATTGACCAGAAGTGGACCTCAAAGGACTTACCAAGGATATGCCCAGCCAGCGATTACTCGTATTCAATATGGTAAATGCAATTGTATTCGCCTCGAGACGCTTAAACAGGATCTCGGTGAAACGTGCCTGCTGATTGTATGCACGTATTGTGGTCACACCCTGTATTGTCTCCGACAGATGCGATATGACCGGTGAGTTTGTCGAGTTCTCAATCCTTTGCAACTCACTGCAACGAACAACAGAAATGCATGTACTTAACTGTTACATCAACTGTAGTCAAGAGTTTGTGACTGCAATGTTACATTTACAATTTATAAATAATAAATATTGACAGTTTTAAATAATTGTACATATATTCAATTTAGTCAAAAATTATGTATTATGAATTGTCAATATTAGATAAATTAGTATTTAACATAAAGAGACATTTTATATATTTACTATGATCGATTTTATTGACGTTTAAATAAATGTTGAAATATATTACGTCTTTCGTTATAAATGTTATTCAGTATGTAGTATGAATATGTAGAATTTGAATGATTTTGTATGTGTTTCAATATTTGTTAAATGTATTCCATAACACCCTAAACTGTCAAATTGCAAAATGTGAAATTCATTTTAAAAATCCTGTTTCGTTTTCTTTTTTCTTTAAGTCCAAGCAGCCAATGGACCACAACTATTTTCGTCCCGTTTTTGGCTTAAAAAGTTTCAGTAAAACTTTGTCTGCTGCACAAAATATGTTTGGGAGACAATTATAAGCCTCAAATACTTAAATACAAATCTGCTAATAGTACCACCATTTGCACAATCTACACAAAACTAAACAAGAGCTAAAGACATAGACTTAAAATGACAATAAAGGCAATAGTGGAAACCGAGTACATTTAACTGTACAATATGCAAAAGACACTTTGTTTTTGTTTCTATTATTGTTCTTAACTATTGTCGAAAGTAGATGCTCCTTGGCCAAGTTCAACTGCTTATGGGCAAAACTTTTTGGCCGAGCAAATGTTGACAGACACTATGCTACACTCTACTAACTTTTTGGTAAACTTTCACAACAATTTCCCATACCTCTATGCTAAATTCATATTTAAGGTATTAGGAGTGGAAATTGCCAGTATACATATTTGTTAAACTTAAATTGAGGATTATGAAATACGCTTTGTCAGCATTACACCAGAATATGTACAAATAGTATATGCTTATTTGTGGCACAACACGAAATCATGACTTACCGCGCCGAACACCTGTAGAATTTCTGTATGACGTAGTAAGCACCACAAATGGGAAGTGTGAGAACCAGAAACCAGGGAGTAATGCTCACATTTATCAATACGGCAAACAGGCAGAGCAATGAAAACTGCAGCAAACGTTGGCTGGTTGCAGCGATTTTCTAAAAATAAAAATTTAAATTTACAACGGTAGAAAAAGTGATTAAAAGGGCAGAGGCAGCGAAATAGTTTTAAATGTAACAGGTCAAGGGTCAGTCGATATGTTTTTTAATTCAATTTTCAATTAATGTTAAAATTAACTAATTTAACTTTAAATTTATGCTAGAAGCATTCATAATGTAATATTCATTCATATTTTAGATGAGTTTTTCCGATATGAATTTGAATTAAAATATCACCCCTCTGAAAACATGTCTCTGACTGATTCAATGAGTGAATATGCTGCTCCAAGTGACACACTACACAGAAACATCAACAAAGAGGCAACGAGAGAAGGAGGCAGCTTGTGCGGCCTTTTGGTAGACATTTTTAAATGACTTTTGCTCGTTTGCGGCACGAATTGACAAATGACTAAATTTGTGTGTATGCCTGAGAATCCCGGCTCCAGGTCGGGCACAGGTTTTCCCTGTACATGTGCTATTTGTATGACTCAAAATTAACGAGTACAACTGCAGTGCTGTGCTCCTTGCTGAATTCATAGAACTGACTGTGTATATTTTGAGAATACCACTATACATGGCTCACGTTTTGACAAATGTGTGTCACAAACGCTTCGGTCGGCAATGTTTCATAATCAAATTTTGTTTGCTTGCCGCTCGGATTTTACAAAGTGCTCCTGCTCCTGCAAAGTACACAGTAATTGAAGATTTATTTGCGCACACGTACAAGTCAACTTTACGTATGCGCAATATTTTTGGTAAAGTACAAGCTAGATTTTAAATGGGCTCATATTAGGTAAATGGGTAATTAATCCTCAAACATATTTCCTGAATTTCAACTTATGATTTTCTGCTTTAAGCCAGTTTTAGTCATAAAAAGGACTAAAGGTAATCCAAAAATACTATTTGATTTATAAATTATCCCTTTGATTTATAAATTATACTTTGTTAAACATCATATTCATATTCATGAGTTATCCAAGATATAAGCTTCTATTTGACAGTCTCTAAATTTCAAATTTGTTTAGCAGCTAATATGTAGAAAAACTAAATAAAAGATTAACAAGAAAGAAAGGTTATCTTCGGCTCGCCGAAGATTAAATACCCTTGCAGTCATGCATGTTGCGTTCATTGGATTCAGTTACCAGTGGTTCCTATGGATGCTGTATGATATAGTAATCCAATTTAGATGAGATTTGGACAGTATACAGGGAATAATAGCAAATGAGTAGTGCGTGAATTTGGCCGAAATCGCTCAATAGACACTAAAAATTTTCCTGAAAGTTGCTTATAAATCGAACAATAAACAAAAGAGCTAACCACGTAACAAAGTTTTTAATTAAACGCCATGTCACTGAATTTGTGCAAGCAAGATGGAAACATACAAACACAAGAACGAACGTTTTGCTGCTTGTGTAGCGGCAGCGCTGCCCGCGGACGCTGGCCGTGCCGATCAAAGGGACATACATACATATTTATGTATGTATGTCATATGTATATGCATGTATGTATGTGCATACATACAAACATATGATTTTGTTTCAACATCTTTTACTACAAGTAATCGATATTCTCGAATAATGATTTTATTAAAACGATCGGGAATAAAATGCAGAGAATATTATACGGTCGGGCGTGCTCGACTGTACTTTTCTTTCTTGTTTTTAAATGATTATTTTCAGGTTGCATCGGAGCAAAACTAAATCTGTAAATAATTTTATGTTTATTTAACCAGTGTGAGAGAATTTCCTGCAATATATCCTTGTAGTATAGAAAGTTTTGGACAGTTTTGATCTGCTTAAAATTATAATAAATATTTTTTCCAAACATTTTGAGTCTCGTTATTTTGCAGTTGCTAGTATTGCGTCAGTTAAGGTTTTAAGTATTATTTATTAATAATGCAAGAATTCTTTAAAGTAAATATTTGATGAAAATTATATATTATTTACTGTAGCACAGACCAATCAAAGTTGTCAGTTAAATCAAGTTTGATACAAACGTACACCATATATATGTGTAAATTTACTGTGTAGAGAAAAAAGAAAAGCTAAAATGTTATGCGGAAAAATGTCAAACAAAATGAAAAACTATAATGAAGGGCATCCCTAAAAATGGGGTCAACAAACTCATATATTACAAGCACACACTCACAAAAACGAACAGAATGTCAATGCATAATGCGTGCTTATCGCGAACAAATCTAAAGCAGACCAACAACAACAACACTCAATTTACTAAAATTTTGTGGAAAATACAAAGAACTAAAGCTAAAATTATGCAGACATATGTATATACATTTATGCTATGTTGTACATAGCACGATATATATTATGCATATAATACTTTTATGAATGTACGGGTCTTCGGTTGTATGTGGTGGAGCAACAACAACAACAACAAATCTTACCTTATCAATGATCGCCATATCGTTACTGAAACGATTCACAATGCGTCCGAGCGGTGTCACTTGAAAAAAATGCAAAGTTTTATGCAAAATCGTTTGCAACAGTTTATCGTGCAAATTACGACGAGCATTACAGCCGGCCCATTGTCCGGCCGGTGTTGATATCATAGCCATTATAATGCAAACACACGAAATTGTTGCATACATGCGAAAATAGTACGTGACTTCGTCGTTGTCCATATTCGCACTCATTGCTGGACTGCTCTCCTGCTGCTCTCCTGCCACATTTTGTGGCACATGGTCGCTCCAATGTTGCAACCAAACGTCCGTGTAGACACGCAAACACTGCCAAATTAGTGCGGTAATAAAAAAGCCAATGACTATGGGCAAGCCGGAGGCTCGCATATACAGCAGATATATGCGATGCGATATTTGGCCATATTTGCGTTCAGCATCCGTCGGTTTTGTTGCTGTTGTTGTGTCACCTGAAGGTCCCACCATCACATCGTATGGTTCCTCGTTTCGTTCCCTTTCCGGTACGTTTTCTTGCTTTTGCTCCTGGTTCAGATGATGCGACAGTGACGTCACGTCGGACACGTCATCGTCGTTGTCATCATTGTTATTGTTATTGTTATTTTTACGTCCATTTGCTGGCAATGTTTTAAAGTTGATTTTTACGTCTGAAAAGAGTTTTAAAAACAAAAAAGTTCTTTAACTATGTAATAGATAATAAAAAAACTGTAATATACAATGTAGAATGGATATTATTATGTATAATAAATAAAAAATAAATAAAAGTTAAATTCATAACAAATCAAAGTTAATACAATAAAATATACATAGAATGTGGGAATCTGGTTGAGAGCGGTTAATTACCAACCACCGATTTGTCATGTGGAAGCTATAGCTTATAGTTGACCGATACAGACCAAACTTGGAAAGGATAATTAAAATAGTACCATACACATAATATGTGAATTTCAGGTAGCTCTAGTCGTTTCCCAATTATGGTTATGTGAAAATGGTTTCTTATAAACTTGATCTGCCTGGCATATTAACGGACTTTTATTCCAAATGTGGTAGTTCTAGCTCTTATAGTCTCCGAAATCCAGGTGCTCATACGGAAGGAAGTTCTCAATGAAAAGAAACAATTAATTTACTTCAACCAATTCGAACATTCCATACAAAAACCATCCAATATAGATAAATAACTATTTAAATGTTACGCCAATAGATAGATAAGGCCAAAAGATAGTTTACCAAATTGAACAAGAAAGAAAAGTACAGTCGAGCACGCCCGACCGTAGAATATTCTCTGCATTTTATTCCCGATCATTTTATTAAAATCGGTATCCGAGAATATCAATAAAAGAACTTGAAACAAAAACATCTGTTTGTATGTATGCATACCAAAATTAGTGTTTCTAAGAGCCATAGTTATTGCGATATTCGCATAAAACATTAATTTTTTTCGAGTTGTTTCTAGTTTTTTGCTCATTGTGGGCGAAAGGGGCGTGGCATCGAAAAAAAAAATTCTTGTATTGACTGACTTAATGTCGAGGCGATACTGACCAAATTAAAACTTGTAGCTCTTACCATCTCTGAAATCTGTTTGTTCATACGGACGGACAGACAGACGGACATGCCTGTTACATACTTTTCACAAAGCCAATATATTCTTCTTGCAGAGGGTATAATAAAAAGCCGTTTATTAAATCATATAATTATATCAGTGAAATGTATCATAATATTCATTTCCATATTTTACTAACAAACCATGATTCATTTTTGTTGACTTTGAGTAAATCGATTATTTCATAAAAGATTCAAGCCGACCACTGCCAAATTAGTTGAGAAGAGTTCAGGAAAACAATTTTCGTTGCAATTTTCAAGGGTGGCAAAACTGAAAGGCCTTTGGTGACACTCGCACATCTGATTAAATTGAAAGTTTTCCGTTGCAGGCTCTGTAGTCGGCAAGTTGTCAGCCAAATATTGACAGCGGGTAGATAGATCAATGCATTAAGTAAAGTAAAACTTCAGCTATCCGAAGTACTAAGAACTTGCCGTTGTCTCTTTGACTCACCGATGGGAGTTGAAAACTTTTTAAATCAAACTTGATTTAAGTTTATACCACAGACACAGAAGCAGCCACTGAACTTATTCCAGCCCAAAACGGTTTCATCCAATAGAATTTCAAAGCATGGGAAATTTAACCAAAATAGTGATAAATATGCAAACATTTTATTTGCAACTTCTTTGTCTGTATATATTTATTGTGCCATTTACCACGAAATAGTCACATATATTTCAGCTAATCAATATTCATTACAACAAACAACTCATCCCCACGAGTTTCCCAAAGTTTTTCGCAGTCAACGTTTATTGCAAACTCAGTTGCACATTCTTCAGCGTTTATTGATGGCCAAAAGGAGAAGAGTTGCTGTGCTGCAAACGCAGTTCTCTAGCTTTTTAATCAGCTCAAATGCAAATTGTTTGTCAGCTATGAGATATACTCTACAACCAGGAGACCGAACTAACTTAAATATTGAAGTATCCCAACTTAAAGCCCTCTTATTTTTGTAAATTTAATAGAGATTTAAAATTTTAGCTAGCAAGAAAGTCAAAAATTAAGCGAGCTAACTAAAAAAACCCGAAGCGCTCTAGATTACACTTTTCCATACTAATAACCAATTTTTATCCGATTTGACTTATGTGAGCAAATTTGGTCAGGATACTTCCAGGTACCACACGCTTAGTGTTCGACAGCTTCAGCAATTTCTATGTTAAGATATTGCAAAATAATTTAAAGAAGGAGACGTAGCAAAAATTTTGTTTTAGGTTGGTCTTTGTTTCGTTTAAAAATACTTTTATTAGAAAGCTGATGGCTCTGAAGTCCAGGTGTTCAATCGGACAGACGGACAGACAGCTGTTGATGCTGAACAAGATTTGGAATGAAAATCCGTTTATACTGAACGAAGATCAATTTTATTTCCAATTCTTTCTCGAATTCTTGCATGCCTCCTCCTAGCTATTATGACCAAATTTACATATTCTGTTAATTGTAGCATTATATCACCAAATTTATCTCGGATCGGATAACTATGTCTTAAAGCTGTAGAAAAATGAAAATTTGTATGTGTCTTAAAGCTCATGTAGTGTTAATAGAGCGACCTCAACCAATCTTACACGTTTTATGTATATCATGATAACAATCTTTATTATGCTTTTATATATCAATTCCAAATTTGGCCTAGATCAGACAACTACAGGCTTTAACAGTCCGCTCGCACGTCTGGAGCCTTTCTAACTGCTTTTCAATTATATTGTCAGAATTTATTCATTCTAGGTTTGATAGTCTTTGATTCTTAGATATTCGCAGGCTGGCACAAAAAAGTTTTCTTATTTTTAAATTCCCTGCAAGAGTATATTTTCTTTTCTGTATTAAGTATTTTAAGATTTATCGTGTCTGCGGAACCTTCTTCAATGCGATTCAAAATTCATACAAACTTAATAGTACCCACTGTAAGAGCATCTACAGTATTAAGTTTATAAATTGTTTCAAGTGCAACTTAGGAACTGACAATTAGCCAAATGAAATCGCACTCCGACTGACTATCTATTTAAGCAATTTGAGAACGAACTGCAGATTTACAAAACAGTCCAACAATGCTTTAAATAGTACTTGGTCTGAAGTACATTTAAGAAAGCAGCACGTAACCGGCCTATGTACCAGCATCGATTAAGTGGACCAATATTAAGGGGTAAGAGAATTCGATGCTCACAAAATGTGTTGTGGAACTAAACCACAAACAGGACTAACTTTTGGTACTAGTTGGCAAACAATATAGTACTATAGACTATAGCACAACAATATGTCAGTTGCATAACTTACGCTTTACAGGAGCAACTGCCATTGCATGACTCTCCTCTTTGGGTATCTTTGTCTCTCTTTCTGAGTTTATTGTTGTATCCTGTGGATTGGGTACGTCAACGACTGGAGATGATGGCACTGAACTGAGTTCAACTGTAGTTGGCAATAATGCAGCGGCGGCACTCGTCTCCTCAGATATGCTCCTAGCAAGTTTCACTTTGAATAGTTAAAGTTGAAGCAATTGAAAACAATTCTACTTACCGTATCGAATTCGTTGCACTTAGAGGGCGATGGTGAAGCTTTGGCTTATTAGAACGTCGCATGGACATGCGTCTCAAAAACTGTTGGAAACTGCCCCCAGCCTGAGAGTCTACCGTCGCTGGAAGGGATTGTGCCTCATCAATATTTGCCCCAACAATGGCTTCCATTGCAGGCGGCGAGGAGACATTGCGCGTCACTGGCGGATGATGCAATTTCTGTGTCGGCTGCCACGACTGTGCCCGAGGACATTGTTCAGTTAGCTGTGTCGGAAGCAGTGGCGGTAGCGGTGGCGGTGGTGTGATTGCACCGCCAACTGAATCACCTCCGTCAACACTACTCTCTGCATAACTGCTGAAACTCGCGGTCAAAACACTGCGACGAAGCAGATCACAACTGTTCGTACTGGACGTGGAGGTGGCCGTTGCGGTGCTTAAACCGCTGAGACGATGCCACGAGTTTCTCAACCTGGTTGCATTGCTGCCCCGCCGCTGCAATGTTGCTCGACGTCGTGGTCGCATAATAACGTCATCAGCCTGACACTCGTCAATCGGCAGCGGCACATCATAGATGAGATGCCGTGAGCCATAGACACTTGAACGCTTTCGATGTAGATTAAAGCTGCCAGCCGACTGCAGACCACAGCTGCTGCCACTTGCCAATGACAAGGTCTAAAGCACATGCAGAAGGCAGCACAAAAAATTAATGATCAAATTAATTTCAATGGAGATAAAATAGAGAACATTTATTATGCATACTAAAATAGCTATAAGGCAAAAAATATTTGACGAAATGCTCAATTAAATAAACAATTCAAGACGGTATAAAGGTTGTACATAAGTTTAGATATTTTTTTATCTTTTTTATGAAGGAGGGAAGTTTGTTAAACACTTGATTTATAATATTTCGTATAAAAGATGCTAAAGACAAAGTTCGGAAAACAGAAATCCTTAGAAATATGCCATAAATAAGAACTAAAAACACATCTCGTGCCTAACAAACTACTTTCGAAGCATATTCGGCTTTTAGATAATTAGACATTTCACTTACCGCTGGCATATCATCATCTTCGTGCTCATCATCAGCTTCCTGCTTAGCATTGTTGAGTGAGTTTTGAATGTCCGTGGCAAAGACATTTTCATCATATCCATCCACTTCCGTTTCGTTACCAGCTTCCGAAGTTACAGAAATCGAACGCTGCAATCCCAATTTGCTCACATTTTTAAACAATTTCCAGCGCTCGCGTGCTGTGCGCTCCGCATTACTTAAAAAGAATTATAACAAATAGAACAAGTAAGAAAGGCTATGGTCGAGCGAGCCGACTGTAAAAGACCCCGTACTCATTCAAGTGCGCGTTTATCCATTGTAATCACCATTTTTCGACCAATTTGTCCTATGATCAGATGTCCTAGTCAGATCTGAACTAAATTTAGTAGAGATGTATAGAACTATGATGTACATGTAATGTATCAATTTGGTTGAGATCGGTTCATTACAGGAACATTTTTTTATGCAAATCACCAATTTTCGATTGAGTTGTCCTATGGGAGCTATCAGCTATAGTTGCCCGATTTGGACTATATTTGACAAGGATATATAGAATTTTGATGTACAGCTAATGTGTAATTTTGGTTGAGACCGGCTCATAAAAAAAATATTTCCCACACAAATTATCAATTTTTACCGGTTTGTCCTATGGGAGCTTTTGGTTACTAGTTTGAGCTTTGTGTTCATTAAATTTTTAGATTGTTTAACCAATTTTTAAAGTATTTTTAAAAGCTGTGAAGGAAGGCTTTTGCAAAGTAATAACTTTTACTAGAAAGAAGGAACTGAATGCTTTGAAGAGCATATCTCAAAGAAAAGGGAAGACGAAATGTAAAAGAAAATACCTCATTCATTTTCTAATCTATACCAGTCAAAGGAAAGCAGGGAGAAAGATAGATTTCCTCCAGGCAGTGCCTAAATGACGACGCTATACTTACTTTTGTTGTTGCTCCTTTGCATTTGCATTTGTCTTGGCAATTATCGAGTTCCATTTGGCGATTATTTGCGGTTGCTTAACCTCAATGTCCTTATAAGTGCCACAAACTTGCAAGCGACCGTCTTTCATCACAATTAACTGGCAACGAACCCGGAATGTAAAGAATCAGAATGAAAGAGAACGAAATTGAAAAAATCACACATAAAACGTTAGATAGAATGCAGAAATGAAAAACAGAATGGATGAAAAGGTCCTTCTTAAACTAAGGAGTGTATGAAATATTAAGAAGAGACTTCAAAACGGAAAAAATAAACAACAGAAAAAATATTGAACAGAAAAGAAAACACGGAATAAAATCATATTTTATATAATTAAAGTATATAAAACAGATTTCTTTGTAATCAATTTAATACTTATATAAACTCAAATTACGTCGATGTCTCACTTATGACAGATACTCGAAATGACTTTATTGGAAGTTGCAGAACTTTCACTATTTCAAGTGTTACTTTTTTGCCAATAGTATTTTGCGAATACCCGTTATAAAGACTTAGACCAAAGAGTAGTCAGAAAGTAAAAAAAAGGTGCAGTGCAAATAGCAATAAATTCAATTTCAAAATTTAAATTTTAAGTTTTTTGTGTCTGCGATTCAACATTTTTTCTACTTAATTTGCTTTTTTTTAGCTTTTTCTATGCGCCATTACAGGGGCTGCTGCTCAAATAGTTGTAAAAATGTGTCCGAAAGAAGGAAAAGGAATCATGGAATGAGAACCAAGCGACCGGCAACAAATGGTCTTTCCAGGCAATTGAATTTATGGCCAAAAGGCGATAAATGGGCCCGGCATTTGGAGCGCAAAGTAACAAACGGATGTTGGGCAAAAGGCAAAGAAGCAAAAATGCAATGTCCAAAAGCAAAAACGCAACCACAACTGAAGGATCCAGTGAAAACCCAACCCAAAAATAGACACTTGTCAGTACTAACTGATAAATTTGAATATGAAATGTTTTCTGGCCCCAGGAGCCACTTACATAATCCGCCTCCTTTATCAACTGTAATTGCTGTGTCACCAGGATGATGGTGCGGTTCGACTTCAATAGCATTTGACGCACACACTGTTCGAACACATGACTGCCCACCTCATTGTCCAGCGATGACAGCGGATCGTCCTACAAAAATTGCAAAATTACTTTTCAAAATAGACAGCACAAAGAGGGAACAGCTTGGCAAGAAAGTGTCTAAGAGTTAGATAGGTTTAAAGAATAATATAAATTGTAAGTACAACAAATTAAAATCATTTAAGAACATTTTTATAAGCCATAAAAGTATGAAAATTTATTGATAGTTTAAGAATACTATAATTAGTATTTACCTTTAATGATATCGTTGGGATTAGCGTTGATTTTCACCAGCAGTAAAATTATAATACACATTAATATCAGAATGGACAATATGCAAAACATTATGTACATCAGAATTCGAATTAGCTTTACTGGTAGTTTTAGCACTAGCTTTATATTTCACTATATTATTATCATTTGTTTATTTACATTTGTTTATAAATCACAATCAGTTCTTCTCTTTCTACTTCATCATTTATTCATTTATTTTATATCATCAAAATCACTATTAAAATTTCATTTTAGAACTCAAAGCTGGAAATATAATATATTGCCGAAAAGCATAAACTGAATAGCAACATTATTTTTCAATATTTAATTTTTGATTAAATATTTAACTAATCAGTGGATTTTATTAGCTTTTCATTCTTAACTCCAGCACTTTTTTATAATTTCAATCGTTTAGTTTTATAAAGTTTTCGACTTGTTTGGCACACATTTTTATGGTATGCATCAAAATGCTAGCCATTAAACTTGTTTATCGTGCAACAATGTGTCGTATTCTTTATTACAAATTTGAACTTAAACGTTATGTGGATTTTATGATCAGATGCATTCACATAAAGTGTACTGAGGCGTCGTATTGGCAATGCACTTAATCTGTCTGTCCTTGAGATAAACTTACTCACCATTATGACAACATTGGCTGATGAATAAATTGCCCGGGCAATGGCAATCCGTTGCTTTTGTCCGCCGGATAGATTGATGCCACGTTCACCGATTATCGTAAAATCGCCTGCCGGCATTAGCTCAATATCCGGTTTAAGTGCGCACGCATTCAGCACAAAATCGTAACGTTTTGGACGAAATGATTCTCCGAAGAGAATATTCTCACGTATTGTGGCGTTCAGCAACCAAGGGCATTGGGGCACATAGGAGATGGTACAGTTTCTGAATGAATTCGGAAAATGTTAAATGTATAATTGCTTGAATCAAGACTTTATTTTAATTTAAATCATATATATGTCGGGATGTTGGTCTCGTTAACCTTATTGAAAGTCGTTTTATAATTGTTCTTGAACAAATGCTTGTTTTTAAAATTTAACTCTCAGTGCAGTGAGAACTTTTTATTTAAAAATAGAAAATACATATATGATTTAAAGTAATCAATTATTGGGCATATAAAAGCATAAACGATTTAGATAGTCCCGCAAATATATTTAACAAAATATTTCATTAACAATATCAAAAGTTTTATTGCAAAAAACAGCTTTAAATATATTTGCGGTGTCCCAAATATCAAATTTTTTCGCATATACACATAAAAAGATCAATTTTTCAGAAATTGTATGTTTAGTTCAAAGATAAAACAATTTAAAATTTCAAATTCTATATTAATGTAGCTAATCGTAGACAAAATTAGTAAAATTAAGTTCTTACAAGTAAGAAAGGCTACAGTCGAGCAAGCCGACTGTAATAGACTCCGTACTCACTCTAGTAAGCATTTTGCCATACAAATAACTGACTGACTGATTTGTTTTATGTGAGCTATACGGAGCTGTAAATCACCAATTTTCGACCGATTTGTCCTATGGGGCTATAGGCTTTAGTTGTCCGATTTGGACCAAACTTCTTAAGCATAGTTATAATGGTACCATACATATAATATGTGCATTTGGTTGCGACTAAACTACATGACTCTATACAAATCATCAATTTTCAACCGACTTGTTCTATAGGAGCTATAGGCCATAGTTGTCCGATCCGGTTCAAACTTGGTGAGGATAGTGACAATGTTACCATACACGTAATGTGTGAATTTGATCTCTAAAGCTCTAGTCCTTTTCAAGTAATGGTGATGTGAAAATAGTTTTTACAATTTGCGGGTCAGCAGGGGGCGTGGCAAAAATTTGAAATAAACTTAACCTGCCTGACATATATACGGACTTTCATTCTAAATTTGGTGGCTCTAGCTTGTTGTAGTTTAGAAGATCCAGGTGTTCATACGGACGGACAGACAGACATACCCGTTACTCAGTTTAATTATATTATTAACAATATAATATATTATTAATAATATTAATAATAATACAATCGTTTAGGTAATCGACCCTATTGATTTTAATTCAGATGACTTGAGAAACGCAGAAAATTTTCATACAAAATCATATTTACAGCGTATTTTTGACCGATCGTCCCTATGGGAGCTATACAATATAGTCGTCCGATTTGAATGAAACTTAGTCAATATGTTTATATTATTGACAGATATATTTTGTGTAAGTTTCACTTCGATTGATTGGCCAACGCAAAAGTTATTCATATAAATTCATATTTGGAGCGTATTTTTGACCGATTGTCCCTATGGGAGCTATATGATATAGTTGTCCGATTTGGATCAAACTTGGTCAGTATACGTAATCCCTAGACGTGTACTTTCTGTGTCAATTTGGTTTAGATAGCATTACTAACAAAAAAGTTTTCTATACTAAAACATGCTATTTTTACCTGTTTTTACCTTTGTATGCACATAGAACGCCCTAAAGTGGGCGTGTCAAAAAACAAAAACAAACTTGTACTGCTTGGGCATTTTATCTTTCGTTTGCGACCACTCGGGCCTTTCTAGCTCTTATAGTCTCTGAGATCCTTTTGTTCACACAGACGGACAGACGGACGGACGGACAGACGGACATGGCTATATCGACTCGGCTAGTCATGCTGATCAAGAATATATGTACTTTATGGGGTCTGCCATGTCTCCTTCTCCTCCATACATTGTAACGAATACAATATACCCTTTTACTCTACGAGTAACGGGTATAATTAAAAATAAATGTTTTTATACTCTCTGCAAGAATGCTGGCCGTGCCAACCAATTGTGTATGTATTACATATACACACATACTTATGTGCGTGCATACATATAATGTTAAGTGTGTATGCGTGTGTATACATACAATCAGATGTTTTTGTTTCAACGTGTTTTATTGCAAGTACTTTCAATTGATATACTCGGAAACCGATTTTATTAAAATAATCGGGAATAAAATGCAGAGAGTATTCTACGGTCGGGCGTGCTCGACTGTACTTTTCTTTCTTGTTTTCAATTCACTTGTAATGGAAATATCCTCAGTTAATAAAGTAACTGATTCTACATGCGACTCCACATGAAACGGAACTAGTTTAATTGAATAACTTTTACAGCATATCACAGTTCAACAATTAAGCAAAATCATTATGTTAAATGCCTTTAAGCAACTAACTTTCGCTGTTAATCAAAGTAAAGCTAAATGTTTATCACACACACAGATAAACACACCACACCAATGAACACACACACACATATATATATTTAAATGCATATATGTATGTAGAAGTAAGCTTTCGCTTTTACGTGACATTGCTAATTATTGCAAATGCGAGTGACTTCAATTAATTAGCTGCAATTTAGTTAAGCGGCTTATGTGATAACTTTCGCCGTGTTTTGCTCGACAAGCGCATAAACCGCAAGCCAAGACAATCTCTCCCTCATACACACACACAGTCTCTTACACACACTGACACACACACACACACACACACACACACTTGCGGCATAATTAAGTGACTCGCATGAGGTGCAGATAAAGTGATTGGTTTCTAAGCGACCGCAAAATTTGCCAAACCACAAATTTGTGACCAGTATTGTACGGGTAACATGTCAAATCATTTCAAGTGTTCTACACACGAATTATCATTATTGAGTAACTGAAATAATCGCTCCCTAATATTGCCACAGTTGTGCGGTTTCCGCGCAACTTTCTGCATATAATTTAATTTACAATTATTGCATGAATATTTTGGCAGAGATTTGCTTGATTTGTATTATGATTGACAGAAATGCTCTAGCAAATTATGCAAATCCTCAAAATTACGCTAACCAGTTGAGATTATTACGGAAAGTGAAGTTTTAGCCATGTGAAACACACATTTTAAGCTTATGGTATAAGACAAATGATTATTGGCGTTATTATTATTGATTTAAGTTTATTTTATTTGTAAAATTAGTTTTTGTTATTAAAGTGGTTGTAAAAACATATTTATGTTACAAGAAAGAAAAATACAGTCGAGCACGCCCGACCGAAGAATACTCTCAGCAATTAATTCCCGATAATTTTTATAAAACCGGTATCCAAGTATATCAATTGATAGTACTTGCAATGGAACGCGTTGAAACAAAAACATCTGATTGTATGTATGCACACACATTCATTTGGCATTATATGTATGCACGTACATATGTATAAGTGTATATGTAATACATTTACAATTGGTCGGCACGGCCAGCGACTGCGGGCAGCGCTGCCGCTACACAAGCAGCGTAACCGTTCGCTCATATGTTTCTGTCTCGCTTGCACACATGCATTGCCATTGCGTTCAATTATAAACTTTGTTACGCGTCTAGCTTTTTTGTTTATTGTTCGATTTATATGCATCTTTTAGGCTAGTTTAATATAATTTGTCTCCAACCGAAGTTCAAATTACAATACTGTACGATAAGAACTTATGCCTAAAACCGTCGTTGAAGTTTGAAAATTTTTTATGTCTTGTGGGAAAAGGGGCGTGGCAGTCCAAAATTTTTAAAGTCAATGCATTTATGCCGTCTCTAGAAACCTGCATATCTAAATGGGTGTTCCTAAGAGCCATGGTTATTGCGATATTCGCATAAAACAATAATTTTTTCGTGGTGTTTCTAGTTTTTTGCTAATTGTGGGTGAACGGGGCGTGGCATCGAAAAAAAAAGATTCTAATATCGAGTCGATACTGACCAAATTCAAACTTGTAGCTCTTACCATCTCTGAAATCTGTTTGTTCATACGGACGGACAGACGGACATGGCTATATCGACTCCGCTTGTGATGCTGATCAAGAGTATATGTACTTTATAGGGTCTGCCACGCCTCCTTCTGCCTGTTACATACTTTTCACAAACCCAATATACTCTCAATTGCAGAGAGTATAAAAATAGAATGTAAATATTAAAGAGTTGAAGTTATTATTTGTTATTTTAATTTAATTATAATCGTTGTCGTAATATTTTTCAAAAGATATTCTCAAACTATTTTTTTTTTTGCCTGAAAGAAAATAGCAATGTTTACTTGCAGTTGCGTTATATTAAAATAATTTTTCTGAATCATTAAGCGTTGCACGTAACTCACATTATGCATGCGCTCTGTTGACCCGCTTTAGCTAACCGGACATCCCAATCTCCTCCCTTTTTTACTGTCTATGCCATTAAATCACACTTTGCACCTCATATCAAAGAGCAGCTGAGTTGGACGAAGTCCGTTCACACGTGCCCTTAGCACTTAAATTTCTACAGCTACCCTCTGATGTTCCACAAGCTCCCCGGTATCCCGTTTATCTCCCTTTCTAACTCAATCTTGTCGGATTTCGGTTTGTCGTTGCGTCGTGTCTGGCAGCTGAAAATCACAAAAGCGCACACACTTAACAATCGTTAAGTTCATGTGGCCCCTGCAATCTATGCCAATGTGTACATGTGCAGTCGTACAATAAATTTCCAAGCCAAAAAATTGTAAAAGCAGTGTATGAAAAGACAGAGAGAAAAATAAAAGAGGAAGAAAGACAGTAGCAGGCAATGAACACACACTCAAACAACACAGACATTTATTACAGTAATTGAAATTATTGCACATTTTGCGTTTGGCGAAACGTCAGAAATGGGTTAGGGGGAAGGGTGGAAGGGGAGTGTTGTGAGAGCAAAGAAAAACATGAAAAGCAAAGGCGTAAGCTGGCAAAGGATTGCCGGGCTCCTTTTGCAGCCTGCTGCGCGATCTCTGCTTGTTAAATGCATTTTTATATGGCAGCCACGCCTTCAGTTTGCCGAGTACTTTGTTACAGGCAATCGATGAAAAAGGAGGGGTCAGTGGGAGAGCAGAGGGGACCCCATAAGGAAAAGGGAACGGTGTGTCCCCTTATTTTATGTGCAATAAAATTAACATATACAGACATTTTGTGATAAATTACCGCATCACGTGATGTGCCTGGAAACGACTGTAAAAATATGTTGAATGACTGCAGAAGCTACGACTGTGGTAGATGCAACAACTGAAACAACTGGACAAACTGCATACACTGCAACTGTAATGGCTACATTTAATTTAAGCTTATTCCTTTCTGCATTAAAAGTGAAATTGTGATTACAGTTAAAGTTGTTGTCTGGCATTAACTGCCGCAAGATGCATGCCACAGACGACTGGCGACTCAACCACTGATGATTTTCACTCCTGAGAACACAGGCTCGGCTTCTCACTCACTCTCTCTCTCTCTCTGTCTCTCTCGCTCTCTCTCTCTCTATCTCTCCCTCCGCCTTGTGCTTTGCGACAAATGTGTTTAGACTTTATTTCTGCTGGTGCACAATGCATTCATTTAAATTTATTCAACGGCGCGTATGCGTGATGCGTATTAATCGCTTAAAAGCACTGCGGCTGCTGAGTGGCTTACAATTGTTTAGCCTGCACCGCTTGTGGCAAAGTGCCTTGACTAAGAATCATAAGTAGATTAACTTGCACCTTCCTACTCAGGTACCTTTCCATAGCTTTCTATGGAATTAAGGATACTTTTAATTCAATTAAATTTAAAAATCGTTCGTTTATTTACTTTTTGGAATATCTAAAATTTATAGGATTTATTAAAATGAATAATTATATATGATTATTAATATTTTAATTTATTAGTTTCCTTTAGTACAAAAGTATTTCAAAATCAACTTTGAACAATTTTTTAATAACCTATCTAGCTCACCAGCTAAATTGGCCAACGAAATTCCAACCAACACATAGCCGGGTAGCTGTTTTCATCCTTATATAGTCCTCACGCCTCATCGCTTATATTCCATCAATACCCGCCATTTTAAATATACCGACTTGTCCGTTATTAACTTCAACTATAATTCTCTCGGTTTAAGTAATTTTAAACTAACATTCTGTGTTTAATTTTTCCTTAGGTATTTTTTAAAATAATAAAGACCCCAATTATTGTGCTTTAAGTATCAAACTTAAAATAAGGCTGACTGTTAGACAATTCAATTTTTTGTCAGATGTCAGAACTTGCAAATAAATAAATAATAATAAAGTAGTATTCTGTTGTATTTCAAATGTACTTCTTTAAGTTTAAGCTCTTTTCTTACTAAAACCAAAAATTCAACTTTAATTTTAGTTGAGTTTATTTTATGGCTTGGTATTTTCAGTTGCTTTAGATTACGCACGTATCGTTCTGTTCTGCTCAGTTTTGTTTTGTTTGGGGTCAACTAAAACCACCCTACTCCCCCTATGTAAATATTTGAATTATTTATGTGCCATTTTCAGTTGTGTCAACAACAGAGGTGCTTGCTGCCTGCCACCCATACCCATGACTTTCATTCCCGTGTGTTGCATGCCCCTTTGCATAAAGGTGAATAGATGCCTTTAGTTTGTTTGCTCATTTAACGGCATTTAATTGCATAATTTTTGGGTGTACACTAAAATTAATTAGCCAAACTATGAACGAGCTATGGGTTTACCATTCGTTCTAGTTGGATTCAATTCTGTTCTGAAGGTCATGACCTTAGAGCGCCTACAACTTTTGCAAAACTTTAATTGCACCTGGATTCGTTTTAGGCAAATGAACACTTGAATCAACACAGGAGTCAAGCACGTGTGGCAATCATATTCAACTATTTTACACTAGACTACATTTAATTAAACTTTTTCAATTCCCTATACATACATATATGCGGGTTTGTGGTTGTGTGTCTTCGACTTTTAGGCTCATATTTTGCACACAAGCTGTCAATTTGGCAGCAAAGAACATACAAAGCGATGCTTGCAAGTTTTCTTACCCTTCAACATTGTTATAAATAAAATGCAATAAGCTCAACGCCTTCTCCTGCTACCCATTTTCCCAGAATTTTATTTACCATCCTATACAGAAGTCTCCTTTCCCATGCTCGTGACAGCAGAAGCGTTTTCAATAAATTTTCTTACACTACAGCTCGTGTGTATGTGACTAAGTGTGTGAGTGTTATTTTTTTTGTATGTGTGTGTAACATTTCAATTCACAAGTTTTCATTTTCATTTCTCGTTTCACGTTTTAGGTTTCCAATTTTGGTGATTCTCCAAGCAAAAGACGATGTGTAGCCTACTTTTAGGGCTGCCATTAAAATGCATTGCCATATTATGCGTTTTATATGCAAAACTGCAATTGGTATCAGTAGGGTTTCCTCTGCTCCTTTCCAAGACTTCGACTACTCCCTCGATAATTTACTCTGCCTGAACTCTGTTACTAGTTCATTACAAGTAAAAGCCTTACTGGTTTTATTTATAGCTTTGACTGACGCCTTTGATTTCTGTTTTCTGATTTTCCAATACATTTACGCTGAGTCAATTAATAAAATTTGGTTACGTCAGAAAGTTTATCATTATTTAGGAACTGTGAATTTTAAAAATATGTCTGCTAATATTTGTACTAAATCGCGGCTAAAATTTATCTAAAATTTGGAATAAAGCTATACTGATCCCTTTATAAGCGGAGCCAAGAATTAGAGTAGAGACTTTATTCCACTATTATTTGCTTAAAAAAATAATAATAATTTAAAATAAATAAGTACTAATTTTAAACACCTATTTTCACAATTAATACCTTATTTACCTTATACCTGACCCTATTTACCCTGTAGATTGTATACTTGGAATCATTAATAATGCGAATATACACTCATGGTCAGAATAATAGGTGTGAAAAAAAATTTTTTTTTGTTTTAGAAAATTATTTAATACGAAGTGTTTGGTACTCCGAAATTATTTTTTTTGGTTTGTCCAGACTGTCTACACGTGATTTAGGTGAGTTCCCAAAATATATATTGCACATATAATTAATTAAATAGACATTTCTGCAAAAACTAGGATTTGAGCTGGCCACATTAATAGGTATATTAAACAAATCAATTCAAAATTTTTAAATTTAGCTATTAATGGGCTAATATTGAATATAAATTCTTAAAGTGGGCTAATATCCAGAATATTCACCGTCATTTGAACAAGATTTGAAAGTCCTTCGTCGCATGGACGAGGCTAAAGTCCTTCAGAGCTCTAAAGGATTGCTGTACCAAATTATTCACCTGAATGAACCTTGTTGTGGGAAATATTCTTTCGTAATTGATGCTTTAGATGCTGCCAGAGGTTGTCAATTGAATTGAGGTGTAGGGATTGACCTGGCCCTTCAAGGACATCAAAAATATTCCCGTGGAACCAATTTTTTTTAAACTGTGATAAGTGTTTAGGATGATAATCCTGTCAAAATGTCCACTTGAGGAACATTTCTTCACTTGTATGTGTTGGCACAACTGTCACCAATATATCTGCATAAAAAAAAGCGATCCATTATAGCGTCAAGTCGATGATCCAGACGTTTTTCTTGCTAGCTAAATCTGGCATAGCGCGTGGGTCATCGACCTCAGTACTTGACTATTTTTTTTTTAATCCAAATATAAAGTTCTTTCCATTTTGGACAACGAACGTTCCTTTGGGCATCTTAGGAAAACAAAATAATTTTTGTTTCGTTGCTTCAGTGGATATTTCGTCATCTTTTGAAATCCCTTGTTTCCTGCCAAGCTTCGTGCCCACGACCAATTTCTTTCCTCATCCAGAAATAAACCGGTATAAGAAGTGGAACCTTCCGATTACTTCTTCCTTGCAGATTTGCATCCACTTAATGGTTTCCACCAGTTCGGGGTGCCACTACAGTCCCAATTTGGTTTCCAATTGTCCTGAATGGCTTGAAGGATCACGCTTAGATACTGGCACAGTGCGGTTTTTTGTCTTTATTGATGAGGATTATGAGGTTCCACTGTTCATAATATTTTTTTTTGGCTTTATAACTTTAATGAAAATGTTTTGTGACTGAACAAATAAGTTGGCGATGTCTCTGATAGTTTTACCGTTATCACGAAGTCATCAAATAATTCTCATTTCTTCTGTAGTGCAATATGCAGCAGGACCCATCTAACACAAAACAAATTTCGGAAAAACTAATTTTTCTACATCAACTAAATTGCTAAAATTGTGATTATGATCTTCAGTAACCAAACAGTCCATCTAATTATTTATACTTTAAAGCTTTTGAAAATATACCTATTATTGTGGCCAGCTCAAATCCTACTTTTTGCAGAAATGTCTATTTAATTAATTCTATGTGCAATATATATTTTGGGAACTTACCTAAATCACGTGTAGACAGTCTGGACAAACCAAAAAAATTAATTTGGGAGTACCAAACACTTCGTATTAAATAATATTATAAATAAAAAAAAAAATTTTTTTCACACCTATTTTTTTGGCCATGAGTGTATTACTTAATCAGATTAATGCTTTATATTTATTAAGAACTTAGTTTTTCAGTTGATTTTCGATGATATAATGAAACTGTGGCTATATATTTTGTGATATTCTATAAATATTTATATTAAAATTTTATTTACCTCTGAAAAGGTATAAAAAGTCGGTAGTGCCTTATATAAATATGTACTTACTTGTGCCAAAACATATTACCGACCAACAGTGGCATCTCCATGAGTAGAGCTGATAGCAGCGAGGACTTACCACTGCCGTTCTTGCCCACAATCATGGTCAACTTGCCCTTGGGTATGGCCATTTCCTGGACATGCAGCTGAACGTGGGGCATATGACTTTGAGGCTGCCAGGTGAAGAGGCCATCGTTGATGGACACGGCAATATCGTCCGGCATTTTGAGCAGCAGCGAATCGCGACGCCAACTATCTGTATTTCTGGCGCGCACAACCGAAAACTCTACTGGTTTGTCATTCGTTCCTCCAAAGAGCTTAGGTGGCCGTATTGCAACATAGGGAGTATTACGTAATAATTCCCGACGCTGCTGAACAAGTTTACTGTGACCCAATTCATGCATAAACGATGGCGGAGATTTATCTTCTGGCTGCTCGCCATTTGCCTGGAGTAATGGTGTTATCGGTTCCGATTGAGCCAAAGGTGCTGGCGATGGCGGTGATAGCGGCTGATCAGGAATATGTATACGTAACGCGAGACGTTGTTCTGTTAGTCGATTCTCCGCCTGAGCTGTACGCAATATCATATTAGATTTCTCCTGCGTCTCGTACATATCCAAGGAGGCATCACTTTTGCTCAAAATACGCGCCATATTCCTAATGCCCTCGAACTGCTTTTGGATCTCGGGAGCGCGCAAAAACCTCTGTAAACGACGTGTGGATACTCTAGCCGCTATAATAATAGGTACGGTTATGGGAAATATCAACAATGGCACAGTCAGCTGCTGAAACAGAGCCAAAGCTGAGAACAAGTGACTGGCATTCAAATCCAGGCGAGAATCCTGTGGCAAATACGCATAAAAAGCCAAAGTAACCAATGTGATCAGCACTGTCGAAATATGCGTCAAAATGGCTTTGAAACGAAGAAATTGCAATTGACGTAAGGTAAAATTAATTAGTTACGATCGCAACCTACTCATAAATGTCCAGTACATGGAGTCTCTGTTTAGATACTTGAGTTCCTTCTTGCGTGCTGATTGAATCTTCCGCAGAAAAACTTCATCCCAGGCATTCAGTTTAATGATCTTGATTCCCATCAATGTATCATGTATTCTCTTCAAACGTTCATCTGTGAATTTCTGTGCACATAAAATGGAAATCAAATCAAAATTATTTTATTAATTACTATTAAAATTATAGATTATATGTTTAAGAACGCCCTAATAAAGCTTGAAAGAAAAGCAACGGTAGATCGAGTCATCTGTCAACAACAAAACAGTCAACTATAAAATTATATGTCAGAAACCATTGTGTTTCACCGAAAACAAGTAAGAAAGGCTACAGTCGAGCGAGCCGACTGTAAAAGACCCCTTACTCATTCTAGTGATCATTTTACCATGCAAATAAGTCATTTTTGACCGAATTGCGCTATCGGACCAAACTTGGTGAGGATAGGTATAATGGTACCATACACATAATGTGTTGTTTGGCTATCATCGCTTAACTAAAACTTCATGTCTCCATACAAATCACCAATTTCCATCCGATTTGTCCTATGGAAGCTATAGGCTATAGTTGTCCGATCCGGATCAAACTTGGTAAGGATAGGTATAATGCTACCGTCCCGATAGCTATAGTCGTTTTCAAATTGTGATAATGTCAAAATAGTTTTTTACAATTTGCGGGGGCGGTAGGGGGCGTGGCAAATATAATAATGGAAATAAACTTGATCTGCCTGACATATAGACGGACTTTCATTCCTAATTTGGTAGCTCTAGCTCTTGTAGTTTAGAAGATCCAGGTGTTCATACGGACGGACAGACAGACAGACAGACATTGCTATATCGTCTCGGCTGTTGATGCTGATCAAGAATATATATACTTTTTATACTCTCTGCAAGAGAGAGTATATTGGGTTTGTGAAAAGTATGTAACAGGCAGAAGGAGGCGTGGCAGACCCCACAAAGTGTATATATTCTTGATCAGCATCACAAGCCGAGTCGATAAAGCCATGTCCGTCTGTCCGTCTGTCTGTCCGTCTGACCGTCTGTGCGTCTGTCCGTCCGTATGAACAAACAGATTTCAGAGATGGTAAGAGCTACAAGTTTGAATTTGGTCACAATCGACTCGATATTAAGTCAGTCAATACAAGAATCTTTTTTTTTTCGATGCCACGCCCCGTTCGCCCACAATGAGCAAAAAACTAGACACACCTCGTAAAAAATTTATGTTTTGGGCAAATATCTCAGTAACTATGGCACATAGGAACACCAATTTTGGAATGTAGGTTTCTTGAGACGGCATAAATGCATCTTTATTAAAAATTTTGGACTGCCACGCCCCCTTTTCCCACAAGAAATAAAATAACTTTCAAACTTTGATGCCGATTTTAAGGCATATGTTCTTATCGTACAGTATTGTTATTTCACATTCGTTTGAAGACAAAGTATATCAAACTATCCTGAAAGTTGCATATAAATCGGACAATAAACAAAAAAGTTTGACATGTAAAAAGTTTATAATTAAAGGCCTTGTTACTTCATGTGTGCAAGCGAGATAGAAACATACAAACATGTGAGCGAACGTTTTCGCTGCTTGTGTAGCTTAGCGGCAGCGCTGCCCGCGAATGCTGGCCGTGCCAACCAATTGTGTATGTATTACATATACACACATACTTATGTGCGTGCATACATATAATGTTAAGTGTGTATGCGTATGTATACATACAATCAGATGTTTTTGTTTCAACGTGTTTTATTGCAAGTACTTTCAATTGATATACTCGGACACCGATTTTATTAAAATAATCGGGAATAAAATGCAGAGAGTATTCTACGGTCGGGCGTGCTCGACTGTACTTTTCTTTCTTGTTGGGTTCGGAATAGTCTCCTTCTGCCTGTTACGCACATTTCGTTTCAGACAAACCTAAGAGACCCATATACTCTTTTTTAGAGTACGGGGTCTAAAAATTCAAATCTCGTTTGGTACCGAAAACGCTCAATTTCTTGCAAAAAAGTCGTCGCGTTGATGTGTGTGAAGCAATGCTTTCTGAATATTAGGACAAACTCAAATGCATGGTTACGGGAAATGAGACTTGGATTAATGCTTTTGACCCTGAAAGATCTGACCAATCAAGCGAATATCGTGCTTACGGCGAATTTAAGAACTTTACATCGCGTTGGCTACTTTTCAACTTTAAGCTTCGCTGCATACGTCTAGCTTCTGTGTTAGTTATATTCAACTAATGCCACAGTGCAACTCTACATATATGTAAATATATACATATACATATATCTGAAGTACCGAATAAAGATTTCATAATCGAAAACAAATTTTAGCATCGTCCTGAACTAACTTTATTTATGGATTGTTTTGTGAACTGTCATAAAATAATAAAACCGGTAATTTGGCACAAATTAAAAAAAAAACTTATTAATATGCACTAACTATGAAAAAGCATTTCATTTGCATGCAATTAAATTTACTTTTTATGTACATAAAAATAGTGAACTATAGAACCTATGTTATTATTTATGGAAAATCAAATTGTTTAACTAATTGCCAATTCATTTACATTCCTTAAACTATATGTTGTGCAGGACTTGTATTGGCCACATTAGCCTTAAGTGAATAACGAAAGCCTCAACAATCCAGTAATTTTAACAGCTGACCAGAAGCAAAGCCGAAATTCAATTAACTAAAGTTGACCAACTAGCAATAACTTTAAATTGACCACAAATCTGTTAACAGAAAACTTTTAATGAGCCAACAGCAACAACAACAACAACAACAACCATTGCAGTTCAGACAAAGTTGGAGAAGCAAACCCCAAAACAAATTCTCGACTGTAAAACGTCAAAATAACAAGTAGGCAAGCAAATGGCCAACACACAACTGATCATTTTGGCCATTTTGTGTTGAAGACAAAAGGTTGGGTATTTCATTTAAAATTCAAACGAAACTTGTTTGTTATTTAACATAATTAAATATGAAATAAGCAACCGATTTGATTAAATACAAATACACATATCATACTTACAGCTATCACATCGGCATTCTTTGACATTGCATTCCCAATGAGAAACTGCAACGGCGTCATAATAATAATACAGACAATAGCTCCAATCACCGCACTTATTCCGAGCTTTAGATACAATAAGAAGATAATAACTGCTATCTGTAAATATATACAAGTACGAATACTTAGACTTATATTAATACATACGTGAATGAGTGCGAGTGAATTTCATGTATTCAATTGATTTTCTTATGCAAATCCTGCAGGCATTGCATAATACCACGACTATATTTCGGGCGTGGAAGTTTATAAGCCTTAAACATAACTATGTTGTAATCAAATATTTGGGCTATTATCATAATCAACTTGTACAGCATAAATTAGAAATTCCTACAGTAAACCTATTCATTATACTTGAATTTGAGTATGTTTGTCAAAGCACAATATAAATAACTTTCAAAGCAAATATAACGGCATCCATACTAGTATTTGTTTCTCAAATAGCTACAGACGTTGCTTCTAATTATGAGATGACTTATTAATATTGACCTTTGGTTTTACAGACAGACTAGTATACTCAATGGTCAGCTTAAGTATGTGTTACTCTATTTGGGCTTAGGTCATTAATAAAAAAATATATATATTTAGTTTTAGTTTATTGAAATATATTACATATATTAGATATCACGTAACAATCATAGTACAATAGATTAGATATAAAACTTATTTTATTACATATTTATGTCTGGTTGACCAATAAAAAACTTGCCAACAAACATTTCCAACCACATCATAGGCTAACAGAAGGCTAAGTAAATGATTTTGATATACTCTTAAGTTAAACTTTTAATATCATTCACGAAAGCTGAAACTATTCTTCGATTGTAGTGTTATTAATTATTTATTATGACCAAAGTAATTCAATAATATCTCATCCCCAACTATTAGAATGCCTACAACGATGGGATGTTATCTAACATTATGTTATGCTGAATTTCAGTAATCCTCTTAACAATACTTGCTCTAGTTTCCTTTATATATATTGAATATAAGTTTAATAACAAGCGAACCCACAACACACACGCATACCCATACAACAAACGAATCAGAATACCTGCTAACTTAAATGTTAATTAATTTTTAACACAATAAACCGAAGTAACCAAATACTATCCCAGAATATTCGTCTGTTCGAATTTCCGACTGTCCGACTGTCTGGTAAATCCGATTCGGACTGCATACAAACGAGTAAATTATCGTGCAGCTGTTACCAGGATATTCCACAGTCCACACCGCAAATCCTAAGCCTGGCAAAGGACGCCACCCTCAAAAACATTTACGAATCGATTCATTCGGAGATGGAGAGAATAGTTCGAACCAGGAACTATGACCTATGAGTTGGGAACCAACCATGGAAACTACACACATTTCGACCAGTAGGCTTGACCTAACTAAATACAACCTCATAGCTAAATATGCCGAACACATTTAATACTAATT
The DNA here is from genome assembly GCA_018903735.1 of Drosophila cardini. Lineage (NCBI taxonomy): Eukaryota > Metazoa > Arthropoda > Insecta > Diptera > Drosophilidae > Drosophila > Drosophila cardini. The sequence continues at coordinate 167,408 of JAEIGM010000024.1, read as the reverse complement.
AATTATGCGTGAGTATATGCTTATAAGTCGCATGGACCGTGTGTAAGTATTCGTATTATACCCTGTAGAAAGTGAGCGTAGTGAGCAAGGAAGAAGTTCTGTTTAATTTTAATTTAATTTTCATATTCACAATTAGTAATTAAGAACATTAAGTCATTTATTAATGATAACAATTTATGCTCATTTTCAGATTTTGTTTTCCAAAATACTTTACAAGTTTTCAGTAATTATAATTCATTATTAATTCAATAATAAAACTAAAGGTCAATTAATTTGTTAATCAAAAATGTTGACCAATCTTTTCAAAATATTTTGGCCTAATTGAATTTTGGCCCATGGCCAACAAATTCGAAGCAATAACAAGCGAACAAAAGTAACATAAATTTGTGTGCAACTCTTTTCCACATGATTTATTGGTCTTGTCATTCCAGCCCTCTACCCTAAATCCTACATCGAAATTATTAACTTTAAAGCAAAACTCTATTAAAGATTTTTCAATTAGAATTTTGTTCAATAAAATATATTTGAATCATTTTTGTAAGTCGGTTTTTAAAAAGCATAGTCCTATAATGGATGAAGATAAGACATGCATTTTTAAGGAAATTTCAACTTCGTTCGACTACTGCCAATAAGCCAGTGAGGTAAAATTTTTCAACACTAAAAAAAAAACAAAATTTAAATAGTATAAAATATTATAACAACGTTACAACGTATTGTTAACCGGTTAGACATAATGCCTAAATATCTGTTATTTAAGTAAGTCAGTTTCAGTCAGTTCAGTTTAAAAAAAAATTTATAAGCTTTAAACCTTTTTAGTTGACATTTCACAATACTTTCTCGCATCATGAGTATTTAAATGCCAAATGCAAATAAAATTTGCATGCAATATGTTAGAAATCGCACAAATAAAATACAAATCAAATGAAATGCAATTTACGAGTAGAGAAAGCCAATTACAGCTTTAGATAAATCTATGCATTGTGATTAAAGCAAAAACTTCAATTGTTATAAATTAGATTTCAATGGAGAAAATCTACAAAAATAGCACACAAGATGCTCATAAATTACGAGTACTCTTATAACTTCTTAGATACAAACCTTGAATGGTATAGCCCAGGCATAGTGAGAGATCCAAAAGAATTGCATTATATTGAGAGTGTCCTCGGTCATGTGATTCGTGATGGCGCCAATGTCATGTAGGCCTGCAGGCAATAAAAATAAGATTGAAAATGCAAATTTGTATATATTACAATGCATTTGCAAACTGAAGTGAAGATTGGTTTGAAAATTGGAAAATATTAGAACTTTTGTTATTACTATACTATTTACATTTTGATTTATATAAGTATTTTAATGAATTAAAAAAACAAACATCGAAATAAAAATTAACCATATTAACTTTTTATCAATTAAGATTTTTCACTAATTCTTAAAAAACTTTCAAATAAATATAAATAAAACAAGAATAAACGGTTATCTTCGGCTCGCCGAAGATTAAATACCCTTGCAGTCATGCATATTGCGTTCATGAGCAGTATGATATAGTGTCCGATTTGGATAAATTTTGGTCAGTATATTTATACTAAGCATTTTAATCAATTTCAACCGATTGTTCCTATGGCAGCTATATGATATAGAAGTCCAATTTGGATGAAATTTGGATAGCATATAGGGAATGATAGCTTATGTGTACTGCGTGAATCGAAATCGCTCAATAGACACTAAAAATTTTCATACGATTGTTTCTATGGCAGCTATATGATATAGTGGTTCGATCCGAATGAAGTTTGGTCAACAGCTGGGGAATGATAGCAAATGCCAATGACACGAATTTGGTTGAAATCGCTTGATCGACACTCAAAATTTTTTTACCAAACGTTTTCAGCATTTTCAACCGATTGTTCCTATGGAATTTATATGATATAGTAGTCGGATTTTGATGTCATATAGGAAATGATAGCTTATGTGTACTGCGTGAATTTGGCTGAAATCGCTCAATAGACACTAAAAATTTTCATACTAAGCCTTTGACACGATTGTTCCTATGGCAGCTATATGATATAGTGGTTCGATCCGAATGAAGTTTGGTCAACAGCTGGGGAATGATAGCAAATGCCAATGACATGAATTTTGTTGAAATCGCTTGATCGACACTCAAAATTTTTTTACCAAACGTTTTCGGCATTTTCAACCGATTGTTCCTATGGAATTTATATGATATAGTAGTCAGATTTTGATGTCATATAGGAAATGATAGCTTATGTGTACTGCGTGAATTTGGCTGAAATCGCTCAATAGACACTAAAAATTTTCATACTAAGCCTTTGACACGATTGTTCCTATGGCAGCTATATGATATAGTGGTTCGATCCGAATAAAATTTGGTCAACAGTTGAGGAATGATGGCAAATGCTTATGGCGTGAATTCGGTTGAAATCGCTCAATTGACACTGAAAATTTTCATACAAAGCATTTACATCATTTTTAACCGATTGTTCCTATGGCAGCTATATGATATAGTGGTCCGATCTGGATGAAATTTGGTTTGCACATGGGATTTGGTACTAAATGCATATAGACTTAATTTGGTTGTGTTAGCTCAACTTTCAACTTATTGTTCCTATGGGAGCTAAAAGATATAGTCATCCAATCCGCCGATTTTAACATATGAACTGCCTGCAGAGCGAATACACATCTGTAACAAGTTTCGTCAAGATATCTTTGAAACTGAGAGACTAGTTCGCATAGATACAGACGGACAGACAGACGGACATGGCTATATCGACTCGGCTGTTGATGGTGATCAAGAATATATATACTTTATGGGGTCGGAGACGCCTCCTTCAATGCGTTACAAACTTCGTGACAAAATTAATATACCCTCTGCAAGGGTATAAAAATTGCTGATTGATAATTATACATAAACTTTATGTAGCTATTTTCTTGCCTTTACGTCTCAATAATATCAACAGAAACCATGAGAAGTAAACTAACTTTTATAATCAACTGATTGCAGTCAACTAACTTAGTTTCTAGTGTATCAATATGTACTAACAGTAGACTGAGTTTTGTCATAAAATCTGTCGGGCAATATACTTTTGCCGCTAAACATGGTGAAAGCCACTCGAAAAGCAATTTGTCTTTACGGGTACGCACACAAAAAGAAGCTCTAATCGCATCTAAAAACAAATAGTATCTGCTCGTCGAAAGCATAACAATTGCGTCCAAAAATAGCAACGCCCATTTAAGCCAATTACAAATGGACATTTGGCCAGGTTTGTCGGCGAAAAAACGCTTCAGCCGTAAAACTTTCAATTAACACCAAACGCACATTTACCTTTGTCAAACACGAGTGAGTTTGACATAGGGAAATGGAGGGAAAATAAGGGAACAAGATGGGAAGAGTGGAGTTAGAAACTGGAGAAAATGTTATGGGCGAGGGTAAAAGAGGGGGTTTGTTAGAAGGGAGAGGGGTGTGAAGGAGAAATCCGAACACTCACCGGGTGAACGCTCTGTTTGTTGTGTGGCATCTACCTCTGCAGGCTTATCATTGGCAGTCAACTTAATGTCGCAGTTTTGTTGCACAGCAGCATCAGCAGCGGCAGTGGCTGGAGAAGAAGATACAGTGGCAGGGCTGCCAACACCACCAGCACCACTAACAAGGCCAATATGATCTAAAGCATTGTTGGAACAACCGCCACTGGCATTTAAAAGCAAACTTTTCCGATAAATTAGACCCTGTAGCGATGTTTTAATCCTGATTCCCGTCATATTGAGCACATGCGTTGAGGCCTGTGACAATGCGGCCTGTGCCAATGCGGCCAACAGTACGAGCCAAGCAATGCTCCAGCCATTTGTTAACAAATCCAACCATCTGGCATAGTAAATTCTCACATCGCCAATACCAATACCCATGCTGAATACCTCATCATTATCATCATCATCATAGTAAACATCATCGGCAGGAACATCTGTGGCCGCATTAGAATTCCCATCACCACCCATTGCTGACTGTTCATGTTCCTGGGCTGCCGCATAGAGTCCCTCAATATATTGCACTATTTGCTGTATGGCAAGTGGACCGATCAATGCAAATAAATCACCGGCCAACTTCAAAATGCCTCCCAATGCAAACATGCGCCAACTGTTCTTAATATAGCAATACCACAAGCATGGCGGCGCATTTGATTTTTTCTACAATAAAAATAAAATAAAAATGCGTATAAATCAGATTTAAATAATATAAATATGATTAACGATCCATTACAATAGGATTAATAAATTTATAAGCTCAATAAACTTAAGTACATACTTGCCAAACGACTGAACAGACAAATTGGAGATTGTTCCCATGCCCTTTTAAGTATCTTTCTTGAATTATCCATTTAAAGCGCAAAATCTAAGAATCAATCTTTCAATGGCAATGAATGGCAATATAATGTCCATTGTTGATATTACGTATACGACATGTAGTTTGTATGAACAGCAATTAATAGGCACCATTAATACCAGGCATTATTTGGCTGCTTTGCTGCCATTTTGTCATTAAAATTAAACAAACAGACCACAAATAAATTACAATTTAAAATAAAGTAACATTTAAAAGTGAAAGGACTAAGAGATACCCTCTTAAATCAAGCTTTTAGAACAAAACTTTTTAAATAATTTTCGACTGGTCGATCATTCATTTTTTCTGAAAACCATTATGTAACCTGTGCAGAAAATGTACAGATTTTATCTATGTTCAAGATGGTGAGTCAAAACATCAATAATTTTCACAACTTTTGAACAATAGGCCCGTTTATAAAAGCACATCAATTGCTAAAAATTTATGAAATTTTTATAGCTGTTCGGGTGTTGTTATTGTACTGCGTGAAACTCTAGAAACAAAATTGTATTCAAGTTGTATGATTTTTGTTTGACTTTCGATAACAGAAACAAAAGTAAAGTTGACAATTTAAATTCGAAGACTTAGATAGCTCTAATCCAGCAATTTCTTTTCACGGCTTTATTTTAAAAACCAGTCAAACCGTTCACGCACAGTCTTTTTGAATTTGGAAAAAAAAACCAAAGATCCTTTTTCCTACTCTTAAAAGTGCTTGGGATATGAACACAAAGTTAGCAATGTCTAGCAAACATAACAACTATTTTTCCGAGCATTAAAATATTGTATAACTTACAATAAGAGTATAGAGGAATATATACATTGTCCTACACTAAAGAAAAAGATATTCTTTATTTCATTCAAAATATATAGGGTATTGAAAAGCAAATGCACAATTATCAGACTTTCACTTTGTCACCAAGTATATTGTAAAGTTTCTGTCCTCATTTGCGGAATTTTCTTTCCTTTTTTAGCGTTATTTTCATTGATAATTTATTACTAATGGCCAGCGGCAGCATTGCATTTAAATAAATAATTAAGCAATTTGCTTGTTGTGCTTTATGCCAAATAAAATACAATATTTTCTTAATGGAATTTCAACAGACTCTGTTGGGTCCGACCAACGTGTTAGCCAGTGCGAGTTGGCCCTTTTGGCCAAACGAGAGCAAATAATATGAAAAATAAAAATAACAGGAAAGAAAAGCATTCTCGAGCACGCCCGACCGTAGAATACTCTCTGCATTTAATTCCTGATCATTTTAATAAAATCGGTATCCAAGTAAATCAATTGATACTTGAATAAAAACACGATGAAACAAAAACATCTGTTTGTATGTATGCATACACATTCATTTGGCATTTTATGTATGCACGTACATATGTATGTGTGTATATGTAATACATATACAATTGGTCGGCACGGCCAGCGACCGCGGGCATCGCTGCCGCGACACAAGCAGCGTAAACGTTCGTTCATATGTTTGAATGTTTCTGTCTCGCTTGCACACATGCATTGCCATTGCGTTCAATTATAAACTTTGTTCCGCGTCAAGCTCTTTTGTTTATTGTTCGATTTATATGCATCTTTTAGGATAGTTTAATATAATTTGTCTCCAACCGAATTTCAAATTGCAATACTGTACGATAAGAACATATGCCTTAAAATCGGCATTGAAATTTGAAAATGATTTTATTTCTTGTGGGAAAAGGGGGCGTGGCAGCCAAAAAATTTTAATGACATTGCATTTGCGCCGTCTCTAGAAACCTGCTCACCAAAATTGGTACTCCTACGTGTCATAGCTACTGAGCTATTCGCAAAAACATAGATTTTTTTCGAGGTATTTCTAGTTTTTTGCTCATTGTGGGCGAATGGGGCGTGGCATCGAAAAAAATAAGATTCTTATATTGACTGACTAAATATCAAGTCGATAACTTGTAGCTCTTACCATCTCTGAAATCTGTTTGTTCATACGGACAGACAGACGGACATGGCTATATCGACTCGGCTTGTGATGCTGATCAAGAATATATATACTTTATGGGGTCTGCCACGCCTCCTTCTGCCTGTTACATACTTTTCACAAACCCAATATACTCTCTCTTGCAGAGAGTATAACAAGTAAGAAAGGCTACAGTCGAGCTAGCCGACTGTAAAAGACCCCGTACTCATAGTATTTGCAATAAAACACTTTGAAACAAAACCATCAATTTGTAATAGGGATGCAAATCGCCAAGAAAATGCCGATATCGATATTAATTAAAATATCACATCAAATCAAATATCGATATTATCAACAACTGAATTTAAATACGATATATCGCTATAGATTTAGACATAATGACCAAATATCGCATGCGATATTATATCGCAATTATAATTACTATGGTATTGAATATCGATATATGATAAATCGTATCGTATCCATACATGTGCGTGCATCGTCCGCAAGCAGTGCAGTCGCTACACAAGCAGTGCAGTCGCTACACAAGCAGCGAAAACGTTCGCTCACATGTTTATATGCTTCTGTCTCGCTTCAACACATGCATTGACGGTGCGTACAATTGTAAACTTTGTTATGTGCCTAGCTCTTTTGTTTATTGTCCGCAACTTTCAGGATAGTTTGTGATACTTTGTCTCCAAACGAATTTGAAATTACAATACCGTACGATAAGTGCAAATGCCTTAAAAATGGCATTGAAGTTTGAAAATTATTTCATTCTTGTGGGAAAACGGGGCGTGGCAGTCCAAAAATTTTAATGACAATGCATTTATGCTGTCTCTAGCAACTTACATACCAAAAATGGTATTCCTAAGTGCTATAGTTACTGAGATATTTGCTTAAAACATCAATTTTTTTCGAGGTGACCATAGTTTTTTACAATTTGCGGGGGCGGTAAGGGGCGTGGCAAAGATTTGAAATAAACTTGATCTGCTCGCGAACGAAGCAAACGGACTTTCATTCCAAATTTGGTGGCTCTAGCTTTTGTAGTTTAAAAGATCCAGGTGTTCATACAGACGAACGGACGGACGGACAGACGGACATCGCTATATCGTCTCGGCTGTTGATGCTGATCAAGAATATATATACTTTATGGGGTCAGCCACGCCTCCTTCTGCCTGTTACGCACATTTCGCCTCAGACAAACTTAATAGACCCCTCTACTCTTTTTTAGAGTACGGGGTCTAAAAATGGAAATGGAGAAATAAGACTCAATTGTAACCGTTTTTTGGCCAGAGGCATTTAATTATTTGCATTAAAAATGTATGCTTTTTAATTAAATGATGCTTAATGCGTCCAGTTTTCATTTAAAGCGATTAATATATGGTTTACTACGTAAACTCTTAACATACATATAAATAAGATAAAAACTCATGAAGCGAAATTCAGACCAAGGCAAAATTGAGAGTTGCTCTACTTAAAAGCAAAGAACATATTACTCAGTTTAAGTATACTTACGACTTCTGAGTGTTGGGTAAAGAGTCTACTCTTCTAAATATTTGGAATCATAAAACAAATATTTATTAGACTTGGGCGATATAGTCATGTCCGTCTGTCCGTTCGTATGAACAAACAGATTTCAGAGATGGTAAGAGCTACAAGTTTGAATTTGGTCAGTATCGACTCGATATTAAGTCAGTCAATACAAGAATCTTTTTTTTTCAATGCCACGCCCCATTCGCCCACAATGAGCAAAAAACTAGAAATACCTCGAAAAAAATCTATGTTTTTGCGAATAGCTCAGTAGCTATGACACGTAGGAGTACCAATTTTGGTGAGCAGGTTTCTAGAGACGGCGCAAATGCAATGTCATTAAAATTTTTTGGCTGCCACGCCCCCTTTTCCCACAAGAAATAAAATCATTTTCAAATTTCAATGCCGATTTTAATGCATATGTTCTTATCGTACAGTATTGCAATTTGAAATTCGGTTGGAGACAAATTATATTAAACTATCCTGAAAGATGCATATAAATCGAACAATAAACAAAAGAGCTAGACGCGTAACAAAGTTTATAATTGAACGCAATGGCAATGCATGTGTGCAAGCGAGACAGAAACATTCAAACATATGAACGAACGTTTACGCTGCTTGTGTCGAGGCAGCGCTGCCCGCGGTCGCTGGCCGTGCCGACCAATTGTAAATGTATTACATATACACACATACATATGTACGTGCATACATATAATGCCAAATGAATGTGTGTGCATACATACAAACAGATGTTTTTGTTTCAATGTGTTCTATTGCAGGTACTATCAATTGATATTCCCGGCTACCGATTTTATTTAAATAATAGGGAATGAAATGCAGAGAGTACTCTACGGTCGGGCGTGCTCGACTGTACTTTTCGTTCTTGTTTTAATATGTAATACTCTAAGGCATTGGCAAATACCCAAATTATGTCCTTTAGGAACAACATAATTTACAAATTGTATAACCTGCATGGATGTTCGTTAAACTTAATTAAATTGTTGTTTGTTGTTCGTTTGTTAATTGTTATTAACAGGTAAAAGGAGAAACATACTTTTTAAGGTATTGTTCAGTTTTTAGCATTGCCACAAAAACCGGGATTTTTCAGCAAGTTTCTTATTGCGGAGGCGGAGTGTGCTGTTCGAAATGTATTAATTGTTGCAGATCTGCAAATTTGGCTCTAAGTTCTTAAACGATGTAAGTTATACAATATTTTATCTTCATCAGTATTTTAAGCATATGGTAGTTTTTTGTCGCTCATGATATATTTTAATCCGTAAACCGACTCACCTCTTTCTCTGTGTATATGTACAAAAATCGATCATAATGAGCTCTGGCGCTATCCTCCAAACGCATATGACCTAGATCTTCAACTTCAAGGGGTACTTTATAGCCCAACCACAGCAATGGGGTTAGCCACCAAAAGCAAGTCTTGGAATAGAATGTGCTCAGTGAATGCTTATAGCCAATTCGATCATAATCCTCCTCAAAATCATCCCGGTAGCGCTGTAATATATAATATTAAACAAATACTTAAATTGAACTGAAAAGAAACGAGCTATGAATAAAGTTCTTATTCTACGCTTGAAGTGACAGACTCACATAACTTGCACATGTTTTTATGCATTCTTTAGTCGAAACAGGAAAACAAAGCCAAGCTGAAACTGGACCATAACTCAAAAGCAACTTAGTAACTAGTCTTAAGCTTCGCCAACAGATTTCTCTTGCACTTCCCTTATTCTTTAGCTCACCCATCTGTTGGCTCTGACAAAAAGACAACATGGCATTTTGTAGCCTTGCCTTGCATGTGTTACTGCCACTTGTAGTTGGATACCCTGAATAGAACGTGGGTATATTGACAAACCTTACCAACCTTAATTTATAATTAATAAGTAATTAAGAGCACGATAAGCTATTTTTAACTATTATTAAATTTCAGGGCGAACTTTCTCGGATTCGCAATATCTTGCATAATACTACAACTATTTTTAAAATATTTTAAGTATACTATTGTATAAAGCTTACACTCTTCTATGACTAAGGGATTCGTTTTGATTGCATACTTGTATGACTGACAAAACAGAATTGCCTGCCTTTCGCAAGGAAAACAAATAGATTTAAATTTTTACTTTTTCTCTTCATCTAATGATCAATGAATCTTATTAATTTAAAAACAAATCCAAATCATTAATTCCAAATGACGATTGTTTGTAATTAATTTTAGGTATACTATTTGAATAAGAACAAATAGGTAACTGTTAGTCCATCAGAGTCAGTCTTAATACTTGTCAACTGTTTTTTTATTTGTTTTTTGTTTCATGTTGCTTTTGGAATGCAACACGTTTTGTATGCTGCTCAACGCCTTAACAATGGCACTTTGCCTCGGCAGTCATTTGGTTTTCTTTTGCCAGCCTTTTGTTAAGTTTGTGCTACAGTGGTTGTTGTTGGTGTAAATGCTTCAGATTGCCAGTTTTAGCCAGTGTGGCAGTTGTTGTGGCATTTGTTGCACTTTAGCGCCACTAAAGCAGTCGTTTTTGTGGCACTCGGCATGCGGTCAAGCACGCAACGCCTTGAAGTATGCAAACGCTTTGCCAAACTGACATAAATAAAATATTTGCAAAGCACCAAAGCGCTTAGGGAAAACGAACGAACAAGTGAGCGGCAAATCTGCTCTTAACCTCAATTAAAATGTAAACATATTAAATTGAAACTGAAATGCATTCACTGTTCTTCTACACTGCTCCCAACCAACCTAATCCCTTGTTAAATTAAATAAACCTTTTGTATTGTCATCGTCAGGCAAGTGTTCTTCACTTTCTATCCTCCTTTTGCTCCCTCTCGGTCTGTTCCTTCTTTTCGGTTATTTGCTCGCCTAATTTTACGCGCACGCTCTGCCAAAATGCAAATGCAAACTGCATATCCCCCTTCTTTCTCTCACTCTTTCACTCTATGTCTTTCTACACTTTACCGCCTAACTCAACATCCGTTCTGCAACAACAACAGCAACAATAACACCAAGTATTGTATCGAAAAACAAGTCGTCAGTCTGTTTTCATATACTCTACGTTCAAAACTAGAAGAAAACTTTTTATTTCAATAACTATATCTTAATTTACGTCTTTTTAATTTAAGCTTAACACAGCTTTATAAATACCACATTTAGTTGACTGATTTCAACACATAAAAAGATATAGAATGTTTCTTTATTAAATCTTTAAATTTTTTAAGTAAATTATATATTATCCTCCGATTTTCGTGCAACTTTAAACAATCTAAAATTTAACTTTTTTTTTTGTTTAATTCCAAATATCTATTTCTAATATATTGCATTGTAAAGCATTCTCCTTCTATAGGGTAGTTGGTAGTCGACCAAACTCGCTTTTTAGTTGTTTGTATTTGTTAGTGTTCAACGTTGCATAGCATTATTTGCTCACGCCCCTCACTGTCATTCCGCATTTTAGAGCTAGTCGCCACGGCCACAAAACCACGCCACAAACTTCCTTTATTAAAATTATGCACTGCATGGCAGATCCCAAATTAGGTTGGCTCTTCTATCTCGACTCTTGAGCAGCGGCGGCAAATAAGCAAAGCACGTTAAGCGGCATTTTGTCAGTGCCGCAGTTTCCGGTACTTTAGCTTTATGAATGGTAGATGGGTTCACCGGGGTGGGGAAATGAAGGCGGTTGGGAATTGTTGACAAATGCCCAACGCTCAATTGTATGCTATAGTATATGACTATGGCTTTCGGTCCCTAACGTCTCCACTGCAGTTGTTTCCATCCTTAGAAGGGAAAGTTTTGCAATCACCTCATATAACAGCGCTTACAAATGTATAGCATACTCACGGGCGCCTTGAATGTGAGTACAAGAATTTGCATAGTTTTCCCTTCTCAATTCATTTCAAGTGATGTTGGGCTGGGGTGATAGGAATTGGTAAGTTTTTCCAAAAACCAAAGTTTGTCTACCATTTTAGCTTTTTAGCCTCATCTGACATTGATTTGATGTTTGAATATTACTCATGCGACATGTGTATGAATATCTCAAAAAGAGTGAGCATGTCGAGCATGCTGACACATAACTTTAACCTAAGAATAATCAATGGGGAAACGATTGAATGAAAAGTGCATGCAAAGTTTGCTCATGTTTCTGTCACTATTGTGTATAACGCTGACTATATAGTGGAAATGTTACGCAATACCGTAACATATGTTCTTTTTATTTAACCATACATTCTTTGTGTCCATTTGCGAAGATATTATTAAATTACTTATAACTTTGTATGCACTTGACGGTCTTTGAGTCAATTGTCCGCAAAGAAGTATCTGTTTTTAAGTAATTTTTATGAAACCAGCGAAATTCCATGTCTTTTTAGACCCCGTACTCTAAAAAAGAGTAGAGGGGTCTATTAAGTTTGTCTGAAGCGAAATGTGCGTAACAGGCAGAAGGAGGCGTGGCCGACCCCATAAAGTATATATATTCTTGATCAGCATCAACAGCCGAGACGATATAGCGATGTCCGTCTGTCTGTCTGTCTGTCTGTCCGTCTGTCCGTCTGTCCGTCCGTCCGTCCGTCTGTATGAACACCTGGATCTTTTAAACTACAAAAGCTAGAGCCACCAAATTTGGAATGAAAGTCCGTTTGCTTCGTTCGCGAGCAGATCAAGTTTATTTCAAATCTTTGCCACGCCCCTTACCGCCCCCGCAAATTGTAAAAACTATGGTCACCTCGAAAAAAATTGATGTTTTAAGCAAATATCTCAGTAACTATAGCACTTAGGAATACCATTTTTGGTATGTAAGTTGCTAGAGACAGCATAAATGCATTGTCATTAAAATTTTTGGACTGCCACGCCCCGTTTTCCCACAAGAATGAAATAATTTTCAAACTTCAATGCCATTTTTAAGGCATTTGCACTTATCGTACGGTATTGTAATTTCAAATTCGTTTGGAGACAAAGTATCACAAACTATCCTGAAAGTTGCATACAAATCGGACAATAAACAAAAGAGCTAGGCACATAACAAAGTTTACAATTGTACGCACCGTCAATGCATGTGTGCAAGCGAGACAGAAGCATATAAACATGTGAGCGAACGTTTTCGCTGCTTGTGTAGCGACTGCACTGCTTGCGGACGATGCACGCACATGTATGCATACGATACGATTTATCATATATCGATATTCAATACCATAGTAATTATAATTGCGATATAATATCGCATGCGATATTTGGTCATTATGTCTATATCTATAGCGATATATCGTATTTAAATTCAGTTGTTGATAATATCGATAATAGCTCGACTGTAGCCTTTCTTACTTGTTGCTCTTACTTTCCATGCACAGCATTTTTTTCGCAATACAACTAATTTTTTTAACTCACCATAATGTTACAACTTCATTTTAAATCATTGAAGTGTTTCTGTATCTAAAACAACTACTAAATTTTAATAACAGTATATGTTTTTTTGTTAACACAAAAAGTGCCAAAAAAAAAAGCTTAGTTAATCAACAATTAATTATTAAGCTTTTTAAATGCAACGCAATTTTATTTTTTTAAATATATAATTCGCCTTTAAATCCCCAAAATCGTTTTTATACTCTCTGCAAGAGAGAGTATATTGGGCTTGTGAAAACTATGTAACAGGCAGAAGGAGGCGTGGCAGACCCCATATAGTATATATATTCTTGATCAGCATCACAAGCCGAGTCCGTCTGTCTGTCTGTCTGTCTGTCCGTCTGTCTGTCCGTCTGTCCGTATGAACAAACAGATTTCAGATATGGTAAGAGCTACAAGTTTGAATTTGGTCTCTATCGACTCGATATTAAGTCAGTCAATACAAGAATCTTTTTTTTTTCGATGCCACGCCCCGTTCGCCCACAATAAGCAAAAAACTAAACACACCTCGTAAAAAATTGATGTTTTGGGCGAATATCTCAGTAACTATGGCACTTAGGAGTTTGGTAGGGAGGTTTCTAGTGATGGCATTAATGCATTGTCATTAAAAATTTTGGACTGCCACGCCCCCTTTTCCCACAAGAAATCAAATTATTTGCAAACTTCAATGCCGATTTTAAGGCATATGTTCTTATCGTACAGTATTGTAATTTGAAAATCATTTGAAGACAAAATATATCAAACTATCCTGAAAGTTGCATATAAATCGGACTATAAACTAAAGAGTTTGACACGTAAAAAGTTTATAATTAAAGGCCATGTTACTTCATGTGTGCAAGCGAGATAGAAACATACAAACATGTGAGCGAACGTTTTCGCTGCTTGCGTAGCTTAGCGGCAGCGCTGCCCGCGAATGCTGCCGTGCCAACCAATTGTGTATGTATTACATATACACACATACTTATGTACGTGCATACATATAATGTTAAGTGTGTATGCGTGTGTATACATACAATCAGATGTTTTTGTTTCAACGTATTTTATTGCAAGTACTTTCAATTGATATACTCGGACACCGATTTTATTAAAATAATCGGGAATAAAATGCAGAGAGTATTCTACGGTCGGGCGTGCTCGACTGTACTTTTCTTTCTTGTTTTTATACTCTCTGCAAGAGAGAGTATATTGTGTTTGTGAAAAGTATGTAACAGGGAGAAGGAGGCGTGGCAGACCCCATAAAGTATATATATTCTTGATCAGCATCACAAGCCGAGACGATATAGCCATGTCCGTCTGTCCGTCTGTCCGTCTGTCTGTCTGTCTGTCTGTCTGTCTGTCCGTCTGTCCGTATGAACAAACAGATTTCGGAGATGGTAAGAGCTACAAGTTTGAATTTGGTCTCAATCGACTCGATATTAAGTCAGTCAATACAAGAATCTTTTTTTTTTCGATGCCACGCCCCGTTCGCCCACAATGAACAAAAAACTAGAAACACCTCGGAAAAAATTGGTGTTTTAGGCGAATATCTCAATAACTATAGCACTTGGGAATACCCTTTTTGGTATGGAGGTTCCTAGAGACGGCATAAATGCATTGTCATCAAAAATTTTGGACTGCCACGCCCCCCTTTCCCACAAGAAATAAAATAATTTGCAAACTTCAATGCCGATTTTAAGGCATATGTTCTTATCGTACAGTTTTGTTATTTCGCACTCATTTGAAGACAAAATATATTAAACTATCCTGAAAGTTGCATCTTAATCGGACAATAAACAAAAAGAGCTAGACATGTAAGAAAGTTGATAATTGAACGCAATGCCAATGCATGTGTGCGAGCGAGATAGAAACATACAAACATGTGAGCGAACGTTTTCGCTGCTTGCGTAGCTTAGCGGCAGCGCTGCTCGCGAATGCTGGCTGTGCCGAGCAATTCTGTATGTATAACATATACACAAATACATATGTGCGTGCATACTTTTAATGTCAAATGTATATGTGTGTGTATACATACAATCAGATGTTTTTGTTTCAACGTGTTTTGTTGCAAGTATCAATTGATATATGTACTTGGATACCGATTTTATTAAAATGATCGGGAATAAAATGCAGAGAGTATTCTACGGTCGGGCGTGCTCGACTGTACTTTTCTTTCTTGTTACTATTTTCTTGCGCCCGTCGCCCCACGAAGTATACTACACATTATTCTGAGAAGTTCTTTAGTGCTATTATAATATGCAGCAAAAAAACAAAAAACAAAAAAAATATCACATGCAACAGCATTAGTGCATTTGGCTGCATAACAATGACGTGTATAAGAAGTTAGCGTCCAATACTTTGGTCTCCTTCGCTCCAAGCCAGTTACACCCGCTTGAAGTCCAACACTGAATCCACTCCGTCGGCTTTAGCAAACACTACCAGATATGTATATAAACAACAGTAAACTGTAAGTTTAATATTCCAACACTGTCGCTATCTTCCAGAGTCAAGAGCTCTGTCGAGTATCTTCTTCTTCTTTGCATGGGTAAAAAGGTAAGCGCGCAAAATCGTCTAATGTAACTTTAATGTTTTTATTTGCTTTGCTACTTTGCAGTGCTTATTGCTCTGTGCCTCTTCTGGTGTTTCTTCTTCTTATTATTATTACTGTTGTTGTGGGTGTAGATGCTGATTTTGTTGTTTTTGTTGGTCGCTTATTGCTGGGTATCTCTGTGGCGAGTTTGTTTGTCAGTGTGTCCTTTGTGGCAACTTTGGATTTCCGGTCCCAAGCGGAAATAATGTCAAGCATGAGGGGACACAAGATTTTAAGCTTAGCTTTCGTTCTACCGAATTTTGCGCTCCCTTCAACTGTTTAACTATTGAACTTGTTTTTGGAGAACAAATATAATATTAATAATAATAATAATATGTTAATTCGTTAAAGGGATTTTGTCAAGGCAAGCATACTGACAATTAAGCAGAAATATGCATACATAGTGATCTATTTAAATAGTGAATGATTTCCATATAAATTATATTATTTATTGTTATACCCTCTAAGGGAAGATTGCGTACGTTTAAAAGAGCAATGATCCTCTGTCCGTCCGTATTAACGCTGATGTCTCAGAGACTAGAAGCTAAAGCCTCCAAATTTGGAATGGAAGTCCGTAAAATTTAAAAACAATAAGTACAAAGCCATTTAAATAGAACTCTGCTAAAATAACTTAAACTTCAGCATCCGATTACAATAGGAGGGTGGTCTATTTCTAAGCAACTAAAAACCTTCTTTACATAAAACATAAATAATGACTGAGCCGTTCTTTCCCTATCCCACAATAATAAACATTAGCAAAGTTGTAAACACTTCAAAAGAACTGAATAAGTTAAGTTTAACTCACCTCTTTATAAATGGCAAATCCATCAAATACGGCCAAGGACAATAAGCAGACGACGCTAATGCTGACCAAACTGGTCTCGAGTTCCAGAAAATCTTCATAATAGAAGACCTCGGACAACTCGTCGATACGCAGGAAGAAAATCAAGACTTCCACAGTGATGCTGCCATACAAAAAGTCTGAGAAATGAGACGACATTTGATTAATTTTCCTGACAGCAAATTATCAGCTTTCCACAAACACACACACACACATGCACACACGGGCACATACATATATACACACCTGTCACCTTTTTGCGCTCGAGCAGACGATGATAGCACATTAGCATAATTGTCAACAGAATGGCGGCTAAAGCATTCCACACGGCGCCAGCTCCAATGAAAATCATAATGTTCAGTTCCATTGGCGAAGACCCAAAGAGCTGGTTCAGGCTGGCGACATTGCGTTGAGGTAAAAGACTTCTGACCAGCTCCAGACTATTAACGGCCAACAGAAGCAACGAAACAGCTGCGCGCAAATTGTGAAATGTTAGCAATGTTTTATGCCACCTGCAATGAACAGCGAAAACGAAAAAAAACAACAGAAACGTTAATAAGCAGACAAACACACGTAGACGCAAAATAACAGTCAAAGACGGTCAGTTGTCAGGGATGCCAATGTGCTTTACTTTCATGACACGCTAAATCTCGAAAACGCTTAAATCAAGAATTAGTTCTCAGATTTGTCTCTTTGTTTGTAATTCAATGAAACAATTAAAAATAATTTTTGAGTTTAAAATTTTTTTAAGGAATCTTGGATAGTTTAGCGTAGAAAGGAAGATAGAGTAGTTCACGAGCGCATCACTAGGTGTATACATTAACAGTAAGGTATGGTAGACAAGGTAGATATCCGATACTAGGAACAGGTAGGTAAGTAGCCAGGTAAAGCAGTGTGCATAAATATTACAATACCAACAGTTTTGAGTTTAATTAAGTGAAGTGCCAACCAAATCAGACTGCTGCTCTCTGCCACTCTGCTCTCTCACTCTGCTCTCTCTCTCTCTCTGTCTCTCTCTTACCCTCTCCATATATATCTCTTTCAGTGTTGAATCTGGGGGTGCATGTTTGGGTGTGTGCTGGTGAAATTATATTTTATAATTGCCACAATTATATTCAAGTGTTTATGCCACACGGATTTTCCTGTCTTCCTTTCTTTCCCTCAATCTTTCTCTCTCTTTTACCTTGTGTGGTTTCAAGTTTATACTCAGTTTCACGATGTTCTTGTTGCAACACCGACTGAGCCTGGGCATAATCTTAAGTGTGATATATGGCGTCCACTTGGCTTGCGCACTTTTTGATTGCATTTCCATGGTTTCGCATTCAAAACTAATAACAAACTTTTCATAAACATTAAAGTGGAGTCTGATGTCAGATTAGGTTGAATTAAACCACTCCCAAAACTCTTGTATAAATAGAATAATTATATGAAGCTTGATTACACCTGAATACAAATTTATTTGATACATTTAAACAAAGTTAATCACAATTAAAAAGAGGTTGCTTAAATATCAAATATCATTAATGTATCTGAGATAAACAATTTTAAAGCCCAAATGGAAACCCTGGTAACTTTAAAAATAAGACAAAGATTTACTACACTTCCATTATCAGTCTTTAAATTAATTCCAAACTTCTGGCATATTGGTGAATAAGCCTTTAATTAAAGAAATTAAAGAAATTCGGTTAGATGAATTAAGGAATTATTTAAAACTTTTCGAATGGACTTGATTTCGAATTCCGATTTATCATAATTATTATAAATTTTGCATTTTAACTGCGATTCATTTAACTATCATGTAACGTCGGACATTGTTAATAAATTTTAAATTTTCATAAAATAATTAAAGACTTTAATTTCAATAACAATGACACGGGGAAGGTTGTGGCGCACTCAAGGACATATGAATATACATTCCCAACAAGAATTCAGCCAACTACAATGACAACGAAAAGTGTGTGCTTCCTCTTCAGTAGTTTTTCACGCAGCACACACACACACACAAACTCACACACATACACACCCAAACACAAACAATTCAAGTACGCAAACAAATATATTTAATGATGTGCAAAAATGTGCCGTACTTTTTGACTGAACAACGTGAACACGTTTACACGTTGCCACATGGAAGCGCAAACGTTGCACTAACTTAATGGAGAGGCAAAGGCAAAGGGAAAGGAAAAGGGAAAGGGGAAATGGAGGTTTGGAAAATGGTTAACTTGGGACCGCAATGCCGTTGAAATATTATTTATTGCAAATACTGTTGCATACTATTTGGCGCAATAGCGTCCCCAAAAGTAAAGTAAATGTATTTTTTATTTTGACATTTGAATTTTTTAAACGCGCCAACAATTCCTCCATGTTTATATATATTTGTAAAACTCAGCCCTCCAAAATGGCAATGGCTACGAGGCTGAAATTTGTGCCCTGCCTACACAACGTACAAGAGGGGAAAACTATTTTATTTATTGTGTTCACATGCTGTCTATAAATTTAATGAAAAATGCCTGCCTTGACAGTCAGCTGAGGCGTGGCATGCCACAAATCGAGACAGACGACAGAAGAGAGACAAGAGACGAGAGACAAGAGACGTGCAACTCTTACATATTAATTACTTTTTGACCGCTCTCAAAGTGCATGAATAATTGATTCCAATTTTTGGTAAAAATGTGCACAATGTGCACTTTTTTGCGTCAGGTTTCTTTTTTCCTTTCGTCAAGCATTTTTTCTATTTTATTGGCATTTCACTCGGAGAACAAAAATGTGCATTTAAGTGCAACACACCAACGAAAATAATAAAAAATTCAAACCTATTTGAAATTGTTTACTATTTTTATATACCCTGGCTACGTCGCATGAATAAAATGGGGTGGACAAAGTTTTTGCATTCTACATTCTTTTTCTTTTTAAATGTAACTTAAATTACATATATTAAATAATATTTAGTTAACCTTTAAAATTGTTTATTTTCTATCTCCTAGTTGAACAGGGTATCTCTAAGTGTCGCTATGCTACCAAAGCCATCTCGATTTCTATGTATTTTTTCGATGTTCATTTTAAGTTCAGGTGCAGCATTTTTTATTGATGGGCTGTTTATTTGCACTTTTTGTATTTAAAATTAATAGTCGTTGATTGAAAAGTTTGGACAAGTCTATAATTTGCAGCTATGTAACATATACATATGTATATACATACATACACACGTATATGTATCTCTGCTTTTTTGGTATATAAATTTTGTTTTCCAATTTTCTGTAGTGCTTCAAAAATTGATAAATGATAAATGATAGAATTTAAATTGTTTGCCTAAAGTTTTGTTTTTGATTACAAATAGCACAATTTGTGTTCACCAAATGAGAGTATGCAAATAGGTGAATATTTTGTATAAACATTTGATATAAATAATATGTGGATAAACTAAAAAAATTAACTACGTTTATCTGAGCTCTAAAAGAATATAAATACTGGATATATAGAAATTAATTAAATAAAATTAGCTTGAAAATTGTCAGAGGAAAAAAAAAGATTGATTGATTATTGTTAACATAATTTTTGCACATAGATTTTAAGACGAACGTTTCAGAAACTCCTTTAATTTTTCGCATTGAATTCATTTTCATAGCATATTTCCATCGATAAATAACGACACATTACTTAGCACTTGCAATTATTGGTTGCCTTTATATTTTCTAACACTTAGTCGAGCTCTTGGAATGCCTTTGGCAACACAAATGAAAAATGAACAAGTAAGAAAGGCTACAGTCGAGCGGTCCGACTGTAAAAGACCCCGTAGTGCGCATTTTCCATACAAACAAGCAATTTTCGACCGATTTGACGTATGTGAGCTATTGGCTTTTGTTGTCCAATTCGACTCAAACTTGGTGACAACAGTTATGTTCACATAATGTGTAAGTTTGTGAGCTTCACAAATTTTCGATTGATTTGTCCTATGGAGTTTTAGTCTATAATTGTCCGATCTAATGAGGTTAGTAAGAATGTTACCGTACATATAATTTGTGAATTTGATTCCGATAGCTCTAGTCGTTTCCAAGTTATGGTGATGTGAAAATAGTTTTTTATACTCTCTGCGAGAGAGAGTATATTGGGTTTGTGAAAAGTATGTAACAGGCAGAAGGAGGTGTGGCAGACCCCATAAAGTACATATATTCTTGATCAGCATCACAAGCCGAGTCGATATAGCCATGTCCGTCTGTCCGTCCGTCTGTCTGTCTGTCCGTATGAACAAACAGATTTCAGAGATGGTAAGAGCTACAAGTTTGAATTTGGTCTTTATCGACTCGATATTAAGTCAGTCAATACAAGAATCTTTTTTTTTTTTCGATGCCACGCCCCGTTCGCCCACAATGTGCAAAAAACTAGAAACACCTCGTAAAAAATTGATGTTTTAGCAGAATATCTAAGTAACTGTGGCAGTTAGGAACACCCATTTTGGTAAGCAGGTTCCTAGAGACGGCATAATTGTATTGTCATCAAAAATTTTGGACTGCCACGCCCCCTTTTCCCACAAGAAATAAAATAATTTGCAAACTTCAATGCCGATTTTAGGGCATATGTTCTTATCGTACAGTATTGTTATTTCACATTCGTTTGAAGACAAAATATATTAAACTATCCTGAAAGTTGCATCTAAATCGGACAATAAACTAAAGAGCTAGACATGTAAGAAAGTTAATAATTGAACGCAATGCCAATGCATGTGTGCAAGCGAGATAGAAACATACAAACATGTGAGCGAACGTTTTCGCTGCTTGCGTAGCTTAGCGGCAGCGCTTCCCGCGAATGCTGGCTGTGACAACCAGTTGTGTATGTATTACATATACACACACACATATGTGCGTGCATTCTTCTAATGTCAAATGTATATGTGTGTGTATACATACAAACAGATGTTTTTGTTTGAACGTGTTTTGTTGCAAGTGTCAATTGATATACTTGGATACCGATTTTATTAAGATGATCGGGAATAAAATGCAGAGAGTATTCTACGGTCGGGCGTGCTCGACTGTACTTTTCTTTCTTGTTTTTAATTTGCGCGGGTGGCAGAGGGCGTTTCAGTAATTTTAAAAAACTCGATCTGCCTGACATATAGACGGACTTTTATTCCAAATTTGATGGCCCTAGCTTCTAGTCTCCGATATCCAGGTGTTCATACTGTCAGACAAACAGACAGACAGACAAACAGACGGACATTGCTATATCGTCTTGGCTATGGATGCTGATTAGGAATATCTATACTTTATGCTGTCGGAAATGCTTTCTTCTGCCTGTTCCGCCCATTACGCTTCTGACAAACCTAATAAACCCCTGTCCTCTTTTTAAGTACGGGGTCTAAAAAGAAAATTATTTTCTTTGGGTCAAATACTTTATACACTTCCCAAAACATTTGTTGTCGAGATAATATAACAATATGAATATCTTATCTAATTTGAAAATAATTAAACCTTATATATACATAGGCTATATTTGATACAATCTAAATAATAATCACAATTAATTAAAAAAATATTATCTCTTTGTACATAGTACACAAACTATCACTAAGTTAAAATACTCTTATTTTTAGGGTACAAGATTGCCCAAGTATCTATGGTCAGTCATTTAAAATGCAATTTATTACTGCTTCATTCGTTGGAAAACGTGTGCTACCAGATTTCCATGTGTGAAAAACTGCAACATGCCGAACGTCAATTCATTTTCCCTCCATCCCCCCATTCCCCCATTCCCTCCATATCCATATATACCACCACCCTCTTTGCCCATCCCAGAATATTCCAGCCATTGAATACGAGCTCTGCGTTCTTTTGCAAGTTTTACGCAGCGCAAGAGTGGCAAATTAAGAAATCTAATAAAATTTTAAAACACTCACAGTCTTCGAGTCGAAACATAGGCAAACAAGTTGGAAAAAAAACTACACCTCAGAGTATTTTGATTTGGAGCAACTGATTTGTTTACATAATGATCCAAAAATACCAGAGAGTTGCATTGAAGTGCAGTTGTTGGTGTATATGTTGTAGTTGTTTTGTTGTAATTGCTGTTGTTTATGTTCTTAGGGTTGCTTTAAATGTAGCTTCGATTGTTGTTTTGTGCATGTTGTTGTTGCTGTAGTCTGTATTGCTGCTATTGTTGCTACTGATGTGGATGCTGTTGTTGTTGTCTCCGTTGCTGCTATCGCCTTGGCACGAGGCTCTATTTCTCAAGTGCCGGATGTATTATTGCCCATCGATAGAGTTGATTTTTTATGAATGAATAAAATAAGAGAACGCACTCATTGCTCTCACAAGTGTGTGTAGGTATTGTTGTTGTTGTTAATGCATTTTATTCAAACTGTTTATCGATGCGTTTTGCTGTTTGAAGGGTGAATTATTCGGTACTCACAATAGTGAATGCACTGAGTTCTATGAGTTTCGGATATCAATGATATTTTTAATGCATTCAAGTGCCTCTCAATGATAAGTTGTGTGTGTGGAGAAAGTAAGAAAGATTTTTTTCTTTTTTATTGGTAAACTCAAGGTTATTTAGCTGGTGTTAGATCATCAATCAGAGCAACTTAACTTAATTTATGAAATCGATCAGATTGATGATTGTGGAAAATATATATTTATCTATATTTATTGTATTTAGCTTAGGACTCATTCCATAGTGTGGATGTGTTGTGCAATTGATTTAAAGTTCTTTTTTGTATGGAATTCACAATACACCGAAATGTCTATTAAATTTGTAAATTCGAGTTCTTAAAGCAACATTAGAACAATTTCATTATAATAATTAAAATTCCAGTAGAAATTATCATTCATTCCATTTTATAATTAAAAAAATAAAACTTTATTTTTCAAGTCCCATGAGTGCACTTTGCACAACGTTTTAAATTTATTTATTAATCAACATGATAAACTGTTAAGTTATAGATAAATATTTTTCCTCTAAATTCCAATGCATTTGAGGATGGATGCACATCAATTAAATAGATTACTTTGACCACAGCTAAATAAGTATGAGAAAAACAACAAATATTAAAATGACAATGAGGAGACACTGTTGTGTTGAACGTTAAATGTTTAATGTTGACTGTGGATGCCTCGTCCGCAGCTGCAACCAGATGATGATGATATATGTGCATATTGAATGACCAATGATCCAATGATCTATCCATCCAAAGCAGACACTCGAACAACTAGTGGTTCAGTGGCTCAGTGGTTCAGCGCTAACCGATGACAAAAAGCGATTCTAAAGAAATTCCTATCGAAAACAAAGCAGCAAAATGAAAAATAAAAAGAAACCTCATAAAGCCTCTTGATTACATGTTTTTTTGTATGCAAACTGGAGTAAACTTTAATTAATTGAACCACGACCGTCTCTTAAAAGATAAATGTGGCAAGAAGTAAACAACGATGACTACGCAATACAGAAACCGCCACAGACACAGACACGAACACAGCCACGGACACAGCCACAGCCACAAAATGTTGCCACCTCCAAGCATCACGAAGTCAATAATATACGAATAACAGATACCCATTGAATAAGTTGATAGTCCTATATAAAAGAGAGTCTAGTAGATTTCTAGAATAATGTTTTTATATCTTTTATTTGTTTTCAATTTATATGCTTTTTATATTGATAGAATTTAAATGTTATATTATTAAAGGAAAATATCTCTTAAATATATATATATATATTCTTTTTGTAGCATTGTATTTTTAGAAAACTTTCTCCCTTGATTCCTATGTGCTCTTATATACTTTTAGAGTAATTTAAGAGTATCTAAAATGCGAACAGCGGAAATATACAAACCAAGTATGAAATTGCTGAATACTTTTTCTATTTTATTTGACTGATGTCACGGCTGTCAGTAAATAATTCAAATGATTTTGCAACTAGATTTAGATTTCATATTTTGTGTTGTCGTTTTCTGTTGTCGTCGGCGCTAAATGGTATTGTATCTTTTTTTTATATTTAAAAAAACATGTTTCTTTATATCTCTGCATGTGCGCGGACAATTTAGTCATTTAGTCATATATTCCCAGAGTCGGTCATTAGACAAGTGTCTAGGGAGGTATAAAAGTCCAGTTTTGAATGTGACGGCATTTTTCGGCTTATTTTGAGTTCGCTCACAAATAAAACCCATATACATGCGGTTTATTAAGAAACTGCATCTGTTAAATACACAGAAATATATTTGTAGCTGCATATTAAATTCTGAAATGAAAAACAATACGAAAAGCAATGTTCATGATCACATTGTCTGTTTTTGGGGCCCACCACATTTATTTCAACAGCTGGCCAAGCGCCATATGAGTAATATGCCACTCCTTCCACACTGTGACCCCACTCGCCTTTTATGCCTATAGCAACATCTATATACAAAAACTGCGTCCGTTCGCTGCCTTTGCATTTTGTTTATAAACGCATGCGCTAAAATTAAACAAAAAACTCACATTTGTTTATACGCTGAACATTTCTTAAGCCTTTTAGTCACTAGCAATACCAAAGGGGCTACAAGAAACCATTTGAAAACTCCGAAGAATTTGACAGAAGCAAATGGTCCAATGAGAGTAACGCTGTCCACAGTTTCAACGAGAGTCTATTTAAATTAATAAATGACAGATTTCTATACATAATACCCTAAAGAATTTTATTCAAGTCGGAAACCCAATATTATTAACGATTGAGAATATTTCGTACATTATTAGAACGTTTATCAGTCGTACCACTAGAAACGTCAAACGGATCCAAAGGACATCCTGCGAACAGCATTAGGAAAAGATCAGAAAGTACTTAGAGAGAACCTGAACCGACTCACCCGAAATTACTGCGCTTGACGATACCGAATCAATATTTTTTGCCTCATCGGCTCTGATAAGCGTGTTTTGGAAGCCCGATGGAGTAAAGAGATAGTACGGCCCATGGATGGGGCGACTGATCGTATAACTACGGGCACAACGGCTTTAAGGACTATTCCTAGCATTTTTGAAACACAATTTGGAAATGTTCTTTATTTGACCAGAATATGCACGAAAAACAACACAACAAAATTTTGGAAAACAAAATGTACAATTGTGCTCACATGAGTGCTAAATTTCAACTAAACAATTCTTACAGCAAACATATAGCCATACAGAATTGAAAGTGATCCCGATATCAAAGCCTACCCCGATATCAATGCTGTTTGGCCTATTTGTCAAAATTAAACAGGAAAGAATGCTATAGTCGCCCCGCGACTTTAGGATGCCCGTTACTCAGTTTTATTATACTATTAACAATGAGGTATGATAATAATAATAATACCATCGTTAAGGCAATCGACCCAAGTGAGTTTAATTCAGATGGCTTGGCAAACACAGAAAATCTTCATCAAATTCATATTTAGAGCAGTATTCAAACCGATCGTTCATATGGGAGCTACACGCTATAGTCGCCCGATTTGGATGAAACTTGGTCAGTATGTTTATATTATTGACAAATATATATGTGAGTTTTACTAAGATTGCTTGGTAAAAGAAAAAGTTTTGCATACTAATTCGTATGTAGAGCATATTTTTGACTGATTTTAAAGAAAAAATCCCATAGACATAGTTGACAGATTTGGATCAAACTTGGTCAGTATATATACTCCCTAGCCATGTACTCCCTGTGGTTTATATAGCATTGCTAACAAAAAGTTTTCTTTACCTGTTTTTACCTTTTCATGAACATATAACGCCCTAAAGTGGGCGTGTCAAAAACAAAAACAAACTTGGGCATTTTTTCTTTTATTCCTCTCGGGCATTTCTAGCTCTTATAGTCTCTTTTGTTCATACAGACGGACAGACGAACAGACGGACAGACGGACGAACGAACGGACGGACAGACGGACATGGCTATTCATGCTGATCAAGAATATATACACTTAATGGAGTCTGGCATGCCTCCTTCTCCCTGTTACATACATTCCATCGATTACAATATACCCTTTTACTCTACGAGTAACAGGTATAAAAGCTAGAGTCACTTATATTTTCCTTTAATTTGATAGCAAAACAAAAAAAATGTATGTTGATTTAATATTGAAATATATGAATTTCTTAACGAGCTTCGGTACTTAAGACATTTTCAAAGATAACTTTGGATAACGAAAATTTAATCAGTTTCTGACTACCGCATTTGTTTGGAAACCTATTAAAACCTGAGGGAGAATCTTCACTACCAAAAAAGCATAATCAATTAGACACGATATATTCCAATTTATAATTCTATGCGTTTTAAAAATAGCTCTTAATTTTTACGGCTTCTGTCGAAATGGCATGAAAATAAAATTTTGAAATATTAACATGCTTAAAGCATATAAATTTATATATATATACATGAATGTGGGGTAGATTTTTCATCAATCAGATATAATTTTACAATTGTTAAGATGAAAATCGATTAGAATTTTAAATATATGAATTTAAACGTTTATACTTTTAATTTTATATTTTGCAAAAAGACTACTTATTAAAACGGCCAAGGGTCGGTGAATAAACGTCGTTGTATCCGGTCGTCGTAGAAACCAAAAGATATAGAGCTAGATAAACACTCGTCATCGAAGTAAAAGAGAGCACTTCTGCAGCTAAGTTCCTCCGAAACACTAGGTGCTAACGTTATTTCATCCTGATCGTCAATATACTCGTTAAAGCGATTTACTTTTGTATGCTTAATTTGTAGTTCGCAAGAATATCGTTGCTAAAGACGATTCGTCGTTATTATCGTCGTACAAAGTGGACGCAATTCCATACAAGCTTGCATGGGGACTAGCTAAGACATCGAGTTTTTGTCGTTATACCTGATCGGTCGCTATAAGCGATGTCCTTAAACCCGGATTCTACTGTATATGGAAACACATTTTTTGGCAAATAGGTATGCCTAATTTCAGCACGAAGATAATACATTTCATGCGAACAGATCTTCCCAAAAATCCACAAAAATAAATAAAACCAACTGAAAATCTATGTACGTGTTATCTGTTCTACACTTGTTGTGGCTAATTAATCGGGTAAAAATATCCAAGTCTTTGTTTTACTTACTTCTTATATTTTCGCCAGATATAAATGCATCCGACGATCAGCATAAATATGGAGCAGCATGTTAATATATATTTAACGCGATCTATGCCACAAATATCGGTTTGTAAGTTATCATAAGTGGCACGTATGTGACCAGTTAACTGATCGCAGCGTATTAGGTTAAAAAACTGTTTCATTTTGAGAAACAAGTTAAGATCTTATAATCTTTGGTGCATTAATTAGCGAGCTCCATTTCATGATTTACTTCAATATTTAATTATTAGTAGACTTCGAATTATCTGTTTCGAATATGTATTCAATTCAATTTTCAACAATTGTACAAATCACCGACGCGTATAAAGATTCCGAAAACTTTGTGCACACACAGAATTAAATTTTTAAAAACCACAATGAAGATTCGAAATGTAAACAGATTATTTCGCAATCCTAAATACACATATACGTACGTACTACGTACCTACATACTACATACATGAATACCGCAATATACCGTTTGTAGTTCTTATATTCAAAATGAAATTTTCGAAATACACACATAAAACGTATGCCGAATATACATACGTTTTACTTTTAATTATGACCTTTTTATCGTTATTATTTTGAATATAAACAAATTGAAATATGCGCACGTTTCAACAGATTCGAAGAATCTGAAAGAGTAAAAAACCGAATACCGAAAACTTTCCCGTTAACTGCTGCCAACCTTCTGCAGCCGAGCAACGCAACGTACTGAAAGAAACGGTACAAATTTTCAAAAAAGAATTCTCGCTAAGAAGCTGAATGCGTGCGAGACTGTGCAAGAAGGAGAAAGCATATGAAGATGCAGAGCGGGCGATGGGCCGAGTAAGCGAGCAAGCACGTGCAAGATCGTGCAAAAGTTCTTCGCTAGCCTTTTGTTGTTGTTACTCGCTGCGCTGAAAGCACAGTCCGATAGAGAGTATACTGGCTGGTATATTCATTCACGTATTCTTTGTATGTACATATGTGTATACATGCATATACAGTATACATTTATTTGGTGCAGTAATGATTCTTACAGGCATTAAAATGCCACAAGCCAAAAAAAATATTAAGAGAAATTTATAACTATTTGCAATAAAAAATGTCTTAATAATAACGATACACGGTATGTCACAGTCAACCATTAGACCATATGTTATTTGTTGTTACGTCAATTTTTTGTGTTTTGTTTGTGTATTATTTGTTTAGAATCATATACATAAGTATAGTTTTACCGGTTGTATTCTGGTTCGCATACGGTTTAGGATGCAGCGCTTTCCAAACTGTTCAACAAGTATCTGATCTTTGCCGAAAAGTGCTGACTGCTGTACACATTAACAACTATGCAAAAAGTGTGACCCATATGGGAACACAGCACCGCCTTCTGATTTTAGAGAAACTCCATAACTGCCACTAGAATCATATATGAACATTCATATGTATATATATAAACCCATAACTAAGTTTGGACTTAAAGGGTTTACTTAATAATAAGAAATGTTTAAACTCAATTGGTTTATGTACATATCCATTTTCCAGGTAGATAGGTTGATCAAACCGACTTTATCCTTTATTAAATTTCAAGGTAATTCTGAACTATCCAAAACCTTTTAACTTGTATTGTAGTTTTGTTAGTCAATTAACACCTTAAGTTTGTACAAAGTTCACAAAATGTATTTTAGATATAAGCATCACTTTCTTTTATGTATATATGTTATATTTGTATATTTGTCACTACTACGCACTTTTTGCCTAGAGAAAGCTAAGTATTCTTGTTTTGTGACTAAACTGAAGTTGGTTTACAGATGAAAAACATGTTTAAATCACAATTTGTTTATTTACAGAATTACGTTATTCTAATGTTTAACATACTTGGCCGAACGCAGTCAAAGCTGCAAAAATGTGCATTTAGGAAATAGTCTTGGCGAGGACAATTTCTTTAAACTTACATGCTAAAATGTTAAACTTATTCAACTGGTCGCAGCCAGACCTAATAATTTGGGGTTTAAAACAATTAAAAGTAAATAAGATCAAACTGAGCAGCAATAATCACAGCTACCACAAATGGCAAATAGGCGATAATGAGTGGACTGTGCTTCTATGAAAAAGACCAATGCCTGAGTGCAGCTAAGCTCATGCTCATTGATTCTTTGTTGAATCACTTGTTGCAGTCCTGACTTATCAGCATCATGGTCAAACTGCACGCCGCACTCACATTTGTATTGATGATTAAGGTGTAGGAGCGGTTTTTTAAGGCAGACAGGACAGATTATTGGAAGTTGCGCAGGATCAACATCCAACTCCTCAAGGTGCTGCTCCTGCAAAGCATACCACTCGTTAACATCAGACAACAGTTCTTCATAAATGTGCTCTTCCAATTCTAAATCCTGATCCAATTCATTAAGCTCCAATCGCAAAATGTTATCCAAGTCAGCCTGCAATTAAATCAGCTTAGTTGTTTCACAATTAGATATTAACGCAATTAATTACCAATTGCAATTTACGATTGCCATCAATATTGTGTTTACGCGAATTTATAATTCGTATGCGGCATTTCTATTTTAAAATAAAATAAGAAATATTAAGACATCTGTTCAAAATTTACGAACCAACCTCGCGCAACATCTCGCGCAACTTTGGCATTCCTAAGCGTTGTTGTTTGGCCACATTTTGCGCGTGTCGCTTTTGCTCGACACTTGTATGGTAAATGGGATTCCCAGCAGACTGCATCTTTATAAATTATCCAAATTGCAAATTAATAAATTACTTTTTAAGAGCCAAAAGTAAAAGACGCGGGCAGCAACAGCTGATTGAATAACGATATATGGTTATATAGTTATCGAAATACAGCCGTGGTGTGAGCAAGTCTCTGTACAACACTGCTATGAAGAGTTGCTTTGGCAATAATTTGACATAAGCAATATGGCGTGTTCTTTGCTTCCGCTCTTTCTTTCCCTTTCTTTTACCAACGTGCATAGTGTCTAGTAAAAGGTTAGTGTAAATTTTCCATTTTTCTTAAACAAAAACAGTGCTAAAATGTTTAAAATTTGTGCATTAAACAGATGCCAGCCACGGTCGCCAAGAAACCAGCAGCTAAGAAGCTGCCCGCTGTGCCGGAATCCAAGCTGAAATTCAGCAAGAAACAAATCAGCAAGCGTGTCGCTGATACAAAACGTCGCCTGAAGCGTTCGGCTGTCCTTGCCATTCGCAAGAAGGAAAACTTGGTGCGTGCTGAGAAATATCAGAACGAGTACATCAAGGCCGATCAGCGTGAGATTAAACTGCGTCGTCTGGCTAAGAGCCGCAACCAGTTCTATGTTCCCGCTGAAGCCAAATTGGCTTTCGTTGTCCGTATTCGCGGGTGAGTAAACAGATAGATATATTCTCCATATTATTGTTATTTATTTGAATTGCTGTTTTCAGTATCAACAAGGTTGCACCCAAGGTACGCAAGGTACTGCAACTGTTCCGTTTGCGCCAAATCAACAATGGTGTGTTCATCAAGCTAAACAAGGCCACCATCAACATGCTGCGCATTGCTGAGCCCTACATTACCTGGGGTTATCCCAATCTGAAGTCGGTGCGCGAACTGATCTACAAGCGCGGTTATGTTAAGCACAATCGTCAGCGTGTGCCAATCACCGATAACTTTGTTATCGAGCGCAAACTACGCAAGGCACATAACATTCAGTGCGTTGAGGATTTGGTGCACGAGATTTTCACCGTAGGACCAAACTTCAAGTACGCCTCCAACTTCCTGTGGCCGTTCAAACTGAACACACCCACTGGTGGCTGGCGCAAGAAGGCCAATCACTACGTCAACGGTGGTGACTTCGGCAACCGTGAGGACAAGATTAACAGACTGCTGCGCAAGATGGTCTAAGAAACTCTGCGGT
The DNA here is from genome assembly GCA_018903735.1 of Drosophila cardini. Classification (NCBI taxonomy): domain Eukaryota; kingdom Metazoa; phylum Arthropoda; class Insecta; order Diptera; family Drosophilidae; genus Drosophila; species Drosophila cardini. Next base: position 135,784 of record JAEIGM010000024.1, on the reverse strand, counting down.
GGTGTAGTTTAAAATGTTGAAAAACGGTCTGGCAACAGCGAAAGAAATAAAATTAACTCTTTTTTTAAAAGTACCAACATGCCGTTCACAAAATCAAAAAGTGTTTTCACTTTTATGGGCACATCATAAAAAAAACAGCGGCTCTCGTCGGGATTATTTTTGCTGAATTATGTCGTTGGCAGCAGCACCTTGATATAAAATATGACTTAGGTATCCTTAAAAAAAAATATATATATGTATTACGAATATAGTTAAATGACGTGCGACGTGCAATATATCAACACCCAGTCCAGCGTCGTCCAAGGATGATTATCATTTCTAGGAATCAATATATACCTTTGAAAAATGTGCGTCAATTACCACTCAGAGATTATATTTTCTGTGTTAATGCAAACTATTGTTATACCCATGTAGAGGTAACTATAATTTTGTCACAAAGTTTGTACACATTGAAGGCGGCGTGGTGGACCCCAAATATGTACATGTTCGCGATATACGTTAACAGCCGTAACAATGTAGTCTGTTTTAAGGAAATCAGCCTCAATTTTGAGGTATCCTTTTAACACTTAGCGCAGGTTCATTTTCTTTTGACAATCATTTCATGTGGTAAAATAAGCCGGGTCAGATCACTATATAAAATAGCTGTCACTGAGCTCTTGGACGAAAATGTACTTTTGACATAGACAAATAGTTTTGTTTACGGGGCTATTGTATCTTAGTCACGATATTCTTATTTTGAATATGCTGACTTCAATGATGTTAAAATAAGTTAAATATTTAATTACTTTAGGATGCTCGTTACTCAGTACAAATATGATTGTAAACATACAGTCTAATCAAACAAGAAGAAATTTTTAGCATTTATTCAGTTTCGTTAAACTATATTTTCGACGGACTGGTTCTATGGCAGCTAAATGATATAGTTGCCCGATTAGATGGGGTATGTCACCTTCTCTGTTACAAACATTCCAATTATACCCGCTCACTCATGTACCACAGAAACGATAAGATGAATTCTTTCAACGAAATCTTTAAGGTTATTGAATGTTTAGCGAATTAAGATAGAAGAGATAGGATTCGTTAGTTTAATTTTAAGAATACTTTTATTGAGAGAACATAATTGCTAAATAGCCATATCCATTTGAATCTTTCCATACGGATTATAGCCAACGATTTCAAAGTCCTCGTAGCGGAAATCCTCAATGTTCTTAATGTCTCGTTTGATGTTAAGCTTGGGAAAGGGTCGTGGCTCGCGTTTCAGTTGCTCTTTCAGTGGCTCAACATGATTGAGATAGACATGGGTATCACCCATACTGTGGATAAAGTCGCCAGGCTTCAGACCGGTCACATGGGCAATCATATAGGTGAGCAGGGCATAGGAAGCGATGTTGAAGGGAACACCGAGACCCATGTCGGCGCTTCGTTGGTAAAGATGACAAGAGAGTTCGCCCCTGGACTGGGAGACAAAGAACTGTGCAAGGCAGTGGCATGGCGGTAGTGCCATCTTGGGTATGTCCAACGGGTTCCAGGACGACATTATAATGCGTCGATCTGAGGGATTATTGCGAATGGTATCAATAACCTGTTGCAATTGATCAACGCCTTGTCCAGTGTAATCATCATTGCAGGTGCGATACTCTGCACCAAAATGACGCCACTGGAATCCGTAGACTGGGCCTAGATCGCCCACCTCACGCTCGTTGTGGCCACATTTATCCAGAAATTCGCGGGTACTATTGCCATCCCAGATGTGGACATTCTGCTCCTGTAATAGCTTGGCATCCGTCTTACCAGCTATAAACCACATAAGCTCTACGGCCACGCCCCGAAAGAATACACGCTTGGTTGTCAGCAACGGAAAAGATTCCCGCATATTGAATCGCATTTGGGTGCCAAAAATGGATAACGTTCCAACTTCTGTCCGATCCATGCGCTTATCGCCATTATTTATGATGGAGCGAACTAAGTCCAAATACTGCTGCTCATCTGGATTCCCACTCGTATCCTTCTTCTGCAACAGTTGCTTATATTCTTTCAGGCTCAAGTGCACCATCTGATTGTCCACTTGCTTAGGCGACATTGCCTTCATTGGTGATACACAGCATTTGGCTGGCGATGATTTCGGTGAGTTTTTGGGAGATTTCATTTCTTCAAATCTATAAAAATTGCAATTCCTACACTAACAATTATTACACTAAAAGAGTAACGTTGCACTTTACTTGACTAAGTCAATGTATCTGAGATTCGCGCAAAAATTAAATGGCGCAAACTCAAATCGGCGGGAATATGCTGCCAGGGCTGAAAAACAAGTGGACTATGCAAAAATATTATTTATGCTAATGCTGTCAGGGTAGCTAATTAACACAAAACATGTATACATATTTTACTTAAACTTTGGTTATGTTTATACCTTTAATTATTGCCAATTTATGCGACTTTAATTTTGAGTGATTTTTATTAACGTGTCTTTGTTGTCATCAAACCTTTTAAACAATAAGAATGGTCAACATAAATCAGCTGTTTTAATAAAATACCGTAAAAAATACGGTTACCCTAACTTAACTTTTGCTGGGTATTCAAAATCGAAAATGATGGCCACATTTTTATTTACTTTTATATGTTTGTAGAAATTAAATGAGTTTGTCAAAATCGAAAATTCTATTTTGAAAGTAAGTGATAAATTTAAATTTATAATATAATCAAGTTCACAAATTCAGAAATAAAACGAAATATTGCAATGCAGTACATTGTTTATTAATATTGTAAATCGCCTGTTGCGAATTGTATGGAATTCAGGTATTTGACTATTTCAAATCGATTTACACGCAATTTCAAAATGATCGGTAATATGTGATGACGTATGTAGTTAATTTCTTACAATTTTGCCAACAGTTTGCCATGTAAATTAAAGAAGTTTGATATAGTATAGAAACTATATTGTCTTACAGCTGGCAGTGTTTGTAATAAATTTGCATAATATAGAATGGTTAGACAATTATATTTTTTGCGATGCAATCACAAACTGTACACACGAAAATCAAATGAATCAAGTTAAAATATAAACATATCAAAATATCGTCCGGAAATGAAGAAATCGCATCCTGATCCTGATTAATGGATGTACTTTCTCGTCGATATTTGTTGCAGTTTGGTTTATATATGTAGCATTTTACATTTCACTTATTTTATATGTTAACGGTATTTTACGCGCCTTCGTCAATATTTTATTTGAGTTTTACATAATTTCCTACTGATGCGTGGTAGTTACATGTATATTCTGAACTAAACGCTGCCCCCAATACTCTTCCAGATTAAACGGTTTAAAATTTTTCAATTGATTATCAGATTCATTGCAGTATATAACAGGTGTTCCCTGCTCACTAACCTATAAAGAAAGATTAAAATATTAAGACGACATTAGTGTTATTAGCTATAACTGCTTTCATGGTATAATTCGGCATATGGTAATGCCCACACTCGAGAAGAGAAAGAGAGAAATGTGCTATATGGAGCAGAGGCTGTGATGAATGAATACGTCACCTTGAGTGATTATACCATGATGACGATCACCCACACACAATTATGTACATATGTATATAAGCGTATGAATTTGCACACACATATATGTATAAGCGACCTGCCACAAGGTGCCACAAGTTGTGTCGGCTTTTAGGTATTTATAGTTAACACTTACTTTATTCCATGCCTCACGAATGTAACGTATTAATTCATCATGCTGTGATATGGGGACACTCTGGTGTTGTTGTTGCTGCTGCTGTTGTTGTGACACAGGCGCTGCATATAGAGCATTGGTGTTTGTTGGTGCATTATTAATGCTGTTATTGGAGTATTGTGAATTGTGCGATGTGTTTGTTACAGATGCCGAAGATACTGATGATGAAGATGAGGACGTTGTCGATGAATTCGAGTTGTTATGATGATGATGGTTGTGTGGTCCATTGCCGCTTCCCTGGCGGCGTATGAATGGATAGCGTCTATAATAATACAAGGGTTACACAAATTAGTTATCAAAACAGCATCGCAAGCTAAATAGAATAGTTTCTTTTACATACACAGTGGCACACGTACACCCCCAACACACGCACACCCTGTGTGTTTACTTTTTTTTGTCAATTGTATGCGTCACAAGCGAAGCGTCGCATTAACGAATCCTATTTTTTTCATGTTAATAACACACTTACCCGTTATTGCGTTCCATTGTATATATGCTTTTATAAAAATATTGCTTTAGTTTGCAGTTTTTGTTTATCACACAAAATCCCAATGCTATTATTGGGAGTATTGTGAGCTATTTTTTTTCATTTCGTTGTTGCATTTCACAGCAATATCGATAACGCAGTTATTGGTTCATTTCAAACTAGTTGGCAGTTCTTTACAAATGTTAATTTAACATTGCCGCTGGAATGTAACAACAGCACATTGCATTTCAACATGGCGCGCAAATTTAATTGTAACAGAAGAATAATTTCAATAAATTAATAATTCGGGTGAGACTTTAATGTTGTAAATCACACACGATTTAAATAAATGGACTGTAATTAATTTATAAATTTCCTTTTGACGTTTATTTTTATAAAATGCATAACATATATATTTTTTTTTAACTGTTAATAATAAACGTATAAAGTAGCTGCACATATACACATACATATAATATATAAAAAGGAAGTGTAGAGTAATCATAATAAAAATGTCATTTACAAAAGAATTTCCATGTATATATAGATAAAGTCAGATATACATAAGTATGTATGTATACAAAAATTTACATTAAAAATATAGTTATAACATAAGTCTAAATTTTTTTCTGAGCATTCTTAACCACAACACAACGGTTTTTAATCAATCATATAATATTACGATGATCATCTCATATGTATTTTGATAATAAAACTATTCACTTTTGTCTTTAACAGAATAAACTGCACAATTCGAGTTTAACATTTGGCAGCGCCAGGGAAAGGGAAGTGGGAGGCAGGAGAGTTGCCGTTATTATAATTCAGATTTTAGAAACTTAACTAATTCATACTGCAGTCATACGTTCATAAATTTATATTAAATTTGGTTAGATTTGTGCTAACAGTTATAAATTTTTCTTTTTTTTAAAAACTATTTTGGCTGCTGTTTACGATTGAACCTAGTGAACAATCTTTTTACACTCAATCACACACACATACACACAATGACACGCATACACAGATATTAGTACTGGAAAACGTTCAAATATCCTCGGGTAGTCAGTTGGAAAAAGTAAAAAAAAAAAATTTACTCTCACGATCGCCACATGAAAATATAAATGCAATTAATTCTTGAAAAAAGAGTACAATTTTTGAATAAACAAAAATTATATCAGTTTGTTATAACAAATAAAAAGAGCTCTTCAGTGGCAAACGTGATCATGGTGATGGTGATCATATTTGAGACTGATAACAAAAACTAAAATGCGCTTTCCAGTTCTACTAGAAAGTTTTCGTTTATACGTACAACAAGTACATATGTCTACAAATCTTCATCGCCAATGCCCTCAAAGGCTTCGTTGCGCACCGATGTGGCACTCTCATCATTTCGGAAAAAAACTGCCGCAAACGTTCTTGCCGTCGTCAACTTGTGTTGTTGCTTGCAACGTTGGGCTAGAAACTTAACCGGCGGTGTTGAGGCAGTCACCATCGTTGTGGAGGATGCAGAAGAGGATGCCGAACTGGGTGTAGAGGAGGTCGATTCCGATGCACATCGGGATGTGCTGGCCTCCTGTTGCTCATCGTCACTGCCACCGCTCCCTCCGCAGATGCTGCCACTGTCGCTGTGCAACAATTCGTCAACCATCGCCTGTAAGGACACAGACATGAGCATCGCCTGTTGACTGGTAATCGTTATCCAGCGCAGAGTTTGCTTTGACATCAGATACTCAAAGGATAATTGCAGCTGAGTAGGCTGATCCCTTGACTCGTACGTGTTGTGTATGGCACTGACCCTCCAGCAGCGCATTCGTGTAACCCTGAATTTAGTCTCATAAATTTTGGGGCCACGCGTCGTGCGCAAGCTGAGCTCCCGATTTCCAATGATAACCAGAGCTTGTGTCTCCGTCTCCGGATAGTCCACTTGGGCGGCACCAAACTGCAGACATCCATATGACGGCAGTTGGCGCACTAGATCCAAGTATTGTAAGGGTCGGGATTGCATTTGCAGACTGCAAAGCTGTCGTCGCATCTCGGGCGTACAAATGATCCACTCACGTGCCACATCGACGAGAGTCTGATTGTAAAGCAAATTCAGGGAAACATTATGGCCAAGAAGCTTCGCATCCCACCGTGCATTCCAGTAGCAAGTGCGAAGTAGCAATTGACATGGCTGCGAGTGTAGGCGCGTTATAAATGGCGACTCAAAGTCCATTAATCGACGAAGCAGCAAAACGTTCGAAGGCTCATCATCTGGTGAATCCGACTCATCTCCTTTGCGCATGAGATACAAACAAAAATATTGCATTAGTTCATCCGGCAGCTGGAGACTGCGGCAGACTGCCTGCAGAACTCCACTAGCATTTTGCTGTACATGACAGTTGACCAGCAACTGGACTCGCCCACCACCTCCACCAGGAGCTGAAGCACTTGTAGCATTGCCACTGTAGACTTCTACCTGAAGCTGTTGTTGGGCATTTTCGCTGCCCACACTGCACTCAGCCAGAGCGGTGTCCAATTGAGCGCGCTGTAAGAACTGTTGTAGATATGATAAGCGTGCAATGCGCGAATCCTGTCCAATGATTTGCAAATAATGCTCTAATGCAGCTCGGCGAGTCTCCAGCTGGCTGTTACTTAGGGGCAGCAAGCGTTTAGGGGGAAATGGTGGGAGGGCAGCATCCGTGCAACGCCTACGCAACTGTTCGTGCAACGCATGCAGCTGCTTGTAACGCAGACAACAGTGATAATTGCCATTTATATATATATTGTACACCGTGTATGTGGGCGAACCTCCGCTCCTCCCGTCTGCATATTGTTCCTGTGTGTCTGGTATTGAGAAATGCATCGTACTTGGCGTTTTTTGTTTTTGTTTCTGCTTTGGGACGCAACTGTCTTCACTTTTTCATTGTGGGTTTGCGTCATTGACGACTGCGGCCTTGTTACTGTATCTGAATTAGTCACTTTGCTCTTTTTTGTACATAGATTAATTTTATTGAATTAAAATTCGCGATTGTGCGTTTTTCACTTACACGCTAGAGATGACAGCCTATCGATATGAATATCGATTGTTGTCTCTCTCGACAATACAAATTTTGACCGTGGAATTTAAAATGTTTAACATTTATCTTGCATTTAAGGGTTGATTTTTCAAATTATTATTAATATAATATTTAGCAAAAAGAATTTTTTTCTTTTTTTGAGAACCTAGTTATGGATTACCGTCCATACACCATAGCAGTGTTGCTAACGGCTGACTAATATACAAACTATCGATTAATGCAGCATATAGTGAACATCATTTTGAACATGTTACAAAAAAAATACTTAGTTTCATCAAGTTTCAGTTTTCGATCAAAAAACAAATCACTTAGTTAAATTTAAATATTCATATAAACTGTATTGATGTTAAAACAAAACGTCCTGGCTATTTCATTTAATTAATAGTAAAAAAAGAAAGAGTTTTTACAAACATATTTTTATTGTAACATATGTATTATTCTTTGTGTGTTTTTATTCTGATTCTGAAACTCTTTTGTAATGATTTTTTAAGAACCAAATAATGCTTTTAAAACAAATAAAACATTTCGTCTATAAACAAACAGCTTTAACTAAAACTGTTGAACTAGAATTTAAGTTATTTGTAAATTGATCTACCCATTTTAACCCGTGAAATGCTGACAACCCTAACTAATCATACAAACATGTAAACATACATGTACTTGTACATATTTTGAAGGCATGTGTTTTGTAAGCACGAGGAAAACACAAGCGACTTGTTAGATTGTAAACAAACGGAAGATTTACTAAAGTTAACATGAAGCTGCCACAACAAAGACCACATAATGATATTGGAGCGCTCTTCGCGGATGCGAAAGATTTTCTACGGATTAGTGCACCCATGGTGAGATACAGTAAATTGGAATTCCGAAGATTGGTGCGTCAGAACGGTGTCCAACTGGCGTTTACACCAATGATGATATCCGATTCGATCAACAACAGTGAAAAAGCTCGACAGAATGAATTTTCCACTGGACCGGACGATGAACCACTCATAGCCCAATTTGCAGCAAAAGACGCTACTGAGTTTGTAACATCTGCACAGCTCATTTACCCATATGTCGACGGTGTTGATTTGAACTGTGGATGCCCGCAAAGTTGGGCTATTGCCAAAGGATACGGCTGTGGCTTATTGCGTCAGCCAGAACAGATACGCGACGTTGTCCAAACTCTGCGACGAACGTTGCCGACTGATTTCAGCGTCTCCGTTAAGATGCGGCTAATGCAAGGGAAAGATAATAAAACATCTGTGCAGGAGACCATCAAGTTGGCTCAACAATTGGAGCATTGTGGAGTCACATTCTTGACGTTGCATGGACGCACACCAGCGCAAAAGCATTCCAAGGAAACACTTAACGTTGAAGCAATGGCTGAGGTGGCCAAGTCTCTGCAAATTCCATTGATCGTCAATGGAAATGTGGAAAGCTTTCAAGATGCCTGCAAACTGCATGAAAAGACGAAGGCCGCTGGTGTGATGGCAGCTCGAGGATTACTTGCCAACCCGGCTCTATTCAACAGTGACTATCCACTGGCCACATCAACGCCGAAACCCTGTGTTGAACAGTGGCTGGACATTGCTGAGGCGGCTGGTGATCATTTACTCTTTCAGTGTTTTCTTCACCATCTTAGCTTTATGTGGAGCAACCAAATGAAACGTGCACTGCGTGTTCAGTTCAATAGTCTTAGCAGTAAGACCCAAGTGTTGCAATTCCTCGCCAAACACTGTGATGTGCGTCCTAGGGCCACCAGCAGCAGTTTTGATTCGGCTGTCTACACAAATTGTACGTATGACCACTTCACGCCACCGAAGCATGCGCGGCATTTAGCAGCGGAGGCAGAGGAAAGCTGCTGGAGTGCTGCCAGTGATGGTAAATTTTTTACTGAATTTAAAAGTCAACAAATTTGTAGCAATGTTGCGGAGGACCTAGAACTGGGTGGCCTCTTTGAGGAGGAAGACTGAATGTTCTTGAATGCTTAAGAATAAATATTGTTTGTCAAGCATGTTTTTACTGGCGGTAATGATATATTTTAAATAACTTAATACACACTTCAAAAGTGTGGATAAGTTGAATTAAATGCGCTGCTGTCCGAAGTGGTATAATTCTAACAAAACACAGAAGTCAAAATAATTTTGCTGAAATTTCCCACACCTAGATTTTGCCATTCACATTGTAAGGGTATTCGATTACTTTTTCAGGCAGCCGATAGCACCTTGGTTATTGTGTATCGAAAACTGATCACCTCTGCCAGGCAAACAAAGAAAGCAAAACAAAAAGTGAGAAAAATGCGTCGCCGGGAATTACAAACTATACAACTAAAGCTCTCCGAGCTTAAAGAGTACGAGCAAGCAAAATTGGAACGTGCCAAGGCACGTCAACAGATGCGCTCCCCACGCACCCCAACACCCACCTCGGATAGTGATATTCTAGTGCTACCCTCCACAAATGTGCCGGCCATTTTGCTGGCTAACAGCGCCAATAATACCGAAGACGATGCCAATTCAACTACCAAAAACAATGGATGAATATGTTTTTCTTTGTTCATGATAGTAAGTTGATTATTATTTAAGTTTAATTTTCAATACTCGCTGCTGCTACTGCTGCTGTTATTATTATTATTGTTGTTACTGTTCTGAAAACGAACCGTTTCAAAGTCATCCACGAGTATCTCACGATCCTCAGTCTGTTGACGCTCCCGAAGCCACTGCTCTCGCAATGGAACATATCGACGCAGTCCCGGCCACTTCCGCCAGCATCGCCGCTTGTACAAAAGCCAGACTAGCGTTAGACCGCAGCCGAACAGAAAGCATAAAACAAATATGCTGATTCCATGGGCATGTGAATGGGTTTCCTCCAGCTCGGTGACGGCCGTAACTGCATCGTTCTGCAGCTGTTCCTTCATAGCTGCCACGGTAGTGCTTGGTATTTTACTTTGCTCCTCGTCGCACACGGTAATGCTCACATAGTGGGTGATGACATCTCCGGCCAAGGAATGCACCCTTACGGCACACTCATTATATGTGCCATTTAATTGGCTCACATGTACATAACTGGCATCCGCATGATCCCGTCTCGTTATGCAGCTGAGGTGCGTCTCGGTCACCTGGTCCGACACATTATTGCGATAGTGCAGCACATAGTTAACAACGAGTCCATTTGGCTTCAGAGGCTCATGGAATCGTATGATATACTTCATTGTGTTATCCACCCGACAGCCAGAGAGTTCAGTAGGTAAATCCGCATTAAAGGTGAAATTGGTACGTTCGTTCACAGTTGTGACGCTGCTGCAGCTGACTTTGTTACATGCCTGCAGCTGCAGCGAGTACAAGCGATATCGCTCAAGGTGCCGCAGATCATATGTGCTTGTATTTGCCGGTAGCTGCAGTTGTTGCGGCTGCTGCCTTGCCTCAGGAGGGTCACAATTGTCCGGCGCATCCAAGCTACAGCTATACAGGGCGCTCATTTCTGCAATAAAGAGATGATCGTCACTTAGCTCCACCTGGAAGGCACAGCAATCTTCGAAGTCGTATTCCTGCAGTTCACGAACACGTAATGCATCCATGTCCTGCCATAGAAACGGCGGCTGCTTGCAGAAATTACGCTCATCCAAGTAGGTCGGATCATCGGGCAGTTCGTAGACGTTTAATAAGTAGTACTCCTGATCTTGAGCACTCATGGTTAATGTTAAAGATTGATCAGTCTTCTTGGATACGCCCAAAGTAGGCGATTTGGGAATGTCGCGCTGGGTCCGCATGTAAATCAGCTCGCTGCGTGCCTCATGATTGAGCTCTCCGCCAAAGGTGCGCATCAGCAAGGCGTAAGGCGTATTCGGATGCAGTTCGTCCAACTGATAGCTGTAGTGTGTGCCATTATCATGCAGATTATCGGCAAATAGCAACAGTCGCTGCCAGTTAATTCGCGTACAAATAGGCGAATCCAGATCCGTTTCTACGATTTGTGTCTTACCCAAGGGCATAATCCTGTAAACCAGCTCCAGTTCCTCGCTTGTTTGAGTTTTTGGCACACTTAGAAGCATTTTCCGATGGGATAGTACCTGAAATTTAATTGAATGATAACCTTTCCAAACTATGTTTCATTGTATTCACCTCGGCACGTAGCTGCAACTTAGCGGGACCACAGAGCACCTCCTGGTCGTTACCTTGCAGTGAATCCATGGCCTTGTCGTGGATCACACGATCCTGAAAGTCACGCATGTGCTTGTTGCACAGTTTGTTATTGCGATACATGAACATGCCACCAGCGACGAGCTCAAGTTTTATTGTTGGTTCCCACAACTCCGAGAGCATCTGGTTGTCATAGAGTATAAAAGCATAGCGACTATTTTCTAGAGGATCGCCGTGAATTCGCCGCAAGTTTCTCAGAAATCTGAGACTACTCAGTTTCGAGGAGCTACATAAACGGAAGAAGGATTAAGTTTCAAAATAATTTCTGTTCCAAAACTCTGTATAAGCTGGACCCACCGAATAATCTTAAGATGTCCACGAATCTCTCGAATGGTACTGAAACTCTGCTCCAGCTGCTCCTCGTTCACTTTGTTGTGTATGGTTATGACGAGGCTGCTGTTGACAATCTCACAACCTCGCAACTCTTCGGCATCTGCCAAATTATAGATGACCATGAACTGATCATTTGGTTCCGGCGAGCAGACACTAACACAAATCTCGTGTGGACCACAGAGCACGCACTTCATGTCGTCGTTGTGTTTGTAACCACTCGGACAGAAAGATACACAATCGGATCCAAAGGTATAGTGTCCTCGATGGGCCACACATTCGTCTCGGGTGTAACACCGTTGATACTGCTCTAGCAAGTACCTGCAAAGGGACGATGACTAATTGGGCATCAACGGGACGCCAAGACGGCGTTGTCATAAATCGCTTACTTATCCGGTGGGCATTGCTTCACACAGACACCGGCATTGTTTATTCCCCGACAGACCACACATCCCGCTGCTGTCGTATTATAGCATCCTCCTAGGCACTCCTCGTGACAATTTTGGGTGTTTCTAATAGGACAGGAAAAAAAGAATAAGAAATTAATCAAATACTGTTATTCTTAAAATATGTCATCCAAATTTGTGTGTTAACCTAACATTTGAGTTACATTTTAAACTGGATACTTATCTTTCATCAGAGTTCGGATTCTAAATAACATCTGTTTATAACTTGTGTGCTTACTGTTTAGCTAACTGTTGAGCCTAAAGCAATACCTTTTTTAACAGAATTATGATTCTGACAGTTGGTAACCACAGCTTAGCAATTTGTGTGTTAAACAAGGTGCTTCTGTGGATTAATATTAATGGAGCTCTTATGGGTTTATAACCCAAATGTGCAATTTTTATGACAACAAATAGCTGCTTTACTCAGAACATCTGCGTTCTTAAAAGTAAACAAATTAATTGTAATATATTTTTTTTTATTTTGGTTATTGATGTCGTGCTTTAGGTAATATTTAATATTCTTGTGAAAATAATTTTCGTCTGTTCTTTAGTATTTATATGTATATTGAATTGATTGTTTTATCGGTATATGTACATACTGAGCATAATGGTGCACGTTGTCGTTCTCAAATCGCTGACAGGTTAAATTGGACCAACAATAGTTCGAGTCACAGCCCCTGCAGCTGGCAACTTGTGTACAGTTATTGGATCCCAAGATGACGTAGTTCTCCCCAGGGCTCAATGTGAGCCGATCCGCATTGAACTGAAATTAATGATCTGAATGAATATATATGTACAATATATCAATTAGTAATTTGGACAATACTTACTCGATTTAACTGGCAAAGTTTTGGGTTGTTGCTAATAAAAACATGTCCCCGTTGAATAGCCACCAGGGAATTAAACTCTAGCTGTAATCGATAGTAAATGAAAATGCGTCCAATATCTTTTCCAAGGTTTCTGAGATAATCTTTCCAGTCTGCCCAAAGCTATCAAATTCACTTACCAGTTCAAGATCATGCATGCTCGTCACACCCAGAGCAAAGTTAAGAAATAGTTTACGTCCGCGTATTACGGTTAGGTTAGGAAACATATCCTTAATGCTTACTAGGTTGCGAACTCCGGTAAATATCACAAATCCGGTGATTTCGCGTAATTTAGGAAATGAATACAGTGAGAAATTGCACATCTGTTTATAGGGCAATAATGTGATCATCATATATCCAGTGATCACAGTACAGTTGTCCAGTAGATGAAGATTATCGCAGTAGTTGCGAATGTCAACACTGTTGCATTCCTTGTGCTCGGTTAATTGTTCCGGAATATCATAAGCCATAGCGACTATGGAGGCCAGTGCTATCAACATGCTTAAGCTGTTTACCAACATATTGACAACAAATCTATGTATATACGTGTACGTGTATGTTTGTATGCTGTTCTTATGTTTACAGTAATTTAAGCTCTTGATTCTGTTTATGTCGTAGGCGTCTTTCCAACATCGCACAGCTTTTTGCGCCTTTTATCAAATTTTGTTTTTGTTATACTACACACACTAACACTGAATCACACAGGCACACATACCTACTGACAAAGGGTATCCCTTTCCGTTATACTGTTATACGTATATCAGTTGACCTATCTCTTTTACACCTTATTCCTTTGAAATCTTTTTGCTTAATTAACGCGCCCTATTCTTTGATCGATATTCCAAAAATTCCGATTAGCTGCAATTTATGAGTTTTTTACGTTAAGCTTTCTCGCGCACACAATCTACCACAATCATCGCACGAACTTAATTCCCATTTGTTTGTCCTTCCGAATGGTTTCCTTTATTTGGTGATTTAAATTTGCTCACTTCTTTTTGCTTAGTTGTCTAAAACTGCGCACTCTTTGTCACGAACACGACGTTGAAGCCAATTGCTGTGGCTGTCTTCAAATTCACCGCTTTGCCTTTTAAACCGAACTCCAGCTGAGCTCTTTAAGAAAATTCGTTTTCTGCTCTCTGTGTTTCTATTTATAGAGTTGCCACCCTGTTTTCAACTAAATTTAGTTTATTTTGGGTGCCAAAATTGAGTGATCTCTTTATTACACTATTTTAAATTTTAATACAATTTAAAACAACAATACTATTGTTTAACGTTTTTATTTAACAGGAAGCTATTTGTGAATAATTTGAAAAGCGCCACAAATTTTAAAACTGAAAATATTTAATTAATATTTGAATATAAGTAATATGTTTAAAATTGTAGTTATTTTCTTCGAAATACTATAAATTCAGTTGACTGTTGCAAATATTTTTCGTTTAGTGATATTAATTGACAAATACATTTCTGTCAATTAACAAGTTCCTTTATTGCCCAATTGAACAGGAAAAAAATTCAATTTAATTGTTCAATCGAAGTTTATATGTATATATGTTCCGTTTCGTCTCTTTTTTAAATAAAATTTTTCTTAATTTCAGCTGAGCATTGCATTTGATGACTGGCACCTCAGGAAGGAAGATTATAGAGATTCAGACATCCAACAAATACACCAAATACTCGACGGAATATGTGAACTTTGGTACCACAGTATATTTAAGTTAATTAAACACTTATAATAACATTCATTTAAATTCATTAATAAGTTCATTACATAAATTAGTTCATTACAATATTATTCATTAAAATACAACTCCGATAATTAAATTGAATATTTGTGTAACGGTCGTATTTGGTCAAAGTCTAATCGACACGGCTGCAACCCGTACGCTTCAACGTCCACTTGACGACTGGCCAGAGGCCACAGAGTATTATGCGAACTGAGAGGAAAGAAACGGGATGGAATGGAATGGAATGGAACGGGACTGGGCTGAGTTGGGGATCGTAAAGATCTGCACCAGTCATCAAATTGATTTCTCATTTAGTACTATACTTCTGTGAGCCCACTACACTGCACAAACTGCTTGCACTCTGTGTATTATAGCATTTTATAGGCAGAGCGTCAATCAATTTGGAAAACGTTTGATTCGCAGTCGTTTATAAAATCGAGAAAGTTCAAGTTTATTTATGAGTAAATCGGCTGTTGCGTAACAATGTATGCGATTGATTGAAGTTCATGGCCATAATTTCTCTCAGTGCATGCACGACGCTTTCGGCATCCTGCTAAACAACCAGCTGATTTACCTGGATCATTAAAACAGCTGACTCCAATTAGCCACATGGCACCGGCAACTGGAAATGGAAATGGAAATGAATCTTGCCCAATGCAACATTCTAGCAGCTGAGTCCCATAACGCTATTAAGCTTAACAAGTTACAAAAAAATAAAGTCTTGAATTCTCGACTGATGGACTTCAGATACTCTAGACAAGCCATAATTCTATTTATTGCATACGCGTATTTTAATATCTGTTTAATTTGGCAATAAAAGTTATTTTAATTCTTAGAACAGATATACAAAAGTAAAAATGCCTAAAATTATTTCCGTTCATCGTTTTTATACCCGTTACTCGTAGAGTAAAAGGGTATATTGTATTGTTGGAATGTATGTAACAGGGAGAAGGAGGCATGGCAGACCCCATAAAGTATATACATTCTTGATCAGCATGACTAGCCGAGTCGATATAGCCATGTCCGTCCGTCCGTCTGTCCGTCTGTGTGAACAAAAGGATCTCAGAGACTATAAGAGCTAGATAGACCGGAGTGGTCGCAAACGAAAGATAAAATGCCCAAGCAGTACAAGTTTATTTTTGTTTTTTGACACGCCCACTTTAGGGCGTTCTATGTGCATACAAAGGTAAAAACAGGTAAAAATAGCATGTTTTAGTATAGAAAACTTTTTTGTTAGTAATGCTATATAAACCAAATTGACACAGAAAGTACACGTCTAGGGATTACGTATACTGACCAAGTTTGATCCAAATCGGTCAACTATATCATATAGCTCCCATAGGGACAATCGGTCAAAAATACGCTCCAAATATGAATTAATGTGAATAACGTTTGCGTTGGCCAAGCAATCTTAGTGAAACTCACACAGAATATATTTGTCAATAATATAAACATGCTGACCAGGTTTCATCCAAATCGGACGACTATATCGTACAGCTCCCATAGGGACGATCGGTCAAAAATACGCTGTAAATATGAATTTGTATGAAAATTTTCTGTGTTTCCCAAGCCATCTGAATAAAACTCACTAGTGTCGATTGCCTAAACGATTGTACTATTATTATTATCGTATCCCATTGTTAATAATATAATTATACTGAGTAACGGGTAACTATAGCATTCTTTCTTGTTTGTTTTGGTCCACAGCTATAAACTAAGTTGCATAAGAAGAAATCAGTTACAATTCCAGTCTTTCAATTGCTTAAATTTTGAATAAATGGTCGACGATTGTTTTTATTCGTTTTACTATTTATAAACAGCTCTCTTGATATTTTAAGGCATCTCTCTTCGTTCGTGTCAAAGTTCAATTAATTCAATTAAATTATTTGTGTGCGTGTGCAACGCAAACAAAAAAGAGACGATGAACAGATCAATATGAAACCCGTAACAAGAGCGAGTCTATCCACCGGGATAGACTGAAAGACACCCTGTAGGCAGATGTTTCAAATTAGTCGGACAAACATGAAATATAAAAAAGAATGCATTAAATCAAAGACAAAACTCTCGTAATTGTAAGTTTGATTTTGAAAACGATTTTTAGTTTTTACTTTATTTACTACAATTAAAATCATTTCTAGATTTATATATAGCCAGACCCTTTTTAAATGCAACTACAGGGTACCGTAGAAGAACTTTCCGTTTAGAGTTCAGAAAAATAGTTTTTAGAAACCGTACTCTAAACAAGTAAGAAAGGCTACAGTCGAGCTAGCCGACTGTAAAAGACCCCGTACTCATAGTATTTTCAATAAAACACTTTGAAACAAAACCATCAATTTGTAATAGAGATGCAAATCGCCAAGAAAATGGCGATATCGATATTAATTAAAATATCACATCAAATCAAATATCGATATTATCAACAAGTGAATTTAAATACGATATATCGCTATAGATATAGACATAATGACCAAATATCGCATGCGATAATATATCGCAATTATAATAATTATGGTATTGAATATCGATATATGATAAATCGTATCGTATGCATACATGTGCGTGCATCGTCCGCAAGCAGTGCAGTCGCTACACAAGCAGTGCAGTCGCTACACAAGCAGCGAAAACGTTCGCTCACATGTTTACATGCTTCTGTCTCGCTTGCACACATGCATTGACATTGCGTGCAATTGTAAACTTTGTTACGTGTCTAGCTCTTTTGTTTATTGTCCGATTTGTATGCAACTTTCAGTATAGTTTCTGATACTTTGTCTCCAAACGAATTTGAAATTACAATACCGTACGATAAGTGCAAATGCCTTAAAAATGGCACTGAAGTTTGAAAATTATTTCATTCTTGTGGGAAAAGGGGGCGTGGCAGTCCAAAAATTTTAATGACAATGCATTTATGCTGTCTCTAGCAACTTACATACCAAAAATGGTATTCCTAAGTGCTGAGATATTTGCTTAAAACATCAATTTTTTCCGAGGTGACCATAGTTTTTTACAATTTGCGGGGGCGGTAAGGGGCGTGCCAAAGATTTGAAATAAACTTGATCTGCTCGCGAAGCAAACGGACTTTCATTCCAAATTTGGTAGCTCTAGCTTTTGTAGTTTAAAAGATCCAGGTGTTCATACAGACGGACGGACGGACGGACAGCATAAACAGCCGAGACGATATAGCGATGTCCGTCTGTCTGTCCATCCGTCCGTATGAACACCTGGATCTTCTAAACTACAAGAGCTAGAGCTACCTAATTTGGAATGAAAGTCCGTATATATGTCAGGCAGATCAAGTTTATTTCAAATTTTTGCCACGCCCCCAACCGCCCCGCAAATGGTAAAAAACTATTTTCTAGGCTAGGGAGACCAAATTCACACATTATATGAATGGTACCTATCTAACTATCCTCACTAAATTTGGTCCGGATCGGACAACTATAACCTATAGCTCCCATAGGAAAAATCGTTCGAAAATTAATTATTTGTATGGTAAAATGCGCACTAGAATGAGTACGGGGTCTTTTACAGTCGGCTCGCTCGACTGTAGCCTTTCTTACTTGTTTATTTGCAAGAGATAAAAGATATTTAAAAATTTTACAATCTGTAGTTAATGATTAAAAGCTTAGCTTAGGAAAGTGCAACTTCGAACTAGTTCCGAACTTATTCCGGTGGCGTGTTGTCGTGTATCCAATCCTGGAAATATACTAGGCTAGTGTAGACACTGGGTATACGCAGCCCGCCGCAGTTATCTGACCCAAAAGACATAATGCCGATCTGGAACAAACAATTCCATGTATTAAACCAATCCTCAGAAGAAAAGTATACAATAAATTATACCTGAGAGTAGACGCTGTTATCATAGGTGAACAATGGAGCACCACCAAAGCCCTGGCAGACGTCCTTTCCCTCTCCGCCGGCACACATCCACTGACCCTCAATCGAATTAGGGGACTCCAAGGCGCCTGTTGAGCCATAGTTGCGCAGGCAGAGATCCCAACTGGTCAGTGGCACATCCAAATGCGACATCTCCGGCTGGCGTATG
Source organism: Drosophila cardini (assembly GCA_018903735.1). Taxonomy (NCBI): domain Eukaryota; kingdom Metazoa; phylum Arthropoda; class Insecta; order Diptera; family Drosophilidae; genus Drosophila; species Drosophila cardini. Next base: position 116,940 of record JAEIGM010000024.1, on the reverse strand, counting down.
CTCGACGTGGACATCTTGCCCCAACCGGCGATGGTTGCTCTCTTTCCCACCACCAAGTTGGCGCGTGTCTTCTGTAGACAGATCGGTTGTGTGGCCACTGCAATGATGAATACGTGTTATCCGAATCGAAGCAGACGAGAGAGAAGAAGCAAGATGATGGAAAAGGGGCAGAGCGAGAGCCAAGCAATGTAACATTGTTACATGAACCATGAATTCATGATTAGGATCTTATGCTCACGTACGCACTTGAAGCATTATAAAGCCATAAAAGCACCCAACAGGTAACCAGGTGATCAAAAATCACGTTACGCCTTCATTGATAACATCCGACTTTACTTTTTGTTTTCTTGCTTGTTCGCTTCTTGTTAAAGTGTTGTTTAAGAGCTTGCCAGAAAACTTTAATCCCGAAGTGCCCCTTTCCTTTCATTTTGCTTAGCCCTCCCTTATCACCATTCCAGTCCCTTCTCCTTCAACATTAATGACCCTCATTCGTTGCTGATATCAACATTATTAACGCTTCAAAATCAATTTATTATTTTTCATTTGCTTTGTTTTTTTTTTTTTGCCAAATTTCAATTAAATAAAGATCAAGTCTTTAAATTAAAGTATCAGTATCGAAAATTGTATTGCATTTTTGTGATTTAGTTTATAGTTTGTTATATTGACGGCCAAGTCGTTTAGACTATACAAGTTGTTTATTGTATCTCTGTTGTAATTTATTCTAATGAGCACAAAGAATATTTTATATTTTAGAACTTTAATCAAAACGGGACTATAGATTGCACATATATATACAATGTACATTAGAACATAAGCTCTCCATATATATTATTTTTAACTTCGGGTAGTTGAAGATTCCACCTGGTTCGAACTGTGTGGAACTGATCGCTGAGCTAGTTAAAATAAAATCATTTTTGTTAGAGACCAGCATCTCTTGAAAATATATTGAGTTCTGAATTGAAATCAGCTTATTTAGTAAACATTTTGGTGATATATTATTATGACCTTAATGCAAGAACTTGTCTGATTTTAATTGAGAACTGAAAAATAAATGTATATTTTAACAAGTAAGAAGGGCTGCAGTGGAGCAAGCCGACTGTAAAAGACCCCGTACTCACTCTTGTAAGCATTTTACCATACAAATAACTACGGAGCTGTAAATCGCCAATTTTCGACCGATTCGTCCAATGAGGCTATAAGCTATAGTTATCCGATCCAAATCAAACTTGTTGAGGATAGTTATAATAGTACTGTTTTCAAGTTATGCTGATGTGAAAATAGTTTTTTACAATTTGCGGGGGCGGTAGGGGGCGTGGCAAAAATTTGAAATAAACTTAACCTGCCTGACATACAGACGGACTTTCATTCTAAATTTGGTGGCTGAAGCTCTTGTAGTTTAAAAGATCCAGGTGTTCATACGGACGGACGGACAGACAGACAGACGGACATTGCTATATCGTCTCGGCTGTTGATGCTGATCAAGAATATATATATACTTTATGGGATCGGAAAAGCCTCCTTCTGCCTGTTACGCACATTTCGATTCAGACAAACTTAATATGCCCCTCTACTTTTTTTTAGAGTACGGGGTCTAAAAATATTGCTGGTATAAATGTATTAGGTGACTATTGATTAACGACAATGGCATTGGAAAAATTTTTAAAAAGTTTTTAAACATGTTTGTCATAAAGGTGTTACGTTACAATGTACCACCGTATAGGAAAAAGCAACAACAAGTATCTTCGAATTTTAAAGACTTTGTTTGTTTAACTATTTATGTTTAAAAATATTTCAGTTTTAGACCCCGTACTCTAAACAAGAAAGAAAAGTACAGTTGAGCTCGCCCGACCGTATAATACTCTCTGCATTTTATTCCCGATCATTTTAATAAAATCTTTATCCGAGAATATCAACTGATAGTAATTGCAGTAAAACACGTTGAAACAAAAACATCTGTATTGATGCACATACATTCATTTGGCATTATATGTATGCACGTACATATGTATGTGTGTATATGTAATATTCAATTGGTCGGCACGGCCAGCATTCGCGGGCGGCGCTGCCGCTAGACAAGCAGCGAAAACGTTCGCTCACATATTTGTATGTTTCTGTCTCGCTTGCACACATGCAGTGACTTGCGTTCAATTCTAAACTTTGTTACGTGTCTTTTGTCTTTTGTTTATTGTCCGATTTATATGCAACTTTCAGGATAGGTTGATATAATTTGTCTCCAAGCGAATTTGAAATTACAATACTGATCGATAAGAACATATGCCCTTAAAGCGGCATTGAAGTTTGAAAATTATTTTATTTCTTGTGGGAAAAGGGGGAGTGGCAGCCAAAAATTTTGAATGACATTGCATTTGCGCTATCTCTAGGAACCTGCGTACCAAAATTGGTGTTTCTAAGTGCCATAGTTACTGTGATATTCGCCTAAAACATCAATTTTTTGCGAGGTGTGTCTAGTTTTTTGCTCATTGTGGGCGAATGGGGCGTGGCATCGAAAAAAAAAGATTCTTGTATTGACTGACTAAATATCGAGTCGATACTGACTAAATTCAAACTTGTAGCTCTTACCATTTCTGAAATCTGTTTGTTCATACGGACAGAAAGACAGACGGACAGACAGACGGACATGGCTATATCAACTCCTTCTGCCTGTTACATAGTTTTCACAAACCCAATATACTCTCTCTTGCAGAGAGTATAAAAAGAGTATAGGGGTCTATTAAGTTTGTCTGAAGCGAAATGTGCGTAACAGGTAGAAGGAGGCTTTTCCGACCCCATAATGTATATATATTCTTGACCAGCATCAACAGCCGTGACGATATAGCGATGTCCGTCTATCCGTCTGTCTGTCTGTCCATCTGTCCGTCCGTCTGTATGAGCACCTGGATCTTCTAAACTACAAAAGCTAGAGCCACCAGTTTGTAGTGTACGCAGTGCAAGTTTATTTCAAATCTTTGCCACGCCCCCTACCGTCCACGCAAATTGTAAAAAACTATTTTCTCATCACCATAACTTGAAAACGACTAGAGCTAGAGAGACTAAATTCACACATTATGTGTATGATACCATTGTTACTGTCCTCACCAAGTTTGAACCGGATTTGAGCCTATAGCTCCCATAGGACAAATCGGTCGAAAATTTGTGATTTGTATGGAGACATGAAGTATTAGTTGAGCGATTGAAACCAAACTAACCCATTATGTGTATGGTACCATTATTACTATCCTTACCAAGTATGATGCGGATCGGACAACAATAGCCTATAGCTCCCATAGGACAAATCGCTCAAAGATTGGTGATTTGTATGGAAAACGCGCACTGTAAGAAGTACGGGGTCTTTTACAGTCGGCTTGCTCGACTGTAGCCTTTCTTACTTGTTTTTTTTTTTTTTTCGTTTAAATGGGGTTAATAATTTTGAAAACAGAATTATATGTTAGGCTTTCCAGGTAATAAAGTCCAATCCCAATGAACTGAAACCAAAACTAATCGTAAATAGATTTGTGATCAACTTTTTTCTGGCGACACTAAACACATAAAAATGATTCCCAACGCGGGCTAATTAACCCCATAAAGCCCTCCCTTTAATGCAAACATCAAATTATAGGCATGCAAACTAAAATGTAAGGCAAAATGTATGAACTTGTCTGTGCTTTATAGCGAGTTTATCGTCATATACTACCTTAGAGCAAAACGATTTTTAATTATTGTTGACACTGCCAAGCGTAACCAGCACCCCGATCGTCCCCTCCCTATCCACCATTCCCCTGCCCGCCCTTTCTTTTAACTCTTTACTCACCGGAATAGTTTAGCGGGGTTTTCAGCACAAGTAGAGCAATGTCATGATGATATTGGCCTTGTTTATAGTCCGGATGCACAATAACATGGCTGATAGCATGATTTACTGAACGAGGTGCACAGAATCCGGTGCTGGCACAATCCGGATCACTGGCAGTATCATATTCGCCCACACGCACCGAAGACCTAGGACAAAAAAAGTGTTCAGATGGAATTCAGATAATTCAGAGTTTATATTTACAGACGATGACCATCGGCCTTGGCCAGAGCACAGTGAGCGGCGGTCAGGATCACACGACGGGCAATGATGGAACCAGCACAAGGATACGCAAAGGCGCCGGTGTTGACATCTTTAGGATCAAACGAATGTCAAAGATTTGCAGAAGGCTATTGATAAACTACTTACGTTTGAAACCCACACGGGCCACAAATGGATACGATCCGAGTCCTTTGTAAAAATGTCCTTGCACCAAGGACTTACCACACACCTGGTTCTTCTCTAGTGGACTGCTCGGACAGCAGACATAAGGCGTCTCCTCTCCCCCGCCACAAAAGAGCGACTTGTCCCCATAATAACAGCTTTTGGCCACCTCATAGATCATTGCGGTGCAATCGTGAAGCGGAGTGCACTCCGTCCCAAAGGAGCACTCCGTTCCCTGTCCTCCGGCATAGGATCGGGCGGACATCGAGTGACTGGCATTACCGTTTCCAATGGATACCCCTCCATATGTTGGTGGTATCACTAGTTTCTCTACAATCGATTTTATATACTTTTGGTACATAATATTTATTATATTTTCTAAAACTAGTCATTTTAATCTCTACAACTTTTTTTATGTCTGAGACAAGCAGTTTAACCCGTTCTTCTCTTTTCTTCAAACTTATCAAATCAAATTTTTCCTAAACCAAAAAACAAATTTTTACTGGTAAAAAAAAGATAGAGTCGAGAGAGCTGGCTGTAAAAGAGCCCGCACTGTTCAACAGTACATTTTTTCAGACCAATAACCAATTTTTTTTACTAATTTGGCGTATGGGAGCTATATATTCTATATTTGCCCGATCCAATATAGAACTATGATATAAATACATATAACATGGGGGTTTGGTTAAGCGTTCTCAGTAAACTCACGAAATTTTTGACTGATTTGGTCTATGGGAGCTATATACTATATCCATTCAGACGAAGCATGGTAAAGATAATTACAATAATTCACATAATGTGTATATTTTATCAGGAAACACGAAACCTCATTGGTCTAATATTTTCAAAGTTATGGTGATGTAAAAATATTTTTTTACAATTTGCGAAGGCGTTATGATGCGTGGCAAAATTTTAAAATAAACTTCATCTGCGTGGCGCATAGACAGACATTAATTATAATTTGGGTAGGGATCCAATTCTTATAGTCTCTAGGTATTCATACGCATAGACAGACAGACGGACATCGCTATATCGACTTGGCTATTGATGCTGTTCAAGAAAATATATACTTTATGGGGTCGGCAACGCCTTCTTCTATCTGTTACGCACTTATCACTTCTGACCAACGTAATAGACCTTTGTACACTTTTTGAATACGGGGTCTAAAAAAAGTTGTTCGCAGTAAATCGTTTTAAAGAAATAGGATAACCATTGCCGAGTGTCTTTGGGCGGTATCTCTAGTTTATCAGGAAATTACTTTATTTACAATTTGTACACTTGACTTATTTTCTACAACAAATAATTTGGAAGTCTTTTACTTGTATAAGTATAAAAAAATTGTATTATTAATTGTATTGTATTATTCAAATTGTATTATTGAATAAATAATTTCCATACTAATAGTTTTGCTGAAATGTTATGGGGCAAAAAAAAAATCGACTGTAGAGAGCGCTGCTGGTGATTTATGCACATTATAATTCAAGATTGGATTATCGGAAATCAAAAAACTAAAAATATTTCATTTATATATTACAAATACTAACTATTAATTGTTCGGCGTATCAAAATAGTAAATTTTAACTAAATAGCAGCTTCCAAAAAAACATGTTAGATTAAAAAAAAAATTTTCGTTAAAAAGTTTATAAAATTCAACATAAGTATCAGATTGACAAAACGAACGATTAATTCGTAGAAAATATATTTAAGAAGATTGTGTTAAAGTCGTAGACCGATCGACACCTTGGGAACCACTTCGTTAAATGGTCAAAAATGAATAGAAAAAACTGTTTTTGAAAATAACACTAACTGTCCCTTATTCTATAGTGTTTAAAGTATTTTATAAAACCAATCAAAAAATCGATTTGTTGAAAATGCTGACTGCGTACAACCCCCTAAGGAAAAAATATATTTCCTTATAATGAATTCGGGGATATTTTAAAGTAGTTCCTAATAAAATATATTTATCTTGAATGCCTGATATACCATATAGTTTAAATTTTTCATTTCATTCATATTTTCGAGTTCCAGGAACCTACCAAATTCGCCGACTTCCGTTCTTATGATTGCAAAAACATTGCATAAAATTAAAGCAGTATATAATGATCGCATTTTTGTTAAACTGCGAGAACACTAGTCACAGCGAATAAACTCGTAACTGCCGATCTAGTTTCAGGTATATAACACTTTAGAACCGGACGAGCTGAAAACACTTTTTCGACTGAACTAAACGATACGATGATGAAACTGCGACTAAAGATCAGATTGTCAAATGAAATTGAAAATGAAATTTTATGACCAGATGAGATACTGGCCACAATTAACTGCTTACTGGTCTGCGGTCTCTGCTTATTAACTGATTTTTATGACAGTTTGGTCTCAATTCTCGGCCGTTTTCAGACTGTCCCTTTGTCTGTTTTGTTTGCAGTCAGATGGATACATGTAGTATAGTAAAAAGTATTGTATATAGTGCATATATGTATATGCATGATAGATACCTCCTCTCACCCTTGTGTGTTCATGTTATAAATACTAATATGTGGATCACAGAGTCATTGGTTATTTTGATATGTTTTTTATGCATGTGGTCAGTTGCACTTTTTTGACCCTGTACAAAAAAGGCGTCAAAGAGTCGTTTCAGAAATAAAAAAAATAAAACTTAATATATAACATATTTGATAATCATTATAACTTTATAGCCTCACCACCTGCCAACTAAAGCGACATTTTAAATATATTAACTAAGCTCGCACATTTTGTATATTGTATGACCAAAATTAAATAGGTTCGGTTACCTAATCATAATGAACCATTAGTGAATTTTAAACGTTTTGTGTTTAGAACAAGTACAGGGTCTTTTACAGTTGATTTGTCCGATTTATGCTTTGACACGACAATGTTAGTAATGTTCTTGTTGTTACTGACTTGTGGCTTACCTACAACATTTTATTTTTATTACTACAGATGATGCCACAGTTAGTTGCACATTTTTGTAATTGTTTATTAATTTGCAGAAAATTCATATGCAATTTTGTTTATCGAAATTTGTAGACTACTGCACAGTTCTTAAAAAGTTTTTTTAGTTGTTTAGAAATAATTATTGTTCATATAATAGCACATTGGCATGAAAATAACATTAAATTTATTTATTAAATATATAAAAAAAAATAAAAATATATCAAATAAAGCTTTAAATTTAATTAAGTAGTTTCCAAATATGATGTATCCATGTCATTTTTTACGACAATTTTGATTAAAAGATGAATTGTTTTTATCAAAACTACAATATTAAAAAACAATATATACTTTAATTCGTGTAACAAGTGTTATACAAAAACATTTAATTTAAATAAGTTATTATTCTTGACTTAATATAAAAGAATATCAATTTAACTTACTTTTTTTCCACAATGTCAATATATACTCAGAAAATATAACACATGTTTAAAACACCGTATTAATATATTTGTATCTATTTAACTGTTAAATAACAAATATATACATATAGACATTAAATTCTAGCTAATTTTCCACAATTTGTAGCGCGCATTAAAAATTCCATCTGGTCAAAACTTTCTTCTATTTCAAAGTACGTTGATGTTAAAATTATTTTTACTTACTTTTTTATTTTTGTTGCGATTATAATAAAATATTTTGAATGAGATCATTTTGATTCGATAAGCGAGCGAGTGACTATTGAGCGTTGGTTCCACTTTTTTAAGCATGACAAACGCACATTAAAATGTTTTATTACCCAAACACATACAGACACATTCATATACGTTCAGATTAATGCTTGTACTAAGCCAATTTGTTTTCTTTTTTTTATGTTAAATTTTACTTTCATTACATTTAACGACATTTATTGCACTTTTACAAAAGAGGAAAAGAGTTGAATGATTGCTGGAAATCATTTACCTTTTGGTTGTCCACATTACCCTACACGAGCTGGATTTGTTATTTAATTAACATCATCACTACTGTTCAGCAATTGGCTATCACTGCCATCAATTTCCATGTCCATTTCCATTTCCATGTCTCCTCCCAACTGTGCCATTGCTGATCGTACGGCATTTTCGTAGAACTCACAAGATTGGGATAGATTGGAGCTGCTGCTCGACTCGTTGATATCCTGTAACATAAATATTCTTGGATGTGCTTCGATTACCTGATGCTGCCACGCCTGTTCCTGCTGCTGCAGGAGTGCATCAAAGACGCACTCATAGTCATGGGCATCTCCTTCAGATTCCGAGTGCAGCGGCATAGGAAAGTTGTGAATCACCTGGCAGAATACCTCGTAACGATCACGCAGCTCGGCATGCACGTCCTCAGTGCGCCGCTCCCCGGAGTGCAAATAGTCCAGCATGGAGTACATGAAGACTCGGTTCGCAATGTGACATTCGGGCAAGAGACTTCGTTCCACTTCCTGATTGGGACACATACTAATTAATGGCCCAAACTAACCGCTTCACGATTCTAAACGATACTATCAACAGATAATATATATATGAAAATGTATATGTATGTGTATCTGCTGTATACTATTTGTAACTTCAATTTAATACGAGCGACTAATTTTTCATATACTAAATCTATACAATGAATAAACTAGCACAGTTTGCATTATTACGTCTGTTTCTAAAACAAAAAAACAATGCCAACTAAAACTCATTGGAAGGGCTACTTCTGATTGATGCGACTCTAAAAGGCTCTGTACTTTTGTAGGGCAAAAACAAAAACATATAAAATATGAAATTTCCTAAATCAACCTGATTCCCTAATTATCAATGATTTTATGACTGATTGTTCTTTTGACTGCTTTATCCTTAAATTACTCGGTTACATAGAAAAGTAATTCCACAAAACATATATGTATGATTTAAAAAAAAATATATATATAAAGCATTTCTTAAATTCTTCGATTTTAAAAACAATACTGTTTCAAATACGTAATTATATAAAGCACTTAGCGAATTCTGAGATGTTCCTACACAATTGAATAGACCCTGGTAGTTCAACATGCACAGGGCTGAAAAGCCAACATTTAACACAAACAATATTTAAGTTATAATAATAAAATCAAATACGGAAGCAAAACACTAATTGTTCCGTTACTAGGCTACTGGAAGCATGCTTTTATATTCATTTAATTAATTAAAGCATAATCTAAAATATCTACTGATAGTTCCTAAATAATATTTACATTTGAATTCAATGCCGACTGTAAAATATCCCGTACTGATGCTAGCGCCCATTTTCCATACAAATATAGTTGTCCGATCCGGATTAATCTTGGTGAGGATAGTAATACACACATAATGTGTGAGTTTGGTTGAGATCGGTGAATAAAAACTTTATTTTTTCATACAAATCACAAATTTTCGACCGATTTGTCCTATGGGAGCTATAGGCTATAGTTGTCCGATCCGATAAGGATAGTTAGAATGGTACCGTACACATAATATGTGAATTTGGACCCGATAGCTCTAGTCGTTTCCAAGCTATGGTAAAGTGAAATACTTTTTTACAAACTTAATGTGCCCGACCTATAGACGGACTTTAATTTCCAATTTGGTGGCTCTAGTTCTTATAGTCTCCAAGATTCAGGTGTTCATACGGATGGACAGACAGACAGACGAACATTTCTATATCGTCTCGGCTGTTGATGCTGACAAATCTAATAGACCCCTGTACTATTTTTGAATACGGGCTCTAAAAATCGGACAAGATGAGATGACGTAGAGCGAATAGCATCCTAAAATCCTAAAACTATAATAAACGTACACATATGTGGAAAGACTCTTTATACCGTAATTAGAGGTCTATATAATTACCATCCATAAGATTCGTTTCGCAACTGAGTTTTAGCAAGCTTAATAAACTCTCAAGATACGGTAAAAATATTCTAATTCTAATTACTAACACTTTAAGGCCTTTTTTTAACTCAGTTTGACAACTAAAGTACAGTTAGCATTTTATTGCCAAATAAATGGTTTAATAGTCAGTAATCACGCCTAAATTGTCAGAAAATTGTCAAAATAGGCCAGAACTAATGACCGTGTCCAGTTTATTATTCGTTGAGTAATTGTTTTTATTATCATATTTATTTGATTGAAATATAAAACGTTTAGAATGTTAAGCATTTACAGATGTAATGTTAAACATAATACAAAAAAAGCAATACGCGCAAAAAAAAAAAATTGACAAAAAATACGCTCGTAGTGCTGGAAATTAAAACAAGAAACAGAAAAAGGAACAAAAAAAAAATAAAACAATGAACAATGAAATTGGAATATATGTAGAAAGAAAAAATGTATATTCAAACTACTGCTAATTAAGTGTTATATGGGGCCAAGTGTTTAAACATTTAGAAAAACTGTTATTGGACAATGATCACTGCCTAGACAATGGCTTCGCATCACATTATCCACGACGCGTGGAAGAAAGCGCTCAGACACGATGCAGTAATCCAGGCGCCAACCAACGTTGCGGGACCGGGCATTGGCCATATATGTCCAGAAGCTATAGGCACCAGTGCGTTTTGGATACAAGTGTCGGAAAGTGTCCACGTAACCTAGGGCCAACAGCTCTGTCATCTTTTCCCGTTCCTCCTTTGTGAAGCCAGCGTTGCGAGTGTTTGCTTTTGGATTAGCCAAGTCAATCTCCAAATGCGAGACATTCATGTCGCCACAAATGACAACCGGCTTGAGTGCATCCAATTTCTGTACATAAGCCTGGAATAGCTGCTCCCAGCGCATACGCGGCTCCAGATTTACAAGTTTACGCCCTGAATTTGGCACATACACATTTATCAAATAGAATTTCTCGTACTCGGCGGTGATCATACGCCCCACATCATCAAACTCCTCATTCCCAATGCCATACTCGACATTTATGGGCATAGTCTTACTGTAGATGGCGACTCCGGCGTATCCGCCTGGCATGCACAGCCAGTACGGATGATAGCCCGGCAAACGTGCCATCTCATCCGGTAGTTGGTCAGTTACGCACTTGGTTTCCTGCAAATAATAAATGAAATTAAATTATAGATGAAGCTGTCAGCTAAGCCGATTTGCTCATGCTCATTTTTATACTTTCAAATACTCAATGCTACTACTTTTCGTACTTTGCGGACTAGATTGGCATCCAAGTCTTTGCCTGTCATCTTAATCTAGGAGACTCTTGCATCGCTATCCTTCATCTTTTTCTCATATTATTTTATTGTTCACAACTTTTAACATTGAATGATCTCTCTTTCCGTTATTTAGTCATATCCGATACATATCTGATCATATCTGACTTTGCTACCGACATTCCTTTCAGATTGAACTCTGATGTTTGGATTAATTAATCGACATTTTTACCTGCAAACAGAATATATCCGGCTCCTCAGCATCCACAAACTGTAAGCCATCCTTCTTGAGCCAGGCCCGCAAGCCAGCTACGTTCCAGCTCGAGATTTTCAAGTTGAATTCTTTGTCAGTTGGCGACGGGAATAGACTTTTGTCATAGTTGTCAGCAACAGAGGCCTCCTCTTTGCCAGTTCCTGTCTTTTTGACCTTGGACGCTGGAAAACAAAAGTTGAGCACGTTTTGCAAGCTTTTTAATACCGCCAGGCGACAGCCGGGATCCACCAACGTACTTGTTGAGCCATCTGCTTCACTGACCGCTAAAGCATCCCCATTAGGTTCCCCGGTATCAACACCTTTAGTTGCTGCCCGCTTGCGACCACGAGCTGTAATGACGGTAAAATTAATGTGAATGTCTGCAAGGGGTGGGTTTTTTTTTCCTACCTGCTGGTTTTCTCACTTGCCCTGGTGCAACCGGATCTTCATTGTGTTTATCGACGACTCGCTTTGGAGCAACTTTCTTGCTGGGTGCAGGTATATCCGATTCCTCCAACGACTGAGTTTCCTCAGTTGAGGTTTTCCTGCCCCCTTTCTTGGCCGGCAATTCAACGTTGCTTCTCATTTTCTTGCCAGGCTTTTTGCTTGCCCGTTTTACATCAGGCTCGGGATCGGGTACAGACTCTATTTCAAGCGCGATTTCTGACTCTGGCTCGTCTTCGTCTTCCTCAAGCATTTCGGTTATTTCTGTATCTGCAAGGCGCTTTGTACCTCGTCCACGTTTTGTAGACGACGAACTTTCTACATCAGCTTCCTTGGGTTTGCCTTTGGGCTTTACATCTTTCTCTCCCTTGCCACGCCTCTTTTTGGGAACTGTTTCTAGGGTGTCACTCTTTTTTGTTTCTTTTTTACGACCTCGTCCCTTAAGTTCCAAATCATTATTTGCTGCATCAGCATCTTCCGCTGGCACCACTGGTTTATCCTTCTTGTCGCGTCTTTTGCCTAGCGTAGCCTCTGAAGGCCCTGCAGGGATCTCTTTTTTGGCTCGAGAAGTCTTTTTAGTTTGAGTTGTCGACTGTGCAATGACGTCTGTTGCCGGCTTTTTGGAACGTCCTTTTGGTTTGAATGGCTCAGACTCGTCAATTTCAACGGCCGCTTCAGACGGCTTTCGTTTGCCTCGGCCTGCAGTCTTTTTCACGGCCGCTTCCACTATTGCGGCGTCATTCAAATCTGGGGCAGACGTTTTCTTGCCCCGCACTTTGCCTTTGGTAGTTGCTGAGGTGGATTCTTCTTTGCCATTTGTGGCTGGCACAGTTTCTTTCATTTCAGCTTGTTTTTCTTCAGTTAATTTCTTGTTGCCCCTTGAGGTAGTCTTCTTTACCGGGACTGCTTCCACTCCATGTGCATCATTCACTTCTTCAGCAGTCGCTGCCGCTGCAGCTGTCACCTTCTTGCCGCGCACTTTACTTTTGGGTTGCTGTTTGCCAGCATCAGCGACGATATTGTTGCCCTCAGTTGCAATTGAAGACAACGCAACATCATTGCCATTTGTTGCAGTCAACTCAGTCGCTGTTTGTTTTTTTGTTACTTTAGCTCGAGGCATTTTATTTTTTTTACTAAATTTTTTCTTTTTTTACTGCTGCAGCTGATGCACACACAAAATTTTCTTTAGTGTTAATTTGGCTTGTTGCAGCTATTCTTCAGCATCTAACTACCAAAAAACAACAACCGTCCATAAGCACTGCGCGGGCAATGGCAATGCCTAGAATAGCCGGCCCTTTTTAACCCGCGTCAACATTTTTGCACATCATTTGTTATCGATATCTATCGACTAATCAGTGCATTTCGTCGTGAACATAAGGTTTTACAAAGCTTTTTATAAAAATATAAAAGAACCAGATAAAAGAATTGCTATAAATGGCTCTATTTTAAGATGATGAAATAGTTTTTCTATATAAAAATAAAATTTTACTTGATTTGCATACATAGCGTTACACGATTTCGAACCATCTCGAACGATTTTATAAGTGCGAGCTCTGATAATATCGAAATGGTCATCGATTGCTATTTCTGCACTACCCGCTGTACCTTTTATTTAAGTTTTTTTATATAAACAAGTCGTTTTTGTTTGAACATTCTGTGTTTTTAGTGTAATGAGTTAATAAATTGAACAACATTTAAACGCAATAAAGATAACGCGCACAAATACGCACACAAAAATAAGAAGCTTAGCAATCATTACCGACAGCTCTTCTCGTCAAAATGCCGAGTGAAATAATTACGCTGCAGTTGGGACAATGCGGGAATCAAAGTGCGTACAATGTATTTTACTGTGGAAAAATTGGGTGCTGAATTTAATTTGCTTATTTTAGTTGGCTTTGAGTTTTGGAAGCGTCTGTGCTTGGAACATGGTATCTCACCAAATGGTGTGCTGGAAGAATTTGCCACCGATGGCATGGACCGAAAGGATGTGTTTTTCTATCAAGCAGACGATGATCATTATATTCCTCGTGCGGTATTGCTGGATTTAGAACCGAGGGTTATTAATACCATTATGACATCAGCTTATTCGAAGGTAAATGTCAAACGTATAGAAAAATATCTTTGTTCCCCAATGTCCTTTCAGAGACAGTTCATAAATATTCATACCTATACTACTCTCCTAAAGTATACAACAATTGAAATTTTTTTTTATCGATAGCTCTATAACCCAGAGAACGTCTACCTATCCAAGCATGGCGGCGGTGCTGGCAATAACTGGGCATCTGGCTATGGACAAGGGGATAAACTGCAGGAAGAAATCTTTGACATAATTGACCGCGAGGCAGATGGCAGCGATTCGCTTGAGGGCTTTGTGCTTTGTCATTCTATTGCCGGAGGCACTGGCTCTGGAATGGGATCATTTTTAATGGAACGCCTTGCCGATCGCTATCCCAAAAAGCTCATCCAAACGTACAGCGTATTTCCGAATCAGGATGAAATCAGCGATGTCGTCGTGCAGCCCTACAACTCATTGTTAACCTTACGGCGATTGACAACCGCTGCAGACAGTGTTGTCGTATTGGATAACACTGCGTTGAATCGCATTGCCTGCGATCGTTTGCACTTGCAGAATCCAACCTTTACCCAGATCAATACTCTGGTCTCGACTATCATGAGCGTGAGCACCACAACACTGCGATATCCTTCTTATATGAATAACAATCTCATCGGCTTGACTGCACCATTAATCCCAACACCTCAGCTCCACTTTTTAATGACGGGCTACACACCACTGACCAGTGACTCAAATGTCAGCAATCAAGTGAGTTGCCCACAATTTTCATTGATCGTTAGGATTTTCATATTACCATAACATTTATTTTTAACAGGCAGTCAACGTGCGCAAAACAACCGTGCTGGATGTGATGCGTCGCCTGCTGCAGCCAAAGAATATGATGGTATCCACGGGCCCTGACAAAACCAATCATCATTGTTACATATCCATATTGAACATTATACAAGGTGAGGTGGATCCCACCCAGGTGCACAAATCTTTACAACGCATACGAGAGCGCAAATTAGCGCAATTCATTCCGTGGGGTCCAACATCAATACAGGTGGCACTTTCACGCTCCTCCCCCTACGTCCAGAGTAGCCACCGTGTGTCGGGCCTTATGCTAGCCAACCATACAAGCATTTGCTCACTGTTTGAACGCTCATTGAGTCAGTATGATAAGTTGCGTAAGCGTGGAGCTTTTTTGGATCAATTCCGTCGAGAGGACATATTTAAGGATGATTTGAATGAATTGGATGAATCTCGGGAGATTGTGGATGGCCTTGTCCAGGAGTATGAGGCGGCTACGCGATATGACTACTTGCAGTTTTCGGCCAACAAGCGCGATCCTAGAATTGAAGGAGGAGGAGAAGCCAAAGGCGACGATGCCAAGTCCTTGAACTCGGATATTTGAAACATTAACCTGAACGCGTGCCATATTTATGCCATGGTCAACAATGAAGTTTAAATTAGCTCGAATAAACAAAGTATTTTTGTTGACACGCAAGGATTCTAAATCCTTTTAAGTATTCATACACCATAACTTGTTTAAAGTATTGTATGTGGTATGTTCAAGTGAAAAACTATGTATTTAACAATGACTGCAATGTCCTCGTGTGCACATTTTTTCTTTTTGTGCTAATAAAATGTTTAAGATATTATTTATCTCATTGCTTATTATAAAATCTTTTAGCACTAACTCCAATTCATATGTTTTCAGAATCCAAATCTGTAAATACAGCGTTTTACTAATAGGCAGTACAACGCGGCTGCCACTCTTGGCGGTTTTGGGCCAAAACTGACTATTTATTCCCATTTGGCTCCCTGGCTATTTTATTTTGGTACTGGCTCTTTTTCATTATCGATAAAAATGATTTAAAAGTCACTTAGTCCTTTTTGGAAATAAGTTAAAAAAAAACCAAACATAGAATAAAATTCGAATTAGGATGTTGTCAACATTAACATGTTAAAATTAAGATTTTTGTAATTTCAGAAGAAATTTGTTAAATTTTATGATTACAAAACGTTAAACATGAATCGCTAAGGAACCAGTATTTTTGGCTCCTTTTTAAAAACTTAAGTAGCAAGCGTGGCCATAATATTAGTGGGTCTTATTAAAATAATTACATACATAGTAATCTGGAATTAAATACTGGGATTTTTAATAATGGGTTGTTTGAGTGGCCGATGGATTGTGGTGGATGGTCGATTTTTCGATAGCTCTGTTTGTCATTTTCGTCTGTGTTGTTTATATTTTTTATTTATGTCACGAATGGCTACAAATGACGGTACAGAACGCGAAGATATTTCTACGTTTGCAGTGATTGACTTGGAGACGACAAATTTGCCTGCGTATTGCCAAAATCGTGTTAGCATCACCGAACTGTGCATATACGCTTTTGATCCCGCCATTTTAAAACGAAACAAGAAAATTAAGGAGCTCCAACCATGTGACGAGTTGTTGCCACGGGTGCCCAAATTGCTCCCGCCACCACCAAGAGTAATGCACAAGTTAAATTTACTATTCCAACCATCAATGATGGTGAGTCCAGAAGCACAGAGAATAACAGGTATCAGTATAAGTGACTCATCCAGATTAACTGCATGACTAATCTTATGTTGTGTTTGAAGGCTTGGATAATTACATTTTGGAACGTGAGTCCAGGTTGAACGAAAATGCAGGTGAAATGATTCAGAAATTTTTTGAGCATTTGCCAGCTCCTGTTTGCCTGGTTGCTCATAATGGTTGGAATTTTGACTATCCGATTATAAAACAAGCTTTTGATAAACTTAATTTGAAGTTGCCTTCATCCCTGCTTTGCGTTGATTCTTTGCGAGCCTTTATGGAAATAGATGATAAGCGATCCAGTGAACAATCTATACAACAAATGAAATCTGAATTAGGGCCCACGTCGGAGTTGTCAAACAGCGCTGAAGAAATAGACTGGAAAGTAATTAACAACACGACTCCGAAGCGTCCAACTCTGCCCCGTAGCGAGGCAGCAAAGAGACGCAAGCTTTTGTACGATGGCTGTGATAATGGTGAAGATGTCAAACCAATTTCTGATTTATGTTCCCGTCGCAAACTTTTTGCTGACCTGAATTGTTCGAAAACCAAACGGATTCCATTTCGCGGTCGCTATAATCTGGGTAGCCTGTTTGAACGCACGTTTGAGCAGCCCGCAGCGGATGCACATCAGGCAGAAGCCGATGTTAATATGCTTACAAAGATCATTCAGCATTATGGTGTGGACTTTCTAGCCTTTGCTCAGGAGCAAGCCATTCCATTCGTTGACGTTTTACCACTTGGTTCAACGATTAAAAAAAAATAATAAACACCTAAGTGTTTATCGTTTAGTAATTTGCATGACATTTCCATTGCTCTAGGATAAAGATTTTACATATACATACCTGTATATTTCCTGTATATCATTGTAAACCATAATAATAATTCTACAAAACTTTTATGATCTTTGTTACTTTTGATTATGTATTAAAATAAATTGTAATAAAATAAGACCACTAACCATACAACACATAGATGCGTCAAACGCAAGATTTGTTGAAAGCAAACGCTAGGCTGCTTCTAGACCCCCAGAGAGCTTCGGCAAAAAGCCGAACGCTGTAGCGCCCCGGCGAGTCGATCGCCGCTCAGCAAAAGGCGAAAATAATTTAGTCTGCCTCAGAAAGCGAAACGATGAGCACGGCTATGTTGCTTGTGTTCTCGTTTCGCTTTAATATGTTTGTCTCTTTCTAGCATGCCAGATACACACATTTTGTGACATCTCGCAACGGCAGATTTCAGCAACCAGCTCACTGCTACAATTTCTGTTTTCAACAAAATTGCGATCCAGCTAGGAAGTTAAGCTGCTTGTATAGGGATCAGAGAACGGCAAGGGTACACCCTAACAATAAGTGTACCCGAATCATTTGTGCGTTTATGACACTTAAAGGATGATCCGCACTCTAAAATAAGGGTTGTTGGCATGTACTGATAATTTCGAACATGCACATATGTACGCACAATCGCAAACCGGTTTCGTGCTGTTTTTTTTCTGCATGTATACATAAGTTGAGGCCGAGCAAAATGCTAAAGCAAAAGGAATGAGCGAAATTGAGAGCATAACACTTGTGACAAACAATACGTGAGAGATAAGTGTGTTGTTGTTATTTTTGCATTGACTTCATACATGCATACATATTTGTTCTTGAATATGCACATACACATTCATACATATATGTGAAATGAAAATAAAAAGCCGTGTTTTGATGTCTCTCATAATTCATATGTACTTATGTATTTAATTTTAATTGTTACAAAAAAGACATTACATATTTTATATGTATTTGAAATCGTTCGTACAGGTAAAGGAACAGATACTTCAGTCATTTTGCTTACGTCTTCTAAGGCATTAATTAACAACTGAAACAAAGCGACTAAAATACAAACCATCGATCAGTGCTCAATGCTCTGCTCACGCATAAAAGTTGAAGACACTCGAAACCATAACTGTAAAACATGAGTGTTTCGCTCACATCACATTACTGCGCATTGCTTTTTGTGATCTACTGTTGCTTTTCACACATTTGCTTTGAGTGGACTGTGCCTTTCACTTATCTTCGCAACATTTTTGGGTGTTTGGTGAAATAGAATCGACGCTTACTTTTTGAACGAGTGACGAAATGCAAAAACACGAAACACCGAAAGCGATTTGTGCGTTCGAGTGTGTTATTCTTTTCTTGCTGTTTGTGAGTGCGACAAACACTCTAAACTTATAAGTGTGATTCGGGTGCCAAAAAGTGACACCCATGACGTTCTCTCCCATACCATATGTATGGTTTTAGGCCGAGCGCATTCAAGTGCGGCGGTGGCGCAGATGATTAGTGCTCGGTGGACGAACAGGGGGTCGTGGGTCGATTCCTGGTCCGCCCTTAAATAAAAAATCTTTTATTGTGTTGTTAAAATGTGTTGCATTACCGAAAAAGTTTTGTTTGTTAAGCAAATTAGTTAATAAACTATTGAAATAATTTTTTTTAAATTGTTTGTTGTTAAAAAAAAAACTTTAATTTAATGAAAACATGGAAAAACCGAACTTTTGAATTATCTTCTTTTAAATGATTGACCGCGACTCGAACCCACGACTACGCGGCGCTTGCCGATCAAGCACTTAATCATCCACGCCAATGCGCTCTTCCTAAAACCATACATATCCCTATATATATACATATATATGTCGCAATTTTGTTGAAAACAGAAATTGTAGCAGTGAGCTTGGTTGCTGAAATCTGCCGTTGCGAGCAGTGTTGCCGTTTTTCCCCGAGCAAAATAAGCTGAATTAGCAAAAAAAACAAGAAAGAAAAGTACAGTCGAGCACGCCCGACCGTAGAATACTCTCTGCATTTTATTCCCGATCATTTTAACAAAATCGGTAGCCGGGTATATCAATTGATACTTGCAACAAAACACGTTGAAACAAAATCATCTATATACACACACATATACATTTGACATTATATGTATGCACACACATACTTATGTATGTGTGTACATGTAATACATACACAATTGGTTGCCACGGCCAGCATTCGCGGGCAGCGCTGCCGCTAAGCTACGCAAGCAGCGAAAACGTTCGCTCACATGTTTGTATGTTTCTATCTCGCTCGCACACATGCATTGGCATTGCGTTCAATTATCAACTTTCTTACATGTCTAGCTCTATTGTTTATTGTCCGATTTAGATGCAACTTTCAGGATAGTTTGATATATTTTGTCTTCAAATGAATTTCAAATAACAATACTGTACGATTAGAAAATATGCCTTAAAATCGGCATTGAAGTTTGCAAATTATTTTATTTCTTGTGGGAAAAGGGGGCGTGGCAGTCCAAAATTTTTGATGACAATACAATTATGCCGTCTCTAGGAACCTGCGTACCAAAATGGGTGTTCCTAAGTGCCATAGTTACTGAGATATTCGGCTAAAACATCAATTTTTTACGAGGTGTTTCTAGTTTTTTGCACATTGTGGGCGAACGGGGCGTGGCATTGAAAAAAAAAAAGATTCTTGTATTGACTGACTTAATATCGAGTCGATAGAGACCAAATTCAAACTTGTAGCTCTTACCATCTCTGAAATCTGTTTGTTCATACGGACGGACAGACGGACAGACAGACGGACAGACGGACAGACGGACATGGCTATATCGACTCGGCTTGTGATGCTGATCAAGAATATATATACTTTATGGGGTCTGCCACGCCTCCTTCTGCCTGTTACATACTTTTTTTTTTTCACAAACCCAATATACTCTCTCTTGCAGAGAGTATAAAAAGCCAAGATAAGCTAAATCCCAGAATAAAATAGCTGAAAAATAAGCTGATTTTTTAAAGCTGTTAATAAAAAACATACATTTTTAGCAAAATTTCATTATTATGAAAAATAAAGCGAAAGCAAATAAAATTTTAACTTTATACATTCATTTCAATGACATTAAATCTGCTATTAGATAGTCGACATACTGTTCGGACTCATATAAATGTTCCTCAGTTTCTATAGATTTTAGGCAGTGTGGAGAAACTTTGTAATCAAAGCTACATCTGTTGTGTCGGCGCAGTCCGAATCTAGACTTTAATAATATTTGTTATTGTTCTGATGAGACTTTTTGTGACATTACCTTATGGTTAATATTGAATATAAAGTATCAACGTTCATCCTATTTCTTATTTAATTTTTTATTAAATTAATTTGGCTAAAAACCTTTTCCACTTTGGCGTTCGACTAAGGTAACGAATGTTTCCACCAGAGTCTCTGTAATTCATTACTTCAACCCAAATTAATAGTGCCATCAATATTTTCTCAACAGACTAGTGACAATTCATTGTATTGACGTTCAAATTCGTTAAAACTCTAAACTTGGAATGTTTTTTTTAATTTTTAAAACATTTTCTACAGCAAAAGCATTAGATTTTTCGATTCTAAAATAAGCCAGATTTTCCGCTATCCGCAATTTCCGAATTTTATCCGCAATTGCTCTAGAAAATAAGCCAGATCTGACCGAAAATAAGCCAAAACGGCAACACTGGTTGCGAGATGTCACAAAATCGTTTCGCTTGCTGAGGCAGACTAAATTATTTTCGCCTTTTGCTGAGCGGCGATCGACTCGCCGGGGCGCTAGAGCGTTCGGCTTTTTGCCGAAGCTCTCTGGGGGTCTAGAAGCAGCCTAGCGTTTGCTTTCAAAAAATCTTGCGTTTAACGCATCTATATGTGGTATGGTTAGTGGTGGTATTTTTAATTTTTTGAATATTTCCAGTAAATATTACAAATATATCGATAGCTGTTTACCGGTTGACCGATAGTTCGTACAGTCATCAACTATTCGATAACAACACTTGGGAATCTGCTATCAATCAGCTGTTCCCAAACAAAGAATCAGAATAATTTACGTTGCGAAAAACAGCAGAGATAAAAACCAACGGAAATCAAAATACAGCAAGTGGACACGCGATTCGAAAATTCCAACATTGTGGTGATACGTAAAAATTGATCTAAAATTGAGCAGAAACTATGAATTTATCTTTCGCTGGTTGCGGTTTTTTGGGCATTTATCATGTCGGCGTCGCAGTATGCTTTAAAAACTACGCACCGCATTTATTGTTGGAAAAAATTGGTGGCGCATCAGCTGGATCGCTAGCGGCATGTTGTCTTCTGTGTGATTTGCCGCTGGGCAGCATGACATCCGATTTTTTCCGTGTAGTAAATGAAGCACGTCGTCATTCGCTGGGACCATTTAGTCCATCGTTCAACATACAGACATGCCTGCTTGAGGGATTACAGAAGCATCTACCCGAGGACGCACATAAGCGCGTCAATGGACGGCTACACATCTCACTGACAAGCGTCTATGATGGACAGAATGTAATTATATCCGAGTTTGAGTCCCGTGAGGAAGTTTTGCAAGCGTTGCTTTGTGCCTGTTTTATACCCGGATTCTCTGGGATTCTGCCGCCTCGCTTCCGTGGAGTACGCTACATGGACGGCGCCTTCTCGAACAATCTGCCCATTCTGGACGAAAACACAATTACGGTGAGTCCGTTTTGCGGCGAAAGTGACATTTGTCCTCGCGATCAAAGCTCACAGTTGTTCCATTTCAACTGGGCCAACACTAGCATCGAAATCTCACGCCAAAACGTCAATCGATTTGTGCGCATTCTCTTCCCGCCACGTCCCGAGTTTCTCTCAAAGTTTTGCCAGCAGGGCTTCGACGACGCACTTCAATTTCTGCATCGCAACAATCTAATTAACTGTCGTCGCTGTGTTGCTGTTCAGTCAACATTTGTTGTCTCCGAAACTGTTGCACAGCCTCCAGAATTTGATCCAGAGTGTCATGAATGCAAAAAGCATAGAAAGGTACGAAATTTTATATGCTCGCTGATCGACTCTCCTTTTACTTAATTATGTTTATGATTGATTGTAGGATGCCTTGAGCTCAAACATGCCACAGACCGTGCTGGACGTAATACAAGATTACATTGAGCAGGCAAACAAGGGTTTAGCCAACTGGATCTTTAGGCATCGAGGAATTAAGCTGCTCTCCCTACCAGCAACAGTTCCCATGGATTTTTTGCTGGCCACAGTGTACAAAATGCGAAGTCTCACGCCGAAATTGACCAAGCAAATGCGACAACTGGTTTCCCAGTTTAATAACGCCATACAAATGCGTCTGTTTAGTAAATTCACTTTATATGATCAGCCGCATTTTGATGCCACGGGCTTGTTGCATTCCAGCCGCTTGTATGGGCCAAGGGTTTCCATCCTTGTCGATGAATGGTTAGACATTTAATTAGTTAACTTGAATCGGATATTATCTAATGGTAATATACTTTTTTGCAGCGGTGCAACACCATTAAATGTAGATGTTGATAATTTCGAACATGTTCTTAAGATGAGCACGCATAATGACGCTCTGTATGCCTACTATTACACCGACAATAGTACGAACCATGTCAAGGTGACTGAAATTTTTGACTTTGATGAAATGACGGAGCATGGTGAGCTGGCAACAGACTTGCAGCTATACGAAGGCTCAGTGGAGGATCATCCTAATCCCCGCCAGTCCCATACCCACAATGCTGTTGTTAGTGAATGGAATGGTGTCGAATCTGGTTAGTATCGTACGACTATACAAGTATATATTTTTATCAGTCTATGACATCATTAAGCATAATCACCATTTCTTACAGTACAAATCATGCCTACAACACCTGAATTACACGATGTCGCCTTTTAAACCAATCACCCACACACATTTATACACAAAAGTTCATATCATTGTAAGGTTTCCTTAATAACATTTGTAGGCTCATCTTTGTTATATACATTTTAATGAAGACTTTTTAATTTTTTAGATTTTTTCATTGATGCTCAAACACCTAATTCCACAGATTCGGATATGACAAGAGTGCAACAATACTTCACCACCTTTAATATAGAACATAACACGGCCGACTTCGATGGGCCCCAGACTGCACAAATTTCGAGAACGTCAAATGAGTTGTGCATAGAAATTGAATGAGACCGCAACTAAGACGGAGCCCAGACCCAAACATGACACAAACCAATTATCGAATTTGTAAAGAAACATTTCCAAAGCGGCTCCTAGCCAAGCGAAGAGCCTTCTAGCTTTCCGTTAGCCTGTAATAATACTTATACTGATTGTAATACGAAAAATAATAAGTACTTTGTAGTTTGTTTTATGTAATCCATTGGCACACACTGAACTTTTGTTTTATTTTTGCCCTTTCTCATGTACAAACCTTGGGACACATCAACACATAATTTATATATATTAAATCAAATAAATTAATAAATACAAATGTCAAATGCGGAATTTTCAATGTACCTATTATTTTTTTAATTTAATTCTAATTTTTTAATATTTAAAAAAGATATTGTAGATCTCAGGCATTCGTTGTTCAATTTCAAATAAATAATATTACACCGAACATTTTAAATGTAGGCTTCAAGAATTGGAGCTTAGTAGAGGTTAATATTATACGTTATATTGAAAACAATCTTACATAATTTCGGACACAGTCGACCTGCTGGACAACGATCTATCACCACAGCTACAAAGAAGTTATTGCAACCTATGTCTGCAGTCGCATTAAAATTCATTATTCATAAATTTGATGTAATGCATTTTTTTAATTTAATGATATACATATTTATAGACTTCAGATACTACAACATATGTTATATATATACCTATTCATAAAGATTAATATTAACTAAATTACATACACGTCTCCCGGGGCGGTATCTCTATATATGGTATATAAAAGTGCTGAAGCACAGACATAGATACGAATTGTTACACTCCTTTTTAAATATTTCTTTTGTTAAATTATTTACTTAATTTCTTTGATTGAAAATTAACTATGAACGATTCATTCATTGTTTGTGTTTATTAAGATAGTGAGAATTTGTTGTTAATTTAAAAGCTTTCAAAAGACTTGTTAAATTGGCGTTTGCCCATAGTTAACTGTACAGTATAAAAAATTGTAATGAACAATACTTAAAGCTTATGCTTTATACACGGAAAAATTTGCTTATTTACGCGATTTTTCTTTTCTTTCATTTTCTCTTAGTGTTCAGTTTTTGTTTTTCCTGAAAAGCCATGCATACAATATGCGATTTATATTTATATATATTATTTTTTTTCTCTTTAATTTACAGTACAATTTATAAATAGCTGCTATATATTACTTGTACATATGTTTATGATGATACCTAAACTGTATGTGTTTGTTTGTGTGTGCATTTTCTTATGCTTTGTGTCAAGATCATTACGGAAAGATTTGTAGCGCCCGAGACACAGACACCACAGCCATGCTTAAAACTAGTCTATATATGTATGTATATACAATTACTGGCAGCAACATATGCTCCTCATGTCTGCGTGCGACGCTCATAATCACTACGCCTATAGTCAGACGGATAATCGCGCGGCATTACCGAATACCCACGTGGTTCCCCTCGATATCCTGGAGGCGGTGGCGGCAATCCGGGCACCATGTTATTCGGCAAATAATAATTTGGCGGCAGGTAATGGCTTGAGTAGGCATGCGGTGGCAAGCTGGACGGGTATCTGCAGCAGAAAATTAAACAAGTTAGCTTATTTTCATTAAAAAGTTGTAAATTCCCCATCAATGCTCTATGATTTTAGTATAACAAATTCAAATAAACCAAAAACCAGTGAAATGTTGCCCGAAGTAGGCTGAAAATTAAAAACTAAAGTTTTTATATATTTTATAACAGTACTTTGGATATCTTATATTATCTTATTTCATAATAGCTCACTTCCACTGTGATTATAAGCAGATATTTTATAAAGATACACAATATAGTACCTACAAAATATTTCGATAAAATATTTCAGATTTAAAAATTGCTTATTAATTTTGATCTGATCATTTTAGAGAATCTCGCCTTCCAAGGATAATATTACTTACCGACGCTTGTCTGGTCGTCGATCGCGATCTCGGTCGCGATGATCTCGATGATATCCAGTACCGCCGCCACCTCCTCCGCCTCCACCACCACTTCGCTGATATAATGCATCATAACGTTCACGTTTGTAATCAAAGCTGTAACTACATAAAATTAGCATATTTGATTATTCGAATAAAATCATATCAGAAACCATATTCAACATACCGATCACGAGCATGCCAGCGATCCATTTCAGATGGATAGCCGGAAGATGCGGGCGGTTGCTCAAAGCGTCGACTACTGCCGATGCCCGAAGGTGAGTTGTGACCTGCGCGACGAGGAATACTGCCTTCATAACCACCAGGAGTACCTCCGCCCGCGTTGACATAGTAGTCATCCCCACGATGATGTTTTTTTCGTTGATCCTCGTGACTGCCGTGCCGCGACGATACTGTAGGATCCACGTTGAGACGCTTAAACGACATTGACTTGAGGTTATCACTGATGCCAGTGTTGCTTATTCCTAAGCTGCTGACATCTGCATCGTTTTCATCGCGTTTTCTCTTTAGGGGTGAATCGTTGTTGAATCGACGTACCGACTTGTCTTCGGAATTCGCACCGGAGTAACGAATCTCCCGCTCCTTATCCTTGTCCTTTTTTTTCTTTTTTCCACCTTTATCGCGGTCCTTCTCCTTGTCGACAGTTCCGCCGTTTTCCGCATGTGAGCGCTTAGATTTGGAACTTTCGGGAGAAATAGCATTTGATGTATCCTTTGGATTTGTTGTCTGGGTTTGTTGCTTTAATGCATGCTTGTAGATCTTAAAAAGACGTTTGGCATCCAGCTCTGTAAATTTTGACACAAAGTACCAGAGGTTACTGCGCCATTCCTTCTTCTCTGACTCGCCATACGGCTGCAGACATACATCAATCTGTCGTCCAATTTGCAAAAGACAGTCACGTGTATGCTGTAACTGATCCTGTTGAGACAAACTGAGATCGGGCTGATCAAGAGCCTTTAACGCCTTCTTAACTGGACGCATCTTCTCTTTGCATTCATTAAAAATGCTTGGGTCTAGATCTCCAAGTTCTTCCAAAGTACGTGGTTCATTATTTGCCGTAAAATGCATTGGTTTGTTGACATTATTGTCGGATGCGCTTGATTTTTTGCTGCGGGTTTTTGATTTCTTCTTCTTCTGTCCACTCGCGAGATCTGCCGCTGATGATGCAGCGGGCGAGGAAACCAAGCCTACACCATCCACAGCCTGCCTAAAGCTACCATCACCAGGCAACGTGGAGTTGCTATCCTCAAGAGCACCATCCTTACGTTCCGGTGTTCCGACAGCTGTTGTATTGGAGCTGAGACTGGTTTTTAGCTTTCGCGGTCGTCGCTGGCGTCGTTGGTCACCTTTCGTCAGCTCGACATTCTTTTTGATGATCTTAAGTAGGTATTCGGCACGAGATTGCAAATGCTTGGCCTGCGGCTTGCGTGTGTCATTAAGCAATATCTTTTCGCTAAGTTTGAGCGTTGGATCTAATTTCATTTGCTCCCAGGAGCCAATGCCATACTGATAAATGCCACGCAACAAATGTGTATCCTCCTCGAAGCTCCAGTCCACATCAAAGTTGGGTGATCGTGTTTTAATGTTGAAAACCCATTGTTGCCGCTCGTGCGCCGAACTGGGCATAAGTTCATTGAGTGGCTGCAGTTCCTCCTCGCAAGCGAGCAGAGTTTTGGCATTAAATGAGACGCCACCGAGCTTCACGGAGTAGGTGGCACGCGGACGTCGCTGTTTATTGCCCTGTTGTTGCTCCTCTTCTTTGACAGTCTTGGTCTCTTCCTCCTTGTGCTCGTTGAGGAACTGTACGCAACGATCATGCAACATTTCGCCAATGCGTTTCAGTTCCGTCAGCGGCTTCTCCTGCAGCTCCGCGTCACAGGCAATTGCTTCTAAGCGTAACAATGGCGCCGGAAATTTCTTATAGCTGCGAATGAAGCGACGCAATTCAGCGTCAGTAAAGCCATTGATTTTCTCCTTCATTGCGGGACGACCACGTTTGCGTTGCCTGCTACCATCCTCGCCGCCAGCACCACTGGCATCCGAGCCCAGCTCATAGTCGGAATCGGCGGAATCATCAGCTTGCTTGGAGCGAGCGCCTCCCTTGGCAGTGCCCCGCTTGGAGGCATCACTTTTGTTACTAGCCGCCGCTGTTTTGCGACGCGGCGGCAGGTACAAGTCCTCCATTTCCTTGACACGCTCTTGATCCTCAATGACCTTACGATATCCCTCGGGTATGATATCATCCCAGTCTTTACTATCATCCTCGTCGTCGTTTCCATGCTGATCTTTACTCGCAACTGTCTCACTGGGCTCATCCTCCTGGAAGGCCGCAATGCTAGCCACTTTGAAGGCCGAGAGTAAATCATCGCCAGGCATTTCAGGGTCCTCATTGCGGGTCTCGGCACGGCGTAAAATTTCATCTATATCGCAGACGAGCTCTTCTTCATGCTCCTGTTCATCCTTGAACAACTCCTCGGCTCCGAATTTAAGTATGGCCGACAAGTCATCCTTGTTGAAGGGATTCGAATTGGAAGAATGACCATTACCGCTCTTATCCAACACAGTGCGACCTGTGGTGTCCATGCGTTGTATTACCAAATGATCCAGCACCATTTTCTGCTTGGCCCGCTCTACAATTTGTTCTTCAACGGAGCGTGCGGTGACTAAACGATAAATGTTAACCTGATTTTTTTGGCCAATGCGATGGGCACGCGCCTGCGCCTGTAGGTCGTTTTGAGGATTCCAATCCGAATCAAAAATAATTACCGTATCAGCTGTGGCCAAATTAATGCCCAAACCCCCAGCACGTGTCGATAGCAGAAAGCAAAAATCTTGACTTCCCTCAGCATTAAAATGATCCAGTGCCTGTCGTCTCATTTCGCCTTTGATACTGCCATCCAAACGTTGAAACGAAAAGTGACGTTTCTGCAGATAATCCGCAAGGACATCCAGCATGCGTACCATTTGTGAAAAGATGAGCACACGATGTCCCGTCTCCTTTAGTCGGCATAGTAGCTTATCCAAAAGCACAAGTTTGCCGGATCCCTTGAGCAACATCTGCAATGCCTCATCCTGCTGCAATCCCATAAGTTCAAACTCTGAGGGCCGGATAAGAGCCGCATGATTGCAGCACTTTTTAAGCTCAATCACAATATTCAGAAATGTGGAGGTCGATCCGCGTTTACCCTTGCGGAGGGCATCAAAGTTCTTGGTCAGTATCCATTTGTAATACTGTTTCTGCAACGATGTCATCTCTACTCGTAAAATTTGCTCCACTTTGGCCGGCAACGATTTCTCCACATCCTTCTTGACGCGTCGCAAAATATACGGTTCCAATTGTTGATGCAAACGTGTGTATCCCTTATCCTCGGCATTGCCATGTTGCAATTCAAAGTTCTCCCACGTATCAAATTTGGTTGGCATAATAAAGTGCAGCAGCGCCCACAATTCCTTTAGAGAATTTTGTAGCGGAGTGCCCGTGATAAGCAGTCGGTGATTTGTGTCAAACTCCTTGAGTGACTTGTACAGGAGCGAGTCATCATTTTTTAGACGATGCGCTTCGTCCACCAACAACGCTGCCCACTGTAGTGTGCCAAGAAATTGTTTATCCTTTAACACAATCTCATAGGTGGTTAATATGCAATTAAATTTCAGTCTTTTGGAGCCCTCAAATTGCCACTCATATTGCTGGATTAGCTCACGCGACTTCACATCGCCCAAATATGTGACCACATTCATATCGGGTGCCCATAAATAAAATTCTCGCTGCCAGGCGGTCATTGTGCTCAATGGAACCACGCACAGAAAAGGTCCATACAAATGATGCTGTTTAAAAAGTGAATAGAGAAAGCATATAGTTTGAATAGTCTTGCCCAGACCCATTTCATCGGCCAATATAACCGAGTTCTCTTTGCACCAGGAATGCAACAGCCAGTTGAGTCCATCCATTTGATAGTCACGAAGTGTTAGACCGTCCACAAGGAACTCCGGTTGCGTTTTAATGCGCGAGAACTTGGGACGATATTTGATCACACGACAATGTCGTGAAGGTGTACACTTTGAGCTCTCACGGTCTGTGAATTGTTCCACACAACGTTGCCATTTGCGTAGAACTAACGTGGCATCCTCCCAAGTGGACTCGGCATATGGTAATGATTGCCATTTGCATAGATACTCCTCACTGCCATCGTCTGGTTTTGTGCCGCGTGCAATAATACGATCCACATTGTTATAGGATTTGAGCAAATCATGTTGCAACTCCAATTGACACTCAAAGTAGTCAATATCTTCGGGTCCGGCATAGCGTCGCCAACACGCCTGTTCTTGTTCCTTTTTAATAAAATTGTCTAGCTTTTTCATTCCCTTGGCCTTCATTTCGCGCAGTGTCGTTTCTGACTCCCAGGTATTGTGTATGTAGCTCCAGTTCTTCCATTTTATCAGATATTGCACCTCTGATAACTCGGATGTGGTGTCATCAAAGCCCGCATTTGGATCGCTGCCATTCTCCTCAATCGCATAAATCGTGGTCTGATTTCCAGTGCAACCTTTTTTGCCCTCCCGCTGTGCCAAGATGCGTTCAATGGTCTCACATTTCTCTTCTTCCTCGGCAGCCGCTGCATTTGCCGCCACCTGTGTCTCATCGTACTCAAATTCCAGCAGGTCCTCTGATCCGGTGGCCTCATCCTCCGATGCCTCTTTGTAGCTAACTGCGGCTGCAGTGCGACGAGTGGCACAACTACTTTTTAGTGAGTGAAAATTGGATAGTTATGCTACTGAATTGATAAATATTAAAATCTGTGAGTGATCCTACCGTTTGCTAGGATCATCATCATCACTGTCCTCCGAACTAAAAGCCTTCACGCGACGTCGCTGTTGTTGTTGCTGTTGTGACTGCTTGTTGCTCCCGTAGCGAGCGTTACATTTCCGCTTTTGTGCTGCAAATGGAGTCTCATCGCTGTCAGCATCGTCGCTTTCATCGCTCTCATCGGAGTCCCAGCTGCGTACGAGAAGATCGAAATTGAGTTTAAAATTAAGCAAATATTGAAAGAGCCACAGACTGGTGGTGTTCCACCTACAAGAGGCAGATGCGTGTTGTAATAATAAACTTACTTTTGTTTCTTCTTCTTTTTGGCAGGCTGAGTTCGCTTCGATTTTTCACCAGCAGTTGCCGATGCTTTGCGTGGTTGTCGAGCGGATCGTTTCGGTCTGTAGTCATCCTCCTCATCCTCCTGTCAGTTTTGCAAAATGTTAAATAAAACTATTTCAGTGTTAAACTATGAAACTTACGGAACTGCTGCTGCTGCTGGAGGACGAAGGTGAGGCATTGACAGAGCTATCACTGGCATCATCATCATCGCCGCTGGCATCGCTGGCTGCTTGTGATTGTTGTGGCACCTGCTCCTTGTCATCATCCTCATACTCAACCGCTTTTGGGAGCGTCGCAGCCGAGGTGCCGGAGGAGCTGCTGCTGCTACTCGTGTGTAGTTTACTGTTGTTGTTGTTACTATTTGTTGTTCTATCTGGTTGTCTTCCTCCTTCAGCGTCCACTTCAGAGTCAGAATCACTGGCACTGGAGTCCCCACTGGAGCTATCATCCTCATTCCCATCAGTAAAGCCATTTGTTTTATTATCCGCTTGTGCGGCAGCTGCTGTTGGTGGGAATCCAGCCACCGCCGTCGCCGTTGGTTTGGCAGCTGTTGGCTCCGGGGAGCTTCGACCATCACTTGAGTTACCTGAGGAACTGTACGATTCGGAATCGGAACCGGAAGAGCCACTGCCACTACCGCTGCCACTGCCACTGGCCTCTTCTTCACGTGTGTCATCTTGTTCGTCCGAGCCTATACTATGCGACGATTCATTGAGTGCCTATATAATAGAACAACGAGCACAATTATCAAGCTATCACTAACGGGAAACAAAATTTCGAGCCCCATTTCGAAAAATTTAACAATCAAATATTTAAATACTGTTTTTCAAGCCGACCCGGTAAACACCCAAAAATCCTGATAAACTTTCTAATAAACTCTTAAATGAACTTAAGCGACTAATTTTTAAATAAAGCCTGAATAATATACTATTAGATGATTTACATTTAAATTGTGTAAATAAAAACTGTGGCTATGTAAACTCTTCAAATAATTCAACTAAATTATTAAAAAATTCACAACATATGCTATAGTTTTCCTAAAATAATGCGAAAGTGGACTTCCTAGCCATGCTGGTGCAATTCCGACTTAAAATCCATCGATTAAATCACGTATTGAAAAAATGGAATAAAAACTAAACCATTAACAACTAATCTTTTTTGTAAATTTATTTTTCAACTATTTTTATTAGATAAACGAGTCTAAGAAACAATTTAGATTTAAATCACCACACAAATTTATACTTTTTAACATAAACTAAACCAAATTTATAATCTTTACAAGCAAATTAAATAATTAATTATATCATTAAGAGAATCAATAAGTTCATTTTAGTTGTGTGCAAACAGTGGTAGTGGATGTGAGCGTCATACACGGTAGTATCACACGCAGCTGTATATCGTTAGTGCACAGCTAATCCTCTCAAGAAATTCATTATTTACTGATCTAAATACAATATCTTGATGAACATTTCTAAAGCTTAAACAATTTGCCTGATTTCTGTATGCAGTTGTACGATACGGAACCAAGAGAGAGAGCAACAATTTCTAACCGATCCTATCCAGAAATATCAGTAAAAACGTCATAAACTCGCTAGATATGCAGATTTCTTGGTCAGAAAGCACAAAACAGTTGATAATACCCAAAACAAACTAGCTAAATGTAATAAAATGATTTTTATAATGAAAACTTTAAGAGAACAGGATCAAATCGTAAAAAGTTGATTTTTGGCGGGCTGAAACCCATTGAAATTGGCCAGAAATCCATGGAATTAAACACGAGGAAAACTTTTCACCTGACAAAATGTGATTACGTAATCGATGAAAATTTTCAATTGACACTGGAATTACACAAAATTTATGCATTTTAGCGCATTTTCGAAGCGGCATTCAATGAAAACAAACCAAAATGTCTCAATTCAAACGAAAATTGCGAAAATGGGTACCCAATGGATTTTAATAATTTTTACACTGGCTGCCACGTTGGTTCCTCGGGCATCGATTAATGTAGTGAAAACTGTGAAACACCTTTAGATTATTAATATCTAAGCACTTTTAAGCAAAATGCCCCACTGGCTAGCGGTTCAACTACCGTATAAGTGACGGAGTCTCAAACGGGGGGAGACACCTCTTGGGTCATTCTCGTGACTGGTACCTGCCACACCCACAAAACGATCGTAAAGAATTTATATGACACGGTTTTTAGGAATAATACTCACACGACGACTCGAATTCAACTGAATGATATCGCCTTGTTTCGATTGATAGAAAAAATTCATAGTTTTCTTGTTATTTTTTTCTCTTACACGACGTTCACTGTCACAACTTTTCAAGGCCTACTTACCTGGCTCATTATATTTTCGTGGTAGCACACAGAGTTGCCTTGTAGCGCTCATTAAACATGCAATACACTTGTTAACGGTTTTTGGAAAATGTTTATTTTGTTCCTTATGTGAATCACTTGTTTTTAAATGCAGTTTTCAACCACACAAAAGATGTTCACGTCGTCTTGGTCTATTGCAGTAAAAAATACGCCATTTTGTTTTAAGCAGAGTCGTATTAAAGATAAGAATTATCGAATAAACAGGGTTACACTGCATGAATTATCGAATCAACATCGATTGCTTAACGATAACTGCACACCTGTTTCTAATTACTCCCAGATGTTAGTGGTGTTCCCAGATCAACAAACACCGTAACAAGTTGGCAGTTCCGCAACACTACATCTGCGTCAACGTTCTTCGATTTAACTAATTCTTTAGATTTGTGTTTTTACAGTTAAAAATATGCAAAACTAGCAGCATGTAGTGCTTGTTGATAATTACGCACGTGTTAGACATGAAAGAAGTGGGCATTGCGCTGCCCAAATCGCGTGGAGTAGGCGTGGGTATTGTGGGCGCATTTCTACTATTTTTTATCTTCTACTATTTTTATGGGGGTTACATGACGCTGACGCTTCTTGGAGTGATTTTATTACGTATGTTCATGATATTTACACATATTTGCTTGGTAATTAAGTATTCAATTGCTTGCAGTGCTATTCTACCATGCACAAGATTTGCTCTTGTATCATCCTGATTTGCCAACAAACTCACGCATTTACGTACCCATACCAACAATGCACAACCTGCCACATCTAACTGTTAGTATTAAGACGCCAGACGGCGTGACGCTGCATGCCTTCTGGATCAGTCAGCCCGAGGAACGGTGCAAATCCGTGCCTACATTACTGTATTTTCATGGTAATGCTGGCAACATGGGTCATCGTATGCAAAATGTAATTCAGAGTAAATCTATTTTGACTTTCCTACTTAAAGTGTAGCTCAATGATTCTTTGCAGGTGTGGGGAATCTACAACCACCTGCGTTTTAACATTTTAATGGTGGAATACCGCGGATATGGCCTGTCGACTGGTGTACCCTCTGAACGTGGCCTGGTTACAGATGCCCGTGCAGCAATTGACTATTTATACACCCGTCACGACTTGGATCATACACAGTTGATACTCTTTGGCCGATCTTTAGGTGGTGCTGTGGTCATTGACGTCGCCGCCGATACTGTGTATGGTCAGAAGCTTATGTGCGTCATTGTAGAAAATACGTTTACCAGCATACGTGAAATGGCTGTGGAGCTGGTGCATCCATCTGTGAAATACATACCAAATCTACTGTATAAAAATAAGGTTAGCACACAAAAACAATTGACATTGCCTGCGTCTCATTGACTCACTACTTCTATGGTTTTTTGCAGTACCATTCTATTTACAAGATAAGCAAGTGTTCGGTTCCATTTCTATTTATATCGGGCCTTGCGGATAATCTAGTGCCACCGCGCATGATGCGTGCCTTGTATACCGAATGCGGTAGTGAACAGAAGCGTATGATTGAATTCCCGGGGGGCTCACACAACGACACCTGGATAATCGATGGGTAGGTTGAATATATTCTTATAATACACAGGACAGAAAGTTATATTCTTTACGTCGATAATTCAATAATCTTGTATACTCTGAAAAAACTGAGATATATTTGAATCAATTATGGTACGTTCTGCTACAAATATGATAACAAACTTAAAATACCTAAAATGCAAATCTGAAAAATGATATGTAAACAAATTTTCGCGTCTAGTAATAAAAATTAATTGGCTTACTTTAGAAACATCGCTATTTCTAATGGCATTATAGTTTAAAGGCTAAAATAGTTTAAATTGTGGCACTTGATTTAAGCTCAGTTCGACAATTTTATTATCAGTAGTGAAAGTATATAATATTGCACACCGAAACAGGTGAAGTGATAAATCAAATTAATTTAAATTTTCTATTGTAGCTACTATCAAAGTATTGGAGGATTTCTTCTCGAATTACAGCAGCAACCTTCGCCACTGCAAAAGCCGCCTGAAAAGAGCAACGTTTGGGTTGAACTGGAACATAAAATTATAGATGTTTAAGGCGCAACTAATTATAGATGTATACATAAATATATATATACACAAAAGTGTTCTATTGACTGTGTTAACACTGCGTTGGTATATATTACATAAGATATATATGTATTTGCATATTGTAAACGATTTTCTTTATAAATCATTATGCTCTAGACTTAAGCTGTTTTTAATGCGCTTCAAAAAAAGCAAAAGCTTAGTGCGCTCTAAGTTCCATATTTTTAATGTAAAACTACATTTATTAGGTTAATTGTTATTTCAATGGAGGATAAGCTTTAGGTTAGCCTAATAAACTAAATCAGGTTAAAAACAAAAGAACACATAATACAAACAATAAATTATTTTTAAACTAATGCAGCTAAAAACCCATAAAGTCCTCATCGTTACTCTTATTTGGGTCAAAGTCTTCATCATAGTCGTTGTCATCACTAGCAGTTGGAGATTTGTTGCTTTTCCGTTTGGTCGATATGTTTTCCAATTGCTGCTCATCATCTGTGCTACTAGATGCACATGATTTGGCTTCGCCCTGTGAACGATGATGAAACACAAATGAAACACATTTACTTGCTGTCCAGGCCTGTGAAAGAACGCTATCAGGCAGTCCACGATTATTGGAGCAATGATACCATTGCGACAAATGCGAGGTGCAATCTGAATTCTCTGGCGGAGCCTGTCTTTGTACATCCTGAAAGCAGCGTTTACACTTCAATCTGCAATGCACGAAATTTGGTTAGAACAATAAAATTTTAATATTTATCATCTACCCACTTATTGTGTGTATCAGATAGCACATTGGACTCAAAGCTAAACAAATCCTTGAGATCATCACGTGTGAAGTGCTTCTCTGCCGACTCGTTGTTGTCTATTATTGTGCTGGACAACGATTTCTTGTGAGTCTGTCGCTGTAAAATCTTCTCCTCAATGGATCCACTCTATAACACATTTATAAATTGTAGCTGAAATCAAAAGCCAAAAAGTAAACTTACTGCCACCATACGATATATGTAACATGGTTTCTTCTGCCCATCACGCCAGACGCGCGCCATGGCCTGCTCATCGTTGGCCGGATTCCAGTCGGGATCGAACATGAACAGTCGATTGGCGCCTATTAAATTTAATCCGCAGCCACCAGCCTTACTGCTCAGCATGAACAGAAAACAATCCGAACCGGGATCATTAAATCTATCCACAACCTTGGATCGTTTCTTGATCGTCATGGTCCCATCCAGACGCACATAAGTATATCTTCGTTTCCGAGCAAGTTGCTCAAACAAATCCAATGTCTGTGTATAATTTGATATGAGAACCACTTTATCATCGCTGTTCGCACGTATGGAGGCCAGCATAAAGTCCAGCAACATAAACTTGCCACTCAACTCAGGGTTAACATCCCTAAAAATAATTTTAACTTAACAACTAAATTTTGAAATGAAATATCTTTTTTCATACATGGGCTTGTAGTTGGCCGGAAGAACATTTTGTGAGTTCTCAAAACCCTTTTCTCGTGAAATTAACTTCTCGTAGATCAGATCCGGATGGTTGCACAGCTTCTTCAGCGTGGTAATGTCGGATAATGCCGTCAACGTTGTCTTTTCAGTGCAATCTTTAACAATATCGTTTCTAATTTGTCTCCAATTGAATGCAATAACAAGAATACTTACCAGTCAGATTACGACGCACTTGCTCTGACTTAAGAAAGTTTGTGTATATCTGCAACTGTACGTCCGTAAGCTTGGCACAAACAATCATTTCAAACTTGACGGGTAAGTACTTGGTCAGGATTTGATTTGTGCGTCGAATTATACATTGATTTACCAAACTAATCAACTCCTGCGTTTTTTGCAGAGCTCGTTCACGCTCGGCGTCCGTGGAGTCGGCATTTTGTCCACGCAAAATGGGATTCTCAAAGTTACGCTTAAAATCAGCACCCGTGCCCAGCATCTCCGGGTTTACAAAGTTGACAAGGCTAAAATACTCAGTCAGATCGTTTTGTATTGGTGTGCCGGACAGAAGAACACGTCGTTTGGTTTTCAGTCCCATTAGTGCCTGATAGGTAAGATTGTCACTATTCTTTAAACGATGACCCTCGTCGCAGATTACCAGGCCCATCTCGGTTTTGCAAAGTATATGAGCGTAGAGACGGAATGTCTCGTAACTTATCAAAAGAACAGGTGTGCCGCATCGTGTGGCTGTGTTCATGGCAAACTGTTCAAGAGTACGCGTAGTGTCCTCCTTGGAACCGCCCTCCATGGCTAGGCAGTGCATTCTGCCATGCAACCATTTTGTGAATTCTTTTTCCCAGTTTTTAACTAACGATGAAGGCGACACAACGATGGCTTTTGATATTGTTGGCTTGCAATCTGCGCTTTGGCGCAGCAAAGTCCATGTTAGTGTGACGCACTGTAGGGTCTTGCCCAGACCCATCTCATCGGCCATGATGCAGCCATTGAAGTTACCTCGTTTTCCTTCTACGCACTCATACATGAAACGGACCCCTTCACGCTGATGAGGACGCAACACGTTGCTTAGAATCGGATCCACGACAACATGCACCATCAGCTTACTCGCATCCATTGACATGCGTTCGTGTTCCGTATACGTGGGGGGAGTGTAGAGCACGAGAGCATTACAGGCTTGTGGATCGTGCAGCGCACGTCGAACAATGGAACGTCGCACGCCCAAAGAACGATTACCACCATAATCTGGCACATAATTCGCTATTGGAACTTTAAATTTACGCGCCAGTACCTTAGCAATGGCTTGCTCATACTCGCTGTTAGCTGTAAAGCGAATGGGAAGCGGGAGTTCCACTACATTTGTTGCATTTCTTAATGCGGCTTGACGGTTTTTTAGTTCCTCTTGGCAAGCACGTTTGTTTTTTTTAAGCAACGGCGGTGTGAATGAGTCCTTTGATTTGATTCGAACTCCCAGCCTTTGACTAGGTGCTAGGCTGCGTCTCTACAATAAAACAATTTCAATAAATTGTATACATTTAGTCTCATACTATTACCATTTTGAAATAGTTTAAACGCAGAGCCCTGTAAAAGCGCGGCGACTACAGATGTCAATGGACGCTTTTTAGTGCTATCAAAAAAATCTAATTTGGTCACACTTAAATGAAAG
Source organism: Drosophila cardini (assembly GCA_018903735.1). Taxonomy (NCBI): domain Eukaryota; kingdom Metazoa; phylum Arthropoda; class Insecta; order Diptera; family Drosophilidae; genus Drosophila; species Drosophila cardini. The sequence continues at coordinate 78,575 of JAEIGM010000024.1, read as the reverse complement.
TATAGTGTTTGAAATCAGAGCGTAATATGATAGAGTATATGATCTCCATAAACCATTTTACGCAAAATAATTGTAAAAATCGTAAGAGCTCAGTGCACATTAATTCTTGTTTATAACAATTGGCGTTAGATATAACGATTGCAGCTGAAAGTATCATCTCGGTACAATTATTTTTGGGTGACCGCATAAATGAAAATACTTCAAAATTTTAGTGCGTTTATGAATCTTTCACAACACTAGTATTTTTGCAATTTATTTTACTGCATAGAATTGATAAGAACTAGCCATTTAACAAATTTAACTGCCAGCAAAGCGTAACTATTAATATCAGACAATTACTCTCATGTGGCATTAAATCTTGATACAATGTGTACGTAACACATTTCTGGAGCGTACGCATCTTACAGCTGGCGGTGACTACTCGGGTTTCGGCGATTTGCAGTCGTGGTGTTTTGTTATTGGAGCAGCAGCAGCAAACAAGATTAAAAATACTCTAAACATTTCGGAATGTTACAACTTTGAAGAAAAAAGATGTACGCAATAGTGCCGAATACGTCGCAAACGCACAAGTGCAATAAAAAAGTGCACAGTATATCTTTGGGTAAGCTATTAATTCAGCTGTGAATTTATACACTGTACTATACTTTATAATACGTATGTATGAGTGTGCATATTTTGAAAACACTATATTTTTTATTTTTTCCAGTGTTTTTTTAAAGTCAGTGTTAAGGGGACCTTTTTAAAATTAAATACGAACGAATTATATAAATAAAACGGGGTCCGTGATAAATTAAAATAACCCAGCAGACAACAATAAATAACACGTTCAAAGTGAAGGTCAACGTCACAAACAACAAGCAACAAGCATTAATAATAAACACCACATCAACAACAAAAACAACATCAGGGCAACCTAACGACAATTGTGGCTGCCAAAAACGAATTATTGGAAGCGCCTGCTGCCTGGAATTGGAGCTAGCGCCTTGCTTAAACCCTTCGGTTCCACATTCAGTTTCGTTTCGAAAATGACCTCGACTTTGACGATTGAGACACAGCGTCTGAAGTTGTCAGCGTCGCTGTTAGCGCTTCTCCTAATAATCGTTAGTGTGCTGAGCGATGATTCCAGCACCATTCCTACACAAAATATGTCCCACAAGGAGCGGGCTGAACTGCGGTAATTAACTATCGGTATCGATAACTCTTTAAAGCGATACTTAAACTTTGTTCTTATCTTATAGTGAGGAATCACGTGATATGTTCTACCACGCATATCGCGCGTACATGGAGAATGCCTATCCTGCCGATGAATTGATGCCACTGTCCTGCAAGGGTCGCTATCGTGGCGTTACACCATCTCGTGGTGACATGGACGACATTTTGGGAAAGTGAGTGCAGAGAGTCATTTAAGTGAAATACAAATATGAGTATATTATATTAATCTATCTTATCTTAACTTGATTGATATTTTAATTGCTTGAGATACAAGAAATACTTAATTTTGTAAAATTATCAATAATTTATTATCGTTATTCATCCGTAGTTTGTCTCACATTATGTATTCTTTCCAGCTTTTCCATGACGCTGGTGGATACCCTGGACACGCTGGTGCTACTCGGTGATTTTGCTGAGTTCGAGCACGCAGTCAAGCTGGTAATACGCGATGTCCAGTTTGACAGTGATATAATTGTATCCGTATTTGAGACAAACATTCGAATGGTTGGCGGACTGTTGTCGGCCCACATTCTTTCTGAGTATCTGAAGAAACAGGCGGATGTAATGCACTGGTATAAAGGCGAAATGCTTGAGATGGCACGAGAACTTGGTTATCGGCTATTGCCGGCATTTAATACCACGACAGGTATACCACATGCACGTGTCAACCTGCGGTTGGGCATGAAGGATCCACAACTGAAGAAATCACGCGAGACATGCACAGCTTGTGCAGGCACCATTTTGTTAGAGTTCGCGGCACTGTCACGGCTAACCGGCGATCCCATTTTTGAGGTGCGGGCGCATGCTGCCATGGACGCCCTCTGGAAGCTACGGCATCGTGGCTCTGATCTAATGGGAACGGTGCTTAACGTACACTCCGGCGACTGGGTGCGTCGAGATTCAGGAGTGGGAGCTGGCATCGATAGCTACTACGAATATCTGTTCAAGTCGTATGTTCTGCTCGGTGATGACAAATATCTGGCACGCTTTAATCGTCATTATAACGCTGTGATGAAGTACGTCAGTGAGGGTCCAATGCTTCTGGACGTGTTAATGCATAGACCACATGCCAAATCTCGAAATTTTATGGACTCGCTTCTAGCATTCTGGCCAGGACTGCAAGTGCTATCGGGTGACCTTAAGCCAGCTGTGCAAACCCACGAGATGCTCTACCAGGTGATGCAGATGCACACTCTCATTCCCGAGGCGTGGACAGTAGACTTTCAAATACACTGGGGCCAACATCACTTACGTCCTGAGTTCATCGAGTCCACGTACTTTTTGTACCGCGCTACAGGCGATCACCATTACCTCCAGGTGGGCAAGCGGGCCCTCAAGACGCTACAGAAATATGCAAAGGTCTCCTGTGGCTATGCGGCCGTGAATGACGTACGCACGGGCAAACACGAGGATCGCATGGATTCGTTTGTGCTTTCCGAAACTTTCAAATACTTGTTTCTACTGTTCTCCGAGCCTCAGGATCTCATCATCAATGTGGATGAATTTGTGTTTACAACGGAGGCGCATCTTTTACCGCTTTCTATTGCGCAGCTAGGGAATTCCACGTTTAGTGAGTATTTAAGCGATTCTGAATAGGAGAAGGCTGAGAATATATCATTAATTTTTTTCACTTCGCAGCCTTTCGGCAATCGGACGAACACAATGTTCTCGACTTCATGCGCACCTGCCCCAGTTCCAATAAGCTTTTTCCTGAGAAAGTACGCAAACCATTGCGCAACTTCATTACGGGCTCGTGCCCGCGCACCACAGGTGGAAAGCGTCTCAGCGCTTTGGATTTTCAAGCGAGCAATGCGGATCATTTGCGAGCTGTTTACGACATGGGTATTACCATGGTTACCGTAGGCGATCGTAGCCAAGGCAAGGTGCGACTGTTTCATAGTTTTTATAATGTAAGTTTTATTTTACGTTTGCTTTCATTTATTTTATGCTTTTTGTTATTGTTGTTCTATCTTCGTTTACTTGTTACTCTCAACACTAATTTGAAATAAAATTTTCTAAAAACAGGCAAAGACTCAGGAGGAAGGTGAAATGGGTTTACAGTTCATGCAGGAAATGTTGGAGTTAACAAAAATGCAGGGCATAAATCAGCTGACGCAGCTGCAGGTGCGTAATTTTCAAGAGATTTCGCCTGTGAATCGCTTAATGGTGAGATCAATATGCTAAAAGAAACGAATTTGTAAAGTATGCATATATGAACATCCGTTTTGCCATGCACATTACAAAATTACATGCAATTTTCCATTAACTTGAATTGTCGACCGTTGGGGAACATTCCGCTACTTTTGTGCATTCCAAGATGGTTGGGAAGCATCCCTTTGACATAGTTGATGTCCAGCCAGATTTAAGAGAACAAATTTAAATTGAAGCCATCAAAGAAATTAACAAAAAACACTAACATGAATGTTGTAAAAGGTTAAAAATGAGACTAATGAAACCAAATACTTAAATACTATTTGTAATCTTTTGTTGTTTTTTTGATTTTTTTTATTTGCAGTGTGCTTTTGTTACTATATTGTTAGTTTTCACATCCACTTAAATTAACTTATCGTTTTTGGTTGCAGGCTGTTGCCTTTGCGCTGGATGATCAGTCCCAGGACTGGACAGCTCTGATGGCGGGACCATCGCACTTCAGTCCGGAGCTGGTTGGAGAACAGTTTGTCGAGGGTGAAATTGTGTGGGCGCTTCCACTGCGGGCCTGCGATAAAGAACTGCAGAACGCCGATCTGCGGGGCAAAATTGTTGTGGCAGAACGCGGTGATTGCACGTTTGTTAGCAAGGCGCGACTGGCACAAAAAGCGGGCGCTGCAGCCCTAATCGTCTGTGATAATGTAATAGGTTCTTCCGGCGAGACTCAACCGATGTTTGCCATGTCTGGCGATGGCACCGATGATGTTGTCATACCCGTTGTCTTCATGTACAGTGTGGAGTTTGCTAAACTGTCGTTAGCAACGAAGGAACGTCCACAGCTGCGTGTCCGCATCATGCAAATGGTGGAATTTAAGCGCTGGCAACTCGCCAAGGAGGCTCATTTGAATGAGACAGCTGCAGCTGCAACAGAAGCAGGAGCACCAGCCGCGATGCCAAAGAAAAACCTAGACAAGGAATTGTAGTTATTACTTAATGATCGATTGACCTCCACTTCTCGCTATACCGCTCCAATGGCTCATTCATATGTTCTAGAGAGTGCTTTCGATAAACATTTCACTAACTATTGAACTATTTAAATTTTGTAACATTTGCTTGCAATTCCATATATGGAGGAAATTCATGTACTTTACTAGAAACATAAAATGGATCCACCAATAACAACGTGCACATCAGCTCCATTGGCGCTACTATTATTTAAAATCATTTGTAGCATTTGAAATTGAACTTGTTTAGCATAACTCAGGCTAGTTAGATATCAGCTTCCTATGCAATAATTCCTGGGCTTTTCTGCTAGCCCGTCTTAGTGTATCTGATATGTATATTATTATATAATCATGCGAACTTATTGTGTATGTATAGTTATATTTTGTAGTTATTAAAAACTTTCACAATTTTTACTTTTTATATGATGAAATTTACTTTCTTGTAAGTATATTATCTTGTGTAAATAAATTAGGCATTAGAAAGTAAAACAGAAAAAAAAACAAATGCATAAAAACATTAAAATTATTAAGAATTAAATAAATGAAGTTAGATCATAATGTTGTACTTAAAATGAATTATAGAATGTGCAGTTGAAATTAATTAGTTCATATACCAAAATGCGTTTAAAATACATTAACTCAATTAAAAAAAAAAATTTTTTTTACTATGGGCATTGGTTCATATATACATTTAAAAAAAATCCCAAATCGAACCAAAATACGTGCAAATAAATTTATTTTTTTGTTTTCTTTTTTATAAGTTTTGGTGTTTTTATAACTTTTTAGCTAAATATGACACGCTTTGCTGATGCGGGAGAAGATTTAAGAAGTATTCCTTACACATAACATTGTTGGAAGTGGGATAAAATTGAGACTTAATTATTTTATTTCTTAAAGAAATTACAAATAAAAAGACAAAAACGTAAAGCTTTACTTGACTTGAAGCTTAATTCAAAAACTAAAAATGATTCAACTGGTTTTCATACATTTTCCTAGTTAATCGTCTATAGACGATTGCTATACATAGATATATACTACGTATGTGTGATTGATTGATCCTCCCCTACTAAACTGGGAATTAAGATAAATTACATTTGGATATTATTAACTATGGGGTTTGTTATGAACTAAAAACAATATAAATGAAAGATGCCGATCCAGGAGCATCTCTGAATTAAACACGTTATATTCAAAACCATTAATATGAAAGTTAGAACAATTTTGTAAATCATTAAAAATAGATCAAGTAAAATATACTTATGCATTTGAAACTAAAAACTAAATTCACGTGAGTTCCCAAGCTACATTTAAAAGACGGGCAATTTTTTTCTTTTGTATCTTTGATTTGGAATATTTGGTCAACACAGGTCACACGGTCAACTATCAGCCAGTCGAGGATGCTACCTCGGCTGCCGCCATCATCATCATTTGTTGATGCTGTGTGGCCAATTGCAGAACGTGATTGGCAATGCTGTCAACGGTGAGTGTCTCTGGCGTCACAATGATAACCTGCGACTTAAGACGTGTGTAGAAACGCTGTGTTCCCTGCGGCGCAAGATAAGTTAACTGGCGCGGATCCGTGATACTAATCCATATTTCATCATCGGATGGTGATTTCAATATCAGATGATCTCCCGTATTAACAGCTACCAGTTGGGAATCAAACTGCGGCGACGGCAGACGATGTACGTGCAGCAGCCGATGCGATGGTGTGGCATGGGATAGCTCACACGCAATGATCCGCAATTCTGGCCACTGATTCTGCTCCTTGATATGCTGATACAATACTAACAAACTGCTCTGATCCATTTCGAAGCTGGGGAAATGCATGACCCCAAGATTACGGCCAAGCTTAAAGCCCAAATCATAGTTCATCAGCGTATCACCACTGCGATGATCCCAAATTGTAATGCGCGTCAGGCCATAGCCAATTAAGCGATCTTCAGTGAGGCACTCGATATGCTTCAGCTCATGCCGTAGCTGCTTAAACTCCCGTATGCTGGCCAGAGTGTCTAATGTGGGCGTAAGCGAATATTTGCAGATTCCGGCTCTCGGTTTACCCATTACAATTTCCTGCTGCCATGCCATAACAAAGTAACGAGACTCAGTGATGCTGGTGTAGATCACTTGGTTCCATTCGCTACTTTGCAAAAAGAAATAAATTAGAACTTTGAGCTTTAGCTGAATTTGAGATTTAAAAAAACTTACCAATTGACAGCATCTAAATGCACAGAGTGCATTTTGGGACGCATTTCCTCCTCACAGTAGTAGTAGACATTCACATAGAGCGACAGAAGTTTGCTTTCACGCCTGTGATGGTCCAGTTGATGGCTACGCATCTCAATGTAGACGGGCGTAGAATTGTGAGCGCATATGCGATTGGCAAAGGGCATGCTCACCTCCATATCTTAATGTTTAAGAAAGATGTTTAAAAGGATTAAACTATAAAGCATTCACTCACCATTTGTGGTTCGACGTGTGCCACCCAAGTACACCCAACGCTGTTCAATGCCTTCTGGTTCAACACTTTCCGATTCGCCAGATTTCCTGCGAGCATTTTTATTCCCAGCTGTATTTGTTTTTGCACCAAAAATATTGAATGCATGTTGTTGAGATGCAGTGGCATTGGTCGAAGAATAATCGGGCTTAGATTTTTGTAAAACATTGAAGATTTTCGAATATTTCCAGAATGTGATAACTCGTTCCTGGAGCACAATCAGTTGCTCCAACTCATAATACATATAAAGCACTTTGCCATTTTTGCCCGCCAGCGGGTTCTCCAGCGTCGTTGAGCCCTTGGTGAGTGACAATATACCACCAGGTGGTGTAATATGAACCCTAGGCATTTTATCCATCTCCGGATTGACATTTGACCCAGCCATTTGGCGTGCACGCCGCGAGAAATGAGGCGCACGTTGCGATGGTGGCGGCGACAAAGGCGGATAGGTTAATGCGGGTTTGGCCAAACGTGAATAGGATCCAATTAGATCAAAAAAGCCCTCGGGTTGCTGCGAATTTTGATCCTCCTCGATTGACGGACTCGAATTTAGATGCTGTGGCTGCGGCTCCTTAGGCGAACGAACTGCATTTACATAACGCCTTACGGCTGCACTATATAAAGGCGGACTGACCAAAGCCGGATTTTTAAGATACTCCTTAGTGTCGACCAGTGTCTTTGCTGCATTAAGCTGCCGCATTGGACTCATCTCGGGTGTAACAGGAGCCACACTTCCATGTCCAGCTGCCACACGCTGCTGCTCTTCCGGATTAAATGCCGCTGGCAGAGATTTGGCACGATAACGTTTTCGTTTCTTAGCCTTTGGATCAGTGATTTGTGTAGGGGTTCGGTTTGGAGTTCGTGGCGTCTTTGTGGTTCCTGTAGTCTTGTTTGAAGTTTGCTGCTGCTGCTCCACACGATGCTGTTGACCAGATTCTACCAACTGACAAAGTGCTGATGCTGGAACCACTTTCTTTGCTACCTTCTTAACTGCCTTGGCTGCAACGCGCTTGTTGCCTGTTGAACCGCCGCTTAAACGCTGCTTGTTTCGGCCATGTGCCATGTCAGCCAGTTCAAAGGTCTTCAGCATGTTAACCTTGCGGTTCCGCAGCATCTTGGAGTTCATAGAACGTGTTATTAGCTCACGGTCTGGTGGAGCCATTGCTGCAGTACTTGCGCCTACAGCTCCTGTGGTACGACGACGTTTCGTTGTCTTCGCTGAGGACATTGTAGTCGAGGTCTTCTGTGGCGTCTTCTTGCTGGACTTGCGTGCCAACTTTGAGGGTTCTTTAACGAGCTCTGGCGTCTTATTGTAATTTACACGCTCCGGCGATGGAGCAACTGGTGTGGGACTTACAGCAGATGTGCTGTTTGTGGGCGCTGAATTGCTCAACGATTTTACTATGTAAATAGAAGGCTTGGTCTCTCGAGCCTGTCGCAAACGATGCTGCATGCATTCATGCAGATCGCTTTGAGCTGGCGCAGCTGCAGCATAGACCTTCGCAAAGGCTGCCTCCAAGGACAAAGCATTGGCCTCATTAACAGTAAGCAAGGCCTTCGATTGATGCTGTACGTCTCCTGTGGGCGAGTGATAATAGTATTCGATAGTTTGTGCTGCTGGACTTATCCTTGGCTGTGGCATATGTGGACTGCTCATCTCCACCACAGTGATCTCGTTGCCCGTCAACGTTAAACTCTTGTGATGGCGATTACTGCTACAATGGCTGTGACTATGAATGCTCCGGTTACTGCTGATACTTTCGCTGGTGACTGGTTTCGCTTCCAGCTGAAGTTGGACCTTCTGCTGCTCATTGAGCTGCTCCTCCTGGTGCTCACGTTTCTCCCTTTGCCGCCGCCGTCCACGCACATCCATACGCATCCGATCCAATTGTTGCTGGGTGCGTACCCGCAATGATCGTCGAGCCACCGTGCTGTTGGCCAATTCTCTCATGGCATTCGCTACCGCATTCGCTGTGGCCAGCTCTGTGAGGCCGAGATAATTGCAAAACTCGTGTTGCTCATAGAACTGAGCATCATTGTGGTATTCCAAATTATTTCCTAGCACTGTTGAAAAAGAGAGAGCAATAAGTCATAAGAACGGGACGGAAATATGCAAATGAGAGTAATATACATATATACATATGTGTATGGGTAGATTCTCAACAACTGACCTTCATGCTGTCCCTGCTCCTGTTCCGTCAGACGTTGCTGCTGGTTTTCACTATGCGCTTCCTGTTCGCTTAGCTTCACTTCGTACAACATTGCATCCTGCATCATAGGCGTCAGATTAATGCAGTCCTGCAAGGATTGCGGAGGCATCTGATGACTTAGATCCGCAGTAGACGTTTGTTTAGATTGTAATGAATGTGCCATAGTTTGTGTTTCCATTGTCTTGACAATCACATCATTTTCTGGGACAGTTTCCGTCTGTATTTCCGGATCGGGCACTAGCGTTCTTAAGGATGGTGTCACCTGCACCTCTATGCAATCATCGTCATCGTCATCATCGTCGAGTACAATCGGTTCCGTTTGATGTTCTGTTTGCAATTGCATTAAACGTCTATAATTGGGTTTGATCTGCATTTCCACATCCTCGCTAGAATAAGGTGTATCGGGCGCATCTATGGACGCACTACATTGCATAAGGTCTCTGTTTAGTTCAGTCATACTTTGACGCAGTTTATCATAAAACTCATTGAATTTTGGCTGTACCGCCGGCTTGGCTTCATGCTGAACGAATTCGGCCTCGAAATTCTCCACGTCTTCGACTGCATCACAATTGTAGGCACAATTCCAATTGGCCAACTTCTCGTTGACACTCATCTGGGGCTGAGATTGACAAATGTTTGCCAATCGCCGATCCATGGCTTCGGCAGAGAGTGTATTCTTTAGCAAATTATATTTGCGGGGATGTGGTGGAGATTGCTCCTCAGCTGTGCCAACATCAGCATCATAATCGTCATAGTCACTGGCATTTGGCATCGAAGTCGAACTCACTGGGAACTCTGTCGTGCTACTGTGTGGAACTACAGCAACAGCTCTTTCAGAATCTTTTTGATGATGCTGTCGATCATCCACATCGCTGACAACAAGGATGCTGGTATCTGCTTGATAATGTGGTTCCTGAACTTGCACCTGCAAGCTGCCATGCGGCTCCTCGACGACGTGTTCGTCGTCAAGATCCTCAAGCTCATCATCATACACTTCACATATATCGTCCACATATGAATCGCTAACTTGAGGGGCTTCTTCATCAGGTGCATCCATTAGTAGCTGCTGCCGCTGTTGTTCCATGGTCATTTCTGCGTCGTTTAGGTAAACGTGTGGTTCACCTCTAGGTTTCTCTTCAACATCCTTTCCATCGTAGCCAACATCATTGTTAAGTGTTTCTGGTGATTGTAGTAGTTGTTGTTGCTGCTGGGGCTGCACCACCCCCATCAGATAGGCACGCTCCATTTCCTGATCCGTCTGTACAATAATCTCACAGCATTGGTCATCTGTCAACAATACCATATTGTCGTCATAGATGACACAATCGGTTTGTGAAGCGTCAATAACCACATGTTGTTCCTCAAATTCAAATTGTTCCTCGTGAGACTCAATGCCATTCGTGAGTATGTAGTTACCAGATGTGCTGGCCACTGGAGCGTCTGAAAATATTAAAAGATTATTAGAAAATTACGGTAATGCCCTTTTCTTTTGAATCACAATTACTTGAGAGCTGAGGACTGAGAACACGCGCGGGTGTAGAGAGATTATCGCTACATAAATGATAATCTACATTTTCATTGCGAAAAGCGCCAAAGATAAGAGATTGGTCTCCTCCGGCACCTTTTTCGTCATCTTGCATGGAATCATCAAATCCCTTAAAGCTGCTGTCGGAGCTGGAAAGCAGGCTGTGAAGGTCAGTGTCGTCGGATATGAAGGCCACCATGCTATCCCTTGAAGGATCCACTTCAAGCACATTTTCACTAGGTTCGAGGCTAGCTGCAGCTACAGACGCAGAAGCAGAAGAGACATTGTCAGATGCCGGTGGAGGTACAGATTCGTCTTCCGGGGCGGAAAGTGGCGAGAAAAAGTTAAGTAAACGATCCTCGGCCGCAGCGTATTCCCTTAAAGAAGTTCCAGTTGCTCCATGATTCGACATTTTGTCTAACAATCAATTGTGCGCGAAGCAATAAACACTTCGACGCGAATGCACAGTTATAATGCAAAATGCAGTGTTCAAAATAAACAGTGAAAACAGTTTTGCGACAAATTTATGAAATTGATTTCCAGAATTTAGCACGTGAAATTTAAATAAAATGTGTCAATCATTTGAGTTGTTCTACTAAACAATGCCGGAATCGTATATGACATGATTAGCACAGCCTTTTAGGTTTAATACTTCATGTGCGTACGCACGCATTTTGTTTCCAAATTAAATATAATTTACTGTTTTTTTTTTGAGAACATAGGAAAAACAAATGTCTTTGGAAGCAACAAATCGCGGCACTTGTCGGTATGTGAAGAAGAAGCATTTCCTACCGTTTATGCGCTGGCGTTTTACATGATTTTCTACTAAATTTATTGTAACATTTTATTTTGTTGACATCAACCTAAAGCTTCGCTAATCTTTAATTTTATTGTATGCATTGTTCTTCTTATTCAAAATAGGTTGGCAAGGAAAATTTGAGGGATTTGTCTGGTTTTGCATTTAAAACGTTGTTTTTTGTGTGAATGGTTATTTCGGTGTTTAAATGTTTTGGCTACCTCGGCCACACTGACAATCAGCTGTTAGGTTTGTTTTAAGGGTTTGTCAATTGAGCAATGCATTAAGAATATCAGAATTACACATACTTGAGAAAATTTCGGAGGCGTTCGCGCGCTGATAAGCTAAAAAAAAACATAGTAGCTGCTGCGAAGCAAAAACTGTTGAAATAAAAATATTGGGCACTGAATAATCTCGTCACAAATATCACGACGCTCAAAGTGTGAACGTCGTCATCTCTAAAAATTTTCGAAACAAAAAAATAACTATATCTGCTATTAATTAGTTCGGTATTCTCAGTGTAGTATAATAATCGTTATTATCCGGCATATGTGCATATAATAAATTAAAACATATGTGCATAGTTTTTCTTTAGGACTAAAATATTTATAATTGAAAAGTATATTTTTAAAAATTGCAATTATGAGTGAGAAACTAGTAAACGGTTCTTGCAACACCAACGGCGATGCCATCAAAAACAGCAATTGCAGCAATGGCACAGGAAAGGAAATACGTGTTTGGTGTGATGGCTGGTGAGTCAGTTTGCGGTATATAGAATCATGATTTAACTATTTATGTCCGTATCATTGACATTGAAATGGGCCGGACGTATGTATATGTGCATGTGTATATGGTTTGTGTTTCTATGTTCTGCCTGCCATTTCGAGCATAACGGTACTTGTTCCTTTTCCATTGCGTCACAATTTGTTGATTGGCGCTAATCAAACCCAATAAGTACTATAACCGATTTCATGAGGGCAATTCAATTAAACAATCATATCTATATATGTATGCATATCTACATATACGTTGTCCGAATATTGTTTACTGTGCGTCATATTGTTTTTGTTTTGTCTCAGGATCAAGGTCAGGTGAAAGCGAAAACTATTTCAGAGTTTGTAAATATTTATAAAATTGCAAAGTTGCTTTAAATAATAATCGCGTCAAGAACCAATTATTTTCGAATTATAACACATTGCATTGATTGCCATTGAAAGTATGATATGTACGTAGCTTGTCTGACCGGTTTGTTGATTCAAGATGGGCAAACATGCTTCTATTGTGACTCTCAAATGTATATGTTTGCTTGTCAATCAGAATAGACTTCCTCAACCACTTTAGTATCACACCTATACATACTTACATATACATATGTGTGCATAGAAACAAGTAAAAATACTCACTGTTTACCTCTAGCTCTCGGTCTCTTTAATTTTCTCGTTCTCGCCTTAATTTTTGAATGAGAGATGCACACGCCCAAAGCTAGCATCGCCTGATTCTCTGTATGTACACTGAGCATTTGTATAATGTTCGTTCGACATTCGTCTACACCCCTCTCAATTTCTTCCATTAACCCTCCCTTTTTTTTTCGTTTATTCATATGCAGCACGTTTTAGGTTTATTTTTTGGGCCAGTTTAATGTCGACGTCGTCGGCGGTGTCTGCCTCAATATCACGTGATTACATTTTTGCGCATGCCCCAGAACAAGTTGGCGGTTTTCCAACTGCCCAACTGCCGCGCCATTGACTCAACTGTCAACAATTGACGACGTCATCGTTGGTTTTATTTTAATTTTAAAAAGAATTGTATATTTAGATGTCGGCGCACTAGCATAATTAGATTGGCGTTTTGCATTCGAGGTCAGTTCACAACGAAAGTTCATTTTTTCTTGGACTTTCCCAAAAGGTTGAGCTTAGGTAAAAAGCCAATAAAAATCAACTGACACGTTTGTTGTGATTATAATCGTTTTCTACAATTAAACGCGAAAATTTCTATTGATTTTTTACTATGTTAAGCTTACGGGTTAAAGTTAACCCCTAAGACCTTCTGCTCGGAGCAGCTTAATAAAACTATTTTATATTGTAAAAATAAAAGTAAATTTTATTTCTAATATCCCGTACGGGTCTTTTATACTCTACAGTAGTAGTCGTTTTAGTTTAAACAGTTTTTGAGTAAAACTAAGCTAGATCCAAATTTAGAAAGTTCGCAGTTTGGAAACTACTCGAGCTACATAGGCCAAATTTACACATGTGTATACCAAACATGTTCCAGATCAGACAATTTTATTCTTTAGCATAGGTCAAATCATTCGAAAATTGCTTTTTAGTCCGCTCACTCGACTGTAGCGTTTCTAGTTTTCTATTTGTATAGAAATTTCTGCTTGGGCGAGATTTTGATCATAATTTCAAATTGCAAAAATTCATACTAAAGGCGTGTTTATTGAATTAAATTGTTATGCACAAACAAGTTCCATATTATTTCATAATTACCATAATAAGTTTAACCCACTATGTAATGTTTCCGGAATACACTTCTTTAGAGTCTCTCAGGGTCGGAGGCAATAGGTCAATGGTATCACGGGGGGATCCAACCGCTGATAAGTAAGGACGCCCAGCTGACGAAAAATTTATAAATGTTTGTGTTTGGATTATTAATAGTATACACATGGTTCCTAAAGATTCAGATTTTTTTTCACTTTGCCTAGCGTTAAAGCTCTCAATCTCTCTCTCTCGCCATATAGATGGCATAGATCATTGACGCAAGACCATACATTATTTTTAGTTAGCAGTTCCAGCATGTCAATGAACTTGAAACCCAAAATAAAAAAAAAAAAACTATTTTCAATCAACTTGTTAGCCTCGTAAGCAATTCCTGAGCGATTGCTAACTGTTAAATTATATATTTTTAGACGAATGCATATGTATTTTTATACTCTCTGCAAGAGAGAGTATATTGGGTTTGTGCAAAAAAAAAAGTATGTAACAGGCAGAAGGAGGCGTGGCAGACCCCATAAAGTATATATATTCTTGATCAGCATCACAAGCCGAGTCGATATAGCCATGTCCGTCTGTCCGTCTGTCCGTCTGTCCGTCTGTCTGTCCGTCTGTCCGTCCGTATGAACAAACAGATTTCAGAGATGGTAAGAGCTACAAGTTTGAATTTGGTCTCTATCGACTCGATATTAAGTCAGTCAATACAAGAATCTTTTTTTTTTTCGATGCCACGCCCCGTTCGCCCACAATGTGCAAAAAACTAGAAACACCTCGTAAAAAATTGATGTTTTAGCCGAATATCTCAGTAACTATGGCACTTAGGAACACCCATTTTGGTACGCAGGTTCCTAGAGACGGCATAATTGAATTGTCATCAAAAATGTTGGACTGCCACGCCCCCTTTTCCCACAAGAAATAAAATAATTTGCAAACTTCAATGCCGATTTTAAGGCATATTTTCTTATCGTACAGTATTGTTATTTCACATTCGTTTGAAGACAAAATATATTAAACTATCCTGAAAGTTGCATCTAAATCGGACAATAAACAAAAGAGCTAGACATGTAAGAAAGTTGATAATTGAACGCAATGCCAATGCATGTGTGCAAGCGAGATAGAAACATAGAAACATGTGAGCGAACGTTTTCGCTGCTTGCTAGCGGCAGCGCTGCCCGCGAATGCTGGCCGTGCCAACCAATTGTGTATGTATTACATATTCACACATACATATGTGCGTGCATACATATAATGTCAAATGTATATGTGTGTTTATACATACAAACAGATGTTTGTGTTTCAACGTGTTTTGTTGCAAGTATCAATTGATATACCCGAATACAGATTTTATTAAATTATCGGGAATAAAATGCAGAGAGTATTCTACGGTCGGGCGTGCTCGACTGTACTTTTCTTTCTTGTTTCAGTGTACTGTTATCGCCAGAGGGAGCGCAAATTCTACCCTGAATCGCGTGATATTTTTCTTAATCAGCAAGCGGACGACTTTAACTCAATTGATTAAGACCCGAGTACGTTGTATGATCCACTCGATCTCTCCCATGGCACATGTCTTAACAATGTATTTTTATATACAAATCTACAGATTTCCATATGGCATAGATTTCTTTAGTCTCGCGAAATCTCCGGGAGCAAAGTTCTTAGCTCTTGCTGTCGTTTTAATGAATGGCCCAAGTTGGAATTGAAATCGGGACTGTAATGCTATATAGAGCTTCTGGCTCTTACTTTTTAGGAACATATGTTCATCCCGTTATCAGTTTATTTTTTCATTGGAATTTTGTATAAATACTTTGACCGATTAAGTGACGTCTTGTATTATACATATTAAGAAGCTCCGACATAATGTTCTGGCCTATATTAAGTGTATTTGGTATTACTAATTGTCATGGCCCAATCGGCAGTTTTCTAGCCAGTCTGCCGAGTTGATAACGATAAGTTGTGACGTTTTCAACGTGATATCGTGCTCAATTTTATGGAACTTGTTCGACATCTGATTACCATTTGTCTGCATTACCAATTTCGTGTGGGTCACTTATCAAAATTATCATATTGTTGTGCTTTAATTTTTTTGTCTTTCTTTTTGGACTTGGGTAATGAAAAATGTCGTTAAATTTAATAAGAAATCGATGTTTAGACCCCGTGCTCTAAAAAAGAGTAGAGGAGAATGTGCGTAACAGCCAGAAGGAGGCGTAGACGACCCCATAAAGTATATATATTCTTGATCAGCACCAACAGCCAAGTCGATATAGCGATGTCCGTCTGTCTGTCTGTCCGTCCGTCCGTCTGTATGAACACCTGGATCTTCTAAGCTACAGGAGCTAGAGCTACAAATTTGGAATGAACGTCGAATGAAAGTAAAAAAAATTTTTTTTTATAAATCACTAACTTTGAAACGACTAAAGCTATCGCAATAAAATTTACATATTATGTTTATACTATTATATCCTAGTACTATAGATTATAGCTCTCATAGGACAAATCTGTCAAATTTTTAATTTGTACGGGTAAATTTTTCTTCAATGAACCGGTCTTAATCAAACTTATATATCACGATTCTATATATCCCTACCAAATTTGATTCAAAACAGACATCCATAGATCCCATAGAACATCGGTCGAAAAATTTTGACGTACACGTACTAAAATAAGTACGGGGTCTTTTACTGTCCGCTCGACATTAGCCTTTCTTGTTTAAAGTTAATGTTATACTTTTTTTTTTAATTTTATAGCTTAATTCTTTCCGCCAATTTTATATGAAGAAACCACTTTAATTTTTATACTCTCTGCAAGAGAGGTTTGTGAAAAGTATGTAACAGGCAGAAAGAGGCGTGGCCGACCCCATAAAGTATATATGTTCTTGATCAGCATCACCGAGTCGAGTCGATATAGCGATGTCCGTCTGTCCGTCTGTCTGTCCGTATGAACAAACAGTTTTCAGAGATGGTAAGAGCTACAAGTTTGAATTTAGTCAGTATCGACTCGATATTTAGTCAGTCAATACAAGAATCTTTTTTTTTTTCGATGCCACGCCCCATTCGCCCACAATGAGTAAAAAAAAATTGATGTTTTATGCGAATATCTCTGTAACTATGACACTTAGGAACAGGTTCCTAGAGACGGCATAAATGCATTGTCATTAAAAAGTTTGGACTGCCACGCCCCCTTTTCCCACAAGAAATAAAATACTTTTCAAACTTCAATGCCGATTTTATGGCATATGTTCTTATCCTATAGTATTGTAATTTCACATTCGTTTGAAGACAAAGTATATCAAACTATCCTGAAAGTTGCATATAAATCGGACAATAAACAAAAAAGTTTGACACGTAAAAATAAATAAATTGGTGTTTAAGGCGAATATCTCAGTAACTATGGCACTTAGGAACACCAATTTGGGTATGCAGGTTCCTTGAGACGGCATAAATGCATTGTCATTAAAAATTTTGGACTGCCACGCCCCCAAGAAATAAAATAATTTTCATACTTCAATGCCGATTTTAAGGCATGTTCTAAGCGTACAGTATTGTTATTTCACATTCGTTTGAAGACAAAACATATCAAACTATCCTGAAAGTTTATATTTGAACGCAATGTCAATGCATGTGTGCCGACCAATTGTATATGTATTACATATACACACATACATATGTGCGTGCATACATATAATGTCAAATGTGTATGTGCATACAAACAAACAGATGTTTTTGTTTCAACGTGTTTTATTGCAAGTACTATCGCTTGATATACAAGGATAGCGATTTTATTAAAATGATCGGTCGGGCGTGCTCGACTGTACTTTTCTTTCTTGTTTGTTTTAGAGCAGTTTAAGACCTCGCGCCACAGACAGCCGACATTAAATGATTTTGAGACGACGTTTTGAAAATTTTTTTTATAAAAAATATTAACTATTATTTAATTATTCACGACACACTTTTTCAAAAATGTTTATAAGAAAGTACAAAGAAAAAAGTCTGCAAAATGTCACGCCAAAAGACAATAAATGGCACGTGTAGCTAGATTATAACATTCCACATTCGGTATTTAGGCGTACTCGTAACATTCATGAATATACATGAATGACTCTCGCACTTAGAAATTGAAAATCCGAAATCAATCAAGGCATCGAGACGAATTTTTATATACCCCTTATCTCTTTCTTTTTCGTGCTCTCGCCGTCTCTGTGGCAACATTCGTAACTGATGATCGTGTCCAAAGTGCGACGACTAAGCTACAATGAAAAAGTGGGGCAAGTATAGTGCGGAGGGAAAGCACCTCCCTCTTCGCCCCTCTTTGCGTCCCATCTTTTTATACTCTCTGCAAGAGAGAGTATATTGGGTTTGTGCAAAAAAAAAAGTATGTAACAGGCAGAAGGAGGCGTGGCAGACCCCATAAAGTATATATATTCTTGATCAGCATCACAAGCCGAGTCGATATAGCCATGTCCGTCTGTCCGTCTGTCCGTCTGTCTGTCCGTCTGTCCGTCCGTATGAACAAACAGATTTCAGAGATGGTAAGAGCTACAAGTTTGAATTTGGTCTCTATCGACTCGATATTAAGTCAGTCAATACAAGAATCTTTTTTTTTTTCGATGCCACGCCCCGTTCGCCCACAATGTGCAAAAAACTAGAAACACCTCGTAAAAAATTGATGTTTTAGCCGAATATCTCAGTAACTATGGCACTTAGGAACACCCATTTTGGTACGCAGGTTCCTAGAGACGGCATAATTGAATTGTCATCAAAAATGTTGGACTGCCACGCCCCCTTTTCCCACAAGAAATAAAATAATTTGCAAACTTCAATGCCGATTTTAAGGCATATTTTCTTATCGTACAGTATTGTTATTTCACATTCGTTTGAAGACAAAATATATTAAACTATCCTGAAAGTTGCATCTAAATCGGACAATAAACAAAAGAGCTAGACATGTAAGAAAGTTGATAATTGAACGCAATGCCAATGCATGTGTGCAAGCGAGATAGAAACATAGAAACATGTGAGCGAACGTTTTCGCTGCTTGCTAGCGGCAGCGCTGCCCGCGAATGCTGGCCGTGCCAACCAATTGTGTATGTATTACATATTCACACATACATATGTGCGTGCATACATATAATGTCAAATGTATATGTGTGTTTATACATACAAACAGATGTTTGTGTTTCAACGTGTTTTGTTGCAAGTATCAATTGATATACCCGAATACAGATTTTATTAAATTATCGGGAATAAAATGCAGAGAGTATTCTACGGTCGGGCGTGCTCGACTGTACTTTTCTTTCTTGTTATTTCAATGCATTTGCCATGACTTAATGCTGACTTGTTCCAACTTTATTTTCATGTTAATTACCCTATTTGTACGTGATAGATAATTGTACAATTAATTTTAGCTAGTAAACGAATTGTTGCTAAATTGAAAATTGCAATTGTAATACACGAAAACTACAAAATATTTTCATTATTTTAAATTGCTACGTCGTCGTTTTTTTATTGCCGTCCATGTCAAAAGTCACACGTGCTTTGATTGGTTTTGCTAAATTTACAATAGAGTTTTGGTATTTGAACCCGGTTAAACATAGAAACTGTGTTTTTAGACCCCGTACTCTAAAAAAGAGTAGAGGGGTCTATTAGGTTTGTCTGAAGCGAAATGTGCGTAACAGGCAGAAGGAGGCGTGGCCGACCCCATAAAGTATATATATTCTTGATCAGCATCAACAGCCGAGACGATATAGCAATGTCCGTCTGTCCGTCTGTCTGTCTGTCCGTCCGTCCGTCTGTCCGTATGAACACCTGGATCTTTTAAACTACAAAAGCTAGAGCCACCAAATTTAGAATGAAAGTCCGTCTTTATGTCAGGCAGATCAAGTTTATTTCAAATCTTTGCCACGCCCCTTACCGCCCCCGCAAATTGTTAAAAACTATGGTCACCTAGGAAAAAATTGATGTTTTAAGCGAATATCTCAGTAACTATAGCACTTAGGAGTACCGTTTTTGGTATACAGGTTGCTAGAGACAGCATAAATGCATTGTCATTAAAATTTTTGGACTGCCACGCCCCCTTTTCCCACACGAATGAAATAATTTTTAAACTTCAATGCCGTTTTTAAGGCATTTGCACTTATCGTACGGTATTGTAATTTCAAATTCGTTTGGAGACAAAGTATCGCAAACTAACCAGAAAGTTGCATACAAATCGGACAATAAACAAAAGAGCTAGACACGTTACAAAGTTAACAATTGCACGCAATGTTAATGCATGTGTGCAAGCGAGACAGAAGCATATAAACATGTGAGCGAACGTTTTCGCTGCTTGTGTATCGACAGCGCTGCTCGCGGACGATGCACGCACATGTATGCATACGATACGATAAATCATATATCGATATTCAATACAATAGTAATTATAATTGCGATATGATCTCGAATGCGATATTTGGTTATTATGTCCATATCTATAGCGTATTTGAATTCAGTTGTTGATAATATCGATATTTGATTTGATGTGATATTTTAATTAATATCGATATCGGCATTTTCTTGGCGATTTGCATCCCTATTACAAACTGATTGTTTTGTTTCAAAGTGTTTTATTGCAAATACTATGAGTACTACGGGGTCTTTTACAGTCGGCTAGCTCGACTGTAGCCTTTCTTACTTGTTTATATTGTTTGCTCAGGAAAAGTAATAATATATAGTTGGTAAAAGTGGAACAGGGTCAGTAAATAATTTGTATGGGACTACAAAAATCTTTTTGATAGCAAAAAATAGAGCAAATATTTAATTGGTATTTTATCTATCGGTAGGTCGAGGGGAACACAAAATAATTATTAAAAGCAGGATATATTTTAAGACATTTTTAATAAAAGTAGACCATCTACGAAATACGTGGATCTCTGATATTTGGAATTATATAAAAGTTGAATAACAAAAAAATAACTCAGCAGCGTGCATGAATTTTTTGGGGATCAATGCAAAAGTTTTCTACCAAAAATAAATTGCGTTGAAATTAAAAATTCGAAGAATAGAGATCCTAAACCTCAATCGCTTCAAGAAGTTAGCAAAATATCAACAATTAAATTCTTTAATATAAACAGTGTTCAGATTTTTTACATGACATATCTATATTTAAGAAACGCACAAAACTCCGAGTTTGAGCTGCGATCTGGCAAGAGTTGTTAACGGCACACGCTCTATGTCGACTGCATTATTGATAAGACTCAAATGAGAATTAGAAAAATTATTTCCTGTCCTGTTCACTCTATCGCTCTTCCGTTCGAATTGATAACGCTGTAAACACACACAATTCTTCATGTTTTCATTTTATTTGTGGGTGGAATAGGGGAAAAAGACTAATTGTGCATGTACAGAGTAAATTAAATGAAATGTCTTTTTTCAGTTATGACATGGTGCACTTTGGGCATGCCAATTCTCTGCGACAAGCCAAAGCACTTGGCGATAAGGTTATCGTGGGCATCCACACCGACGAGGAGATCACAAAGCACAAGGGACCACCTGTGTTTACCGAAGAGGAGCGTGTCAAAATGGTTAAGGGCATTAAATGGGTGGATGAGGTAGTTCTCGGGGCACCCTATGTGACCACATTGGAGGTTCTCGATCAAAACAACTGTGATTTCTGTGTGCATGGCGGTAAGCTTAACGAGTTTATGTTGTATTTTATTAATAACAATATATAATACAAAAACAAGAAAGAAAAGTACAGTCGAGCACGCCCGACCGTAGAATACTCTCTGCAATTTATTCCCGATCATTTTAAAAAGTCGGTGTCCGAGTATATCAATTAAAAGTACTTGCAATAAAACACGTTGAAACAAAAACATCTGATTGTATGTATGGACACACATATACATTTGACATTATATATAATGTATAAGTATGTGTGTATATGTAATACATACACAATTGGTCGGCACGGCCAGCATTCGCGGGCAGCGCTGCCGCTAGCAAGCAGCGAAAACGTTCGCTCACATGTTTGTATATTTCTGTCTCGCTTGCACACATGCATTGGCATTGCGTTCAATTATAAACTTTGTTACGTGGCTAGCTCTTTTTATTGATTTATATGCAACTTTCAGGATAGTTTGATATATTTTGTCTTCAAATGAATGATAAATAACAATACTGTACGATAAGAACATATGCCTTAAAATCGGCATTAAAGTTTGAAAATTATTTTATTTCTTGGGAAAAAAGGGGCGTGGCAGTCCAAAATTTTTAATGGTAATAAATTTATGCCATCTCTATGAACCATCACACCAAAATTGGTGTTCCTAAGTGCCATATTTACTGATATATTCGCATAAAACATAAATTTTTTTCGAGGTGTTCTAGTTTTTTGCTCATTGTGGGCGAACGGGGCGTGGCATCGAAAAAAAAAAGATTCTTGTATTGACTGACTTAATATCGAGTCGATAGAGACCAAATTCAAACTTGTAGCTCTTTCCATCTCTGAAATCTGTTTGTTCATACGGACGGACAGACGGTCAGACGGACAGACAGACGGACATGGCTATATCGACTCGGCTTGTGATGCTGATCAAGAATATATATACTTCATGGGGTCTGCCACGCCTCCTTCTGCCTGTTACATACTTTTCTTTTTTCACAAACCCAATATACTCTCTCTTGCAGAGAGTATAATAATATAAGCAGGTGAAAGCTTATTTTTCAGACTTTGTCCATTCGATAGTTTCATTTTCTCAGTTTATTTTATACATTTAAAATTTTGCAGATGACATAACTATGACCGCCGAAGGTGTGGATACGTATCATTTGGTGAAGTCTGCAAATCGTTACAAGTAAGCCTTCTTGACCCTCTGACGGTATTTCCACAATACTTAACTTTTTTGTCATTCACAGGGAAGTCAAGCGCACCGCCGGAGTCTCAACTACTGATCTTGTAGGTCGCATGTTATTGCTAACACGCAATCATTTTCGTCAGGGATCCGCCGAATATGATATAGAGAAAGAAGGTAGCCCTTGCATGACACCCTTTACGGGACTTGTTTATTTCTTAAACATAAGTTGCACATTTTAATGTCTTCCTTCCTCCCTTTTCATCAGCCAAATTTTGTGATATTTTTCACGCACAAATTCATTAACCTTTTAACCAAAAATTTGCATATTATTCGATTCTTTTACCTTGCATGCAAACGCACACCGCACACATACACTAAAAGAAAAGAGTAATTAGTAATATCAAATTTAGAAATCAGGGCTTCACGCACGTTTAGATTTTAGTTGGGTTCATTTGTCAATACTAAAATTTCCCTAAAACACTTGCCTACAGTAGCAATCGTTAAACGAATCGAAACGAAACATTTGCTTTATTTTGCTCTCTACATCTTTACTATTTCTCTTCTTTTTATTTCTATGTACGCACTGTTTACCACTAACCAAACTCAAAATATATATAATCAAAAACAAAAACTTTGAACCAAATAATGAAATCCCGTGCGTGTTGCCGCCCCGCGTTCTAAAACGAATACCCAAAAATATCAAAAAAACCAAACGAAACTATGAAACTATCGAAATCTAACTGTTAATAACGCTATGTATTGCTCTTATATGTACATCAAAATCAAATCCTGAAATTGTTGAAAATTCGCATTTCAAATTTAGAATCAACAGCAAAACTTTTAAAACTTGAACAACTGCAATCCCGTTTAGGTTCATCGAACATGGGTCAAGATTCATTAGCCAAGAGTCCGTGGACTGGTTGCAGTCAGTTTTTGCCTACAACACAGAAGATAATACAGTTCAGCGATGGCAAATCACCAAATCCCAGCGATAAAATTGTAATTGTTAACATTTCCTTTACATTCGAATAGCAGAATTTTAATGAATTTCTAATTTTATACTTTAGGTGTATGTTGCCGGCGCCTTTGATCTCTTCCATGTGGGACACTTGGATTTTTTGGAGAAGGCCAGCAAATTAGGGGATTATCTAATTGTGGGACTACACACGGATCCCGTAGTTAACTCTTACAAGGGCAGCAACTATCCTATTATGAATTTGCACGAACGTGTCCTCAGTGTCTTGGCCTGCAAGGTGAATTTGATTCCTTTCATATCTTTGCTAATTACTAATATCTGTATTGTAGTTTGTCAACGAGGTGGTGATCGGAGCACCGTATTGCGTCACCGAGGAGCTTCTTGAACATTTTAAAATTGATATTGTCTGCCATGGACGAACACCGATTGCCATGGAAAATGGTAAAATAGATCCGTACGCTGTGCCCAAGACGCGGGCCATCTTTGAGCTGATCGACTCTGGCAATGAAATGACCACGGAGCGTATTGTTGAGCGCATCATTTCACATCGGCTGGAGTATGAACGCCGAAATCATGCCAAAGAAAAGAAGGAAATTGAAGCATTCGAGGCGCTGCAGCGGCAAAAGCAAACCCACAAGGCGGGCTAAATTACCAAAAATTTAGTTTTGCGTAATAACCAATTTAGGCAAAGTTTTTTTTCAGTGTTTTAACCAAGTTTTCGTTTGTTTCGTTTTTTATTTTTCCCTCGATCCTTTTTCATTTTTATATTTTTTTTGTTTTAAAATTACGCCAAATCCTATTTTAATCAAAAGGAAACTTATATATACGTTTATATATAGTCAAGTAGCGTATTTAGTTATCTAAATTCTATGTAGTTTTAGGTTCAAAAATTGTAAATTTTCCCTTTATATATTGTAACTGTAATCAAGTGAAAGAAACTCGGCAAAATTGTACGAAATATATGTAATGCTTTTACAAACGCCAATATAAATACAAATTTTGGGTAATTGTCTAGTATACACGGGCCTCAACGCCAAAAATTATTTAAAAAAAAATCTTCGATGGAACGCTTCTTTTTTGCAGACGAGCTTTATCAAAAACTCTTAACGGTCTCTTATGGTTTTCCTAAAAACGCGGCTTAGGAGTTCTCGTAAAAACATTTAATCTAGTTACCTTTTGAAAACATGTCATAATAGCCTTTGGAATCGAGTACTTGTATTGTTCGTCAAACATCAATCTAGAATTCATAGTAAAATCTGTTAAAATCTATAGCTTTTACCTAGTATTCAATGCACTACATGTCAAAAACAAAATGTAATTTAGTAATCATTGCCAAGATACCTGAATGCACTTAATTGCATTTATCGATGAAGTGAACTCGCGAAATATATTTGCAATTAAGTGCATCTTTTACAAAGCCTGCTAGACAAACAAATTTTTATTTTTTTTCTCCCCCACCAACTCCTTCAGCACCTTATCCTCATCCTCCTGATTAATTAGATTATTTATAATCCGTTCAGCTCTGAACTTTCCGTCATTTAAGGTGAACCCTTTACGCACAACATTCTAATCTAACAATTGTCCCTGTAGTCAGACGAATGAAAAATCGTCCCAAATTTTGACAAGTGCATTATTGCTGGTGCATATATTTTAAAAACAAACAAGATTTAAAGGGTATTTTCTCGTAATCTCAAAATATTTGTATTTTTAAGAACTTTTAAACCGCGCTTAAAGAAAAACAGTAAGAGATTCCAAAAGTTTTTAAAGAGGTTCGTCTGCAAAAGTCGCGGTCCATCGAGGATTTATTTTCTAATAATTTTTTAGCGTTGAGCCCTGTATTCTAGACAATTGTCAAATTAATTGTCACTTAGTGCAAATCTATATTATGTTTGTTAAATAATAATTATTATTGCCAATATTATTATATTACTGTCAATAAATTTGCCTATGGCATGTAAGAGAATGATTTTTGGAACCCTTTAGATCTTTTGCTCGCCCGTCACATGCAATTCCACCTGGAGCAGCTGTTGACCCGCACTTAGGGAGATCATTTGCCATAAATCCTGATAGCTAATGACCATAACGTTACTGTCGGTCTTGATAAACTCGCGGCATGGAGTGGCTTCCATTCCGGATGTTGGCAATGGACGTGCCTTTATACACTTGGAATAGTAGCGTGTGGATTCGGCCAGTTGCACCACACATCGTAATGATATGGATACACCCTGTAGTGGAGTTGTTACCCAAATAGCAATCACATCATCCATTTGCTTGCGTTGCCAAAGCAGGGAATGTCGAGTGCGACAGGTAAAAAGCATAAGAACGCCATGCTGCGAGTATTTGCGATATTCTCTTGGTAAAAGCGTATTCCTTGGACAGTTTAGCGGATTTAGCCCGATCCTCTGATAGCCATAAACGCCGAGCAATGTGTTTACGTCATATTCAAGGCAATCGACATGACATGTTGCGCGCAATGTTTGTTTCTCTGTGGGCAATGGAACATCCACAAATGACATACATATTCTGGGAAGATGTATATTTAAATAATGCGCCAACCAACCGTTAGGATCTAACGTACAAGTACATCCGTGTACCGGGCATTCAACCATTCGTAAACGAGCCCATTGCGACTTTTGATCCGGCACCACATATAAAGGCGGATGGCGTTCACGATCCGCGAGAGAATCATAGCGACTCAGATGCACCAGATTTAGGTTTGTCGAGGCAACAGAGACCGGCAGTCGATAGTTTGAGAAGGGCGTGGCAATGAGCGGCAGCTTAATATTTTTGATGCGCTTTTGCCGTTTCTCTTGCTGACGACGTCGCCGATTTGTTCCGGTCAATGCTGTCTCCTTCGGCTTGGGTTGGTTGGGCGAGCAGGTGGGTTCCATGATAAAAACCTTAGCAGTTGCTAACGGAACAACATAATTTGGAAACAAACATACAATAACATCTGATTGAATCCAACCTTGTCAAATCCAACTTGATTTAAATTTCATATACATGTTGCATTTCGAACCTAATCGGTTTATTTTTGAATCTATCAATACATTCCGATATCAATGAATTTCACAGCACTACACCATACTTTTTAATATTAAGTGCAGCAGGGTATATATTTTTATGCAGCCTGCTTAGAATTCTCAACTGTATCGCTTCTCGGCCTTATGGCTAAGAACAAAGTGTAGTATCTGTTCTTATCAGCTTAAATCTGATAGTTTTTCCATTGGATAACAACAAATGTTAAACTGATTTTTGAAATTAGACGGGGTGCTAGGGGCTTGCTTCATCTCTGTCGCGGGTTGGCCCGGTGTTTCAGTTAGAGGTGAGAGACTATCGATAGTCGGCACCATCGATATCGGCTATAGTTTTTATCAAACCATCGATAGTGCCTCGATAGTGCCCAACATAAAACAACTGAAATTAAGTTTTCAAATACTTAATTTAATGTTTTTAATTATTTAGTATAGAAATTTATTTATTTATTTATTAACGCAGACTAAAAGCAGTCGCGAGTATTTAATTTAATTATATGTTTACGTAGTGTATAGAATTTAAATTTAGATAATATTAAAAGTAATTATTAAAAATTGTAAATTTAAATTAAACTGAAATTAAACAAGAAAGAAAAGTACAGTCGAGCACGCCCGACCGTAGAATACTCTCTGCAATTTATTCCCGATCATTTTAAAAAGTCGGTGTCCGAGTATATCAATTAAAAGTACTTGCAATAAAACACGTTGAAACAAAAACATCTGATTGTATGTATGGACACACATATACATTTGACATTATATATAATGTATAAGTATGTGTGTATATGTAATACATACACAATTGGTCGGCACGGCCAGCATTCGCGGGCAGCGCTGCCGCTAGCAAGCAGCGAAAACGTTCGCTCACATGTTTGTATATTTCTGTCTCGCTTGCACACATGCATTGGCATTGCGTTCAATTATAAACTTTGTTACGTGGCTAGCTCTTTTTATTGATTTATATGCAACTTTCAGGATAGTTTGATATATTTTGTCTTCAAATGAATGATAAATAACAATACTGTACGATAAGAACATATGCCTTAAAATCGGCATTAAAGTTTGAAAATTATTTTATTTCTTGGGAAAAAAGGGGCGTGGCAGTCCAAAATTTTTAATGGTAATTAATTTATGCCATCTCTATGAACCATCACACCAAAATTGGTGTTCCTAAGTGCCATATTTACTGATATATTCGCATAAAACATAACTTTTTTTCGAGGTGTTTCTAGTTTTTTGCTCATTGTGGGCGAACGGGGCGTGGCATCGAAAAAAAAAAAGATTCTTGTATTGACTGACTTAATATCGAGTCGATAGAGACCAAATTCAAACTTGTAGCTCTTACCATCTCTGAAATCTGTTTGTTCATACGGACGGACAGACGGTCAGATGGACAGACAGACGGACAGACGGACATGGCTATATCGACTCGGCTTGTGATGCTGATCAAGAATATATATACTTTATGGGGTCTGCCACGCCTCCTTCTGCCTGTTACATACTTTTCTTTTTTCACAAACCCAATATACTCTCTCTTGCAGAGAGTATAAAAAGATAGTAACCCAGCAAGCAATTGGAAGACTGTTTTAACAGAAATCGTCTGGAGGAGTCTTCTTTGAGTCCCTTTGATGATTAAAAAATGATTAATCTCATGAGCGATCGAAAAAAGACTCATAAATGACACTTCCATATGCTCGAAATATAATTGGTTTGAAATACAAGAACAAAATGCAAAGCAATCGCCAATTGATCATGCAGGCGATTAAAATATGATCATTTCACTGTTGCTGTGCAATCATATTCTGCTTCCTGGGATGATCAAAAAGCGATTGTTATCTTCTAAAAGCTAATTAAATGGTACTTTTTGTTAAGCACATGAAGAGATGTGCAAATTTTGTCATTCTTAAAGTGCACGCGTGAAGTGCAAGCTGTGTTGAGGGTGGTGCTATGTGGCCTGCCAAGTTGAGTTTTTTCACAAGTTCTAATTTAATTTCTCTTTATACCCAAGACACCGAGCCGGCTTATACTCAATATATGTCTTATATATATTAAGAATATGTAAAATAATATGAATTTCTATTTACTTGAAGTATTTTTAAGTATTATATTAAGTCCAATATTATATATGTAAAAACAAAATGAAAATAAAATGAATTTCAAAAGAAAATTATTTTTCGGTTGCAAATTATTGAAAATATGACTCAAAAAAGAGTAAAAATGATTTAAAAGATGACTCCAGGAAGACTCTAATATGACTAAATTATGACTCGAAAATGAATCAGAACTTCTGATTCAGAAGTGATTAAAAAAAGGAGTCATAAGCGACTCATCAAGAAGAGTCGCGGCTAGGATACCATTTTCTCCCAACGAAATAATCATTTATGATCGGAAAAAGAGCGCATATATGTCTATTTTAATCAGTCGCGCGACTCATGAAAGACTCATTTCTGCTCTGTTAACTTCAAAAATGATTGCTGGGTAATTAGACCATTAATCTGGGAATAACAAGCATTGATCCAACATTTGTTGCAAGGGCTGGGAAAATCCCAGAAAAACCCAACCAGATCAAAAAAAATTTTGCCAAATCTAGCTCGAAAGATCTCTGATTTAAGGGGAAGAATGAATGGCAGAGACTCCATTCTTACTGCCCTTGGAAATCAGAGATATAACGGAGTTGGCTGTAAAGAGAAGCTTTAAGATGGAAGAGAGAGAGAGAGAGATGTATCAATCAATCAATAGTGTTCATTATAATAAGCGCATAATACCCAAAAACGATTGTGCAAAGCATAGTCAGTAGTGCATATTGGTAGAGATAAAGGGATGTAGTGTCTAGTGATCCTGGAGGGAATATTAAATTTAAGGCGTTCTAAGAGAGATGGGGAACAGATATCACCGATTATTAATTTATGGAGGAAGATTACTCCAAGAACTCTTCTCCGATTAGTAAGGGATGGCAGATTCAGAAGCAAGAGTCTGTTAGTATAAGATGGAAGGCGAAGATTAGGGTCCCAATTAAGTCCACGAAGCGCGAAGAGTAAAAACTGCTTCTGCACTGACTCAATTAAAGCTTGACTATGAGCATGTTGAGGAAACCAGACACATGAACAATACTCAAGAATGGGACGGACTAGGGATTTGTAAAGAAGTTTGGTGACGAATGGATCTATAAATTCCTTAGACCAGCGTTTAATAAATCCAAGAGTTCCCTTAGCTTTATTAACTACAGTGGAAATATGATGTGTGAAACTTAATTTATTATCAAAAATTACACCGAGGTCATCGACTGACCATATACGTTTTAAAGGTATATTGTCAATGTGATAGTTGGCTAAGTAAGGAGTCACCCTGTTAAACGTCATAAACAGGCATTTAGAAAAATTTAGGTTCAAGTGATTAGTTATGGACCAGTTGTGAATAGAATTTAAATCATCTTGAAGAAGCGTATGATCTGGGGGATCTTTATAAGACAATAATAATTTCACGTCATCGGCATACATAAGTATACGACAATGGGCTAGTGAAGAAGGAAAGTCATTTATAAAAAGATTAAAAAATAGGGGGTCTAGGTGACTACCCTGGGGAACTCCAGAAGTAACGAACACAGATTTAGATATGGCTGATCCAAGCATAACCCTTTGGGTCCTGCCTGTAAAATATGATGATATCCACAGAAGAAGGGAAGGTGGGAAGCCTAAAATGCTTAGTTTATGCAGAAGGAGGTTATGATTTACAGAGTCAAACGCTTTACTGAAATCAGTATAGATGACATCAGTTTGCATTCTATTAAGGAATACCTCATTTACAAAAGAGGTAAATTCCAATAGACTGGTCGAAGTCGACCGACTCTTAACAAAACCGTCTTGGGCAGGGGAGATAATTGACTTGCAGAGGTGTTGCAAAGTCGAAGTAATTATCTTTTCGAAGAGCTTAGGGATTGCGGAACACTTCGCAATTCCCCTGTAGTTGGATATATCCGACTTGCAACCTTTTTTATGCAGAGGGATAATGTAAGATTCTTTCCAAAGGGAAGGAAAGACAGAGGATTCCAAAGAGAGGTTAAAAAGAATTGAAAGAGGTTTAATTATAGAAAAACAGTACTCCTTAAGCACGCAACTAGGAATGTTGTTAGGCCCAGGAGAGAAGGAAGATTTTCAGTTGCTAATGGACGAGAGCAGACAACTATCAGAAATATAAGGAAAAAAACGGAATTAGAGGATGGGAGTTTAAAGGGGTAAAAGAAGTTAGTAGGCAAACTAGATTGAAACAAGAAAGAAAAGTACAGTCGAGCACGCCCGACCGTAGAATACTCTCTGCATTTTATTCCCGATCATTTTAACAAAGTCGGTATACTCGGATACCAGTTGATAATACTTGCAATAAAACACCTTGAAACAAAAACATCTGTTTGTATGTATGCACATACACATTTTTTTTTTTTTTTTTTTTATTTCATGTAAAGTATAGACAGAGTAGATGAGTAGATGAGAGAATTTATACATTGGAAAAGAAAAAGGACTCTAAAGAAGGTGTCCTAAGGTCCTAGAAGGCCCGCGGTACTACTGTGGGGTATTGCTTCGCGGGTTCCTAGGTGGGCTTCTACGCCCCTCCGGTGTTTGTTCTCCTCCGCTCCCTCTCCAGATGACGAAGGGATGTTGTAATGCTCTCAGCGAATGTGCAGGCGGCCGACCAGCATTGCTGGCTCGCAAGCATCCTATTTATAAGGTTTTCGGCTGTCAGATCGGTGCCGAGTACCATCTCAAGCTCAGTTCTCTCCGATGTAAACCTGTCGCAATGGAACATAACATGCTCCGCCGTTTCCTCGGCCTCTGGGTAACATCGCTGGCAAAAAGGCTCCCTGTCGTGTCCAAATCTATAGAGGTAGCTCCTAAAGCATCCATGTCCGCTAAGAAGTTGCGTCAGGTGGAAGTTGACGTAACCGAATTTCCTATTCATCCATCTAGTTATGTCCGGGATAAGCCGGTGCGTCCAGCGTCCTTTGGTCGAGTCCGCCCATTTACTCTGCCACTGCTGCAGACTGTCATCCTTCGCTGCTTTAATTGTCCGTCTTCTGTTGGTTGGGAGGTCGGAGTGGAGCTCCTCGTAAATTTTTGCTCTCTCTGCTGCGAGGATTTCTAGAGGTACCATGCCTGCGATTACCAATGCTGCATCTTCCGAGATAGTGCGGAATCCGCAGCACACCCTAAGGGCACCTAGCCTGTAAGTTGAGAGGAGTCCCCTTCTGTAGCTTCTTATCTGCATGGCTTTTGACCAAATTGGTGCTCCGTACAGCATCGTCGCCCTGACCACATTCTGGAGGAGGATTCTGCGTCCCTGTCTTGGCCCTCGAGTGTTGAGCATAATTCGGCTCAACGCCTGCGCCACCGATGCCACTTTTTTCCCTACATACTCTAGATGCTCTCTGTAGCTAAGGCGTGTATCAATAAAGACTCCGAGATATCGTAGCGATCTACTAGAGACGATGGTGGACGCATTATCCAGCTTGATGCGTGCCACTTCGACTTTTTTCCTGCTGCTTATGAGTACTGCTTCCGTCTTATTGTCCGCGAGCTGGAGGCCAACGCCTGCTAGCCAGTCCTTTACCGCAGCAATTGAGACGCTGCATGAAGCCTCCGCCTCATTCAGGTGTTTAGCAGTAGCCACTACAGCTATGTCGTCGGCAAAGCCTATTATGGTAGTGCCGCCTGGGAGCTGCAATCTGAGGACACCGTCATACATGGCGTTCCACAGTAGCGGTCCGAGTACTGAGCCCTGGGGGACACCAGCTGTAACCGAGTAAGTGCGGGTCCCTCTGTCCGTTCTGTACCGGAGCGTGCGGTTACGAAAGTAGTCACTAATTATTTCCATAAGGTAGCCCGGTGTGTGAAACCCTCGAAGAGCGTCTAGGATGCTTTCCCATCTTGCCGAATTGAACGCGTTCTTAATGTCTAGGGTGACAACAATGCAGTACTCCTTTTTGCCACCACGCCATCTGCTACCTTCTATTGCTTTCTCAGCAATCCCGGTTACCATGGATACAGCATCGATCGTCGAACGCGCCTTACGAAAGCCAAATTGCGCTGGTGAGAGGTCTCCCCCTTGCTGGATTGCGGCTTCGAGCCTGTTACAAACTATCTTCTCAAGTAACTTGCCCGCTGTGTCGATGAGGCAGATCGGTCTGTAGGAGGATGGTTCATCAGGAGGTTTGTTGGGCTTCGAGATAAGCACCAAGTTCTGCGTCTTCCATGCGCTTGGAAACGTCCCCTGTTTGATGCATTGACTAAAAACCTTCGCAAAGCTATCAGGATGCTCGGATATGGCCAGTTTTAGAGCTCTATTAGGGATTCCATCAGGCCCTGGTGCTTTACCTTCGCGTATAATGCTAGTCGCTCTTCGAATTTCATCTTCTGTAACATCTGGGGCGTCCAGGGATAGCAGCGTCGGTGATGACAATTGTTGCGCAAGAGGCAATGTTGGTACTCCCGGGAAGAGAGCCTCGACTATTTCTAACATTTTGGCTTCGCTCTTTAGAGGACCAGACTTCGTCGCATTCAATTTCTTTAAAGCCACTTTGTAGGCCAACCCCCATATGTCGTTCTCAGCTTCATCACACAGCTCAAGAAACCGATCGGACTTACTCTTTCTAATTGCCTTTTTAAGTTCCCGCCGCCTAGCTTGGTATGTCAGTCTGTTGGCTTCGAAATTGGGCCTTCCCCGAGAGCGATGTAGGGAACGTCGAGCTGCAATACATCTTCGTCTCACATCGGCAATCTCCTCAGTCCACCAGTAGACCGGCTTCTGACGGCCTTTGAAGCCCCTTCTGGTCTGCATGCTTGCGTCGCAGGCTGTTGTTATTGACTGCATTAGCTCCGTGGCACTTCGCTCGGCATTTGTGTAGTGGCCAGGAGCAGTGAAAGACGCTGAGAATACTGATGCAGCGAAAGTTTCTACCTTGTATAATTTTTCGCCTAGATCGAAGTTGGGTGTACTAAGTTCCTGGTGGTGTATTTGGAACATGATTGCGTTGTGGTCACTTGCCGTATAGGTGTCGCTAATTTCCCAAGTAGTGTGGTTCCATAGCGAGCAACTAATGAAAGTGAGATCAATGACTGATCCCACTCCTGCTCTTGAGAACGTGTGCTGGCTTCCGTTGTTTAGCAACGCAACGTCGAGTGACGCCATAGCCTCTAGCACCGACTGTCCTCTGGCATTGGTATGCAGGCTGCCCCATTCTTCCGCCCAAGCGTTAAAGTCGCCAGCTATGACGACTCTAGTCTTCCTTCTGGCGTCGTCCACTAGTTCGTCCAGTATGTCTAAGTAGTCCCGGAGTTGGAGACTTGGTGCCAAATAGCAGCTATAGAGCCAAAGTTGGCCAAGCCTAGCCCTGACAAATCCTCTTGCCGAACGGACATGCTCCAAATGGTGTTGGTTGGGACCACACACCCAGATCGCAGCCTTGCCGAGTGAATCCGATGCAAAGTTTAGGCCCTGGATAGGTTTATACTGTTCGCTCAGGAGTGCTACATCTACCGACTGTTCGCGTACTGTTTGCGAGAGAAGGTCTTGTGCAGCCACACAGTGGTTCAGGTTAAGTTGGAGGATCCTAATCATATCTGCTGCTGGACACCACTGTTTGCCGACAGGGGGCAGCGCGTGTTTCCGGCGTGATGCTTTATATGGCTCATGTTGGCCGCTGCACATATAAAGCAGTTTGCCTCGTTAAGGCAGTCCGCAGCTTTGTGCCCTGGTTGGCCACACCTGAGGCAGCATCCCGTACGGTCTGTCTTACTCTTGCATGCATTTGCTACATGACCGAATTCCAGACATCTGTAGCATCGTTTCCTTAGCGCTCTCTCTCTAACTCTGCAGTTTGTCCAGCCGATTTTTATTTTACCCTCTTTGAGGATTCTGTTCGCTGCGTCTGTCGGGAGGCTAACAATTGCTAATTGCATGCCCCCATATCCACTTCTCAGCGCCTTGATTGAGATCGCATCCGACGATGTCTCTATGAAGGGGGCAAGAACCGACACTATATCCTCCCTGGTGGCTAGGCAGTCAATATCTCGGATTTCGAGCGAACTCTCCTGGGAGACTGCCCTGACTTTAGTCTGACCGCCGAGCGCGTCACCAATGGCGGATTTCATCTGCTGTAAGGATGCTTTGCTCTTTCCATCCAGCTCCAGCAGTAATCCATTTCCTGCCGTTTTTCGCACTCGGGTTACGTGCTCGCTAACGCTACTCAGCTTGTTGTCCTGTCGCCTGGTGACTAGACGAAGGATGTCGCTGTACGACTTCCCTTCCTCCGGTTGGATTATGATGGCGTCAGCTTTGGGTCTCCTCTTTCGGATGATTGGGTTGCGGGCTGGCTCACAGGCGACTTCTCTGGTGTGCGTACTTGCTTTGGGCTGAGGGCGTACCAATGGCTGCTTCACCTGGGGGGGTTCTACTCTCTTAGGAGGCGGCGAGGTCTGTGTAGCCGAGTCGTGCCGGCGTACAGCTTTGCCGGTTGGTATTGGTGACACCGAATGTGGAGCTTGACCAGGATCGAGCTCGGTCCCTTCCTTCTCTTGCAGCCTTGTGCTGATCTCGGCCTGGAGTTTCTTCATTTGAAGAAAGGAGTCCCTATTCGCCTTTGTTATATGCCTAACCGCCTTAGGCCTGAAGAGGTGGATCATCTCCTCAATGATGCAGCCGAGCTCCACCGATAGTTTAAGCAGACTTTTTTGCGTTTTCTGCTTCTTTCTCTCCACAGGGGGGGAACTCCTTCGCTGCCGCTAGAAAGCAGCGAAAACGTTCGCTCACATGTTTGTATGTTTCTGTCTTGCTTGCACTTGCGTTCAATTTTAAACTTTGTTACGTGTCTAGCTCTTCGGATTATTGTCCGATTTATATGCAACTTTCAGGATAGTTTGATATATTTTGTCTTCAAACGAATGTGAAATTACAATACTATAGGATAAGAACATATGCCATAAAATCGGCATTGAAGTTTGAAAAGTATTTTATTTCTTGTGGGAAAAGGGGGCGTGGCAGTCCAAAATTTTTGATAACAATGAAATAATGCCGTCTCTAGGAACCTGTATACCAAAATTGGTATTCCTAAGTGCCATAGTTACTGAAATATTCGCCTAAAACATCAATTTTTTTTCGAGGTGTTTCTAGTTTTTTGCTCATTGTGGGCGAACGGGGCGTGGCATCGAAAAAAAAAAAAAGATTCTTGTATTGACTGACTTAATATCGAGTCGATAGAGACCAAATTCAAACTTGTAGCTCTTACCATCTCTGAAATCTGTTTGTTCATACGAACAGACGGACAGACAGACGGACAGACAGACAGACAGACAGACAGACGGACAGACGGACATGGCTATATCGACTCGGCTTGTGATGCTGATCAAGAGTATATATACTTTATGGGGTCTGCCACGCCTCCTTCTGCCTGTTACATACTTTTCACAAACCCAATATACTCTCTCTTGCAGAGAGTATAACAAGAAAGAAAAGTACAGTCGAGCACGCCCGACCGTAGAATACTCTCTGCATTTTATTCCCGATCATTTTAACAAAGTCGGTATACTCGGATACCAGTTGATAATACTTGCAATAAAACACCTTGAAACAAAAACATCTGTTTGTATGTATGCACATACACATTTGACATTATATGTATGCACGCACATATGTATGTGTGTATATGTAATATGTATACAATTGGTTGCCATAGCCAGCATTCGCGGGCAGCGCTGCCGCTAGAAAGCAGCGAAAACGTTCGCTCACATGTTTGTATGTTTCTGTCTCGCTTGCACTTGCGTTCAATTCTAAACTTTGTTACGTGTCTAGCTCTTCGGTTTATTGTCCGATTTATATGCAACTTTCAGGATAGTTTGATATATTTTGTCTTCAAACGAATGTGAAATTACAATACTATAGGATAAGAACATATGCCATAAAATCGGCATTGAAGTTTGAAAAGTATTTTATTTCTTGTGGGAAAAGGGGGCGTGGCAGTCCAAAATTTTTGATAACAATGAAATAATGCCGTCTCTAGGAACCTGTATACCAAAATTGGTATTCCTAAGTGCCATAGTTACTGAAATATTCGCCTAAAACATCAATCTTTTTCGAGGTGTTTCTAGTTTTTTGCTCATTGTGGGCGAACGGGGCGTGGCATCGAAAAAAAAAGATTCTTGTATTCACTGACTTAATATCGAGTCGATAGAGACCAAATTCAAACTTGTAGCTCTTACCATCTCTGAAATCTGTTTGTTCATACGAACAGACGGACAGACAGACGGACAGTCAGACAGACAGACAGACGGACAGACGGACATGGCTATATCGACTCGGCTTGTGATGCTGATCAAGAATATATATACTTTATGGGGTCTGCCACGCCTCCTTCTGCCTGTTACATACTTTTCACAAACCCAATATACTCTCTCTTGCAGAGAGTATAACAAGAAAGAAAAGTACAGTCGAGCACGCCCGACCGTAGAATACTCTCTGCATTTTATTCCCGATCATTTTAACAAAGTCGGTATACTCGGATACCAGTTGATAATACTTGCAATAAAACACCTTGAAACAAAAACAACTGTTTGTATGTATGCACATACACATTTGACATTATATGTATGCACGCACATATGTATGTGTGTATATGTAATATGTATACAATTGGTTGGCATAGCCAGCATTCGCGGGCAGCGCTGCCGCTAGAAAGCAGCGAAAACGTTCGCTCACATGTTTGTATGTTTCTGTCTCGCTTGCACTTGCGTTCAATTCTAAACTTTGTTACGTGTCTAGCTCTTCGGTTTATTGTCCGATTTATATGCAACTTTCAGGATAGTTTGATATATTTTGTCTTCAAACGAATGTGAAATTACAATACTATAGGATAAGAACATATGCCATAAAATCGGCATTGAAGTTTGAAAAGTATTTTATTTCTTGTGGGAAAAGGGGGCGTGGCAGTCCAAAATTTTTGATAACAATGAAATAATGCCGTCTCTAGGAACCTGTATACCAAAATTGGTATTCCTAAGTGCCATAGTTACTGAAATATTCGCCTAAAACATCAATTTTTTTCAAGGTGTTTCTAGTTTTTTGCTCATTGTGGGCGAACGGGGCGTGGCATCGAAAAAAAAAAGATTCTTGTATTGACTGACTTAATATCGAGTCGATAGAGACCAAATTCAAACTTGTAGCTCTTACCATCTCTGAAATCTGTTTGTTCATACGAACAGACGGACAGACAGACGGACAGACAGACGGACAGACAGACAGACGGACAGACGGACAGACGGACATCGCTATATCGACTCGGCTGTTGATGCTGATCAAGAATATATATACTTTATGGGGTCGGCCACGCCTCCTTCTGCCTGTTACGCACATTTCGCTTCAGACAAACTTAATAGACCCCTCTACTCTTTTTTAGAGTACGGGGTCTAAAAAACAAGAAAGAATGCTATAGTCGCCTCGCAACTTTAGGATACCCGTTACTCAGTTTAATTATATTATTAACAATGGGATATAATAATAATAATAGTACAATCGTTTAGGCAATCGACCCTATTGATTTTAATTCAGATGACTTAGGAAATACAGAAAATTTTCATACAAATTCATATTTACAGCGTATTTTTGACCGATCGTCCCTATGGGAGCTATACGATATAGTCGTCCGATTTGAATGAATGGTCAGCATATTTATATTATTGACAAATATATTCTGTGTAAGTTTTACTTTGATTGATTGGACAACGCAAAAGTTATTCATATAAATTCATATTTGGAGCGTATTTTTGACCGATTGTCCCTATGGGAGCTATACGATATAGTTGTTAAATGCTAATGTTTTTATTTCGTCAATGACAACGTAATCCATATCTACTTGCAATAAACGCAGTACACTTCAGTGGGATCTGTGAATACTTTTCGTCAGTGATATCAATGCCTTTTCCGGACAGGGTTTCGTCCGGAAAAGATATCAAACATCCCCCATCAGGAAGTCTGTCCTTTTTATGTGAACGCGAATCGTGTTCATATTTTTATACTCTCTGCAAGAGAGAGTATATTGGGTTTGTGAAAAGTATGTAACAGGCAGAAGGAGGCGTGGCCGCCCCCATAAAATATATATTTTCTTGACCAGCATCACAAGCCGAGTTGATATAGCCATGTCCGTCTGTCCGTCTGTCTGTCTGTCCGTATGAAGAAACCGATTTCAGAGATGGTAAGAGCTACAAGTTTGAATTAAGTGAGCATCGACTTGATATTTAGTCAGTCTATACAAGAATCTTTTTTTTTCGATGCCATGCCCCATTAGCTCACAATGAGTAAAAAAAAATTGATGTTTTATGCGAATATCTCTGTAACTATGACACTTAGGAACAGGTTCCTAGAGACGGCATAAATGCATTGTCATTAAAAAGTTTGGACTGCCATTTGCCCCGATCCCACAAGAAATTAAATAATTTTCAAACGTCAATGCCGATTTTAAGGCATATGTTCTTATCCTACAGTATTGTAATTTCACATTCATTTGAAAACAAAATATATTAAACTATCCTAAAATTTGCATATAAATCGGACAATAAACAAAAGAGCTAGACGCATAACAAAGTTTATAGTTTAAACCCATGTCACTGCATGTGTGCAAGCGAGACAGAAACATACACACATGTGAGCGAACGTTTACGCTGCTTGAGTAGCGGCAGCGCTGCCTGCGAATGCTGGCCGTACCGACCAATGCATTGGTATATGTATTACATATACACACATACATATGTATGTGCTCGACTGTACTTTTCTTTCTTGTTACAGCTGTATTAAGAACCGTTGTTCACTTTTGCAGATACTGGCTGTTGCATCGAATCTTTCTCATATGTCAGACCAAAATACTATGTAAATAACTGTTTCCAAACGAGACATAATCTTTAGTCGACTACGAGCTTAACTTCTATCGATATCTTTTTGCTGCACATTGTCGACTATCATTTTAAAAGCTTACATGAATTTTTCGTAAGCCTATGTGAGAACTCGTACAGCATTAGTTCGATAGGACCATCGAGTAGTACTGAAACTTTTAAGAGTGATATATTTTTTTATCTCTGCCCTAGAGAGTTTGTTGGTAGATTTGGTTTAGTATTTATTATGTTAGACAAGGTTAGTAACATAATCCTATGATTTTTTTCTTTTTAAATTGGTGAAAAACTGATTTATTAAACTCTTACTTTTACGGGGGGTGGAGGCGCAGGGGCCCTGCCCCACCCGCCCATCTGATACTACTGTAATGATTAGAACGCACTGGCCTAAGATATTTTTTTAGCCAATTTATAATTTTAAAATCATTTGCTCTTTCGGCGTTATTCCTATTTTTAAAATATAAAAGAAAATTGTTAGTATGTATGTAGATCTAGCCTTAAATAGGCTAATATGGCAACACTGGCAAACGAGTATAGAAATATCGATCATATTCGCCCGTTTACTTATGATCGTTTTGTTCGAACAATATTACTACTTGATCGTTTGTGACCTAAGTTCGGTCAGAAACGACAGATTAATTATACTCGAATTACTCGAGTATTTTCGGTCGAACAACATCTTACAAGAAAGGCACACAGTAACTATTAAAAATTTGTATGAAATGACCTGCGAAAGATCTAATAATATAATCATCGGTTTCGACGCCAACGCTCACCATACTCATTGGGGCAGCACTGACATATACGACAGAAGTGAGTCAGCTTTCTCCTCTCGACGTGGCTAGTTTTCCGTAATAGAGGTTTTGAACCTGACCTTTATATCCAACTCTCTAGAATCACGCCTGTTATACTGGAAGGCCCTTAGGAAGATGTTGAATTATGTAGCAGGCAGTTAATAATATTATATTAAATAATAAGACGGTGGTTTTATGTTTAAATATATGAGTTGTTCTTTAATGAATTCTTTTCAACTCTACGCTCTCGACGCTTAAAGTGAACTAAACTAAGATGACGTTCGGCTAGTCCCGTTACCTTTCATCTATTGGCTTTATCTTCTGTTCTTAATTTTGCTTTTGCTATTTCGCAACACTCCTCCTCAAAAGTTACATTAAATTACATAAATTTCTTATCTGACAAGAGGCGTACTCTGGGGAAATATACAAAAACACGGTTCAGCATTCGCTGCAAGGATTAAGGAAACTTAGTAAAACTTAATCAAACCGTTCAAAATTAAAAACTATAATATTCAGTTAATATATCAAAATAGAATACGTCAATTTACGTATTAAATTCAAATCAAGTTTCAAATATTTATTAATTACGTAAAGATTACTTAAAATTAACATTTTTAAATTGAGAAGTTAATTTAATATTTAATAAGAAAAACAACTAAGAAAGGCTACAGTCGAGCTAGCCGACTGTAAAAGACCCCGTACTCATAGTATTTGCAATAAAACACTGAAACAAAACAATTAGTTTGTAATAGGGATGCAAATCGCCAAGAAAATGCCGATATCGATATTAATTAAAATATCACATCAAATCAAATATCGATATTATCAACAACTGAATTCAAATACGCTATAGATATGGACATAATGACCAAATATCGCATTCGAGATCATATCGCAATTATAATTACTATTGTATTGAATATCGATATATGATTTATCGTATCGTATGCATACATGTGCGTGC
Source organism: Drosophila cardini (assembly GCA_018903735.1). Taxonomy (NCBI): domain Eukaryota; kingdom Metazoa; phylum Arthropoda; class Insecta; order Diptera; family Drosophilidae; genus Drosophila; species Drosophila cardini. The sequence continues at coordinate 37,172 of JAEIGM010000024.1, read as the reverse complement.
ATCGTCCGCGAGCAGCGCTGTCGCTACGCAAGCAGCGAAAACGTTCACTCACATGTTTATATGCTTCTGTCTCGCTTGCACACATGCATTGACATTGCGTGCAATTGTTAACTTTCCAACGTGTCTAGCTCTTTTGTTTATTGTCCGATTTGTATGTAACTTTCAGGTTAGTTTGTGATACTTTGTCTCCAAACGAATTTGAAATTACAATACCGTACGATAAGTGCAAATGCCTTAAAAATGGCATTGAAGTTTGAAAATTATTTCATTCTTGTGGGAAAACGGGGCGTGGCAGTCCAAAAATTTTAATGACAATGCATTTATGCTGTCTCTAGCAACCTACATACCAAAAATGGTATTCCTAAGTGCTATAGTTACTGAGATATTCGCTTAAAACATCAATTTTTTCCTAGGTGACCATAGTTTTTTACAATTTGCGGAGGCGGTAAGGGGCGTGGCAAAGATTTGAAATAAACTTGATCTGCCTGATATAATGACGGACTTTCATTCTAAATTTGGTGGCTCTAGCTTTTGTAGTTTAAAAGATCCAGGTGTTCATACGGACAGACGGACGGACGGACAGACGGACATTGCTATATCGTCTCGGCTGTTGATGCTGATCAAGAATATATATACTTTATGGGGTCGGCCACGCCTCCTTCTGCCTGTTACGCACATTTCGCTTCAGACAAACCTAATAGACCCCTCTACTCTTTTTTAGAGTACGGGGTCTAAAAACTGTTGATGACTTCATTCAGTGAGTCCCAATTGATCTCGAAGATTCAGGAATCTTGCTGCTGGTAGCGGTTTCGTAAGCACATCAGCCAACTGTTCATCTGTGGAAATATACTTAATGAAAATTATTTTATTTTCTATTTGCTCACGAGTGAAGTGATATTTATATGCTTAGTTCTCTTGTGGCATGTTGGGTTATTTGCTATGCTTATACAACCTTGGTTGTCTTCAAATATACTAATTGGTTCATTTAAATCAATCCTTATTTCTTTTATTAAGGATTTTAACCATAAAGCTTCTCTAACGCTTTCAAATAGAGCCATGTATTCTGCTTCAGTAGATGAGGCAGCAACTGATTTTTGTTTCATGGTACTCCAGCAAATTAAACAATTATCAAATAACTTAAATAAGTAACCAGTAGTACTCCGTCTATGTGTTTCATTACCTGCCCAATCAGAATCTGCATAACCAACAACAACACTTTCAAACTAATGCTTTTTGTAAAGGTTAATTTTAATTCAAACATACCTTTCAGATACCTTAGTAGCCTTTTTAGGCACTGCCATAGTTCTTTATTTTTGTTATTGGTATATCTACTTAATATGCTCATTGCCGTACTCAAATCTGGCAGAGTACATAACATAATTTACCTCAAAACAACCGATCAAATTACGACATGGAGCATCAAAAGTTTCTTTAGGTTCTAAGGCTTCATAGTTTATTTTACTTGGTAATGGTGTGCTGACTGGATTACAATTTTCCATATTAAATTTCCTTAAAACATTACTTATGTATACTGATTGACTAAGTTGTAATTGATCTCCTTTCCTGTCTATTTTAATGCCAATAAAATGTCTTATATCTTTTAAATCACTCATTTTAAATTTATTCATTAAATAAGATTTAAACTTAGACATTGTTTCAATATTCTTTGTCACGATGACAACATCATCCACATACAAAAGTACATAAATGTTAAGAGATATATTCCCATTATCTATGAGGTATATACATATATCGGTCAACTCCAAGATTTACAAAGCCAATTTCTTTTAAAACATTTTCGAATGCTTCGAACCAACACCTAGCTGCTTGCTTTAGACCATTAATAGCTTCATTTAGCTTACGAACTGTATCATCATCATGACTCAGTCCTAGAGGAATCTTCATGTAAATTTCCTCTTTCAAATTGCCATTTAGGAATGCTGTTTTAACATCCATATGATGAACCTTTAAATCGTATTGATTTGCAAGCGCTAGTATAAATCGAAAACTGGACATACGTGCAACTGGTGCAAATGTTTCTTCGTAATCAGTTAAATATTCTTGCGTGAAACCACGAGCTACAAGTCTGGCTTTGTATCTGACTAAGTTTCCAAATCAATTATTATATATCATTTGCAATCAATTATATTTTTATACTCTCTGCAAGAGAGAGTATATTGGGTTTGTGAAAAGTATGTAACAGGCAGAAGGAGGCGTGGCAGACCCCATAAAGTATATATATTCTTGATCAGCATCACAAGACGAGTCGATATAGCCATGTCCGTCTGTCCGTCTGTCTGTCTGTCTGTCTGTCCGTCTGTCTGTCCGTATGAACAAACAGATTTCAGAGATGGTAAGAGCTACAAGTTTGAATTTGGTCTCTATCGACTCGATATTAAGTCAGTGAATACAAGAATCTTTTTTTTTTCGATGCCACGCCCCGTTCGCCCACAATGAGCAAAAAACTAGAAACACCTCGAAAAAAATTGATGTTTTAGGCGAATATTTCAGTAACTATGGCACTTAGGAATACCAATTTTGGTATACAGGTTCCTAGAGACGGCATTATTTCATTGTTATCAAAAATTTTGGACTGCCACGCCCCCTTTTCCCACAAGAAATAAAATACTTTTCAAACTTCAATGCCGATTTTATGGCATATGTTCTTATCCTATAGTATTGTAATTTCACATTCGTTTGAAGACAAAATATATCAAACTATCCTGAAAGTTGCATATAAATCGGACAATAAACCGAAGAGCTAGACACGTAACAAAGTTTAGAATTGAACGCAAGTGCAAGCGAGACAGAAACATACAAACATGTGAGCGAACGTTTTCGCTGCTTTCTAGCGGCAGCGCTGCCCGCGAATGCTGGCTATGGCAACCAATTGTATACATATTACATATACACACATACATATGTGCGTGCATACATATAATGTCAAATGTGTATGTGCATACATACAAACAGATGTTTTTGTTTCAACGTGTTTTATTGCAAGTATTATCAACTGGTATCCGAGTATACCGAGATTGTTACAATGATCGGGAATAAAATGCAGAGAGTATTCTACGGTCGGGCGTGCTCGACTGTACTTTTCTTTCTTGTTATTACTAGGCCTTTTTAGCAAAGACCATGTATTGTTTTCAGAATGCGAATCTAGTTCATCCTGTACTGCTTTTTCCCAATTAATTTTGTCATCTCTACTCTTAATTTCTTCAAAGCAATTTGGAATATTGCTAAAATATGTATAGGAATTCATCAAACATTTTTCCATTAATCTATATGAACATTTAGGTTTATCTTTTAATCTTTCACTGCGTTGAATTTCATTGTTCTCACCAGTAATTTCCACTGGATCGGTATTCTCTAGATTTGTGGAATTTTCACAAGGCTGTACAAAAGTTTTGGAATTGTCATCAACAGTTTCCATATTTTCCATTTCATCAAATGGAAAGCCAGACTCTATATTTTCAGAATTTGCATTCTGAAAATCAACTTCTCGTTTTTCATTCTCATTTTCCAAACAAGAGTAATCACACTGTTCCCTTATTTCATTTTGGAGCACTGAGTCTTCAGATTGTACAACACAATCTTCTACAGACCTTGAATGAAACATATTTGTTTCGTCCACCACAACACCTCTAGCTGTCATAAACTTTCTTGTTTCCACACTCCACAATTTAAACCCATTCGGTTCGTATCCAACAAGTATACTTTTTGTCGATTTTTCATCGAACTTTCGTTTTCTTATTTTGTTATGTAGGTATACTGTTGATCCAAATATCTTCAGATATTTCAAAACAGGCTTTTTATTATGCCAAATTTTATAAAGTGTTTTCGTAAAATCTTTTAAAGCTCTAGTTGGACATCTATTAATTAGATAAGTTGCAGTTAAAATTGCTTCTCCCCAGAAACTTTTCGGGAGTTTAGCTCCATTAACCATAGAGCGAGCCTTTTCTGTGATAGTTCTGATCATTCGTTCAGAAACACCGTTTAATTGTGGAGTGTAAGGCACTGTCAAATGATAGCTGATACCTTTTTCTGAACAACATTCACGGATTTCGTTAGACAAATATTCACGTCCATTGTCAATGTACAAATTTACCACTTTCAAATTAAAATGGGCAATAAAATCTTCAAAAACTGAAAACAAATCTGATTTGTATGTTATTAAATATGTCACACAGTAATGGTTATATTGATCAATAAAAACCACATAATAGTTTATATTATCAATCTGAGTGTACTACAAACAATGGCCTTTTAACATGATCTTTATTTTTGAATTTTTCAAATCTCAATCTTGACATTTTTCCATTAATGCACGCTTCGCATAATTCTTTATTTAAATCTACTTTACTTAGTAGATTAATGTCTTCAAACAAATTGTTTCTTTTTATTTCCTGAAATTTTCAAAAACTAATGTGACCCAATCTTTCGTGCCACAAACGATACTATGCCTTTTTGGTTATATTCGAATTACATGAATAAGCTGTATTATTATTCAATTTAAATTTTACAAATGGAACATTATACTCACATGCTCCAGCAAATACCATTTGACCATTTTTAGTGACCTTCACACCTTCAGAATTGAATTCCACTGTCATTCCAGCATTTTGCATTTTCCGAACTGACAAGAGATTATGTGGCACATCCTTGCAAAATAGCACGTCCTCCAATGTTATGTTAGTGCTCTGGCTTCTCAATTGAACAACTCCTTTAGCTGTTGCATAGATGCATTCTCCGCATTTTGCAATGGCTATTTCTGCAGGATTCTTCAAGATAACATGGTCAGCAAACAATTCCTTATATTTTATGATGTCATCTGAAGCTCCTGAGTCTAATATGAATGAAACCTCGCTACTATTCGATACATTTTGTTTTCTCTACTTTCTTTATAATTCACAGCTTGCAAAACTCTGATACTTGTATCTTTGCTTATGGATTTCAATTTAATTTCATGGTCAAGGAGACGTGTTTTAACAAAACCTAAAGTTAGATTACTCTCTGACAATGTCTCAATGGCTGTGATGACTCCATCAAAGCTAGACGGAAGAGTCAAAAGTAGATGAGAAACTTTATCCATTTCATCAATCTTAGCTCCTGATGCAATGAGCTCAGTAATTAAATCATCAAATATATAGAAATGATTAACAAGAGACGAATCTCCTTTTAATTTTAATACTAACAACTGATTCCTCAATGAATGTTGTGATGCCAAACTTTTTCTCTCATATATTGAATCTAAGCTTTCAAAAATTTCTTTTGCACTCTTGTCAGTGTTAGCAAAAACCAAAAACGAGTCACTTAGAAATTCAATAACTGTATTTTTAGCACGCCTATCAGCCTTCTTTAACTCTTCTGTCATTTTTTCCTTTTCCACATTCAAAACACTCAAAAAATCTTTTTCTTCAAGTAGCGCTCTAATCCGAAACTTCCAAATTGAGTATTTGTCACCGTCGAACAGTTTTATATTCCTTTGTACTTTTCCATATTCGCTACAAAACTCAACTATTCTAATTTTGCTCAAAAACTAAGTTTCATTCAATATCAATTTTCACTCAAGACCACGTTTCACTCAAAATTTGCTGTTTGCTTTGTGCTGCTCCTCGCTCGTTTTCGACGCTTGGTGTTCGATGGTGAAATTCGACAAGTTCCGTTATGTGCTGTACGGAGACTTATTTATTTATTATTTTATTTTAATTTTCTAATTTTATATACACAAATGCATATATCAATGAATATATGTAATATTCCATGAACGTATCACTATTTAACACATGTGTGTATATAAATATTTTTCCTGCACTTATGTGTGTACATATATTAATATATGTACATATAAACACATTTAATAAAACCGATACACTTTATTATTTGTCGATGCTTGGGCCCATAACCTGTTGAATTATGTAGCAGGCAGTTAAAAATATTATATTAAATAATAAGACGGTGGTTTTATGTTTAAATATATGAGTTGTTCTTTAATGAATTCTTTTTAACTGTACGCTCTCGTCGCTTAAAATAAACTAAACTGAGGAGACATAAAGCAGACGAAGTATTGTGCGTGTACACTAAGATGATGTTTGGCTAGTCCCGTTACCTTTCATCCATTGGCTTTATCTTCTGTCCTTAATGTTGCTTTTGCTATTTCGCAACAGAAGATTTCTTCTCTGACCACAAATATATGGAAACAATTATCTCACTTGAGCTTCCACGAACAACACCCTCCCGTAACCTAATAAGGACAAACTGGCTCACATTCAAATCTCAGCTTGACAGGCTGATCCCACCGTTTTCGTACATGCCGCTCAGCGTGAGCTGGGCTAGTCACACGAAATTACTCATGTCTTTGCTCACATCTGCGCTAAGCCGGGCAACGCGTAAAGCCTGCCCGCTCAGTAGAAATGCTCCGTTAAAAAGTCAGTAGGCTTTTTAATCGAGCCAAGCGTCTAAACTCAAACGAAGCTTAGCACAACTATAAGTTTTCTGTTTCTTCCTACAACAAGAAGCTACGTTAAACAAAACGTAACTCCTGGCGTAGTTTATGCTCAAAAATATATTAATCATTATTCCCAAAGCAGGAAAACCATCACACTATAGCCCTAAATACTTAAGGCCCATACATAATTGGAATTTGAAATTCGCTTGGGCACAAACTATTTCAAACTATTCTGAAAGTTGCATAAAAATCCAACTATAAACAAGAGAGCTAGACAAGTAACAAAGTTTACAATTGAAAGCAATGTTAATGCATGTGTGCAAGCGAGACAGAAACATACAAACATGTGAACGAACATTTACGCTCTATGTGTGGCGGCAGCGCAGCCCGCAGACGTTACATATGCATACATACAAACTTATGTATGTATGTGCATATAATGTCAAGTATATATGTATGTGCAAACAGATGTTTTTGTTTCAACGTGTTTTACTTCAAGTTCTATCAAGTGATATACCCGGATACCGATTTTACTAAAATAATCGGGCGTGCTCGACTGTACCTTTCTTTCTTGTTTATAATATATTTCTTGCTGACATTACAGACATTCAACGAGACCCACACTTAGCATCTACAACGAGTATTCAAGCGCTCTTTTATGCTGACGATATACTTTTACTATCCTCAGGTTCTTGAATAGCAAGTGCAGAAACGGGCTTGAATTCTTATCTTGACAACTATGCCAGTACTTCTTCAAATCGAGGCTTAAAATCGCAGATAAATGCAAAGGCTGTATGTTTCGAGGAACCAGGCTTATTGATATATACAATAAAACATAATAGTCACCTCAAAGATAATATTTTATCATAGAAAATACCACTCCATCAATCCAATCGATGGTCTCTCATACAACATAAACCAATAAAATGCTCATTGACTGATTCGCGCAACGTACTTACCTTTGTAAGGCGGGATCCAGACCCCGTCTTACATTTTTGTAGCAATAAGGAGATTTGTTAGCATTAAGAACATTTTGTAGTATTAAGCATTTAAGTTGAATTATTATTTGAATTAAGGAATTTTGTAATCGATAAGTATCGATAGGAGTTTGGGAGGCTGCCCACTAGGAATTTATGTCAGCAATGGACAAAATCTGTACCGCCGCGGTACAGACTTTGTCTGTTTTAGGGACTACATCCCTTTGTCTAAGGGAATTTCTCAGTAAGAATTTTACGTTTTGCCAATGTGAATTACCCGCTGCTCTGTTCCGCTTGTTTAGATCAGTTTTAAGAGACTTTTTGTGACTTTGTCTATTGGTTTTACTGCTTGGAATTATTTTGATGCGTAGAAAGAAATGCCCGCTGACAAGAGGCAGATAAACTCGTACATCACATTGCCATTTTTATGTACTTGTCTATTAGTTTCGCTGCTTAGAATTTTTTGACGCCTAGTGGAAAAAACCCACTGACTGTCAATATCTTTACTCGCAAATCTTGTAGACATTTTCACAGCCATGGGTATAAGATTTGCTGCTTAGAATAATTATTATATTTTAAATTAATTTTATGATATTTAAGTTTGTATAAATCAAATGTTTGCACATATTGAAGATTTCTTTTAATTCTTTATTAAAATAACAATGTATATTATTTATTGATAATACAATATGAGATATTATCCAAATTAAATAATATTCTGGGGGAACTGCTAGTAAGTATTTGGGGAGCTAAAACACTTTTTAAATTTCTTTACAATTATAAAAGACATTATATGCAAAATTGTTAAATGGAATTTTTTACAAGTCCATGATAATAATTGCTGATAAGTGCAGCAGACTGACTATCGAAAATCGGCAACACTACTTTTATATTTATTGGTGCTTACAACCCTTTTAAAGCTGTTTAATGCATTTTAAAAACTATTTATTAATTTAATAAGTAGTTTGGCATAAAACAAACTCATTTTTTCTGTTTTAACAAGTGAAAAGTTAAACGATCGCGGTCAGCGAGCGGTCGGGTGCAACTCTGCACGAAAGCTTTTTTTAAGTTTTTCACAAATAGGGTGTACAACCCTTTGACTTTGTCGCTTGTGATTTCTTTTTTTTAATTTTATTTGTGAAAAACCTTATTCGCATTTACATTGGCGTGATCACGAACGGTACTAGGAAATTAATCCAAAGCAACTGACCGTTCCGCTGTGACGGCTTCCGTTTGTGCGGGCCCGTCGCTACCCCTGCGCATAAACTTTTCACTGGGTTTTTACTATACAGGAAAATCCAGTTGGACTTCTTACTAGAATTCCAGTTGAATTTCTGGTTGGATTTCTGTAGGAATCCCCCCTCCCCCCTGCATAAATTTATGAAAAATTACGAAATTTTTTAAAATTTTGTTTTATTTATTATTAAATATAGTTTATTTACAATGGGTATTAAAAATGCGATTAAAAAGTATATATACAATAAAATGGGATTACTGGATCCACATTCGCTCTCAAAGTTGTAGTCTTTGTGCCGACGTCCATCCATAGTAGTAGTATACATCTGAAACAGAGATTTAAACATTTATTATTTTCATATTATTACCAATAATAATAATAATAATAATAATAATAATAATAATAATAATAATAATAATAATAATAATAATAATAATAATAATAATAATAATAATAATAATAATAATAATAATAATATTACTTACTATTTAATCTGACAAAGATCTGCAAAGTTGTGCGATTGTGCTTGCGACGCAATTGCCGAACTCTAACTTCACCAGCGGCAGACGCTGACATAAAAATAAAAAATACATTATTATTCAAAATATTTGTATTTCTCAAAGAAGTACTTTAAGCGAATGTATTTGAAACAATCTTGTTATTTAATTATTTGTTTTAAACTTACCTTTTCACGTTTTTTACAATATATTCTTCACTCGCGGAATATGGCAAAGTCAAGGGCTACAGTCTCAATGAAAACGTATCGGAAAGCCGATACCACGCATTGTCAACCCTGAGTATTTATCGCTGACCGCGATCGTTTAACTTTTCACTTGTTAAAACAGAAAAAATGAGTTTGTTTTATGCCAAACTACTTATTAAATTAATAAATAATTTTTAAAATGCATTAAACAGCTTTAAAAGGGTTGTAAGCACCAATAAATATAAAAGTAGTGTTGCCGATTTTCGATAGTCAGTCTGCTGCACTTATCAGCAATTATTATCATGGACTTGTAAAAAATTCCATTTAACAATTTTGCATATAATGTCTTTTATAATTATAAAGAAATTTAAAAAGTGTTTTAGCTCCCCAAATACTTACTAGCAGTTCCCCCAGAATATTATTTAATTTGGATAATATCTCATATTGTATTATCAATAAATAATATACATTGTTATTTTAATAAAGAATTAAAAGAAATCTTCAATATGTGCAAACATTTGATTTATACAAACTTAAATATCTTAAAATTAATTTAATTATTTCATTAATCGTAAAATATAATAATTATTCTAAGCAGCAAATCTTATACCCATGGCTGTGAAAATGTCTACAAGATTTGCGAGTAAAGATATTGACAGTCAGTGGGTTTTTTCCACTAGGCGTCAAAAAATTCTAAGCAGCGAAACTAATAGACAAGTACATAAAAATGGCAATGGGATGTACGAGTTTATCTGCCTCTTGTCAGCGGGTATTTCTTTCTACGCGTCAAAATAATTCCAAGCAGCAAAACCAATAGACAAAGTCAGAAAAAGTCTCTGAAAACTGATCTAAACAAGCGGAACAGAGCAGCGGGTAATTCTCATTGGCAAAACGTAAAATTCTTACTGAGAATTCCCTTTGACAAAGGGATGTAGTCCCTAAAACAGACAAAGTCTGTACAGCGGCGGTACAGATTTAGTCAATCGCTGACATAATTTCCTAGTGGGTTTTTTCTATACAGGAAAATCCAATTGGACTTCTTACTAGAATTCCAGTTGAATTTCTGGTTGGATTTCTGTAGGAATCCCCCCTCCCCCTGCATAAATTTATGAAAAATTACGAAATTTTTTAAAATTTTGTTTTATTTATTATTAAATATAGTTTATTTACAATGGGTATTAAAAATACGATTAAAAAGTATATATACAATAAAATGGGATTACTGGATCCACGTTCGCTCTCAAAGTTTTAGTCTTTGTGCCGACGTCCATCCATAGTAGTAGTATACATCTAAAACAGAGATTTAAACATTTATTATTTTCATATTATTACCAATAATAATAATAATAATAATAATAATAATAATAATAATAATAATAATAATAATAATAATAATAATAATAATAATAATAATAATAATAATAACATAAAAATAAAAAATACATTATTATTCAAAATATTTGTATTTCTCAAAGAAGTACTTTAAGCGAATGTATTTGAAACACTCTTGTTATTTAATTATTTGTTTTAAACTTACCTTTTCACGTTTTTTACAATATATTCTTCACTCGCGGAATATGGCAAAGTCAAGGGCTACAGTCTCAATGAAAACGTATCGGAAAGCCGATACCACGCATTGTCAACCCTGAGTATTTATCGCTGACCGCGATCGTTTAACTTTTCACTTGTTAAAACAGAAAAAATGAGTTTGTTTTATGCCAAACTACTTATTAAATTAATAAATAGTTTTTAAAATGCATTAAACAGCTTTAAAAGGGTTGTAAGCACCAATAAATATAAAAGTAGTGTTGCCGATTTTCGATAGTCAGTCTGCTGCACTTATCAGCAATTATTATCATGGACTTGTAAAAAATTCCATTTAACAATTTTGCATATAATGTCTTTTATAATTGTAAAGAAATTTAAAAAGTGTTTTAGCTCCCCAAATACTTACTAGCAGTTCCCCCAGAATATTATTTAATTTGGATAATATCTCATATTGTATTATCAATAAATAATATACATTGTTATTTTAATAAAGAATTAAAAGAAATCTTCAATATGTGCAAACATTTGATTTATACAAACTTAAATATCATAAAATTAATTTAATTATTTCATTAATCGTAAAATATAATAATTATTCTAAGCAGCAAATCTTATACCCATGGCTGTGAAAATGTCTACAAGATTTGCGAGTAAAGATATTGACAGTCAGTGGGTTTTTTCCACTAGGCGTCAAAAAATTATAAGCAGCGAAACTAATAGACAAGTACATAAAAATGGCAATGGGATGTACGAGTTTATCTGCCTCTTGTCCAATAGACAAAGTCACAAAAAGTCTCTTAAAACTGATCTAAACAAGCGGAACAGAGCAGCGGGTAATTCACATTGGCAAAACGTAAAATTCTTACTGAGAAATTCCCTTAGACAAAGGGATGAAGTCCCTAAAACAGACAAAGTCTGTACCGCGGCGGTACAGATTTTGTCCACCGCTGACATGTCTGGACTGTCGCCCACCTTGGTTTAATATACACCAAGTTGCACCTAACCTCGCTTGAAGCCTGACCTGAAGCATTCCGCCAACGCACACCCTTAAACAAATATATTCAGCCTTTCGCTAGATTTTGGAAGGAATTATAAACTTGAGCCAGACCCAATCTTTAAATTCGTCAACTGTACGAATCGCCGTCGCTGCACATCTGTTGTGTAACTGCATCGTCAGTAGCTACATCGTTAAAGAGCATGCGAAATACAATTCCGCAAGCCGGTTTGTAGTGCGTCTAGCGCACAAATAAAATGAATTTTATAAATCTGTAGTTTAAAATAATGAAATTTAAAATATTCTTTAATTTAACTTTGTGCCATTTAAGCAAGATTTTGTGAAACAATACTAAAATATTTCTTAATCTAGGTAAATGATTTCAACATAACCCAACAGCTACTACGCATTCGTCGGGCCCTTCGGAAGCAGCACAAGGAAACTGTCTGAGTAAGATGTTGAATTAAAAGCGAATATCCTTTTCTTTGTATTTAAATGAAAAATGGTTGGTGGTTTTGCAAGCCCCAATGGAAAGAAATTATTATTGTTATTTTTGTGTCGTGGAATCTTGCTAAAATGAATTTTGTCGAGAATTATAGGAAGTTTCATGAGAATCTTTGTTTTGAATTTAAAATGAAATATTTATATTTGGAAAAATTGTTCGATTAATCATGGATTTGTAAATAAATAATCATAATAAATTTGTAAATAAATAAAAATAATACATAATGTCCATCCTTAATCCACAGTAACTCTTGATTTTAGGCCTTGTATAGGGGCAGTAATGTCAGACTATTATGTATACTGCCTAGGTAGGGAGGGTAAAGAAGGGAAATGCGTCCAACAGCAAAGCATTTCCCAAATCTTTTTATACAAGAGTCTGGAGTTGTTGTTTTTGTGGGGAAGATACTTTTATTTCATATATTTTGTTTCATATCATAGTAGTATATCCGACAGTGCACTTCTCTTTCTTTTTTTTTTTGTGACGTATCAGAAGACGAGGCAAGAACCCCACCCCATCCGTCGAGCTATCCTCCTATGGAGCCGGTTTATAAGTGCACGCCCGCCTTCAGCCTTCTAATACACAGTGACCTGCTCGATATCGAATGGTAGCAAAACTCATTAGGCGGTTACAGGAGAAAGAAATTCCCGCTCTCTAGTGAGAAAGAGTCACCACTGGTTCACTACATAAGAAAAGAAATGGCGCCCAAACGTGGGGCAGTTAGCGAAAGAAAGATTACATAGAATGGCAGTTTTCGAAAGAATGATAGCGAAAGGAAGTTAGCGCAGACAGAGGAAAACAGTTTGCGAAACTTTACAGTAATCTCAGGAGTTGTGGGTCGATTTAGGGAAAGACACGACTTACACTTCAATCTTTTGTATGACAGATACCCGAATTTAATCCTCTTTTATAAACATCCATTAAATTTCAAAATTTTATTTTTCAAAAATAATTTTATCTTTTAGTGACATAGCGAGTATAACAGATTCGTGGAATTTGTACTTGGATATTGCGACAGTTGACCAGTTGGGTCAAGTTGACCAAAACAAACCTTGAATCGGGAAGTAGTACCATATAACTAAAAGAAATAATTAGGTTGGAGTTTGGTTTGAATTCGTTGTCAGTTTATTGGACATGCAAGCTGCTAGAATAATTTTGGCAACTTGACCAATGCAGACAAAGTAATTTAAATTAAATTAACAATAGTTCTTACTAGCGACAATAGATATATATATATATAAACAATTAACGTGGATTAAGTGTGGATAGAAATATAAGGTGACGATTAAACGATTATTTAACCAATTAATCAAAAAAAAAAAAAAAAAATAAAAATAAATAAATAAAAATTATCAGTAAAATGTCAGTTCGACACAGTAATGAAAATATTGTTGAAACTATGAGATCAGTAGAACCTTTTTGCAATATTTGCAATGAAATCCTTAATGCAAACGACGTTATTGGCGAAGCCCCATGTAAACATCAGTTTCATCAGCGCTGTATAACAGAGTTTTTGCAAACCTCAACAGTTTGTCCAGTTTGTAATGTAAGTTGTATGAGAAATCAATTAAAATACACGAATGTCAATTTAGAAACAGAAATGCTGGAACCAAGCTTTGCAACACAAGCGTCTGCTCAATCGGCAATAGGTCAGTCTGAAGAATTGCGTCGTAGAACACCTAGTTCACATCCGACAAGAAAACCAATAAGAGGTAGAGGAAGAGTAGCCACTACAGGAGTTTCGACTAGGTCAATGCAACGGCCACAACAAGTTCGTCCTCAAGTATCCAGTGTTCCAAATAGTGAGAGACAACAATTATCTAAGCCTCATGTTGATTCTGTAGATAGAGCACAAATGGAGGATATTATACAAACAGCAGTTCAAATGCAACAACAACAGATGATGCATCAGATTACAGCTTCATTAACGACGATAATACAAAAATCCATTCAAGACCAGTTAGTCTTATTAGACCCAGTTCGAAATGTACACAGTTCACCTGAGCATAGGTCAAATGTGTCCAATAGGGCTTTAGATGTATCGCGCCAGCAATCATCTCAATCTGGCAATTTTAGTAGTAATCAGACACCTAATCATGAAAATGAACACAGGGTGTACGGTTCAATTCCATATGACAAGGCAGCTAGTGTTATCCAAAGCTGGCGTCTTAAGTTTGATGGCTCTCGAAACGGTATGCAGGCGGAATCCTTCTTGTATTGCGTTCGAGCTTTAACCAAACAAAACCTAAAAGGAGATTTCCAACTTTTGTGTGATCATCTACATATGTTGTTCACAGATAAAGCAAGTGAATGGTATTGGAAATTCCATCGTGTCAATCCTCTGATGACTTGGGAATCATTTTGTGAGGAATTCTTAAAGAAATTTGAAGATACAGATTCTGATTTAGATATATGGGAGTTGATTAATACACGTAGACAAGAAGAACACGAACCCTTTGAAGAATTCCAATTTGCAATTGAAAAATTAATAGGTCGTTTGCGAGATCCAATTACTGAGGAAACTTTAGTTCGCCTGCTAATTCGTAACGCAAAGGTGTCCTTGAGATTTGAGCTTATGCATCTTAATATTCTTTCAATAGCTCGACTCCGAACAGAAGTACGCACTCACGAACAGTTTTATAAGCAAACTAAAGTTCACTCATTTAAGAACGAGTTTATGCCTCGTACACAAGTGGAAGAGCTTATCACTGAAGATCAGGCGAGTGGTGATATTTCTGAAGTAGTTCGAAATCGGTTAATATGTTGGAATTGTGGTAAGCCTGGACATCGTTTCGACAATTGTCTAGAGCCTCCCAATTTATTTTGTTATGGTTGCGGAGCTAAGAATACCTATAAACCCAACTGCCAAGCATGTAATCCGTCGGAAAACCGAAAGGCGGATGTGCAGAACTACCGACCTCTGACAACTCAAGCCCATCCGCAAGATTAACAGTCAGTAGACATTCTCAGACAGATACATATGATCCGTCAGATCAGAATTCTCATAGTAAGGAGGAGAAAGATCCAAGTAGTAATCTTCGAATTCAAAATTTACCCTTTCACATACAAGTTTCAAAATATATGTCAGCTCGTAAACGCATTTTTGGAGATGTAGACGGCTTGGACACAGATATGAAACCCAAGCGTTCCACAATACGTTTGAGAAACTTTTGGAAATCAATCCGAGTAGAACGGAAAAAACTTATTTCGACCATAATTTTAAGTCAAGACAATAGACTGTATGTAGATATAAGTATAGAAAATAATAATTATGTAGCTTTATTAGACTCTGGCGCTAGTATTAGTTGCATAGGAGGCAAAGCAGCTTCGATTTTTAAGAAACATCCAAATTTCAGGAAATGTGCCGGAAACGTAAAAACAGCTAGTAACTTACCTTGTATAGTAATAGGAAAAATATCTTCTCCGATCACATTTCGTGAAACAACAAAATTAGTAACCTTCTATATTGTGCCTGGTTTATCGCAAGATGTATATTTAGGACTTGATTTTTGGAATGATTTTGGTTTGTTGAGGAATCTTTTGAAGCCGTGCGACACCGTCTCCGAATTAAGAACCGATGAAGAAGAAGCAGAAAACTTTAAAATGCACAGCCTAACACAGAATCAGCAGCAGAAACTAAACATTGTTAGTAGCAGACTCCCTGCATACGAAAAAAGAAGGCCTTGGCCGTACTCATTTAGTAGAACATTCTATCGACGTTGGAGATGCGAAACCTGTGAAACAACGTCATTGGTCTGTATCGCCAGCTGTTGAAGCTTTAATGTTCGCGGAAGTAGACAAAATGTTAGCGTTAGGTATAATTGAAGAATCAAAGAGTCCTTGGAGTAGTAACTGTGTATTGGTTAGAAAAGGAGACAAATGTCGACTTTGTCTTGATTCTCGAATCGTCAACAGCTACACTCGTAAAGATGCATACCCCTTACCGCACATTGATGGCATATTGAGTAGATTAACCCCAGCTCGTTATATAACCGGTCTGGATATGAAGCACGCGTTCTGGCAGATACCTCTTGAGGAAAAGTCTAGAGAATGTACCGCTTTTACTATCCCCAACCGACCACTTTATCAGTATCGAGTAATGCCTTTTGGGCTCTGTAATGCACCACAGACGCTTTGCAGACTTATGGATCAAGTAATACCAGCGCATTTGAGAACTCGAGTATTTGTCTATTTAGATGACCTTCTAATTATGTCAGACGATTTTGAATCGCATATGTCTCTCTTGGAAGAAGTGGCTTTGTATTTGCGCAAAGCTAATCTCACCATAAATGTAGGCAAATCAAAATTTTGTATTAAGGAAATAAAATATTTAGGATTCATTATAGGAAATGGTACTATTAGTACTGATCCATCAAAAATTTTGGCAATTAATAATTTCCCAATCCCAAAAACGGTCAAACAGCTTAGGAGATTTTAAGGTCTTACGGGATGGTATCGTCGGTTCGTAGACAACTATGTGTCGATCAGCTTTGCCCTGACAGAACTTTTGAAAAAGAACAAATCCCTCGAATGGAACAAAGAAGCTAACGAGGCATTTGATAATCTTAAATCTAAGCTAACGTCCGCTCCAATTTTGAAAACACCGGACTTTACAAAACCTTTCCTTCTTCTGTGTGATGCTAGTTCATATGGAATAGGCTGCGTATTGGCACAGGAGAATTAAGAAGGTGTAGAAATGCCAATTTCATACATGTCAGAAAAACTGACAAAAGCACAGCGTAACTATTCCGCTACGGAATTAGAATGTTTAGCTGTTATCAAAGGCATTAAGAAATTTAGAGCATATGTCGAAGGACAGGAGTTCACTGTAATTACGGATCATGCAGCATTGCAATGGCTGATGAGACAAAAGGATTTGTTTGGACGATTAGCTCGATGGGCTATTAAATTGCAAGGTTTCACTTTTGCTATTAAACATCGAAGTGGTTCTAAAAACGTTGTAGCAGATACCTTATCTCGATTAGCTGAACCAACTGTGCAAGAGTTACATGATATAGGTCCCCTGGTAGATTTAAAGTCGAAAGAATTTGAGTCCCAAGAATATCTCGATTTAATTCAGAACATACAGCAGAATCAGTCCAGACTACCAGACTTATGCGTAATCGATAATTTTGTTTATAAAAGAACAGAACATTCCAGTGAAGGTAATATACAAGAATCTGATGCTTGGAAACTTTGGATTCCGACAGCTTTAACAAATGAGTTAGTGTGTTGTGCGCATGACGCTGCAGATTCAGCACATTTTGGTACAAGCAAGACGGTATCCAAGTTAAAACAATATTTCTTTTGGCCAGGAATGGTAACACAAATCAGAAAGTATATATCTAAATGTTCGACTTGCAAGTCAACAAAAAGCCCAAACACAGTTTTACGTCCTCCAATGGGTAAACCGATGGTTTCAGAAAGACCATTTCAAAAACTTTACATGGATCTTTTAGGCCCATATCCAAGATCGAGAAAAGGAAACATAGGTGTGTTAATAATAGTCGATCATTATACAAAGTTTCATTTCTTGTACCCTTTAAAGAAGTTTACGTCAAATCGAATTATTGAGTATTTACAAGAACATTTGTTTTACTCGTTTGGTGTTCCCGAAGTCATTCTCACCGACAACGGTTCCCAATTTAAATCCGGCGCATTTGAATCTTTTCTAACGCGCTTTGGCGTATCGCATGTATGCACCGCGATTTATTCACCTTATTCACCAATGCTAGCGAACGTTTGAACAGATCGGTTTTAGCTGCAATTCGTGCGTATAAAAATCTATCGGAGATTAGTGGAGCTTAGAGAGCAAGTGTTCATCGGAGTACAGGATTTACACCGTATTTCTTGACATTCGGTCAAAATATGATGCAAAACGGACAAGACTACGAATTGCTGCGGAAATTACAGTCGTTTACTGATGACACAACTTTGAAGCAGGCAGATATTTTGCAGATTGCGCGTAGGCAAGCGAAAGATAATATAGCTGTGGCACATGAAAACAATGCTCGAGTCTATAATCTACGAAGTAGAGTGATTCATCTTAGTGTTGGAGATACAGTTTACGCTCGCAACTTTGCACAAAGCAACGCAGCTAAGAAGTTTAACGCCAAATTAGCACCAGTTTTCGTTAAAGCTAGAGTTGTTCGCAAATTGAGTCCCTCGTGTTATGAATTAGCAGATGACAAGAAAACCTTAGGAATTTATCATTTAAAGGATATTCAAGTACAACTTTAATACTGCACTTTCTTCAGTTCAAGACGTCTCGCTATAAGAATATACCTTGCTGCATGAACTGTGGTGTAGTGTGCAGTCGAATTTTGAGTACAACTTTAAACTTGGTTTGAGTCTTGACTTAGGTGTAGCTTTAAATTTGGATCGAGACTCGGCTAAGTGAGAACAGTAGTGAGCTTTTACACGCTGAGCGGAAGCTCTTAGTGATCTGGGTTAAGTGACCTCGCTTAAGATAATAGAACAGGCAAGATACATTACAGCTAGGTCTAGATAATAGATGAACTGCATTGACATCTCGCTCACGCACATTCAGATATGTCATGCTTATGCGCAAAATCATACGACAATGTAGTTATGCTGAAAGATAATTGGTGTCGTGCGCATAAAGCTGGGCTATAAATAGAACAGCGGCTTAAAAGCTTTCTTCTTTTTGGGTACAGTGCAATTGCATGAGTGACTTAAGTGTTCACATTAAAGCTTGTAGTTAAAGTCCACACTGGTTTTAAAGCGCTGCTTTAAATTTTCGTACCCGGAAAAATTAATGTCTGGACTGTCGCCCACCTTGGTTTAATATACACCAAGTTGCACCTAACCTCGCTTGAAGCCTGACCTGAAGCATTCCGCCAACGCACACCCTTAAACAAATATATTCAGCCTTTCGCTAGATTTTGGAAGGAATTATAAACTTGAGCCAGACCCAATCTTTAAATTCGTCAACTGTACGAATCGCCGTCGCTGCACATCTGTTGTGTAACTGCATCGTCAGTAGCTACATCGTTAAAAAGCATGCGAAACACAATTCCGCAAGCGGTTCTGTAGTTTAAAATAATGAAATTTAAAATATATTCTTTAATTTAACTTTGTGCCATTTAAGCAAGATTTTGTGAAACAATACTAAAATATTTCTTAATCTAGGTAAATGATTTCAACATAACCCAACAGCTACTACGCATTCGTCGGGCCCTTCGGAAGCAGCACAAGGAAACTGTCTGAGTAAGATGTTGAATTAAAAGCGAATATCCTTTTCTTTGTATTTAAATGAAAAATGGTTGGTGGTTTTGCAAGCCCCAATGGAAAGAAATTATTATTGTTATTTTTGTGTCGTGGAATTATAGGAAGTTTCATGCGAATCTTTGTTTTGAATTTAAAATGAAATATTTATATTTGGAAAAATTGTTCGATTAATCATGGATTTGTAAATAAATAATTTAAGTCGTCACCTACATAATGTCCATCCTTAATCCACAGTAACTCTTGATTTTAGGCCTTGTATAGGGGCAGTAATGTCAGACTATTATGTATACTGCCTAGGTAGGGAGGGTAAAGAAGGGAAATGCGTCCAACAGCAAAGCATTTCCCAAATCTTTTTATACAAGAGTCTGGAGTTGTTGTTTTTGTGGGGAAGATACTTTTATTTCATATATTTTGTTTCATATCATAGTAGTATATCCGACAGTGCACTTCTCTTTCTTTTTTTTTTTTGTGACGTATCAGAAGACGAGGCAAGAACCCCACCCCACCCGTCGAGCTATCCTCCTATGGAGCCGGTTTATAAGTGCACGCCCGCCTTCAGCCTTCTAATACACAGTGACCTGCTCGATATCGAATGGTAGCAAAACTCATTAGGCGGTTTCAGGAGAATGAAATTCCCGCTCTCTAGTGAGAAAGAGTCACCACTGGTTCACTACAAGATCGAAGCGAGAACAAGTGCGTGACGTCAGCGTGTGCAGTGGAAAAAGGAACAGTGGGCCACATGTCGCACAAAAGTGGACTAAAATGACAGTGGGCCAGAGGCCATGAAAATTCAGGAAAAAAATGACAGTGGGTCGAAGGCCGTAAAAAGTGGAAAATTGACAGTGGGCCGAGGCCGAACGAAAAAAGATAAAATAAAGATAAAGACAAAAGTAATACGAAACAAGGCAGTGGATCGGCGGGAACTTTTTTTTTTAATTGCGTATTGTGAGACAAAGGAAGAGGCGCGACCAAAAGGGAAAAAATTCATCGAGGGAATTTTCCAGTTTTCCTCAGGGAGTTCACCAAGGAAATGGCGCGACCCCAAGGAAAAACAAAATCATCGAGGAATTGCTTGTGCTTGTGGCGATCTATATAACATGGATGCAGGTGAGTCCCTAA
This sequence comes from Drosophila cardini, assembly GCA_018903735.1. Taxonomy (NCBI): domain Eukaryota; kingdom Metazoa; phylum Arthropoda; class Insecta; order Diptera; family Drosophilidae; genus Drosophila; species Drosophila cardini. The sequence continues at coordinate 16,390 of JAEIGM010000024.1, read as the reverse complement.
ATCGCATAGTGGGCGTGCGGTGGGTATACTATCGCCGAAAAGAGGAACTATCGGCGATAGCGCAGGAATTCGGCCTGGATAAGGAAGGCCGCGTCGAGGAATTGAGGAAACGAATTTCCCCGTTCATACCAGGCAGCGATCACAGCAGGGAAGTCTGGAATAGACTCGCCGAGCTGGAGGCCCAATACGGGAAGCTCGTCGAGCCCTCCGCTGGTGAATTCGGCCGCACCAAAAGTCGGAGCCAGATTTAAGAAGACCCCACCTGTACGAACAGCCTCCCCCGCGTCATGGAAGCCGCAGCAGCCCACCATGAAATGCCCACCAGAGATTCGGGTGGAAGGGAGACCACCGGTCATATGTGCGCACGCGGATGAGGCGAGGATACAAAGGGGAGTGGCGGACCAGGTACGCAAATAGGGAATGAGATACGGCGGCCAGGAAGATGCGCTAGGGTTTTTAGAAATCCTTGACCAGCGTACCGCGACGTACAGGATCGACGTGGATCACATGCCCGCCGCCATGAGTGAGGTGATGGTCGACCAAGCAGCCAGTTGGTTCCTGACGAATGGGCTGTGGAATGCGTCCTGGGCCACGTTCCGTAAAGAATTCCTGGATTTCTTCCTCCCTCCCCAGTATTTCGAACGTCTGGAGGATCAAATACGTTCTCATCGTCAACAGCGACACGAGAAGTTCAAGGATTACGTGGTCCAGCTACGATTGCTCATGCGGCGTGCAGGGTACAGCACCGCGCAGGAGCTGTACAGGATTTATGAGAACGCGGCCCCCGAATACCGATTGTATGTACGCAGGAGCGACTTCGCCACACTGGCACAACTGACACAGATGGCCACGGAGTTCGAGAATCTCCGGGAACAGGAAACGGAGTACTCTAGAACCAAAGCGAGTAACAGGGGTGAGTCGAATTTTGCAGGGGCGAGGAATAGACCGCCAAACCCGTTCCGTCAAGAGACGGGAGGACAGCAGTGGACCGGCCAGACGACGCCAACAAGCGCAATTGGGGCGCGAACAACAGCACCGCAAGGAGGAGCAGCACACGGCAGCGGCGGATTTGACCCGAGACGCGCTTGCCACCGGTGCGGGCAAAGTGGACACTTCGCCAGGGAGTGCCCCAACGCCCAAGTGATATTTTGTCGAGTCTGCGGCAAATGAGGACGAAGCAGCAAAGAATGCTGCGAGCAAGCGAGGTCGGGAAACGACCCGAGGCGCCCCTTAGGCCAGGAGGAGGGTCGCGCCGTGAATCACAACTCCAGGCGGTAAGCGGACCGATGGTGGTGAAGGGCGGCAAGATCGTGGCCCAGGTTACGGTCGGCGGATATGCGACGACAGCCACGACAGACACGGGAGCGACGCGCAGCTTTGTGAGCGAGCACTGGATGCAGAAGCAGAGGATCAGCGGTAAGCGGCAGGAAGCGAACACTAGGATTCGCTTGGCGGACGGCTCATCCGTGGAGGTGAAGAGGGCTTTCCTGGTCGAGATATGCTTGGCAGGAGAGACAGCGAAGGTGGTAGTGCTGGGTATGCCTACCATGCTAGACAACGTCATCCTAGGGATGGATTTTTTGTGCAGGATTGGCACCACGATACGCATAGGACGTGCGAAATTAGTCATGGAATCAGTAGCAGACGACAAAAAGGAGTCCGTCACGGCGACCCGGAATACGGTAGTCCCCCCGAGGAGAAGCCTGAAGCACAGCGGCATCGGAAGAGGGCGAGGGACCAGAGAGATCGTGTCATCCCAGCGGATGGGGCAGACACAAACACGACGGGTGAGTGTGAAACGAAATTCGAAGACAGAGCGGATAGAGCGCAAGGTTTGGGACCACCCAGGGAGCGCAGTTGATAGATGTTAAAGAGGAAGAAGAGGAACAATCCCAGGCTGAGGTGGCGGAATGGCCGGCCGACCTCGAGCCTGAGATAAGCGAGTTTTTGGAGAAGGAACTGGCGTCGTTTGAGAACCTATCGGGTGTCTCACACATCGCGGAGCACAGCATCCGGATAAGAGACGACAAACTGGTGAAGCAGCGGTATTACCCAAAGAACCCGGCAATGCAGAAGGTGATTGACGAGCAGGTAGACGAGCTCATCCGAGTAGGTGCAATTGAGAAGTCCCGTAGCCCGCACAGCGCTCCGATAGTCTTGGTAAGGAAAAAGACTGGGGAGTGGCGAATGTGCGTGGATTACGGGCAGCTCAACGCGCACTCCATACCGGATGCTTATCCAGTCCCTCGAATAAATCACATTCTGGTGAGGTTGCGCCACGCCCGCTATGTTTCGACGCTGGACTTGAAGCAAGAATACTGGCAGATCCCCATGGCTGCGGATAGTCGTGAATGCGCAGCTTTCACCGTGCCTGGGAGAGGTCTGTTCCAGTGGAGAGTGATGCCGTTCGGATTACATTCGCCGGGAGCAACGTTCCAGAGAGCCTTGGACACGGTAATAGGACCGGAGATGGAGCCCCACGCATTCGCATATCTCGACGACATAGTGGTGACAGGAGCCACAAAGCAGCAGCACGTCGCGAACCGGAGGGAGGTTTTTCGGCAGTTTGCGAGCACAGCATTCAGGAAGTACATGGAGTCCCTGGGAGTGACTCTTCAACATACCGCTCCCTACTGCCCCCAAGAAAACCCGACGGAAAGGACCAATAGAAATAGGACAGTGAAGGCAATGATAGCGCAGTTCATCAAAGGCCACCAGAGTTCGTGGGATGAACTGCTATCCGAGATAGCACTGGCAGTCAACTCAAGCATAGCGGACTGGACAGGATTCAGCCCATGTTTCCTTGTGCAAGGCAGGGAACCTCGCGTCTCACTCGTGAGAGAAATTGTAATTAGAATGTAATGTAAGGTTGCCCCGACAGTCGCACTGGTAGGAAGAGAACAGATAGGGTAGATATAGTAATACGACACCTTTTGTTTCATCCCAAAAGTACATACAAGATGGACAACGAGTAAAATTTAATCAGCAGCGATGAGGAGATCAGCAAGGCGATCAATGGTTCGATCCGTAGGAGTCGGAGAACGAGCACCAAGAGCGCGAATTAAGCATTTGAGTTGAATTATTATTTGAATTAAGGAGTTTTGTAATCGATAAGTAACGATAGGAGTTAAGGAGGCTGGCAGCGCCCTCTGTCGGGAGCGCGGGGAGCGGTCGGCTGCAACTCTGCACGAAAGCTCTGTGGTGAAGAGTGAGCTTTCGTGGTGGAGTTGCACCAGGACAGCTTCCGCGCTCCCGACAGAGGGCGCTGCCAGCCTCCCTAACTCCTATCGATACTTATCGATTACAAAATTCCTTAATTCAAATAATAATTCAACTCAAATGGTTAATTCTACAAAATGTTCTTATAAAGGCTAAGCCCACAGCAGCAAAGGTGGCCAAATCGAGCGCAGCAAAGGCAAAAGCACCAAAACCCAAGACCACAAGTGCTAAACCTAAAAGGGCATCGGCATCATCGCCAAAGAAAGCTGCTCCTGCTGCCAAGAAGCCGAAAGCAAAGACAACAACTGCAGCCAAGAAGTAAAGTCTCTGTTGTTAAGAACACAACAGTGCACAAATTTCAAAACTATGGAATTTGGTTTTTAAAAAGGCCCTTTTCAGGGCTACAAATTTTATTTCAAAAGAGAAACCATTTTCAATTTTCACTATTCACTGTACACACAGCGCAAAATAAGACGTACTCTAAAGTGATAATATTTTTTAAAATTACGATGTCAGTACGGATTCTTTCTAGCTCATTCCTTTTCCTGTACATTCTTTTAATTTTTATACTCTCTGCAAGAGAGAGTATATTGGGTTTGTGAAAAGTATGTAACAGGCAGAAGGAGGCGTGGCAGACCCCATAAAGTATATATATTCTTGATCAGCATCACAAGCCGAGTCGATATAGCCATGTCCGTCTGTCCGTCTGTCCGTCTGTCTGTCCGTCTGTCCGTCTGTCCGTCTGTCCGTCCGTATGAACAAACAGATTTCAGAGATGGTAAGAGCTACAAGTTTGAATTTGGTCTCTATCGACTCGATATTAAGTCAGTCAATACAAGAATCTTTTTTTTTTTCGATGCCACGCCCCGTTCGCCCACAATGAGCAAAAAACTAGAAACACCTCGTAAAAAATTGATGTTTTAGGCGAATATCTCAGTAACTATGGCACTTAGGAACACCCATTTTGGTACACAGGTTCCTAGAGATGGTATAATTGTATTGTCATCAAAAATTTTGGACTGCCACGCCCCCTTTTCTCACAAGAAATAAGATAATTTGCAAACTTCAATGCCGATTTTAAGGCATATGTTCTTATCGTACAGTATTGTTATTTCACATTCGTTTGAAGACAAAACATATTAAACTATCCTGAAAGTTGCATCTAAATCGGACAATAAACAAAAGAGCTAGACATGTAAGAAAGTTTATAATTGAACGCAATGCCAATGCATGTGTGCGAGCGAGATAGAAACATACAAACATGTGAGCGAACGTTTTCGCTGCTTGCGTAGCTTAGCGGCAGCGCTGCCCGCGAATGCTGGCTGTGCCAACCAATTGTGTATGTATAACATATACACACATACATATGTGCGTGCATACATATAATGTTAAGTGTGTTTGTGTGTGTATACATGCAATCAGATGTTTTTGTTTCAACGTCTTTTATTGCAAGGGCTATCAATTGATATACCCGAATACCGACTTTATTAAAATGATCGGGAATAAATTGCAGAGAGTATTCTACGGTCGGGCGTGCTCGACTGTACTTTTCTTTCTTGTTTTCTGTAAAATTATTTGCTTTGAGGGGACAAGCTACTGTATTCAACAGTGCTGAACTTGTGTTATTCCAAAAGAATGCTCTAAGATATTTTTCCACCGATTTAATTGTTAGTGACTAATATTAACAAGAAAGAAAAGTACAGTCGAGCACGCCCGACCGTAGAATACTCTCTGCATTTTATTCCCGATCATTGTAACAAAGTCGGTATACTCGGATACCAGTTGATAATACTTGCAATAAAACACGTTGAAACAAAAACATCTGTTTGTATGTATGCACATACACATTTGACATTATATGTATGCACGCACATATGTATGTTTGTATATGTAATATGTATACAATTGGTTGGCATAGCCAGCATTCGCGGGCAGCGCTGCCGCTAGAAAGCAGCGAAAACGTTCGCTCACATGTTTGTATGTTTCTGTCTCGCTTGCACTTGCGTTCAATTCTAAACTTTGTTACGTGTCTAGCTCTTCGGTTTATTGTCCGATTTATATGCAACTTTCAGGATAGTTTGATATATTTTGTCTTCAAACGAATGTGAAATTACAATACTATAGGATAAGAACATATGCCATAAAATCGGCATTGAAGTTTGAAAAGTATTTTATTTCTTGTGGGAAAAGGGGGCGTGGCAGTCCAAAATTTTTGATAACAATGAATTAATGCCGTCTCTAGGAACCTGTATACCAAAATTGGTATTCCTAAGTGCCATAGTTACTGAAATATTCGCCTAAAACATCATGGGGTTGGTTGTGGGGGGGGTTTTTTTTTTTTTTTTTTTTTTTTTTTTTTTTTTTTTTGGGTTAATTTTAATTTTTTTTTTTTTTTTTTTTTTTTTTTTTTTTTTTTTTTTTTTTTTTATAAGGGGGAAAAGGCGGACGGGCGAGAGGAGGGGGGTGGGTTTTTGGTTTTTTTTTTTTTTTTTGTTTTGTTTTTTTTTTTTTTTTTTTTTTTTTTCTCCCCCCCCCCCCCCTTCCTTTTTTTTTTTTTTAAACCCCACAATTTTCTCCCTTGGAGAGAGTATAAAAATATATTTCAGCCTTTTTTTTTTATAAGATTTAGTTAAGTAAAATCTGGAAAACTATTCCTCCCATGAATGTCTCTGTTTTATTATAAGCTCATTTAAAAATAAATGTTTACGAAATGAAGAAGAAAATATTATTATTGCTATATGTTTAAAATTTCTCCCATTAGTGTTTCTGTTTTATTCTAAGCTCATTTAAAATTAATTTTAACTAAATGCACAAGAAATATTAATTATTGCTATATATTTAAAATTTCTTTGTCTTTGTATATGTAATTTGTGGCCCTGAAAAGGGCCTTTTGGTTTATGTGGCTCTGTGCACCAATATGAATCAAACAAAATTTACTTAGAGCTTGTATACTTGGTGACAGCCTTGGTTCCTTCACTGACAGCGTGCTTGGCCAACTCTCCGGGCAACAAAAGACGGACAGCGGTTTGAATTTCCCGGCTGGTGATGGTCGATCGCTTGTTGTAGTGGGCCAAACGGGAAGCCTCGGCAGCAATGCGCTCGAATATGTCGTTTACAAAGCTGTTCATGATGCTCATTGCCTTGGATGAGATGCCAGTATCGGGATGGACCTGCTTCAGCACTTTATAAATATAGATGGCATAGCTTTCCTTCCTCTTGCGCTTCTTCTTCTTATCATTCTTAGTGATGTTTTTCTGAGCTTTGCCAGCCTTTTTGGCTGCCTTTCCACTAGTCTTAGGAGGCATGTTCACAATTCACAAATAGTTTTCACTTTAAATTCACTTCACAAATGTGTGTACCTGATATAGTAAAACGCTTCACATTTATACTTTCACAGCAGCAACGTTTTCATGTTAAAAACCCCTCACATATATACTCGTTTCCCAGCCAGCTGTCATCCCTTAGCTGAACAAGTAGGTAGCTGAAAAAAATATAAATATAATGGCTGTACTGTCGACTGGCAGCATCATTCGATAATTGTGTGTTTAAAGTGAAACAGTGAAATAAATATTATAGAAAAATGTCTGGTCGTGGTAAAGGTGGAAAAGTGAAGGGAAAGGCAAAGTCGCGTTCCAACCGCGCTGGTCTCCAATTCCCCGTTGGCCGTATTCACCGTCTGCTTCGCAAAGGCAACTATGCCGAGCGTGTTGGTGCCGGCGCTCCAGTTTATTTGGCTGCCGTTATGGAGTATTTGGCCGCGGAAGTATTGGAGTTGGCTGGTAACGCTGCTCGTGATAACAAGAAAACTAGGATTATCCCACGTCATTTGCAATTGGCCATCCGCAACGATGAGGAGTTAAACAAACTTCTTTCGGGCGTCACCATTGCCCAGGGCGGTGTCTTGCCTAATATCCAGGCAGTGCTTTTGCCCAAGAAGACCGAGAAGAAGGCATAAATAAACCAGCAATTCATATCGTTGTGTACATAAAATAACAAAAAAAAAACCAAACGTCCTTTTCAGGACGACCATATTACTCCTAAAGAGATATTTTAATTTCATATTATTTTATTCTGTAATAAACAAAATTTGTTACCGCTTTTGTTATGATATAAAAATATCTGCCGTCATTTTTTTAACATTCGTATTTAATACAGTTTCTTGCTTTTGTATTGTATGTATTCAAAAAAGTACAGTTGTGCATGTTCAAGCATTGGTAGGGGTTTTAAAAATGTTTGTTGAGGGTGTACAGTTGTGTGACCAAAAATTAGGATTTGGTTTTCATACATTTTTTTTATCATATATTTCAAATAGTTTCATAAGAATGAGCGCCAATAGCAGCGTTGGGCATTTGAAATTTTTTTTTATTTTTTCATGTTATTTTAAGTTGACACAAAGCGCATGTATTTAATGGGAAAACAGTAAATCAATTGAAATAATTTGATCTCTTTTAATGAATATTTTTGTGGTCCTGAAAAGGACCGATTGATATGGATTTAATGGTTGATTTTGTATTATAATGTCTAGCCGCCAAAACCGTACAGAGTGCGGCCTTGCCTCTTCAGAGCATAGACAACATCCATCGCTGTGACTGTCTTCCTCTTGGCGTGTTCGGTGTATGTGACAGCATCACGGATAACATTTTCCAAGAAAACTTTTAACACACCACGAGTTTCCTCATAAATAAGACCAGAGATACGCTTAACGCCGCCACGACGAGCTAAACGACGGATAGCGGGCTTGGTGATACCCTGGATGTTATCACGCAACACTTTGCGATGACGCTTAGCGCCGCCTTTACCCAATCCTTTTCCACCTTTACCGCGTCCAGTCATTTTTTCACTTTTAGTTTTTGGTTAACACTGCACGAAATTCACAAACAGACTAATGGATGGTTCGCGTCAAGCGCTTGCATTTATACGAAAATGTCAAAATGAAAGAGTGAAATAGCGATACTTACATCCTGCTCGCACCCTACCTTCGTTTCATTTCGTTTCGTCTCGTATACCAGAGTATATGTCCCTCTCTTTCTGACACACCACCATTTTTCTATATAAAACAGGCGCAAAACCGCTCGGCCGATTATTGTGTTTTCAACAGTGACTGTGTAAAGTAAAAAAAATTGTGAAAGAAAAATGGCTCGTACTAAGCAGACAGCTCGTAAGTCAACCGGAGGCAAGGCGCCTCGCAAGCAGCTGGCTACCAAGGCGGCACGTAAAAGTGCTCCAGCCACTGGAGGAGTGAAGAAGCCTCATCGTTATCGCCCAGGAACTGTTGCCCTGCGTGAAATCCGTCGTTACCAGAAGAGCACTGAGTTGCTCATTCGCAAGCTGCCATTCCAGCGTTTAGTTCGTGAAATTGCTCAGGACTTCAAGACTGATTTGCGTTTCCAAAGCTCAGCTGTAATGGCTCTACAGGAAGCAAGTGAAGCCTACCTGGTTGGCCTCTTCGAAGATACAAATTTGTGTGCCATCCATGCTAAGCGTGTCACAATAATGCCGAAAGACATCCAGTTGGCCAGACGTATTCGTGGCGAGCGTGCTTAAATTGTACATAAAAAAAAAAAAAACAAATCGGTCCTTTTCAGGACCACATATTTATTTATCAAAGAAGATGAATATGTTTTCATTTTTAAATTTAAACAAAAATTCTATCTAAATACCTTACTAAGTATATTAAATATAAGTTGGTTTCAGGGTAATTGCATGCTTAAGGCCACTAAACCAAACCAAAAGAAATTAATTTTACTTCAACAATTGTTTTTTGTCAATAATGTGGAAGAAAAAAATGAAAAACAAAAAACAAAAAAAGATGGCAAATGCCAACAACACGCGGTGTTCCCAAGCGGTCCCCCATCTAAGTACTAACCGCGCCCGACGCTGCTTAATTTCGGTGATCGGACGAGAACCGATGTATTCAGCGTGGTATGGTCGTTGGCGCAAGCTATGCGGCTTAGCATTTATTTTGTTTCACGTTTTGTTATATACAAATTTTAAAATAAAATTCATACATATTTTAAACAAAACTGTAGATGTAAAATTAGAGCACTTCATTTCATAAACTAGTTGTAAAACATTTTAACTATTCAAAACAGAGAATGATTTTATAAATTGTTTATATACTAATAGTTAATATTTTAGTGAGGTAGTGAGGTAGTGAGATAGTTGTACCAAACAGTATCATATAGGAAAATTAAAATGTGTTTTATATTGCAAAAATAATTATATAGAAAATATTGCTTAACAATAAATATAAAATAATAATAATTATTAACGACGCTAGTTTTCATCCATATTCGACTGTCCAATTATTATGAGTCGATGTCAATCGACATGTTGCGCTTGTACGTACGAAACGCATACTCAAATGGTAGTTTATAATATGTTCTTTCAAGGTAAATAGATCAATAACTACATAGATTAAACAAAAAAATTGTTTTATTCCATAATTTTACAAAGTAATCCAAGTTGTTTTATAATTTATATTTTTTCAATCCATTTTTTTGTAGCTACTCGCATTCAAAGTACGCCTGATTTTAACAGTAGATAGCCAAGTTTAAAACACATTTAAAAATAATAATCGTTAGTTAAATTTAAGTTTATGACTATTTTCAGATAAAGAATTGTTCACAAAATATACTTATAATTAAAATTACTAATGTTTTTATCTAATAATATTTAAAAAATATGTTTTTATCTGATAATTTGTTTTGTGATGACTTAAAGTTATTTTTCAAGTTGCTATACAAACACCATTAATTATGGTACCGAAACTAAATAAGTAAAATATATATGTTCAAATATTTAACAACATGTTAAAGTATACAGACATTAAGATTTCGTAGTGTTGCTTATTTAAAATGCCAAATAAATAAAAGGTTATTGGATAACTTATTCGACGTAAACGTTCACTGTTAAAATCATTGTCGTATCGCTCCTCTACTCGATTCTCACTCAATCGGGTGACCAACTGAGTGTACTGCGAAAAAAATTTTTAATTAAAAAAGTGTACTTTATAGTGAAATATGTCCGAATCCGCAGTAGCAACAACCGCATCTCCAGTGGCAGCTCCACCAGCCGCAGCAGAAAAGAAGGTGGCTGCCAAAAAGGCAGCAGCCCCTGCATCAAAGGCAAAGAAGACGACAGCTCCACCATCGCATCCTCCAACTCAGCAAATGGTTGACGCCTCGATTCTGAACTTGAAGGAACGCGGTGGCTCATCGCTTATGGCAATCAAGAAATATATCAGTGCCACTTATAAATGCGATGCCCAGAAATTAGCTCCATTCATCAAAAAGTACTTAAAGAGTGCGGTGGCAAATGGAAAACTAATCCAAGCAAAAGGCAAGGGTGCATCTGGTTCTTTTAAATTGTCCGCTTCTGCCAAAAAGGAGCCCAAGCCAAAAGCTACCTCTGTGGAGAAAAAAACAAAGAAAGTAGCTGCAGCCGCAGCAGCTAAAAAGAAGAAGACTCCAAGCACCAAGAAGGCAACTGGATCCGCTGACAAAAAAACATCGAAAGCTGTAGCAACCAAAAAGACTGCCGAGAAAAAGAAAGCCGACAAGGCAAAGGCTAAGGATGCAAAGAAAACTGGCACCATAAAGGCTAAGCCCACAGCAGCAAAGGTGGCCAAATCGAGCGCAGCAAAGGCTAAAGCACCAAAGCCCAAAACCACAAGTGCTAAACCTAAAAAGGCATCGGCATCATCGCCAAAGAAAGCTGCTCCTGCTGCCAAGAAGCCGAAAGCAAAGACAACAACTGCAGCCAAGAAGTAAAGTCTCTGTTGTTAAGAACACAACAGTGCACAAATTTCAAAACTATGGAATTTGGTTTTTAACAAAGCCCTTTTCAGGGCTACAAATTTTATTTCAAAAGAGAAACCATTTTCAATTTTCACTATTCACTGTACACACAGCGCAAAATAAGACGTACTCTAAAGTGTTAATATTTTTTAAAATTACGATGTCAGAGAATTCCTGGTACGGATTCTTTCTAGCTCATTCCTTTTCCTGTACATTCTTTTAATTTTTTTCTGTAAAATTATTTGCTTTGAGTGGACAAGCTACTGTATTCAACAGTGCTGAACTTGTGTTATTCCAAAAGAATGCTCTAAGATATTTTTCCACCGATTTAATTGTTAGTGACTAATATTAAAAATATATTTCAGCCTTTTTTTTTTTTAAGATTTAGTTAAGTAAAATCTGGAAAACTATTCCTCCCATGAATGTCTCTGTTTTATTATAAGCTCATTTAAAAATAAATGTTTACGAAATGAAGAAGAAAATATTATTATTGCTATATGTTTAAAATTTCTCCCATTAGTGTTTCTGTTTTATTCTAAGCTCATTTAAAATTAATTTTAACTAAATGCACAAGAAATATTAATTATTGCTATATATTTAAAATTTCTTTGTCTTTGTATATGTAATTTGTGGCCCTGAAAAGGGCCTTTTGGTTTATGTGGCTCTGTGCACCAATATGAATCAAACAAAATTTACTTAGAGCTTGTATACTTGGTGACAGCCTTGGTTCCTTCACTGACAGCGTGCTTGGCCAACTCTCCGGGCAACAAAAGACGGACAGCGGTTTGAATTTCCCGGCTGGTGATGGTCGATCGCTTGTTGTAGTGGGCCAAACGGGAAGCCTCGGCAGCAATGCGCTCGAATATGTCGTTTACAAAGCTGTTCATGATGCTCATTGCCTTGGATGAGATGCCAGTATCGGGATGGACCTGCTTCAGCACTTTATAAATATAGATGGCATAGCTTTCCTTCCTCTTGCGCTTCTTCTTCTTATCATTCTTAGTGATGTTTTTCTGAGCTTTGCCAGCCTTTTTGGCTGCCTTTCCACTAGTCTTAGGAGGCATGTTCACAATTCACAAATAGTTTTCACTTTAAATTCACTTCACAAATGTGTGTACCTGATATAGTAAAACGCTTCACATTTATACTTTCACAGCAGCAACGTTTTCATGTTAAAAACCCCTCACATATATACTCGTTTCCCAGCCAGCTGTCATCCCTTAGCTGAACAAGTAGGTAGCTGAAAAAAATATAAATATAATGGCTGTACTGTCGACTGGCAGCATCATTCGATAATTGTGTGTTTAAAGTGAAACAGTGAAATAAATATTATAGAAAAATGTCTGGTCGTGGTAAAGGTGGAAAAGTGAAGGGAAAGGCAAAGTCGCGTTCCAACCGCGCTGGTCTTCAATTCCCCGTTGGCCGTATTCACCGTCTGCTTCGCAAAGGCAACTATGCCGAGCGTGTTGGTGCCGGCGCTCCAGTTTATTTGGCTGCCGTTATGGAGTATTTGGCCGCGGAAGTATTGGAGTTGGCTGGTAACGCTGCTCGTGATAACAAGAAAACTAGGATTATCCCACGTCATTTGCAATTGGCCATCCGCAACGATGAGGAGTTAAACAAACTTCTTTCGGGCGTCACCATTGCCCAGGGCGGTGTCTTGCCTAATATCCAGGCAGTGCTTTTGCCCAAGAAGACCGAGAAGAAGGCATAAATAAACCAGCAATTCATATCGTTGTGTACATAAAATAACAAAAAAAAAAACAAAACGTCCTTTTCAGGACGACCATATTACTCCTAAAGAGATATTTTAATTTCATATTATTTTATTCTGTAATAAACAAAATTTGTTACCGCTTTTGTTATGATATAAAAATATCTGCCGTCATTTTTTTAACATTCGTATTTAATACAGTTTCTTGCTTTTGTATTGTATGTATTCAAAAAAGTACAGTTGTGCATGTTCAAGCATTGGTAGGGGTTTTAAAAATGTTTGTTGAGGGTGTACAGTTGTGTGACCAAAAATTAGGATTTGGTTTTCATACATTTTTTTTTATCATATATTTCAAATAGTTTCATAAGAATGAGCGCCAATAGCAGCGTTGGGCATTTGAAATTTTTTTTTATTTTTTCATGTTATTTTAAGTTGACACAAAGCGCATGTATTTAATGGGAAAACAGTAAATCAATTGAAATAATTTGATCTCTTTTAATGAATATTTTTGTGGTCCTGAAAAGGACCGATTGATATGGATTTAATGGTTGATTTTGTATTATAATGTCTAGCCGCCAAAACCGTACAGAGTGCGGCCTTGCCTCTTCAGAGCATAGACAACATCCATCGCTGTGACTGTCTTCCTCTTGGCGTGTTCGGTGTATGTGACAGCATCACGGATAACATTTTCCAAGAAAACTTTTAACACACCACGAGTTTCCTCATAAATAAGACCAGAGATACGCTTAACGCCGCCACGACGAGCTAAACGACGGATAGCGGGCTTGGTGATACCCTGGATGTTATCACGCAACACTTTGCGATGACGCTTAGCGCCGCCTTTACCCAATCCTTTTCCACCTTTACCGCGTCCAGTCATTTTTTCACTTTTAGTTTTTGGTTAACACTGCACGAAATTCACAAACAGACTAATGGATGGTTCGCGTCAAGCGCTTGCATTTATACGAAAATGTCAAAATGAAAGAGTGAAATAGCGATACTTACATCCTGCTCGCACCCTACCTTCGTTTCATTTCGTTTCGTCTCGTATACCAGAGTATATGTCCCTCTCTTTCTGACACACCACCATTTTTCTATATAAAACAGGCGCAAAACCGCTCGGCCGATTATTGTGTTTTCAACAGTGACTGTGTAAAGTAAAAAAAATTGTGAAAGAAAAATGGCTCGTACTAAGCAGACAGCTCGTAAGTCAACCGGAGGCAAGGCGCCTCGCAAGCAGCTGGCTACCAAGGCGGCACGTAAAAGTGCTCCAGCCACTGGAGGAGTGAAGAAGCCTCATCGTTATCGCCCAGGAACTGTTGCCCTGCGTGAAATCCGTCGTTACCAGAAGAGCACTGAGTTGCTCATTCGCAAGCTGCCATTCCAGCGTTTAGTTCGTGAAATTGCTCAGGACTTCAAGACTGATTTGCGTTTCCAAAGCTCAGCTGTAATGGCTCTACAGGAAGCAAGTGAAGCCTACCTGGTTGGCCTCTTCGAAGATACAAATTTGTGTGCCATCCATGCTAAGCGTGTCACAATAATGCCGAAAGACATCCAGTTGGCCAGACGTATTCGTGGCGAGCGTGCTTAAATTGTACATAAAAAAAAAAAAAAATCGGTCCTTTTCAGGACCACATATTTATTTATCAAAGAAGATGAATATGTTTTCATTTTTAAATTTAAACAAAAATTCTATCTAAATACCTTACTAAGTATATTAAATATAAGTTGGTTTCAGGGTAATTGCATGCTTAAGGCCACTAAACCAAACCAAAAGAAATTAATTTTACTTCAACAATTGTTTTTTGTCAATAATGTGGAAGAAAAAAATGAAAAACAAAAAACAAAAAAAGATGGCAAATGCCAACAACACGCGGTGTTCCCAAGCGGTCCCCCATCTAAGTACTAACCGCGCCCGACGCTGCTTAATTTCGGTGATCGGACGAGAACCGATGTATTCAGCGTGGTATGGTCGTTGGCGCAAGCTATGCGGCTTAGCATTTATTTTGTTTCACGTTTTGTTATATACAAATTTTAAAATAAAATTCATACATATTTTAAACAAAACTGTAGATGTAAAATTAGAGCACTTCATTTCATAAACTAGTTGTAAAACATTTTAACTATTCAAAACAGAGAATGATTTTATAAATTGTTTATATACTAATAGTTAATATTTTAGTGAGGTAGTGAGGTAGTGAGATAGTTGTACCAAACAGTATCATATAGGAAAATTAAAATGTGTTTTATATTGCAAAAATAATTATATAGAAAATATTGCTTAACAATAAATATAAAATAATAATAATTATTAACGACGCTAGTTTTCATCCATATTCGACTGTCCGATTATTATGAGTCGATGTCAATCGACATGTTGCGCTTGTACGTACGAAACGCATACTCAAATGGTAGTTTATAATATGTTCTTTCAAGGTAAATAGATCAATAACTACATAGATTAAACAAAAAAATTGTTTTATTCCATAATTTTACAAAGTAATCCAAGTTGTTTTATAATTTATATTTTTTCAATCCATTTTTTTGTAGCTACTCGCATTCAAAGTACGCCTGATTTTAACAGTAGATAGCCAAGTTTAAAACACATTTAAAAATAATAATCGTTAGTTAAATTTAAGTTTATGACTATTTTCAGATAAAGAATTGTTCACAAAATATACTTATAATTAAAATTACTAATGTTTTTATCTAATAATATTTAAAAAATATGTTTTTATCTGATAATTTGTTTTGTGATGACTTAAAGTTATTTTTCAAGTTGCTATACAAACACCATTAATTATGGTACCGAAACTAAATAAATAAAATATATATGTTCAAATATTTAACAACATGTTAAAGTATACAGACATTAAGATTTCGTAGTGTTGCTTATTTAAAATGCCAAATAAATAAAAGGTTATTGGATAACTTATTCGACGTAAACGTTCACTGTTAAAATCATTGTCGTATCGCTCCTCTACTCGATTCTCACTCAATCGGGTGACCAACTGAGTGTACTGCGAAAAAAAAAATTTTTAATTAAAAAAGTGTACTTTATAGTGAAATATGTCCGAATCCGCAGTAGCAACAACCGCATCTCCAGTGGCAGCTCCACCAGCCGCAGCAGAAAAGAAGGTGGCTGCCAAAAAGGCAGCAGCCCCTGCATCAAAGGCAAAGAAGACGACAGCTCCACCATCGCATCCTCCAACTCAGCAAATGGTTGACGCCTCGATTCTGAACTTGAAGGAACGCGGTGGCTCATCGCTTATGGCAATCAAGAAATATATCAGTGCCACTTATAAATGCGATGCCCAGAAATTAGCTCCATTCATCAAAAAGTACTTAAAGAGTGCGGTGGCAAATGGAAAACTAATCCAAGCAAAAGGCAAGGGTGCATCTGGTTCTTTTAAATTGTCCGCTTCTGCCAAAAAGGAGCCCAAGCCAAAAGCTACCTCTGTGGAGAAAAAAACAAAGAAAGTAGCTGCAGCCGCAGCAGCTAAAAAGAAGAAGACTCCAAGCACCAAGAAGGCAACTGGATCCGCTGACAAAAAAACATCGAAAGCTGTAGCAACCAAAAAGACTGCCGAGAAAAAGAAAGCCGACAAGGCAAAGGCTAAGGATGCAAAGAAAACTGGCACCATAAAGGCTAAGCCCA